>ML682060.1:26662962-26810112 GCA_007922195.1 Podocnemis expansa
CCCCCCCTCCCGCTCGCCCCCCCCCCAACTTACCTTGGGGCTGGACTGGAGCCAGAGGGCCCAGCCATAACTCCCGGGCCAGAGGAGCTCTACAGAGCATGCCCAGATTTTCTGGGCATGCTCCGTTAGAGCTGGGCGGGAGTTTTCAAAACTCCCAGCCTCAGAGGAGTTCTGCGTAGGGACTCTGGCTGCCGGCAGTGCGCTGCTGGCAGCTTTCGCAGCACTGGCGGCTGTGGCGGGCTGTGCTGCAGCGCGCCAGCGCAGCTTAGAGGGAACACTGATCCCAACCACATCGGTCACACCACCAGGGGCTCATTCACCTGCACATCCACTAATGTGGTATATGCTATTACATGCCAGCAGTTGCCCCCTGCCGTATGCATTGGCCAAACCAGACTGTCCTTGTACAAACAGACACAAAATGGACATCAAAAATTGCAGCATCCATAAACCAGTAGGAGAACACTTCAAACTCCAGAGACACTCAGTTGCAGACTTGAAAGTTGCCATACTTCAAAAAGGGAACTTCAAAAACAGACTTCAGCATGAAACTGCAGAGTTGGAGCTAATTTGCAAGCTTGACACAATCAGACTGGGTCTGAATAGGGACTTGAAATGCTTAGCACATTACAAATAGTGATTGTTCTGTTCACACATTTTCTCCCTTTGATCAACTGGTTTGAATGGGCCTCATCTGCTCTCTGCACTGACTTTGCTAACACTTGCCCTTCTCCATCCTGGCACGTGCATACATACCCCTCAACTGCAGTTTTCACGTCATGAGTCTGAGGAAGTAAGTTATGCCCAAAGAAATCTGTTAGTCTAAATTAGGTGCCACAGGAGTCTCTTCGTTTTTGCTATACACAGATTAACACAGCTACCCCTCTCAAAATATCCTTCAAAACACTTGCAACCCCGCCTCGCACCAGCTTGGTATCATCAGCAAACTTTATAAGTATACTCTCTATGGCAACATCTAAATCATTGATAAAAATATTGAACAGAACCAGACCCAAAATCAATCCCTGAGGAACCCATTCATTATGCCCTTCCAGCATGACTGCAAACCATTGATGATTACTCTCTGGGAGCAGACATCCAACCAATTTTTCATGCATCTTATAGAGGCTCCATCCAGGCTGCATTTCCCAAGTTTGTAAACGAGAAGGTGATGCAAGACTGTATCAAAAGCCTTACCAAAGTCTAGATACACCACATCTATTGCTTCCCCTCTATCTACAAATATTGTTACCCCATCATAGAAAGCTATCAGGTTGGTTTAACACAATTTGCTCTTGACATTGTTATGCTGACTATCGCTTAGCACCTTATTCTCTAAGTGCTTGCTAATGGATTCCTGAATTGTTTGCTCCATATTTTTTTTCCTGGTACAGAGATTAACCTGACTGATCTATAATTCCCTGGGTTGTCCTTATTACCCTTTTTATGGATGGGGACAAATATTTTTTTCATTCTCCAAATCAGAGGCAGAGGCAGACCCTGGCCAGCCCGGCCTAAGGAGCAGCTTTGGTGGTCATCATTCACTGAGAAATGAGCATGGGAATGAAGCACAGTTCTTAAAACCAGCTTGATGGGCATAGTCCTCTGCAACAGGTAGGATGCCCCAGATGAGGGAGGCCAACTATATTGACTATTAAATAGGACATTACTCATGAAAAAATTATATGCAACAATATTTTTTCTTCTTCTTTTGCTGTGTATATCAAAAGATGAAGATGTTCCAACTCTGGCCTTGCAACAGAAAAAGGGATGAGGGGGTGTCAACTCGCAGTCTCATGAGAGCTCAGATGCATGTGCCTGACAAATAACGTATATGTGGGTCAACAGAGACTATTTCAAACAGTTACAGCAATGACCCATGCATGCAAGCACACCTATGCATGGAATCCACATAGGCACCAGCACTAGAAGAAAAATTAAATTTTCCTCATACCTCCTAGAATGTTGTTAGTCATCCCCCACATGTACATAAAAGGTGGAGTGTTGCCAGTCAGTGACTTATAAGAACAAACTAAAGCAAAGTAAAGGCTCAGCTGAGATATTGTGAATCTTCTTTTGTTGTGGAATTGTGAAAGTGTACTTTTAAGACCTGAAGAGTATAAGTAGCAACTAATAAAGGACATATTAAATGAGATACCAGAGATATTTACTGAACCACTATCTACTCAACAATATAAAAAATACCATTACTTCTTTTGCCACACTTAACACTAAGTTTGAGCAAAACAAACAAGGGCTATGTCTACACTACAGGGCTCAGTTAAGTTGATTTAATAAGGTCCACTTAAAGTAGACTTGAAGTAGACCTTATTAAGTCAACTTAGTGAGGTTGCATTGCAGTAAGTCTACTTTATAAAACTGACTTCTACGTTAAATGGGTCCCCTGGCTTAAGTCACTTTTATAAAGTCAACTTAAAACAGCCCCACCGAACTAAGTCCACTTTATCAAGTTGACCTTAACAGCCACATTGTGTTGCGTTGACTAAGGGTTAAGTCAAATTTATTAAGTCTACTTTAAAGGCAGGAGTTATTAAGTCGACTTAAAGAAGCCCTTAAGTTGAGTTAATGAACTCCAAATGTGGCCGGGGCTTTGCTCAAGTTGACTTAAGCCTCCTTAAGTCGACTTAAGCCCATAGTGGGAGAAAGTTTGATGAAGTGGGATTTTCTCCCTTGAAAACTCATGGAATAAATACATTTGTTAGTCTTTAAGTGCCACAGGACTCCTTGTTTGTTTTGCTGAACAAGACTAACACGGCTGCCACTCTGGTACTTAACCACAATGTTTGAGGACTTCTAAGATTACAGACCATAGACTTTTGCATTCCCTAATAATATGGTCTGTTTTCCCCTCACAGAAAATGAAAGGTGCCTCCAAAAGACAACCTTAGGAGCTCAGTACAGGAAGCAAAAAAAAACTATTGCACTCTAGTTTGCAACAGGGGCACAATTCGATGGGAAAATGCCTGAAACAGAACAACATAGACTGCGATTTAGTCAGTAGCAATCATCCCAGTATAGAAGAAGAAATTGAGGAGTGAAGCGTAAAATGAGGGAAATCCTATCACTAAGGAATTAGGAGACTTACTTGAAGACAAGGAATAAAAATGTGAGGAAAGTAATGGAAAATCATTCAGTTTTCCTGGCAGCATAAAAAAAGCGATGATGAAGAATGTGATTCACATTAAGAGGAGATCGATGACAAAAATCTGGTTTAAGCGAAAAAGAGAGAAATGAAGAAATAGCCAAGCAGGATGAGAAACTTCAGTAGGAACAACTGCACACCAGAAATCAATACATCAGATCCTGCTCTATGGCTGCACCAATGGTCTTTCTTTGTGCCCTGTGGCTGTTACTTCCTCAACCTGGTTGTGGCAGATGAGGCATCATCTTTAGATTCAGTATCTTCTTCAGACTACTCCAAGAGGATTTATATTTTCAGCATCAGCTATCAGGTGGAAGATCACCACAGATGATGTTACAAATCTGACTGTGATGCAACTAAGTGGCTCTTGCCCATATTAACAGTGTAAGGCTAGTGAGGTAGCAAATGACTGAAACTTACAAATGCTCTGACAAAACTGGTTTGGTCAAGTCAAGTCAAGGCTGGAATCTGACACAAAGCGTAAAGTCAGGCAAACCAGATCACTGACTTCAAATTTCTGGTCTCAATTGTGGTTTGGCATGATATCCTCTTCCAAGTTAATGATGTACGCAAGGCATTGCATACTCAGTTGAGGGACATCACAACTGCTACTGCTTTGATAAGAAGCTGCCTACAGAGACAACAGATTAGAAGATGCCATCACTGCTGTTAAAGAAATGGCCGAAAACTTAGGAGTTGAGCCTGCCTTCAAAGAAATTAGTATTGACTGGAAGAAGACAGTTTGGTTATGAGAGCAGGCATGAGGTGATGGGATGGAAGAGGGAGTTTTCTCACTTCCTTGTTGATAGTACTCAGTTGCTTGGGTTCAGACAAAAGAAGCACCACAAAAAGATCAGAGAGTCGGCTCGTATGGCTGACAGGAAAACACTTGAACAATTGTATGGACCTTCACTATGAATCAAAGTTGTGAACTGGACTATACATGCAATAAAGTAATAAGTTATTCAAAAGTTTAACAAATTGGGAGTGGAATGGGAAGACTCTTATTTTGTGCACCATTTAGTCTAGGGGCCAGCCTTGACTTCACACAGTGCAGAGTATGAAGGTCTCTATATTACAAACTTGTGCTCTGTGATGATAAACATTTTAATCACACAGTATGCTCTATCAGAGACCACATCTTCCCCTTCTCTACAAGAGTAGACAGCAAAGGTAAGATGAGTCTCCTGAGTCAGCCCTCCCCTACATTAACAAGCAGGGTGTTTTCAGTGATGATCCTTTACCCTTCAACTTTTCCCAACTTGGGCAGTCTCACACTAAGTCAATTCATCTTTAATACACACTGCCTCAAACCCCCACCTTTGTGAAAATGCTGTGGATTAAGGAACATACAAGTTAAATGGGGCAAATAGCATTAATCCTGATATGAAGCGATATCCAAGGTGCAAAGAGCCCATATGTATTCTATATGCTTTACTAGTGCTTCAACATGCACACACCTGTGGAGTGAAAGGAAAGGCACATTCAAGCAATCCAAATAAAACTTTTCTACACTCAGGTCAAATAATATCAACTACCATACTCTTATGTAAAGCAATGATGACTACTTTCAATTTCAGATCTCAGTTTTTTTCAGGGAAGGGAAAGTTTCATATAGTAGTCAAATAGCTCATATTTCATAGGGTGCTCACTCAGTAAGAGAGATGCTAGCAGGACAAACATTTCAAGCATTATGAGACAATTTGATGAAGAAGGATAAGAAAGAACTTATTGCTTTTATAGATTTCATTTATATTTGTTAAGTTGTTTCTCTGGTTCATAAAAACTATATGAAAATTGGCTGCTCATGCTGTTATTGCTATAAAACTTTCCAAAACAAACACCACAAATTTTTAGGTACAGAGAGGGAAAGATACCTAAAGAGAGTTAGATCTCTAAGAAAAATAAGCAGTTTGTATGAATTTATGGGTTCAATAATTAAAAAAAAAGTCCAAAAAATAAAAAATAAAAAACCTATCAGGTGATCTATGGGATTACTTTTAAACGGACATCCGAAGTGTGTGTGTGTGTGTGTGTGTGTGTGTGTGTGTGTGTGTGTGTCAGTCAGTCACTTTCTGGGTGTTCTAGTGAAAACTCGCAAGCTTTGCTGAAATTATGTCCTATAACCATCCACTCCTCAACTATTTTCAAGGACTTATCACCATTTGGTTAAATAAGGGCTTGAATTTGATAGAAAAACTTTGATTATGAAAATGGCTGAGGTACTAGAAGACAAAGCACCCAAAGTATATCTCTACATGTCTTTCCATATCCCAACGTATATATATTTCTAAATTTGGCAATGTAAATTCAGAACTACACCACACTAATTGCAGTGTAGACAAACCCTTAGACACGCATAGCTGGCCTGTGCCAGCTGACTTGGCCTAAGGGGCTGTTTCCCACAATGTAGAAGTCTGGGCTTCGGCTGAAGCCCAGTTCCTGGCATGAAACTGACAAAACAAACAATAGGTGATGCAAGTAAGGCAGCGTCTACACAGACACTGTGTTACTCTAACTACACTGATGTAAGCCCTTATCTCTCATGGAAATGGAATTAGAATGTCATTGTAGTAGGACACTTATATAGGCAGAAGAAATGCTACCATATAGACACTGACTTAATTAGGTCAACATAAGCTGCCTCACATTGACCTAACTGTGTCATGCAGATCCACCAACAGGATCAAATAGCATTCAACTCCCATTGGAAACTGACATCAGTGATCCAGGCTGGAAAAAATATGCCACTATTTTCTACAGAATGCGCAAGAGCTACAGTACAGCAGCATGTCTAGGCCCAGCCCAGCCAAAGTTCACTGTAATTGCTTCAGTTTAGAATAAAGTTTTCAGTGCTATTATTGTTCAGCGTTGAAGCACGTGCAGATCTTTGACTGCCCCCCTTTCAGCTCCAGGTTCAGCCCCCCTTTCTCTTCCCCATCACCAGGGGACCCTGCAGGCGGCCCGCTCCTGGTTCTGTGGAAGGCACCCTGGCCCAGCTTCCAACTCTCCCCACAAGGAGGATATACTCATTGCAGCTCCCAGAACACTTGGTTATTGAAGGTTTCTTTGGTTTGTGGTTTTGGGTTTTTTTAATGGTTCTTATCTTTTGGGTTGCAGACTCATGGGCTAGACTGTCTCTAGTAAACCAACAGTGTGGGGTTTTAGAGCATTTAAACAACCCATGCTAAAAAAATTCATCCTTTGGTTTCTCGTACAGAACCATGATTAGGGATACATAACTAACATGTTCTTGAATTTCTTTAACTTGGTTAATTGTGAACAAATTTCAGTCCACCTCTGGAATTGGGAGGGAGGGAAGCAAATGCAATACGTTCTGAGTTAGACGGACGATGGTGACCTACTAACATGAGAAACTATGCTATATTAAGCTGTGCATATACATGCCCTACAGTAATTTTCTTTCTGATTTAACAGTACTGTGCCAATTCTATACAAGTGTTTAGGGAAAGAGGGCCCAGGTTTTTTCCCCTCATCTGGCACTTTTATGCCACATGGGGATTAAGTGTAAACCCTTCTGCTCAGAGATTTAGGACTAACTAGTATTAGCCCTAGACTGTGCCAAAAAGATAGGAGAAGTTAGTGCCATGACTCCGCACGCCCACCCCCACACATCAGCAACTGATGGTGGTCAGCTCTGGAGTCTAAATATTCTACCCCTTTGAGTGGTGGAGCAGCAGCAACCTTCCCACTGCACCTGGGTGCCTGGCCGCCATTTTCCTCCGAGTCACAAAACCCACTCAATTTCTACAGGTGTGATACACAGCTGTGCCACTATCCCCCTTAAAAGCTACAATTGCTCATGCTTTTTTTTCCCCTCAGAAATTGAGTGCTATATACCTCCTTAAGTCTAATCTTTAGCTCTCATTCACACCAATGCCAACTCCAATGTTGTAAAGTCACATGTCATTCCACCTGAGATTTGAAATATGAAGATGAAAGGTGGGGGGGGGGGAGAAAGGCCTTCATTTTGAAACTGTTATCCATTTCCTGTCCACATGCTGTGGTGGAATTCCTGTTATAGCACTGAATAGCTGTACAGAGAACCGGCTTCATTGTTGATATAGTACTTGGGACCCTGACAGAATTTTTATTTTGTGGAACAGTCCATTTGATTTTTTGGCACCCTGACACATGCTCTGATAGCCCCTTATAGCAGTAGCGTCTAATGTGCCTTTGCCCTGAACTACCTCTAGTCACTTGCTTTGCTGCAAGGTGGAAATAAACGTTCACATTGCTCTGATGTGAAGTAGTTGTATGTTGCAAGGTAACAGTGAATCAAGCCCACAGATTTTCTTCTGAGCTGTTTCATGGCTATTCGGTACTATAATTTCACTAACAGCTTTGTACCAACAACCTTTAAGGAAAGGAGGGAGCAACAGAGAGCACATAGAACAACTGGAAAGAATTAGGGTCAGTTTGCAAAGCTGGAATTAGTTTGGGAGGCAGAATAAGAATAGAAGGCCTCCAACTTCACATAGTTCAGGTCCTGATTTCCTAACTCTGCAGGGAGCATAGAATTTAGCTGCCACTAGAAACACAGTGGTATTTTGAAAAAGCACTCATCCAGTTATCTGGCGTAATGCTGCATACCATTCAAGGTCAAGTGGAACAATTGTGTTGGCATCCTTTCATAGCCTACTGTCAACACACACACATGCACCCAGTCTGTTCCTAGGACAATTTATGGTGCTGTGAACTGTGCCTACTGGTAAGAGCAAAGAATAGAGTTAGAGGCTCCCAGCTCTGCCATATGCTTTCTCTGTGACCTAGCTAATCAGTTGAATCTCAGGTACTATGGTGATGGTGGCATGTAAGATAAAAGTAAGGTATCTAATACAGTCTCTTTTGCAGGCAAGTACTACTCCACCAATTTGATAGATGTCTCAAAGCAAGAACCTTCTAAAGGTAAAGAGACAAAATTGTAAAATGTTTTGTAAGGCACAGCACTACTGTCTGTACAGAGCCTAAAAATGGGGCCCCATACTTGGTTGGTTCCTAGACACCACTCTAACAATTACTAATAAAGAAATGGAACCTTATAATCCCCTCAACCGGCAGGAAGGATGTATTTCTCAACAGGGACTTCATGCTAATCAATTGAATTCACACTACAAAACAAAAATAAGTTTTAAAGGGTCTGGGACCTGAAACTGAAATGTCACATAAGTTTTCTGTGGCATACAAGAGGACTCATTCACCAGGGTACGACACTAACATTCTGTGAATTGACAATCAAACGAGGGAACTAGATACACAAGGTGACTATAACAGCACTGGCAAAGAACACAGAAGCAGAGGCATCGGCATGCACTGCCTGGTGGGAAACCCCTACGATCAGAGACAGGTTAATACAGTTTGAGATACTTTAAATAAGAAAGGAAGGTATAAGAAAAGCCTATAACTGCATTACCATGGACTCCTTCCAAACTTTCATGACAATTCAAGAAATTCATTTATCCAGCATTTTATATCTGTTGGGCCACAGTCTTCCACTTGCTGGTACGCACCTGATCATACAGTCATGCTGAAAACGTCAGAGCCGCCATAGCATCCCACTAGATATTTAAGAACCATACTAAAGGTGTGTCAAGAGGATAAACATCAATGGTCAAATTTATCGTAGATGTGAGTTACGCATGAAAATTTTAAGTTATTTTGAAAATGTGATGTTCCCCAGTTTGCCCTTAATTTGAAGGGGCTTTGATTTCTGAATACTTCAGTGTTTGCAGCATTCTTTAGTTATTTCTCTGTTTTCCTGGCTTTAGTATAGCAGTAGTCTCTTGATGTTTCCTTGTACGTCATAAATTCAGTTTTAGGATTTGCCAACAGTCTCAGGTACTCTACGTTAGCCATTCCAGGCCCCCTGCTCCTCTTGTCTCTCACCCCTCATGTAGATCAGCTCTTCATTTTTGCTTCAAGGCATTTTTCTTGACAGAAGTTATCTAAGATAAAACTGGAACATTAAAGGCTACCATTCCACATGAGGTAAAAATATATTGCTACTAGAAACAGACCTAAAGCATGATCTGCAATTTCCCTAGATTTCCTAGTGTTTATTCCTATTCAGACTTTGGGGTAAACAACCACAGTGACAACATGGGGTGCTGGGCTTGGAGCATGTTGGATTCAGAGTGCTGTTAGTGACTAAAAAGGAAAATATAACGCTTTAACTCAAAGATTCCAGGCATTCTACATATGGGTTCATTTTTCACTAATCTCCTAAAATGTTCAAGCTCTGTAGAACCTTCCAGACTTTCTGGAAAAGTTAACAACTGGGAGGAGAAGGGGCACCAAGGTCATCTGGTCTACAGCCAGAGCTGTTTATAGCCAGGTCGTTGTTTGCGACCATGTCTAGTATTTTGTCATTTGAGGTCAATGATTTTTAAGTAAATATATGAATTTTACTTTATTCTCATTCTTTGGAATATATGGCTCTTCAAGGTAAATAGCTGTAATCAGACAGCATTGTTTATTGAATCCACTGTGTGTGTGTGTGTGTGTGTGTGTGTGTGTGTGTGTGTGTGTGTGTGTGTGTGTGTGTGTGTGTAAGAGAGAGAGCGAGAGAGAGCGAGAACACGAACCATTAGGACAAGTCAAAAACAGAAGCGAGTAGAGAATAATGACTGTTTGCAGTTTAATTTGCTATGACAGAAAAAATTAAAAATCAGAATAATCTCTTTGCTAATTAACAAGATTACAGTCCATTAAGTAGACTCTTCATGTCACCAAATACAACAAAATGCCTGTCATCAGTAAAACATACTATCCAAAGAATCAGATACTTTGCAGTCTGCATCATTAGTCCCAACAGATGAGTTTTATGGTTCACAGTCAACTATCAAGAGCATTATTGTAAGGTCTGGAGACAATATTCTGACATCCTAGCAAAATACAGAACAAGCACCACTTTTCCCTGAACGCTTACCAGTTAGAAGATATATTTTATTAACTTCTCATTCCCAGCAGGAAATGACTGGTACTTCCCCCTACCATAGCTCACTGCAATAAACTCATAAACCAGTGATTTCTACAAAGTTTTAATACAGACGTAAAATCTTCCCTCTTCCCCCAAGACACCAAAAGGCAATTATCTTGAAGCTGACACATACCTTAATCACTCCAGGTAAAATGCATCAGCCTGGCCAAATCATTGTCAACTCCCTATATCTATAACTGTATTTATTTTAGTCCTTGGCACAAACTTCCAAGCACATCACTAAATATTTATAATGTGGCATTCATGGTAGAGCAATAAAGTTAACTTAGAACTCAACCCTCTGTGCTTCCATGAAGTATTTTACTTGGAAATAAGTTTGAAGTTTGATCACATTGACCTTAACACACAACCACCATCTCCCATAATAAATGTCTTGAACAAATTCCTTTTGGTGACTCCCTCACATTTATGTTTTGCATAACCGACTTAAACCCTTGCCCAATTGCAGCTAAAATCATACCAAAGGCAGCTGAAATTTTCTGTAAGGAGAGTTTTATTTTAATTTACAGTGCTCTCAAGGAACTGTGGTGTAAGATTGAAGAGAGGGAGTTAATCTTCTCAAAATAGACAACATTACACATGAGGAGGGATAACGTAAATGAACACCAGACGCTTACCTTCACTAGTAGCCGCATTCTTTTGGGCTTTGGTTGGTGTGTGATCTGTACTTGAACTCACGTCGGATGAGATGCTTGAGCTGCCTTTGCCTGAAAAGAAAGTGCAGAAGAGACAACATAAATATTAACAGCAGAAGAGAAGATTCCTCACTATATCAGACCCTGGGACAATGCTAAGTTCTGTGACTGATGGGTAGTTTGTACTGGGTAGAGGTAAGCAGGTGATGCATTATAGCCTACAGAATAAGCATCCTTCCATTAGGGTTGCAAGTTTCTTCTGTTTTGGGGAGGGTCTTACTGCAGAATTGCTCAGCCCCATTAGCATTGGCAAGAAAAGAACTAGACTTTACATTTGGTTGAGTAACCTCTAGTGAAGAATAAAGACCAAGTGAAGGGGTGAGCTTTTTTGGTGATCATGTAAATTGAATGAAATTTCTAATAGATTGGTGTCTGTCAAAACTACTGATAAAACTACAGGAAGCAGGGAGGGAAAATACAAGTTAAGGCCTTGCTCTACAACTCAGAAGACCTGCTTTTCAGACCCAGCTCTGTCACACATTTCTGATGCAACACTGAACAAGTTCCTTTATCATATTCTAATTTCACAGATTTGGGCGTTGCTTAACTATATAGCTCAAGCATTCACTACACTTATGGTGTATTACAAAAAGTGTTCAAGAGACCAAATGACCAATCTTAGTTAAAGTTTATTAGCTAGAGACAAAACAATACAAAAAGGAGACAGACGCCCTGCTTGCCCAAAAGGAATTCTTATCTCTGCACATTCATCTTGCACAAAAGGTGTGCTTCAGGGATACGCCCTCCCAAGACCACTAGAACAGCCCCTTACAAGTTTCAAAATACTTCATACAACACTCAAAATCATCCACCAGTTTGTGCCAACAACTTAATTTGTTATTCTGTATCCTAGCCTTTCTGACACCTTTTTGTGAAGGTTATCTTATCACAATATTAACGTAATTTGCCTTTGACCTATTAACTACCCATTTATATCAAACACAGAGTTGCCCTGTTGCAAAGTATTGTGGATATACCAGTAAACAAGAGTTAACAGCATTCTTAGAAAAAACAATACAATTCAGTTAGCCTAACTACCTAACATGTATACATACAATATTCATATTATGTGCTTCATACATATTAACGTAGTGTAAGTGACACATATGACATTCATTGGTAAAAAACAGAGATTACCACCTATTTTACTCTCATATGAGAAAATAAAATGTGTATTTTAGAACTGGTTAGATAGTATGGTTATGTGAAGCCATACAAAAACCTAGATAGACAACTCTCACGTTAACTCAGAAATATTGTTAGTATTTCAACAATGACTGAATTAGCGCAGACACTGAATGATCTTTATCCAGAGGCGTAGTCCCTCCAGAGCAGGATTAGGGCACTCTGCCAGCCTCCTGTGCTTGATCTGTTCTGAAGATACATATCCTGATGACTATTTCATCCTCCTTCATGTCCACTAAAACCACAGCTGTTCAATATATCTTCAGTGTTGAAAAACATACAAGGTAAAGCGTGTCAGTGAAAGTTTATTAATATTAGTAGTAACATTTTCCAAAGAGCAGTATCAGCTGTGAACCACTGGTATCTACATCAGAGGGTGGAGCTGTGGTATCTCAGATAACACTCTGAGAAAACTGTTGGCGAAGACTGACATTTGATGGCAACTTTTGTGCCTACCAGCTTTATGATTCCTGTAATGAGTGGATGGCTAGCCAATAGAAAACCATTTCCAGGACACCTACGAATAAAAGGGTGGCATTGTTGTACAAACAGCTCAACACAGAGTGTCTCCTTTTTACGTGTCTCATAGTAATTAAGTTTAACTCAATGGGTCCTATCACCTAAATAGAAAAATGAAATAGCTTCTGTTTCCTCTCACCTTGACAACACAGCTTGATGTCAGACATCATTCTGGAACTAAGCACCACTCGTTGCTTTCTCCTGTTTTTACCACAAATCTGGACATTGTAATGCTACTTTGCATCTACTTCATTAAAATCTCTTGCCACATTCCATTACACCAGTGGTTTTCAACCACAGGTCCCTAGGAGCCTGTAGACTTTGTCTAAGACTTCCAGAGAGATCTGCACCTCCATTCAAACAAAATTTTTAGAAGTCCATAAATGAAAAAATAAAAGGTGAAAACCACCAGATTACACCAATGCTCCTCAGTTCAATTATGTCCACTGCACAATTATGCTACATTCTGGACGTGATACGAAGTAAAAATACAGGAGGGCTCTCAGATGACCAGGAAAAATTAACCTGGCTAAGCACATCATGTAAGTTAGGATATAATCATGGAGTCAGGAACTCACAAGATAATTAGTCGAACACCTGTTCAAAGAAAGGCCAAATCCAACTAAATCACCACTATCAGGGCTCCATCAAGCTGCACTTTAAAAAACAATCAGGATGGAGATTTGACCCCCTCCCTCAGTTAGCATTCCATCACCATCCTAGTGAAAAGGCTTTTCCTAATATCCAGCCTAGACCTCACCTACTGCAGCTTGGCCCATTTCTCCTAGTTCTGCCATCTAATACCACTGCACACAACCTACCTCTATCCTCCCTAGAACCCCCTTTCAACTAGTTAAAGGCTACTAATCAAATCCCTCTCAATCGTCTCTTCTGCAGGCTAAACAAACCTAGTTCTCTCAGCCTCCCCTCACAAATCATGTGCTCCTAAGCCCTAATATTTGTTGCTGGACTTTACCCAGTTTGTCCACTTCCTTTTTGCAGTGGTGTGTGGATAGAGGGAACCAAAGCTGGACACAGTACTCCAAATGAGGCCTCGCCAGTGCTGAATAAAGGGGAATAATCACTTCCCTTGATCTGCTGGCAATGATCCTACTAATGCAGCCCAATATGCCATTAACATTTTTGGCAGTAAGGGTACACTGTTGATTCGTATTCAGCTTCTTGTCCACTATAATCTCCCTTCACTGGTGGTCATTTTCTGCAGAAGCACTGGCTACCCAGTCTGTAGCTGTACATGGGATTCTTCCATCTTAGAGTGCAGAACACTGCCTTTTCCTGTGTTGCAACATCAGCTGACAGCAGCTAATTCCTTCATCATGCTCACATGTATTGCATCCACCTCAATGTCTAGCCTTCCTAAATAGTCCTGAACCTGCTCCTTCACCATTGAGAGCTGCACACCTCCACCATCTCGTGCTGCCCAGTAAAACAGTCTGGAAGCTCACCTCATTTTTGAAGATAGAGGCAAAAATCATTTGTCACTACGTTGTCTCACATTTTGTAAGGAGCCCATACTTTTCCTAACCTCCTCCTTCCTGATTTCATTCCTGAATGCTCAAGCAGTACTTTTATACTCCTTCCTAGTCATTTGACCAAGCTGAATTGATGACTGAATGCTCTCACCTTGTTTTTATCTAAAGACCCAACAGTAGGAGAAACCGGTGCAATGTAAAAGACCTAGGCTTGTAAGAGGATAGATTTAAGAGAGTAAGAGAAAATGCAAGAAGAGAGGGGTTTAGAAAGACATTGTGGAATAGGATTGTTAATCACACGTACAAACCAAAATTTAGAAGCAATAAAAGACTGACAAAATGAAAGCAGAATTGAAGCACCATTGAGTTAGAGCTATGGGGCCTGAATTCATTTTAGACTAGTATATTGTTACACAGACTATGTCTGCATTACAACAAAGATGCCCCCTGAAAGCACAGAGTGATACTCACACTTGTTAGCTATTGCTAAGGAACAAACTATAACTGTTATACAGACACAGCTGAGAGTAACAAAGATCAAATGCATTGATGATCAGGAGCGCCACTGGCCCAGGAAAAAGATGTTGGGCTCAGTGCGCTAGGACTTGGAGCTTGTGTGCCGCCGCTTCAGCCGCCGCCACAGGCGGCCCAGTGGCGGACCCAGGGCTCGGGTGCTGGGACTCGGGGCTTGAGCCCCATAAGATCGGCGCTATTGATGCCCCTGTTGCTGATTGGTTGATGGTTCTGAGGAAATGAAGGTTATAGAAAAAAGCGTTACATTTAAAAATGTCTTATATTCCATGAATATTACAATTAGCATCACCTGAGGAACGTTAAGCAAGGCCCTTTAAAGCTATAGTGGCTTTTTCTTTTCTTTTTAAATAAAGTTATACTATATGTAGAAAACAAGCTGACACCATGTTTCTGGTCACTTGAGTAAACCTATAATCATAGGAATGGCAGCAGGAGACTTTTCTGATCTGTTATTTCAATCAAACACTCCTTGTGGTTCTCTGCACTACAGTATGCCTGGTTTTCATAAAATTTGGATGCGAGGAGCTCTCCTTTTAAATGGGCCCCAGCAAAGTGAGAATGTAATGCTTTTTAATTGGAAATGACTGTTAGATATGCAACCTAAGGTGCTTCTCAAACCAGGTACTTCTACTTATGCCTCAGATCAACACCAGAGAAGCAGTCTTCACCATAAAATTGCTCATGTTGACACATTCTTTGATATGCAAGAAGTGCTATGGAGTGGAGGTGTATTAAGGGGCAAGGAAGAATTGAAAACATTTGAGCTAATCCAGGGAACCAAAAGCTTTCACTGGAGCTCATACCTTCATCAATTAGTCACTAGTTCAGTTGCATCTAAACTTTTAGTTGCCTCTAAACTTAAAACACTCTTAGCTAAAAGTAACATGGCTAGCACTTCATTCTCTTCTTGTCCCCACGTCAGAGCAGTTGGAGATATATGAAAACTGCAGTCCCGCAGAAGACACTCCCCCACAAGTTAATAGCCCCAGCCCCCCCCCCTCAACTTAAGTGTCTGTCTGTGGTGGAAGAAATCAAGTTTTGCTCAAAGTAGAGAAGGATAGGATTGCCAAAGTTTTGTTTTGTTCTTTGGGAACTTTGGAAAGATGTGATGTATTTTTTCTAAAACACAACTTCAGGAAGAGATCATAAGGTTTGAAATGTTTTCACTAGCAAAAAGACAAAAAAATTAGTAGGTATTACCTGCATACAGTGTTATATCCGTGTCCAACACTGCTCCAATGTACCAGGCATTTCACCTCTAAAAGCAGAATGGCATTGTCACAGAACATTGCTACATTCAGCTGCAGCACAGAAATGGCAAAACTAAGAGATTAAGAAGACAGGATGGCAAGGTGTGGTTAACAGTACAATAGTCCTTGGAAGTATTTGTCCAGTGGATGAATTCATAGACTTTACACTCAGAAGGGATCAATATGATCATCGATTCTGACCTTCTGCACAATGTAGGCCTTAATACCTCACCCACCTACTCCTGCAATAAACCTCTAACTGAGTTATTGAAGTTCTCAAATCATGATTAGAAGACCAAGATACAGAGAATACACTGGCAAGTGAGCCATGCCCCATGCTACAGAAAAAGACAAAACTCCCCCACAGCTCTAGCCAATGTGCCACAGGGGAAAATTCCCTCCTACCCCCAAAGATGGTGATCCCCTAAATCCTGAGCATGTTGGCATGACTCACCAGCCAAACACCCAAGAAAGAATAACTCAGAACCTACCACATCCTGCCTTCCTTCTTAGGCCACTGGCATATCCACCACCAGTAGTCAAAACTCAGTCTATTGCCAAGCTAGGCCACCTGTTCCTGCAGGCAGGAATGAAATCAAGAACACGAACCATGGTCTCACTCTTGCCAGCTGTATGCGTGCAACATAAATAGACATTTGCAATGTTGGAGCAGGAGTGACAGAACTGAGATTTCCCATGAGTAGTCATTAGCCCTCTGTCCGTCTACAGGCAAGCCACCAGACACTAACAGCTGACCAGCTAACAGCAATGTATTAACTGTATGTTTCTGAATCTGTCTTGATCAGTCTATATCACCCACTTTAAGTGCAATTTTAATACCAACAACAGCAAATCACTATTCATTAGTTGACTTTACCACATATTGCTACAGCTAGAAAAAAATAGAGAGAGAGAAAAAACAAATATTGCATAGAATTATAGTAGCCAGAGACCACTTTTGCAGTATTCTTATTGTTCCATTTGTATTTTACAAGTATTTCTCACAAACAGCTTCCACAAAAAATACAGCGCCCCAACTCCAGAAGAGCCTGGCCTTTAGGATGCTCACCAGGGCTGTTAGAAACTTGATTCAAGTCCCTGTTCCAAATGAGGCATTTGAATACAGGCCTCCCATAACCCAAGTGAGTGCCCTATGATTGGACTGTTGAATATAGGGTGAGGGTCAGCAACCCACAGCTCTGAAGCCACATGCAGCTCTTTAACGGCTGCCAGCCCCAGAATCAGAGCCAGATTAGAGGGTTCCTGGCTGGCCCAGGCCGCCCTGTGCAGCCTGTCCCCACACAAAGCAGGAAGGGTTCAAGTGGCTGGGACCTTCCTGCTCTGTGCAGAAGAGGGATGCACAGGGTGAGGATGGGGGCATGAGACAAGGAGGGAGGCAAATGTGCCAACCTCTAGGGTGCCAGGCAGCCTCTGCGAGGCTGCAGGGGGGCACATGGCTGATCCCAGCACCAGGACTGGATTAGGGGGTCCCAGGCCATGCCACCCACTTTTGAGGCACTGGCGCTGCCCTGCCCTACTACCACACGGGCCAGAGGCAGCTGGGCAGCTCTGCTGCAGCCACTGGTGCTGGGGCGGAGACGGGCAGGTGGGACCAAAACCACCCTCCCTGCCAATATTCAGCAGCGCTCCCATCTGCCCTCCCCACCACAGCTAGAGGGTGGCCTGCATGGGGTTGCTGCTTTCGGGGCGCAGGCAGGAGCATCGCTGCCCTGGGCAATGATGGGGGGCACAGGTCTGGGCCCTGCCCCCAGCCACTGGCCCCACCCCCACAGCCCCGATTCTCCACATGGGCTGATCTGGCCTTGGGCTCCTGCTGCAGCCAGCCTGGCCCCAGATCCCAGCCCTGTCCCCAGCCAGGGAGAGGCAGGTGCCCCCCGCAGCAGGCACAGCCTGAATTCCCAGCTAGGGACCAGCCTGGCAGTGGCAGAAGCAGCTGCGGGTGGTCCAGCCTGGCCCATGGCCAGGAGAGGCAGGCACCGCTGCTGGCAGCCAGGCCCTGGATCTCTGGCTGGAGGCAGGGATGGGAAAGACAGCGGCTGCCCCAGATGTTCAGGGCACTGGCACTGGGACTTGGGCACATGTCCCATGTGCCAGGAATGCCACCCGGGACAGAGACTTGGAGCAGATAAGTTGCAGGGAATTTAACTGCTTCCGCCCAGCCTGGAACACAGGCCACCTCGCCCCCAAGCCCTGGAGTGGGGCTGTTCAGTGCTGGTCTATGGGGTAAAGCAGTCCAAATGCCACAGAATGGGCCACATCAGGGCTCCTGCTCCCAAAATCAGCAGCCCTGTGCGGGCTACTCTTTGTCTTCTGGGGAGGGGCAGCTGGCCAGGCCACGGGGGGTAGCTGGGAGTGCTGCTCCATGTCCGAAGCAGAGCAGAGGCAGGCTGCCCTGCCTATCCCCAGCTGCCATGCAGCTCTGGGGCCGCTTGGCTGCAGGGGAATGCCCTGCTTGCCCCAGAATCAGAGTTGGATTAGAGGCCCCACAGCCAGCCCAGGCTGCCTAGTTTTAGAAGGCCAGGGCTGCCCCCATCCTCCCACCGCGTGAGCATGAGGTGGTCGAGTGGCTGTGCCGTAGCCCCTAGCACTGGTGGGACACAGCAGGGAGGCGCGGGCAGCCTAACCCTAGCTGGCTGCCCGTCCCCAGGGAGCAGAGAGCGGCTGGCACAGAGCTGCTGGTTTCGGGGGTGGAGCTCTCAAGTGGCCCACTCAGCAGAATTTGGACCGCTTCCCTGAACCCCCCAGTGCAGAACGAAGCGGTGCGAACTCTGCCGAGCAGGCTTTTCGAGGGCCCCCCCCCCGAAACCAGCAGCTCTGCACCAGCCGCTCTCCACCCCCTGGGGAGGGGCGGCTAGCTGGGGGTATGTGAGGCAGCGGGGAGCACTATTCTGCTCTGCCAATGGAGCAGAGCACAGGGAGGAAGGGTAGTGTGGCCTTTGGCCCTGGCTGTCTGTGCCCTGCTGTGCCCCACCAGCGCTAGGGGTGGCAGCGCGGTCTCCCAGCCACCTGGTGCTCATGTGGTGGGAGGTGGCACCAGATAGGCTTGGTCCACCACTGGTAGGGAGGGGGGCACCATCCTGGGGCTGAGTGGGAGTGCTGGGAGGGCCAGCTGGGATCCAGAAGGGCCAGTCAGGCTTGGGGAGGTGGGAGGATGACAGGAGGCCTAGGCACCTGGGGCTGGGCAGCAGGCAGAGGAGAGCATGTGCTGTCTCAAGGCTGGGTGGGCACGCCCTGAGGTCAGCTGCACAGGCGGGGCCTGCTAGGAGCCGAAGGCCAACTGGGCATGCGGGGATGCCAGGTGGTGCCTGAGGCCAGCCTGGGGGCCCAGGTCAGGCTGCCTCTGGACCAGGAAGGGAGACGAGCTGGAGCTGGATGGGGGAAAGCTATGCTGTCATCGGGGAGAGGCACTAAACAGCAGGGCTGGATGGGAGAAGGGGCTGCAGCCAGGCTGGAGCAGGGGAGTGCAGTGTGAGCATCACAAGTAGAAATGCAGGAATACAGCTGATCCCACATGGGTACTGTATGTGGCTCTTGGAAACCTTGTTTAATTGGGGGTGGGGGGATGGCTCTTCTCTTTTGGGCTGCGGACCCCTGATATAGCAGGGCCATCACTTCCTCCTTCTCTTCAGGAACAGTAGCTGAAGTCCCCTTTCGAATCTGTGATCCCTCAAAAAAAAAGTTTAGGCTGAAACTGTTTATGAGGACACTAATTTAAAAATACTTCTGACAACTGAAATCACATTTCTTCAGCACGTAAGCAATTAGTCTGAAAAATTTTGCCCAGCTCCACTCACGCCCACAATTTTGCCGTTTAGCATCCTGCCAGCAATGCTGGCTCTTGCGTTCTTGCTGCTATAAGCAGACTGGAAAAATATCCTCCCTTGCTTATAAACAGCCACTCAGAATTTTGTTGCTCCTAATTTTTGGTGCCTTAGGCAGCTGCCTTGCTCTGCCTTTGAGAAAACTGGCCCTGATTAAGGGACTGGCCTCTTACTAAGTGTCGGCCACCACCACACGCCAACAAACACAAATTGCATCTACTAATTTAAAACCCAGAAACTAAACCAAAACGAGAGACAGTAAAAGTCCTGCTGTCCAGAATAAATTATTTCAATGCAGCATAGGGAGGACTTTATAGCCAGAGAAAGTTTCAGTGAAAAACAGACAACAAGGAAAAGCAGAGTTTTACATGATACCCTACCCCAGGGTAGGTAACCCCCAGCACATGTGCTACAGTGGCACCTGAGCCCATTCAGAGCGGCATGTGGCACCCTCTGCAGTACCACAGAAACTGCCACTCCTGCCACCAAAAGCCATTCTTGGCTGCTTCCTTTGGGTGCAGCTGGGACACAGGCGGTCCCCCCCCCCATGCCTATGCCTCCATGTGACACAGAGAAAACCTGCCCAGAGCAGCTCCTATCTATAGTGTGATGATCCCCAAAGGAGTAGCTCTGGGCACCTTCTTTCTGCAGCATGCCTGGAAACCCCTGAAAGGAGACACTTCTTTTCGTGGCATGCCTACGGACCCCTGTCCCCAGGCCCACCACCAAGATGAGCCACTCTGGGTGACTTCTGTCCATGGCATGCCAGGGAAGTGCTCCCACTCCAGCCTTGACAACTGATGAATTTTCAGGCAGCCACCACATGTTTTCAGCAGAAGGGGCCACTGGCATGAGCTGAGGGTCAGGGAGGAAGGACCAGCAGAGTGGTTAGCAAAGGTTGCTGACCCCAGCCCTACCCCTCCCTCTCTCCCCCAACTAAAAATACATATTAAAATGAACCTTTTTATGTATTTCAGTATAACTATCCCACTACTTCGACACCGCTAGATGGTTACAGACCCATATGCAGGTATATGGGAGGGACAACGCCCTGAGTGCAGCCTGCACAAAAGTGTGACAAGTTGAGGAAATCTGTCCAGTAACAAGAGACAAATCATTCACACTTACTAGGAGGGGGAAGATGTGCCATTATCATCCACTGGTTGATATATATTGAAGATATCTACCTTCTCACTGTGTTTAACAAAAATATGGGTTACATTAACAACAAAAAAGGAATTAAGTTAATGAGGAAGTTGATTAAATAGTTGGCTCATTTTGCAATGACAGTGAGCAGAGGTTTGATGTTTTCAAACCAATAAGAACTGAGTGCTTACTGAGGCCAAAGTGATGACCAATTTTACAAAGCTGTGCAGAGATGTAGGGAGCAAAGGCACATTGTGAGCATCACAAGTAGAAATGCAGGAATACAGCTGATTCCACAAGGGTTCTACTTCCCCCCTCCTCCATCCAGGTGGGCAAAGAGCAGATGAAACTTTAGGGAAATAATTACAGACTCCCCAGAAAATGCATTTTCCCATGAGAAACAGTCAAAAAAAGTTGTCCAGCTCTTCTGGTAACTAGAGAACTAAACAGAGAAAGCTAGTTTTATTGGAACAGATTTGATTTACAACACTGCAAAAAAGCAACTTTATCTTTAGCATAGCTTTTAATTTTCCTTGTTTAATCCATCTAATAGATAAGAACCATGATGCTTGGCTGTAACTGCCACGTCTTTTTTTTCCTCTTAGGTCAACATACATTCACTGAACTTCCCCCAAATGCAGCTTAATTTTTCCTTTTACCACTTTAAAATACGATTTTTAGGAACTGTACACAGATCCAATACACCCAGATAGAATGAAATAATAAAACTTAAAACCTATAGGACATACAGCTAACAAATATCTTTTCTATTAGAAATTTTTACAATACATATACACTGATCAGTCTTTCTGCCTTTAAAAACTCTCCAGTATCTTCTCAAACAGAGTACTGCTATAGCGAGGAGTTTATCTTTTAGAACTCTTGTTACATGTGTAAGTCTCTTTACAGTAAACAAAAACCCACAGTAGTAGCTGGGTTTGCAGGAAATATCTTCTTTTTCTATGGATGGGGTACTTCTAATAAATGAGTAAGTACAGTAAAATTGCTGTTGAAAAACACCAATGACTATCTTTCTAAAATCAGAACAAAATAAAAACAACCCCTTTGCCTTTATGCCAAGGAGATTATATATGACTGAACTGGCTGAGTTTCATATTCTATTTCTGTTGTTGAGTAGACTTCTACTTAATAAATTAAGTGTTTCTAATTCTTTTCTCGAACTAGCTGACCTTTCTTGAACTTAACCTAATTGAAGAGTAATATTTACACATTCATTCTACACTTCTATCACATAAAAAAGCCCCAAGTAGTTCAGTGTTTGGATTAACACTTCAGAACAGAGCTTTAATTTGTGCCTTCTCAACAGCACATCCTTCCTGTGGCCTTTTTAAATAACGAATCTGACAATTTTTTAATCCCACTTTTAATGTTCATTGATTGATCCATGTTCTTATCAAACTTGGCTACAAACAGAGGTTTCTTTTTTATTATGATTTTGGTGCAATTTGCAACAGATCCAACAACTGCTTTAGTTAGACCCTCAAGAAGTACACTCATTATTACACCTAAACAACATAAAGACCAAATGCTTCCAGTTCAGAAGTTTTCACAGCATATTTATAGTTAAAAAAAATTGGGGTGGGGAGACAGACATACAAAAAGTTAGTGGGCTTCTTTAAAATGCCACAGAGTTTTAGTAGCTGTGAGAACATGAAATTTAGGGAACTAAACCAAATTTTTACACCCATCGTTTTGTAACTATTTGGATGAATATCTACATTTAACCACCTTCTGTGAGCAAAATAAGGCTTGTAACTGCCCATCATCCTATGTGGTAATCATGGTACATGTAACTCAACTTCCATTATTAACATAAGAACTACAGTTGAAGTCTAGAGATGGTTGATTGACATTCATTTTCCTTTTTCTCTGATTGTACATTAACATTTTCTTCCTCAATTTAGCAATTTTCTAAAAGCTCCATTATTTACGCCATCACACTGTACCACACGTAAAACCCTGTACCCCTGGTTCTCCCTGTTATATGATTATAGTACATGATGTACAAAGTACGCCTTGTAAGGATCCTTGGAAAATTCATAAGCTACTTTCCATTATTATTCTGGTAAAATACCTGTGAAACTTTTTATTTAAAGTTATGAGACTCTGCTATACAACAATGATGTTACTGTAACATTATAAAATTACACAAGCAGGCTCAAACTAGTTTTTCAGGGACAAAAGCACACTCAGATATAAGCATAATCAAATAAAAACCAGGGACTATCACCTCTGTCATTTAGATGAATGAACATGTTCTGGCAGGAAGAATGTGACCAAGAGCTCTATGTATCAGCAATGCAAAACAATTGGAGGTCTGGTGCAAAGATTGTTGCCTGCATGCCAGCTGAAGGTAATCTTCAAAGCCGGGAAAAAGACAGAATTCAAAACACAATAGATCACACCTCTTTACTTTCCATTGTATGTTCATAACATCAGTGAACATCTGAAGGACACTGAACAGGGAGGAGCAGTCCCAGGCTGAAAGGAAATCTAGCCTGCGAGCTAAGAATTGTGAACTGTCTGCAGTATCTGATGGGAGTGAGAGAGTTATTTCCTTCAGACCTTACCCCTCTTGGTAACGTTTAGGAATGAAATTGCATGTTTACCTTTGATTTCTTTCATAACCAATTCTGACGCTTATGCCTTCAACTTACAACAACATTTAATAATTTATTTTTTTATCTAAACTAGTGTGCTTTGGTTAAAGTGTTCATGGAATTTCTACTCAGAAGTAACGAAGACTTGTGTGTCACCATTTCCTTTTATGAAATGACAAGCTATGAATAAGCTTCTATGGCTTAGCAATGTGCTGGCCACTAAAAGACACACATTTCTCATGGTGCAAGACTGGGGCTCAGAATCATAGGTGTCACCCTTTATGTAGTTCAAGTGAGTGGCTGGCAGATCATTCATGTAACTTATCTGGGAGTGATTTTACATGCTAATAGCTGTGTTAAGCAGAGCCTGGAGAGGCTGCTTTCTACAAGCAAAGCAGTGTAAAAGGCATCCTGGGATGGAGCGTTAATGGGACACAGGTTCAACAGCCCAGGTTGTACCCTGGGAAATGTCACATAAAGCCAACAGCAACTTCACAGAGTTCATAACTGAGCTCAGCGGGCAGCATTTGGACTGATATGACTTATGCAGAATAAGTGACATCTGAATTGGATTCAACCTTGCTTGGATGGGTGGTTCTTTTGATCAATAGAAGTACCTCCCCCTCTCTCTCATAGGAAATAAAAAACAAAAACAAAAATAACAGAGAAAGCAATAAACACAGTGACAAAGACTAGAGTTGATTTTCAAGATGTTTCAATTCTAAGATCTTCAGATGGGGTGTTTCATCATATGATGGTTATTACTCCTTTTTTGGTATGTTTACTTTTAAAACTTCCACTGGAATTGTTGAAATTTTGACTGCTATTTACTTAACTTCTTTGCCCTTGGGACTAATTAGCAGAAGTGGAGTGATGAGTGATAACTGAGTGGTGCACTGCTGCATGCAACAGACACATGTCAAACATAAAAATGTGTATTGAAACCAAAGACAATAGGCACAGAACATAACAGGAAAATAAAGAACGGAATCCTCAATGTCAGAAAATAGTATACAAAAAGGGATAGAGTGAGAAAGAGCATGAATGTAGTTCACTAAGAAAAAAATAATGTATAGATTAAGAAAAAGTAAATCCCTTTACAGAGGAAAGCAAAGAAAAATTGAAATATCAAGGCAAAAGAGGACATAAAATAAGCAAATCATCATTGGTAAAACTGAAGAGAATACAAAAAGAGAAAGTGAAGTTAATATGTGGGTAGCAGAAACTGGTACAACACACTTCTATTTAAAATCATCAGGAACACATACTCATGGATGATAAGGGTTACATCCTGATGTGCAAGAAAAATAAAGACAGCCTGAAGGTCATAAGCACAATGACGACTCCTTTCTTATAGATGGATGGCTGAAAGGTCACAGAAAAGCATTCCTTTTTCCGCCACAGTTCACTGTCCTTGACTGCATGCTTCCCATAGCTGTAGTTCTGTTTTGTAACTACGTCTTCCGTATCTGCCCTTTAGGAAGCTGACAAGTATGATTTTGTCCCATTTATAAACCAGGGCTGCTATTTTAAAGTGAATGGGCCTTCTAAAGAACACCACATTTAAAAGAATTGTAGCTCTGAGTCAAGAGATATATACAAAACACCCCACAAGCCTGCTTAATAATTTTAATATCCCCAAATCCTTGCCTTTGATAAGATCAATCAACAGGATAGAAGACCTGATAGAGGGAAACAGACGACAAAATAACAACACTGAAATCAAAAGTAAACCCTTAGCTTAGGTCTACAGCTACACCTCAAATACTACAACAGTGCAGCTAGAGTTCTCCTAGGGGTTCCCTTGGCTCTGTGGGTAATCCATCTCTCTGAGAGGCATTAGCTAGGCTGATGGAAGATTTCTTCAACTGATCGACTGTTCTCTACACCAAAAGTTAGGTCAGTTTAAGTAAGTCTCTCAGAGATGTGCATTTTCACACACAAGTATGACAATGCAACTTTTCAGTATGAACCAACCTTTGTTTTCTTTGCAACTAACTAAGAAAGGAGTAAACACAAGAAATGAAGTCACTTGAAATGGCTAAATAGAACACAGAACTGTGTGGCAGAGGTATTGTTCTTTTTACAGACACAAGTGCAGCAGTCCATGAAAGAACTCAAGGGATGACAGATGGGCAAAAGAAACATCTTGTCAATTTTAAAAGGGATAGCCGTGTTAGTCTAGTCCAGTGAAAAAACAACAAGGAGTTGTGTGGCACTTTAAGACTAACATTTATTTTTTGCATGAGCTTTCGTGGGAGAAGATCCCACTTCCTCATCTTCGAAGCATCTGAGGAAGTGGGATCTTCTCCCACGAAAGCTCATGCAAAAAATAAATCTGTTAGTCTTAAAAGTGCCACACAACTGCTTGTTGTTTTTTCAAAAGAAACATATCTCCTCCATTATAGTGGAATTGAGAGCAACTCCACGAATGTTTTGGAAATTGCAGTAACTAAAGTCCCAAAACTATGACCTGTCATTGTTTGAGAATTGCTCAGGCATCAAGGCCTTTCAGAAGAGCATTGGTCTCATTTATCTTATGCAAATAGGTAACACCTGAAAATGTCATCCCTCATTGAAAACTCACAGTTAATTCCCTGATTAGATGGTGAGGGAGACCAGCTCTGACATTGATTGGACATTTCAAATCTTCAGAAACATGGGTCACCATCTGATTGGTTCATGCCAGTACCACCATAGGAAGTAACCAAGTCGGACCATTCAGCAGAAATGGGATAAAATGGCCTGTCTCCTTCAGCACATTGCTTCCTTGAAAGCCAAAGACATCTGCAAGAGAGAAGATGGGCACTGGACCAGCTATCTGGGGGGCTCCTAGCAACATCAAGTACATATCTCAGACTGGCACCTTTAACTGTTTGTTTCTATTTTCTGGCAATCTGGGTTGCCTGTTAACGAAGATGAAGACATATTCATATCTATCCCTCACTCCTCCTGTGTCTGCAAGATCAATTCCTGCTGTCAACAAAAGCGGATACTTGAGCAAAGATCTGGTGATTAGTCCAAGAGACCTTCTCTTGGGTAAAGACCCAAATCAGTTAGGTGAATACTTCCTGGAACTGGGCGTTCAGGAGGAAAAGTGTGCATGCCTGTGTAAATGCTTGAAAGACTGTCAGGGTAGGTATGTAACTGTGGCATAAAACGTTCCAATCAAGATTGTTGTGAAGAAGTTTTGAAACTGACCCAGGTTACTGTTGTTGACTGTGAAGCATTGTACATCGGCCTACCACAATTAATAGTTTTCTAAGTCCTTCCTTGTTCTAGCTGTATACATACAAAGAAGAGAGAACTGCACTCACTCTATACAGCTGGTCATAAATGTAGGAGTTCACTTTTTAGACAGCCAGAGTATTAGTCAGATTCCAGGGCTAACATTATTCATCCAATAAAGCTAAAGGATGACTATTGTAAGTTCATTAGAAAGATGACCTTGATAAATTGGCATAGAAGTAGTAGATCAAATTGCCTGATTTTCTAGTTTCGGATTATTTTTTGCTGTTGCATTAGCATGCTACCAGAGTTGATAACTAACTGGTGCAAGCAAGGCCCTGTTCTGAAGGACTCAGTAAAAGCGGGGCGGGGGGAAGAGACTTCCCAGAATAACAGCAGTGGAATACATATGTTATTTTTCTACTGCAGTGTGTTATTTGATTCTAAAGACTTAGGTAGTTGTATTTAAAACTTTTCTTGTTTACTAGCAAAGCCATAGTTTAATACTTCTTTCGTTTGTTATATGCTATACTCTTGGTTACTATTAAGGATAATTAATAAATTAAATTAAGTTTGAGTTCCTTTGACTAGCTAGACAACAAATTAAAAAAAAAAAAACTATGAAAAAATGGTCCTGGTAATCAAGTAAGCAGGTTTGTTTTATATTGTTTCTTAGAAGACCCATGGATAGTCACAAAAGCTGTTTTACATGTGCATCAATACAAAACTAGTTTTAGTTCAGAGTTGAAGCAGCAAGTCTTTCGCTATCTATTATGAACATAAAACGAATGGAAAAGTCACCTTAGAAAAAAAAAATAACCAAACAGCTCATTAGTGTACTGAGAGATTCAACATGTATTTAGATTTTAAAATAGCTCCAGTATTTTTTTTTTTACAGTGCTAAGTTTCTCTCAATAGATTGTTATTCTCTATAAAAAGCCTAAATAGGAATTTAATAATATCAACTGATTTAAGTATTTGTGAGATATCTGAATAAATAAATCTAAAGAAAAGTTATACTGGTATGATTACTGCATGATTGGCCTGTTTGAAAAAAAACACATTTGATGCTACATGACATTTGGCTTTAGAGAACCTTAGTATTTAGTAAAAATGAGAGTCTTGTGGCACCTTATTGGCTATGTCTACACTTAAAAAATTAATTTGAAACAATTATTTCAAAATAACTACTTCAATTTTAATTTGAAGTAATTATTTTGAATTAGCACTACTTCAAATTTACTATTTTGAATTAGGAGTCCAGGGAACACTCTCTTACTTGAAATAAGGTAGGGGTTGTTATTTCAAAATAGAGAGTCTTCACTAGACTCTATAATAGACGTGGCCAAACTGCGGCTCGCGAGCCGCATGCGGCTCTTTAAAGAAAAATTGCAGCTCCCATGAGAGCGCAGGAGGGAAGGACGGCATGGCGAGAGCCAGGGGCGGGACATCTGCAGCAGTCGGGGACAGCAGAGGCAGCGGCGGCAGGGTGAGAGCTGGCAGCAGAAGAGCAGCCTTGGGAGAGCTGCAGGAGAAAGCAGTGTGGTCAGAGCCAGAGGGGCAGCCCTGGGAGAGCCCGCAGAGAAACTGCAACCTGGTCAGAGCTGGGAAGGGAGGGGAGGAGTGGAGCGGCATTGTGAGAGCCTCACTAGCAGGAAGAAGTAGCATGGTAAGAGCCGGGAGGCGAGGGGCAGCACTGTGAGAGCCAGCAGGGAAAGCCAACCTCCTCAGTTAGGTGTAAAGGCATGCACTCGGAGCAAGTACCTGCCAGATTCCACAGTTTACCCACACAATGTTAATTCTACCCTCCTTGTCTGTGTGCATAATGATACAGTCTTTAATTACAACAGGGCATGATTTTTTAAATAATTTGCTTTTTTGATAGTGTTTTCTCGGTAAATATTTTTAAAACTGGGAACATAAATTGATCAAGTCTACAATGAACTACAGATAAGCGATAATTAGCAATTTAAACCTGAAAAGCAATTGTAAATTAAGTTTCTTTTTTTTTTAAAAATCACCTGGCATTTCCAGCTATTGTAATATAATGTAAAATTATTTCTCTTGTATTTCTATTTTGAGAATTAAATAAGAATCATCAGAAATGACTGAAAATTGACAAGTGTTACATCCAAAACCACTGGCTACTGTCAAAAGATTATTAGAAAAACCTCCATTAATTTAAAGAATGTTACAAGTACTTATGGATCATGGTTCATTTTCAGCACACAAAATGATTCAGACTTAGGATAGACCACCACTGCTGAAAACTGGCTTTAGAAAAGAAATTCCTTAAGTCCATTGAACAAGTGTGCCTGAGACATCAGTATGTCATCTGTTTCCAGAAGGAACTGCTAGTTCATTTATTTTATAAGAAAATTTTAATTATATAATAACTAAGGTCAATTACCAAGATAATTTACATTCACTGCAAAGTTCAATAGAAGCACTATACTTCAACTGATTAAATAGCATTCAACATGTATTAATTCTTTTTTGTTGTATAGTCAAAATCTATATTTCAGTGCAGTCTTCATGAATGACTCTATGGGTATCTGAGCCCATTAGACAAGAGTAATTGTTGTGAAGGGCTGAGGACGGAAAATTGTGTTTCTAAACTTTCTGGAAAAAAAAATCTCTCACCCGTAAAGATTTTACTTTGTATTATAAAAACCAAATATTGATATTTAGAATTTATACAGGGCCTGACCCCAAACAGAATAAACTCAATGGGATTTTTTCCATAGTATCTTCTGTGCATAGACTCCAAAGCACTTACTGAAACAGGCTCTGATCTTGCACTTTGTCCCCCTAAATTGTCATTTATCTTTTGTGATTCTGAACAGTTGAAAAGGTGTCCCTATGTGCATCTCTTCACAGGATTAAGATGAGAGCAGTATTTTCCCTTACTGTTACTCTCATTTTAAAATTAATTGTGTGAGTCCTCAGACCTTTTGTCTTCACGGTCCATGAGTATTTTAGTGAACAAGTTTACTGGCAGAAATATTGGCAGGGAAGCAGGGACATGGTAGGTGCTGGGATGGGATGGGAGGCAGAAATATGGCCTGGTTGGGGAGAGCAGAGAAGCAGTAGTGTCGTAAGGGACAGCAAGGAAGCAGCAACAGGGAGTGGGGAGGGAAGCATGACATGGTCAGAGAAGCCATAGCATGTTCAGATTTTCTCATAGGCCCTAATGCAAATTACTTGTTGTTAAAATAAAATCATGTTTTACAAGTCCTAAACATGATGTGGAATATTAAGAAATGAAAATACAAAGGAGAAAAGTATAAAAACGAACATAGATTACTTTCAATTTTTGGCACAACTTACTGCTGTGAAGCATCATATTCTACAATGAAATTCAAAACATTGTGCGATACTTAGAGAGCAGCATTTGAGAGAGCTTTTACCTGCTACATTGATAAGTTACTGCCCAGATTTAAAAAAAACCTTGCCACGAGCCTGTAGTGTTCTACATCTAGCAACAGCTAAATTTTTACTGTGTAGGCCTAGTTTCATGGTAATCTTAAATAATTATTAGAATCTGCCATTAGTGGATCAATATTTGCCCTATTTTTATGATAAAATTAAAGTGCTCAATGAATTTTAAGCTTAGTAATTTTGGAGTAGGTAAAAATATGTGGTTATATAGAATCATAGAATCATAGGGTTGGAAGGGACCCCACGAGGTCATCTAGTCCAACCCCCTGCCAAAAAAAGCAGGACCACTCCCATTAGATCATCCCAGTCAGTGTTTTGTCCAGCTGGGACTTGAACACCTCCAGAGATGGAGATTCCACCACCTCCCTAGGCAGCTTATTCCAATGCTTCACCACTCGCCTAGTAAGGAAGTTTTTCCTAATATCCAGCCTGGACCGCCCCAGCTGTAACTTGAAACCATTGCTTCTCGTTCTGCCCTCCGTTACTACCGAGAACAGTCGAGCTCCCTCCTCCTTGGAGCAACCCTTCAAGTAGTTGAAGGTTGCTATCAAATCCCCCCTCAGTCTTCTCTTCTGCAGGCTAAATAAGCCTAGTTCCTTTAGTCTTTCTTCATAGGGCTTATGCCTCAGTGCGGCTCTCGAAGGTTTAATAATTGACTTGTGCAGCTCTTGAGTTCCGTAAGTTTGGCCACCCCTGCTCTATAATTAGAAATAGGGGAAGGCAGGCAAAAGAATAGGACCATTATTTTGAAATAAGCCTACTCTGTGGCTTAGAACGGCTTATTTCAAAATAATAATTTTGACTTAAACATTTTATTATTTCAGACTAGTGGTTCTTTATTTCAAAATACAGAAATGCTTAATTTAAAATAATATGTATGCATGGACAGGAAAAGGTTATTTCAAAATAAGCCTCCTTATTTCAAAATAATTTCTAAGTGTAGGCATACCCATAGACTAACAGATTTCTTCAAGCATAAACTTTTGTGAGCTCCAACCCACTTCATCAGATACTCATAGTTTTTGCTGTATGCAGACTAACACGGCTAGCCCTCTGGAAATTAGTTTTTAGTGTCCAACTACATTTAACACGGCAGCCTATCAATCTGTTGCAGTCGTTACAAATATTATTCCTTGAGCAAAGTGTCAGCAATAAGCTAAAATTCACTGATGCTAGGATGCAAAGCCAGAAGCACTAGCTGATGCATTTCCTAAATACAAGACTCAATTATCAGAAAACCCATCAAGTAATATATTAAATTCCATAACCAAATGGGTGACAACAACAGATGATATACACAGAGATCAATTTGATGACCAGACTAATTAAGCATTCCTTTTCCATGCACCAATTACAAGTTAAACAGATGTTCTCCTTAGCTTTTGAGCTCATGGTTATTTGGCTGTTTCAGAAGAAAAATTAATCCTCAATTGCTGCCACTTTCCATTTCTACTCCTAAATTTGCAGTGGAAGATCCTCTCACAAGTGAACCCAAAGTGGTGTCTCCAAACAAACAACAAATGCGTGCCCCCATAAGTTTTTACCCTAGTAAGGAAAACATCCAGAGGCTCCATGATGTCACCTAGGGAATTTACTACTTCTATAAAAACAAACAAGGAGTCCTGCGGGACTTTTCAAGACTAGAATTTATTTAATGCATAAGCTTTTGTGGGCAAAATCTCACTTCCTCAGATGCATGAAATGGAAACTGCAGTATGTTAGGTACATATACACATGCAGGGAAGGGCAAGTCAAAAGGTCAATTCCTTCTGGATATGTTTGGTGACCAGTTAGTCTATTTTGGCAAAACAAATAACTTGTTTTAATTCAAATAATGTGGATCTGGGCCTAGTCTCTGAATTTATCTAATACTTGTTTAAAGTATAATGCTTTAAAATCAACAGAAGTACAATTTACAGTCTCACCAAATTATATCATTAGCTACCCAGATTCAGAAGGCATAGGTTCCAACTATTAAGCTTCTCATTAAGACCAATTATCACTTACAAAGATTTATGAATTAAGGTTCTTCCAGAGGTTTGTTTTATTTCTAGGAAAAAGCAGAGTTCAGTAGTTGCTTTTAAATTATTTTATTCTAATGGCTTCTCTATTACCAAAGATCACATGATGTAGACAGAGACACATACTGATAGTGGAAGAACCTTTGTCCATGGTAATACTGTACCAACACTTCACCCTTGTACATGGTAATATTGGACCAACAACCGTTGTACAGGATAATATTGTACCATCAGTTCTGAAGCACAACTCCCTGGGTTTTGTTTCAATTAAAATAATGCAATGTCCCAATGTAATCCATCACTAACCTTAACAAAACAATATATATTTCTAGTAAAAGACTAAGTTTTGAAATACCAATGAAAGAAACAAATAAATTCATGAAAACAACACTGATTTGTACCACCTTTTTACAGATGTTCATATTCCATTCGTATCTCCAAACAAAAAACAAATGCATGCCCCAATAAGTTTTTACCCTAGTAAGGAAAACATCCAGAGGCTCCATGACATCTCTTAGGGAATTTACTACTTCTATTGATTTACAGGGAAGGCATTCAGATGACACTGTGATGGATGGCTCTATACAACCCTAAGAGATAAGAGCTTTTAAAATTTTCTCTCATTATCCACCTAAGTCCCATTTTCTTATGAGACAGAAGCCCAAGTTTCATTGAAAGGTAGACTTCGGCATCTACAAGTTGAAATGCCTGAGTCACTTAAGAAAAAGAGATTATGCAACTTTTGAAAATATTACTAAATTTTCTTTTACGCAGTATTTAGTACTCCAAATACACAGTTATTTGTTCTAAGACGAAATACATCACACTGAAGATAAAACAAGTTCCATCATTTCAAAAAGATACTGCACTATTATGCTAATCATATGTAATCCAGCCTATGGAATTTAAAAAATTAAACCCAGTAACTGAAGCAACGTTCAAATGCTATTTCAGTTTACTGACCTCAGTTTTGCCCTTTCTGGACAGTAAATCTAATTGCAGCACAATAAAACACGGGTGGCTTATTTTGAACCTGGTACAACAGTCTTTGTCAAAAAGCCCAGAACTGCAAGAGTTTGAAGGCTAAATAACCTTAGAAAAAACACCACCACATGCTAAACAGCTGTGAGAGGTGATTTCTCTTGTATCAAAGCAGCATTTTGTTTCAATTAGTGGCACCTTCTAGTCACATTAGTTTCCCTGCTAGATTCACTTTTGTTCTTTGTTGTATCACTTGCAGTTATGTCACAGGGAGGGGGGTTGATGTAATCTCTTTCCCCTTGTCATGTCTGAGTATGCTAACATAAAGAAATGATATACAAGACACAGCTGTAGTACAAGAGCCAAATACTATCCTTGACCCATGCATGAAACTCTTTGACCTCATTCTGTTGTCACAAATTGAGGGGTGCACTCAGCTGTTCAAATACGAACACTGGTTTATTCTGAAAGCAAAAGGCTTCTAATTTGAGATGCTCCTCCTGAAGCTGCTAGGACTGAATATGCATACATTATATAACAAAACCCTTCCATCTCTGACAAATTAGCAATACTCCACTATTAAGTAGTTCAAAATAAAATTCTACATTTTAAAAAGGGTTTCACTAATTCTTGTGTGAACTAAAAGATTAATGGATTTTGAAAATCCAAATTTTTAAAAATTCATGTTACTCCAAAGAGTAACCAAACAGTTAGTGGATGAAAACTGGCACGTGAAATTGACCAATATGATGTCAGTATCCAAGGTAAACAAACAGTATACATGGTGTTAAGTTGCATTTTAAAGTCATTTTTGCTACTCTTTTTAGGCTTTGTCAAAAGCTTTGTGAAGACTTAACATGACAGTCATGTTAATTGAATAGGTTTTTAAGAAACAGTCGATGAAGATACTTAATTACTGTGGTAGTGCTCAAACCTGCAAGGTGCTGGGTTTCCTCAAAGCTGAATCAGAAGAGTTCAAGGACCAGAGTGGAGCACATTTCAGGAAAAAGTTCCAACTGAGGAAGGCATTACGCATATGCTTAACTTTCAACCTGGGAGGAATGTTAAAAATTTAGCCCCATGCTTAAGTATCCTCCTTAATCAGGGTCTGAATGAGCAATTCTCATTTATCATACCAAGGGTATTTAACATAATCATGGATACGTTATTATATACACTCAGTAAATTACATCCTGCTGATGGTGATCAATGATCTTGCAATAATATTCATTTAACCATGTATTCACATACTATCATCAACATGCGTAAGAGAGGACTGCTTGTCAGATTCTTCAAGAAGGCACTGGAGCTAAGGGTTGAGTCTACCATATTAGACATGTTGGTTGTAGTTTTTGTGAGTTTTTGTCAGTAAGTTTCATCTGAAGTTGAGTAACTGACTGAGAACAGATTTTCAAGAGTTCAAAACATGACCAACAGATTTTCAAGAGTTCAAAAAGTCACCAAGTCTGCACTGATTTACATAAGGGAGTGCCTTTTACTCCACTTAATGGCAAAGACTATCCTCCTGCCAAGTTTCAAAGTACAGCTGAACATCATGAAGGTGCTAGAAACTTTTTGAGACAAGAGAACTCCAAGTGTATTTATAAAACTGAATGCAAACTTAATATAGCATTTGCTGCCACTTCCAGTACAGATAGTTATATACGTGTATTAGCTAGCACGTGTGCCAAAAGAGTTGGGGGGGGGGTGGTGGAGAATACAAACCTAAACACAGACCCACTTACGTTCCCACACATATACATCTACAATGTAACTTCTAGACCTTAATAAGCATCCTCTTAATAGTCAATTGAATTTCTCCCCCACCAAACATATCAAATCTTAACACTCCATTTTTTAATCATTATGGAGTGTGCTGTGAACCACTGACAATGAGACAAATAAATTCCATGGCACACTCACTTTTTGCAGTTGAATTCATTGCTCAAAAAAAAAAAAATCACTTTTACTTATATTTACTATGATTACAGTCTTACTAGAGAGGTTTGCAATGTAGTGCATTCAACGAACTAAAGAAACATCAAATCTACCAGAAAAAAAATACAAGTCATCTCAGTTTTGCCCTTTGGCCAACTGTGTTTAGAATGGTCATGTTTTAGAATCAAAAGATCAAGGCCTCACTTTTAATTTGATGATTAATTTTCACCAGTTTATGAGTCGTAATTTTGGTTGGATGGAATATTGTTTAAGATGAAACAATCTTTATTTTCCATTGATTTTAATGACCTTCGTACAAAATTTCATGACACACTTGGAGAGTTCCCACAGCACACCAGTTGAAAAATCACTGACATATGCTACCATGTATAAGATAAACTTGTTAAATCAATTACTTTGTTTCTCAATAAACTATGAGAAGGGACCAAAAATGCATAACAGTTTCAGGATCTATAATGATCAAATGCAACATACCATAGTTGAGTATGCAAAGTAATCAACTCCAACACAGGCTATCAAAGAGACTTATGATACACCACAGCCTCCTAAAAACTATCAACAGGGCAGTAACTATGGTGGGGCCAACGGGGAACAGCCCTGGGCAGCCCAAAGTGGCTCAAGGGAGCTGCGCTATTAAGGGGGTGGCTTTGTGGTGCCAGAACGCACCCCAGGTGGCAAAATACCACGTTATGGCTCTGACTATCAAATATGATTCTGTGTACCAAAAACTTGGAGACAGGCTTTGTAGGACTCTCCAAGTACTATGCTCTAGAATTATTGAATAGGAATCCCTAGAAATGAGTATTTGTGGGAAACTAAGGATACTAGATAGAGTGCTAGCTGTATAGGATAGGCCACAACTATACTAAACACAGTGATTTGAAGAGCTACTCTATAAAGATCAGACTCAACTCACCTCTATGGAGTAGTTTAAACCAATGCTCCTATAGTGGCTGTTTCCTATGTGTTCCTCATGCCTAGTTCCCTTAATACCCCTTCTATACCACCTTCCTCTGATATAATTAAGTATTGCTCCAAAGGTCCCACAACCTGGAAGTCAGTCCCATCCTCCAATCTCACTGGTGAACATAACAGCTCTCCTGGATCAGACCAATGGTTCATTTACCTCAGCATCTTTTCAGAAAGTGACCAATGCCAGAGGCTTCAAAAGGAATCATCAGAATAGGTAATCATCAAATGATGGATTCTGTCAGCCGTCCTACCCTGCCTAATAGCCATTAATGACTCATCTGCGAACTTATCTAGTTCCTTTTTAAAGTCCATTCAAAGGTGAATTCCATTATTGTTTTGGACTTAACCTCCTCTGACAAGGAGTTCCACATCTCCATTTAACCTACAGCAGCAATACCAAATACAATGAAAAATCATGAATTAGGCACCCCCAAACATCATGAGACTTGCTTAAAAACTGTGAGGTTTTGTTTAATATCTTTGGCATAATTTCATCTGTACTCTGGTTTGAATCTTTAAGGTGGACTTGCTTCATGTTTATAATTTTTCCTCTGCAAACACGCAGCTTCCTTAAAAATGAAGCTGCAGGAACAGAGAGCTTACATAAGACTCTCTGCTTTCCTTTAAAAAAAAAAATGGAGCCATAGAAATAGCCTGCTTCACTAATGCACGGACATGCACATATACTATAGATTTTATTGTCAGAGATTTAGTGGAAGCAAAATATTAAAATATACACAATGTAAACAAATGTTGTTACTGTCCTCATCTTATATCTGCTTTCTAATCAAGGCCATGGAATCAATTAACTTCTACAAAAACATGATGAATTAGAAGAAATGCTTGAGATAGAACAGAACTGAAGCATTTTCTGGCTTTATACCCGTAATTGATGATGTTACTTCACCACTGAAGGTTTCCATAATGACTGTTTCATGTCTATTTTTCTACATAGCCACTGAAATTTCAGTTTCTTCTCTGCTTATATAAGGAATATGCATCTGTGATTCAGGTCGCAGTCCCAAACACTTAAGTTAATACAGACCATCTCTGCCCAGTTCAGTAAGGGGCAAGAAAAAATTATGAGGATAGAGGCCAGTGTAGACTGTGCTACCACATAAGAGTCTAGTACACTGAAATGAATCAGATATTCAGTACTGTCCCGAACACCCATTAGAAGAATGAAAAATACAGCTCAGAGATCAACAGTTAAACTTATTATAGTATAGACTTTCCACATCAAAAGAATGGTTGGTTACAGCTATAGGAGCCAATCCTTAAAGATGAATGCTTACATTTCATTTTACACCTGATTAGTCTCATTGCTAGAAACAATGCCTTGGGTGCTATATATTAAATAAATCTATCAAAAAAGCCACAAAATGGTAAAAAATGGAAAGCACAAGGTAAAGTTATGTAAACTGCTTCCCTATCAAGGCTAGAAACCATGAAAACTGCAGTATTGTTAATGAATGACCATCTTCACCCAAGTTATCTGAACTCTGCCCCTGGATTTGTGTTTTAGAGCTTAATACAAAATTTCTGTTTTAGCCAAAAGGTAGATGTTCCTTTGGTTTAAATGGGGAAAGTGGAGAGATGGACCAAGCCCTTATATGCTTAAGATTATAAATCTGCATAGACTTTAGAGTCAGAAGGGTCTAATATGATCACATAGTCTGACTTCCCTACACAATGCAGGCCACAGAACCTTACCCACCCATGCCTTTAATAACTCAATCATAGGTTAGAGGTTTGTTAAAATCCTCAAATAATTGTTTAAAAAGACTTTAAGGCACAGAGAAGTCACCAGGAAGAGATCTGTGCCACATGCTAGAGAAGAAAGCAAAACGCTCCCAGAACCTCTGCCAATTTGCCCTGGAGGAAAATTCCTTCCTGACCCGAAATACATCTAATCAGTTAAACCCTGAGCATGTGGGCAAAACTCACTAGCCAGACACCCAGAAAAGAATTCTCTGTAATAACTCAGAACGCACCCAACCAAACATCCAATTTCAGGCCATTGGCACACCCACCAGCAGCAGTCAAAAAGAGTCAATTGCCAAACTGGGCTGTCCCATTATACCATCCCCCACATAAATTTATAAAGCTCAGTTTTGAAGCCAGTGAAGTTGCTTGCCCCCCAGAGCTCCCCTTGAAAGGCTATTCCAGAACTTCATTCCTCTGATGGTTACAAACCTATATTTAACTTTATCTCTAAACTTCCTGATGGACCATTTATATCCTTTTGTTCTTGTGGCCACACTGGTACTGGCAAACAATTCTCCCTCCCTCCCTGGTATTCATTCTTCAGATGTATGTGTAGAAAGCAAATTGTATCTCCCTTCAACCGTCATTTGGTTAGGCTAAACAAGCCAAACTCTTCAAATATCGATTATAAGCCCAGTTCTCCATCCAGCAGATTATCCTTGTACCCCTTCTCTGCATCTGTTTCAGTTTGAACTCATTTTTCCTCAAACATGACTTTACATCATATTCCAGATGAGGTCTTACCAGCAGCAGAACACCTCCCTATTTCTATTGGAAATACCTCACCTGACACATCCTAGGACCACATTAACTTTTTTCACAGCCACATCACATTGGCAACTCAGTCATCCTGTGACCAAACCAATACACCCAGGTTCTTTTCCCCCCTCTGTCACTTGCAATTGATGCATCATTAATTTATAGGAAAAATTCTTGTCGTCATTAGCCCCTACATTCATTATCTCACACATTCCAATATTAAATTTCATCCTATTTCTATTACTCTAGTTTACACTATTATCCAGATCTTCCTCTGTGACATCCCAATCCTTTTCTGTATTGGCAACACCACCCAACTTTGTTTCAACCTTAAACTGTATTAGTACATTCCCACTTTTTGTGACAAGGTCAATTAAAAGATTAAATTAGACTGATCCCAAGACCGTTCCTTGAAGAATTCCACTGGTAATTTGCCTCCATTCTAACATTTCACCTTTCAGAATGACTTGTTATAATCTCCCCTATAAAAAGGTCGACAAGGAATGGGTTAATTTTCATATCAATCTCCATCTTTTTTCAATTTAACTAAAAATTCCCTATGTGGAACCGTATCAAATGCCTTACTGAAATCTTGACTCAGCCCCATTAAATAGTTCAAGTTTGGCTTCTGCCTTGACTATGCTAATTTCTACCTCCCTAGTTTCAATCCCATTAGCCATCCTACCACTATCCCTGAGCTCATCATTACCCTCATTAACAATAGAGGCAAAGTATTTGTTTGGATATTCAGTCACACCTAGGCTATCCTTAACCTCCACCTCAACTTCTGGGTTTAACAGTCCCACTTTTATAGCCACATAATAGCAAGAAAAACAAAAGAACTGTTTTACTATTGGTTTTAATTCCCTCTGCAACATCCAACTCTCCTTGGCTTTTGGCCTCTCTCACTTCATTCTTACATGTTCTGACCTCCAGGAGGCAGCTTTCCTTGCTCATCCCTCCCATCTTCTACTCACTGTAGGATTTCTGCTTTCACTTAATCACCTCTCCAGGATGCTTACTCCTCCAACTAGGTCTAGAATTCTTGCCCATGATTTTGTATGCCTTCCTTGGGATGTCTGATTCAGATGACTCCTGCAACCTTGACTTGAAATAATTCCAAGCCTCCTCCACCTTTAGATCCAAGACTTCTTCAGTCCAATCTACTTCCCCAACTAATTCCCTTAATATTTTTTTTTTAAGTTAGCCCTTTTGAAGTCAAAAATCCTAGTCACGGATTCATTGTGTGTTTATTCTTCCATTTAGCTTGAACTTAATTAGCTTGTAGTTGTTCAAATGAAGGTTGTCCAATATGACAAGCTTTCCAATGAGGTTCTCATTATGCATCAATACCACATCTAAGATAGCATCTCACCTCGTTGGTTCAGTAATCATTTAGTGAAGAAGGCCATCAGCTGTGACATCCAGGAAAATCTGAGCCCCATTATTACTACTACCACATGTCGTGCAGTCTATAGCTGAAAAGTTAAAGTCTTCCATGATCACATAGTTCCCAGTAGTATTCTTAAAAGAGGTGTCTATCCATGTCTAAATCATATCCCAATGGTCTGTAGCACATCCCAAACACTATCCCAAGAGAAACATTAGAAATTTTCTTCCCCAATGTGATTTTTACCGAGACAGGATCCATCATATCTATTACTTCACCTCTAATTTTGCTATACAATACCCCTCCACCACCTTTTTCTTTATATGTCTTTCTTAAACAGAACTTAGCCTTCAATTCTGCATACCAGCCATGACTACTATTTCATAGAATCATAGAATCCTAGGGTTGGAAGGGACCTCATAGGTCATCTAGTCCAACCCCCTGCCAGAGGCAGGACCACTCCCACTAAACCATCCCAGTCATGGTTTTGTCCAGCCGGGCCTTAAACACCTCCAAAGATGGAGACCCCACCACCTCCCTTGGGAGCTCATTCCAAGGCTTCACCACTCTCCTAGAAAAAAAGTTTTCTAATATCCAGCCTCGACCTCCCTAACGACAACTTGAGACCATTGCTCCTTGTTCTGTCCTCTGTTATTACCGAGAACAGTCGAGCTCCATCTTCCTTAGAGCATCCCTTCAAGTAGTTGAAGGTTGCTATCAAATCCCCCCTCAATCTTCTCTTCTGCAGACTAAATAAGCCTAATACTTTCAGTCTTTCCTCATAGGGCTTGTGCTCCAGCCCTTTAATCATTTTGGTTGCCCTCCTCTGAACTCTCTCGAGCATGTCCCTGTCCTTTTTGTAGTGGGGAGCCCAAAACTGAACACAGTATTCTAGATGTGGCCTCACCAGTGCAGAATAGAGGGGAAGGATCACATCCCTTGATCTGCTGGTAATACTTCTTCTGATGCAGCCCAGTATGCCATTGGCCTTTTTGGCAGCAAGAGCACACTGCTGACTCATATCTAGCTTCCCATCCACCATGACCCCCAGGTCCTTTTCTACACTGCTGTTACTTAGCTGAATGTTTCCCAGCTTGTAGCGGTGCATGGGGTTTTTTTGTCCCACATGCAGGATTTTACACTTCTTCTTGAAGCTCATAAGATTTCTATTGGCCCACTGTTCCAACTTATCTAGGTCTCCCTGAATCCTGTCCTTGCCCTCCAACCTGTCTACTGGTTCCCCCAGCTTGGTGTCATCCGCAAACTTACTGAGAATGCAGTCTATTCCATCATCCAGATCATTGATGAAAATGTTGAACAGAACCGGCCCCAGGACCGACCCCTGGGGCACACCACTCGTGACTGGCTGCCAGCTAGACATGGAACCATTGATTCCTACACGCTGAAACGGTTGATCTAGCCAGTTTTCTATCCACCTTATAGTCCACCTATCCAACCCATACTTCCTTAATTTGCCAATGAGAATGCTGTGGGAAACTGTATCAAAAGCCTTGCTAAAATCAAGGTATATGACATCAACGGTTCTTCCTGCATCCAGAAAACCAGTCATCTGATCATAGAAGGAGATGAGATTGGTCAGGCATGATTTACCCTTGGTAAATCCATGCTGACTGTTCCTGATCACTTTATTTTCCTCTAAGTGTTTGAGGATGGATTCTTTGGCTATGTCTACACGGCACTTTTATTTTGAAATAACACTCGTTATTTCGAAATAAAAGAAATTTAGTCTACATGACGTTTTCTTATTTCGAAAGGACAGATCCTGTCCTTTCGAAATAAGAATCGTCCTTTCGAAACAGTTAAACCTGGATTTTTTCGAAATGGCTGTTTTTTCGAAATGGTCATTTCAAAATAATGCCATTTGGACCTGTTGTTTCGGAATAAATGGATTCCGAAACAACAGGATTTGAACTTCCTCCCAGGGTGCAAAGCACCCTGGGAGGAAGAGCCTTCCCCGCAGCACCCTGTCCAGGGTGCTGAGGGGGGGACAAGCCACAGGGCATGGGGGGCTGCCCCCAAGACCAGTGGGGAGCCCTGCAGAGGGGTGCCGATGCCACGCTCTCCCCGCCGTTGGGGCTGCTCAGGAGCCCTGCGGCAGGGTGCTGGGGCTCCCCACTCTGCCCGCTGCCGGGGCTGCTCCCAAACCCCACAGTGGGGTCCCGGGGTGCCCGGCTCTCCCTGCCGCCAGGGCCGGCGGCAAACCCCGGGGCAGGGTGCCGGGGCCCCGGCTTTTCCCGGCTGCGGGGGCTGCAGCAAGGGAGCCAGTCCCGACCCGGCTCCCCAGCGACTGAGTGGCCGCTGCCACAGGGAGCCAGGTCCCGCCGGCTCCTCAGGCCCTGGGCCCTCAGGCAGGGCGCAGGGTGAGCCCCCTGGGCTGCGGCCACCCCGCCAGCGGCTGCAGGCCCCCGAGCTGGTGGCGGGGGGAGCCACGGGACTCGCAGCCGCTGCCCCCGCTGAGCCCAGGGCCTGAGGAGCCGGCGGGACCCGGCTCCCCGTGGCAGCGGCCGCTCACTCGCTGGGGAGCCGGGTCAGGACCGGCTCCCTGGCTGCAGCTCCCGCGGCCAGGAAAAGCTGCGGCCCCGGCACCCTGCCCCGGGGTTTGCCGCCGGCCCTGGTGGCAGGGAGAGGCGGGCGCCCCGGGACCCCACTGTGGTGTTTGGGCGCAGCCCCGGCAGCGGGCAGAGCGGGGAGCCCCTGCACCCAGCCGCAGGGCTCCTGAGCAGCCCCAACGGTGGGGAGAGCGGGGCATCGGCGCCCCTCCGCAGGGCTCCCCGCTGGTCTTGGGGACAGCCCCCCATGCCCTGTGGCTTGCCCCCCTCAGCACCCTGTCCAGGGTGCTGAGGGGAAGGCTCTTCCTTCAAAACATGTTTCGGAATAAAGGCTTTATTTCAAAATAAGTCATTTTGAAATGACTTATTTCGAAATAAAGCCTTGTGTGTAGACATAGCCTTTGAGAATCTGCTCCAGAATTTTTCCAGGGATTGAGGTGAGGCTGACTGGTCTATAATTCCCCGGATCCTCCTTTTTCCCTTTCTTGAAAATAGGCACTACATTTGCTTTTTTCCAATCCTCTGGCACCTCCCCCATTCTCCATGAGTTTTGAAAGATAATGGCCAGAGGTGCTGCTATCTCATCGGCCAATTCCCTTAGCATTCTTGGATGCAGTTCGTCCAGCCCCATGGACTTGCACACATCCAGCTTCTTTAAGCAGTCCCTAACCTCAACTTCCGTCACCAAGGGCCTCTCTTCTTCTCTCCCATCTGCCACACCCTTGGTACTGGGCTGGGAGCTGACCGTGCTTGTGAAAACTGAAGCAAAAAATGCATTGAGCACCTCAGCTTTTTCCTCATCCTCTGTCACAAGGATGCCTGCCCTATTCAGCAAGGGGCCTACACCATCCCTGATCCTCTTCTTGTTACTAACATACTTGTAGAACCCCTTTTCGTTATCCTTTACATCCGTCACTAGCCGCAACTCCATTTGTCCTTTGGCCTTTCTGATTTTATCCCTGCAGTCCCTAGCAATATCTTTATGTGCCTCCTTGGTCATCTGACCAAGCTTCCACTTCCTGTAAGCTTCCTTTTTATGTTTAAGCTCAGAGCAGAGTTCTCTGCTAAGCCATTCTGGCTGCCTCACATGTTTGTTCTTTCTCCTAATTGGAATGGCAACTTCCTGTGCCCCTTAGCAGGGTTTCTTTAAAATATAACAAACTCTCTTGGACTCCTTTCCCCTTCAGATTAGCTTCCCAAGGGATCCTGCCCATCAGTTCCCTGAGGGGGCCAAAATCTGCTTTTTTGAAGTCCAGGGTTTTTGTTTTGCTTCTTTCCTTCCTTCCTTCCATCAGGATCCTGAACTCAACCATGTCATGGTCACTACTGCCTAGCTTGCCATTTACCTCTACGTCCGTGATCAATTCTTCCCTGTTTGTGAGCAGCAGGTCGAGAGGTGCAAGGCCCCTAGTTGGTTCCTCTAGCATTTGTACTAGAAAGTTGTCCCCAACATTCTCTAAAAACTTCCTGGATTGCCCATGCACTGCTGTATTGGCCTCCCAGCAGATGTCAGGGTAATTGAAGTCCCCCATGAGCACCAGGGCCTGTGATCTAGAAGCTTCCGCTAGTTGTCCATAGAACACCTCATCCACCTCCTGCTTCTGGTCTGGTGGTCTATAGCAGACCACCACCACAACATCCCCCTTGTTGCATTCCCCTCTCAATGTAACCCACAGACTTTCTATTGGCATGCTTCCACTTCCATAATGGAGCTCTGAGCAGTCATAGAGCTCTTTTACATATAACACTACTCCTCCCCCTCTTCTTCCCTGCCTGTCTTTCCTGAACAGTTTATACCCATCCATGGCAGAGCTCCAGTCGTGCACACTATCCCACCACGTCTCCGTTATTCCTACAATATCATAGTTCCTTGTCTGTGCTAGTATTACCAATTCTTCTTGCTTATTTCCCAGGCTCCTCGCATTAGTGTACAGGCACCTAAGATACCCGGCCGATTCCCCTACTTTGTCATGTTGATTTCCAATTCTATTACATAAACCTCCTTGCATTTTTTCTTGGAGTTCTCCTCCCCCACTCTCCTCACATATTGGGGCTTCAGTAGAGCACTTATGACAATTATTTGATCCCCCCCATGTTCCAACTACCTTCTCTTTTATTGCTGTTGATACAGTTCCAGCACCCCCCCAAGTTCCATCCCTTCCCCCAGATCACCCACATTGTTACTTACCTGTGGGCTTTGGTCTCCTTCCGCCGTTGAACCTAGTTTAAAGCCCTCCTCACCATGATTCTGTTATCGCTAGATAACTTGGACTCAGTTCCTTTACCAATAGGTCTAGCTCCTCAATTCTGCTACCCAGGGTTATCACACTGGTATACAAACATGCTGATTTTTGCTGTTTGGCTTTACGTATGTTCTGTACCCAATTTGGCACAGTCATCCTATTGCCAATATTGCCTATTACACTGGTAATAACACTACACTTCCATTTCTGCATCTTGTTTTATTTTATTTTCCTCCCTCTCCATGCTAAATATCAGGCATGAAGATTGCCCAGGCATCTTCTAACCATCTCTCCGAAACTCCATAGTTTAAAACTCTCAATCAGGTGTGCTGACCTCCATCCTAAAAGTCTGTTTCCATCAAAATAAATCTGTTAGTCTTAAAGTGCCACACAACTCCTTGTTGTTTTTTCCATCCTCGAAGACTGTTTCCTTTCCTTTTCAGGTGAAGTCCATCCCAAAAGAACAGTCTTCTGTTCATGAATGCCTCCCAGTGACCATATATCCCAAAGTCCTTGTTAGAGCACCACTGTTTGAGCCATCCGTTCATCATCAGAATCTTGTCACTTCTTTGCTGTCCTGCTCTAGAAACAGGCAAAATCCCACTGAAGATCACCTGAGCCTTGATTTCCATAAGAGCTCTCCCCAGCCTGGCACTGCCTTCTTTGATACGTTCCAGTGAGACTCTACATACAGTGTAGATTGGTTTACCCATGAATCTGTTTAACACACACTAGCATCACACCCCCCAAGGCTAACAACTTAACATGTGGAACTTGTTAACGTGCAGCATCTAAAATTGCAGTGTAGGGCTAAATATACGCTCACTTACTGACAGCCTTCTGTTTCAATGCTGGTACCCCAAAACATTTCCCCAACCCCAATAGCTACCCTCTACCACACCACACCATGTTTCCTGCTGCCTTGGCCTGACCACCTCCCCGGTGCCCTTTCCCCACCAGGCCAACTCACCTGTCCCTGAAACCACCCCTTCCCAGGACCCCCTTACCTAACCATCATGTGCATCAGCCCCAGCCTGGGCTGAGGCTCCCACTGGAAGCCTACTTTCCTGAGCATGCCCAGAGCCTCTGAGCATGCTCAGTCAGAGCCTGCTCTGAATGAGAGACTTAAAATCTCCAAGCCTGATGCAGCTCTATTTTTATATAAAAATATCAGAATTACTATAAATATATGAAAAATTTTAACAAAAATCAAGTCATGGTAGCTGGATAGCCTACGCATGGTCCTGTTTACATGTGGCCTGTTTTACACGCGGTCCTGACAGCTTGTCTCCCAACATCCGGGCATTAATGGATCTATACTGCATATCATTTATACCCACATGAAGGACAATCAGAGGACTCTTCCCTGTTCCAATTAGGATCCTCTTCACCCTCAGTTCCACACCCCTTAACACTCTGTAGGCAGCACATCTTTCTGCTCTCTGGATTAGCTTGATTACAGGCCTATCTGTCCTTCTTAGCAGGCAATTCCAATCACAAAGACTTGCCTTTTCCAGGTAACAGTGCAGTTCTCCAACCTATACCCAATTCTTTCTGACTGTAAGCCAACTCTTCTACAATCCTCTGAAACTGCTCCTGTATCTTAATAGGTCTTTTATTTGAGGGTCTCTCTACTGGTTTCTCCTCTCTTTGTGTAGGGCTAGATGTGCATTTCCTCTTTCTTGCCCTCCCACCTTCAGTAACCACCTGATTGGCCCCCTTTTCCTTTTCCAACCCTGCAAACCAGTTTCTGAGCTCTGTTTGTCTCTCACCAGCCCATCTTTCCCTTTTCTGGCTTCTTATAGTCATATGCTTCCATTGGCTACTTTCCTCTCCCAGTATTCATTCTTCAGAGTTACTCAAGCCTGCTTCCATCTGCAGGGCCGAGTTCTTCTCCTACAGCTTCCTCATTTGTCTGCTCCATCAGGTGCTCAAACCCCCTTCTTAACTCAACCAGAGTTTCCACCTACATCTCTAACCCTCAAATGTTCTTTTCCATCAACTCTGTGAGGTTGTACTTTATACATATGAAATTCTTTTGAATTACCCCTCCAAGATCATGTCCTGCCCACAGCTTTCACATTCAATCATTTTCACTATCTGTTCCACTGCTCGAGTGACTACCACTGGTGCCTCTGCAGCCATCATAGCCTTTCCTGCTGCTTCCTGTCAGTGAGGCACAAAAATTGAAAGAACCCACCAAAACGTACCCTCAGTGAGCACATAGCCAAGCAAACCAACAACACTAGAACACCTCTCTCCATCCCCAGGACACATTTCCCCTCCCCCGCAATACTCCGCATCCAACTTCCCTGTTCTCCACCCTGTTTGATGCCTCACGTGCCATTGTCTGGTTGAGTGACTACCTTTAAAGTCCCCTGAGTAAGGAAGTTCCACCACTAATTAAGGTCAGCTGATCTCAGTATATCACCTCCTACAAACTGGAACGGGGGGCAGGGGGGGAGACCAACAATCAGCCAAACACAAGGTCACAAAGCTCCACAAAACTCACTCAGGACAACATGTATGTGAGTATTTGTTCTGCAGTTTGATGATTCATCTGCTGAACAGTTCCTGTTTTAATGATATGGACAATGCATGATGATCTGCAAGATGTATATTTTATGATCCTATAACATTCTCGTCATTGAGCTATTTGATTAGGAGGTCATGACATTTTACTTCATAGTAAAATTCAATTAATATTTTCTTAGTTTCTACAGTTATGACAGCTGAGATATTAGATAGTTTGTAACTATCAGGGGATATCATTTTGCAGATTGTGCATGGAAACTTTATAATGCCTATATGAGCAAGCATTTACTTAAGAGTTCTGACAGAAAATGATGTGGAGTAGATAACACTTATTTACAGTTTGCTATTATTTTGAGCATTTTGGTGTGAATTAATTTGGATGACAGTTACTGAGAGTTGATATTTAACAGTGGTCTTCTCTCAAACAAATTTCAGCAAACTTCCCTCTTTGTTTTGGAGTTTCCATTGGTTTCTCTGGTAAGTCTGATTTACTGTGGGACCAAGCTCCCACACTCCACTTCATGGGAACTGTTCTCTGCACCAGGACTAAAGCCTGACTGCTAGTTTAAGTTTTATCTGTAGGCCATGCAAAGTTTTTCACCCTTAACAGACTGGGGACCAGACTCAGGAAAAGAATCCAACCAGTCCAACTCTCTCCCACTTAGAAAGCCCGCAGCTTTCACTACTCAGCTAGCCTGACCACATCACACTTACTAGTCCTTAATCCCTGGCTCAAAACCATCTCTAGCTCTGAGGTCCAGTTACTAAACCTCTTCCCATGGCTCTCAGTTAAAGCCTCCAGTAGAGAAGTCCTGCTCCACTGTATCCAGCATGTCTACCACGTGCCAAAGCTTGCATCATCAGAACTGGACCATCCTTTCCCATGGCTGTCTTAGCTTTTCTTGGTTTCTAAAGCTAATCCTTTGTTTAGTGGCCCAGATTCACAAGAGAACTTCAGAGGACTTCCTCACCAGTATTTAGCTTAGTGGCGATAGTGTTCAGCTATTATTTCAATAAAACAAACAAGGAGCCTGTGGCACTTAAAGACTAACAGATTTATTTATTACATGAGCTTTCATGGGATAAAGTCACATTTATTTATGGTCTTAAATTTATTTAACAAGTTAAAGAAAGTCAGAGTAGCAAGTAGAAGTATTGGAAACAAATGAATCCTTATACATAAAAAATATTATATGCATTATAAAGCACAGACTTAAGATACTAGTATCTTGTGCCAGAAGGGTAGCCATGTTAGTCTAGAATAGCAAAACAAACAAGGGATCCTGTGACACTTTTAAACGCTAACAAAATTATTTATCTCATAAGCTTTCAAGAGCAGAATCCCACTTCATAGGACATATGAAATGGAGGTACATAAGGAAAGGGGAAGTATAAAGGCAAAGAAAGGCATGTCATATGGTCTCTTCAGGATTTTGTCATCAAGCCAAATAAGTGTTTGGATTCAAATGAATCGTGTGGAATAACATAAGAAGGTGGGAAAGTTAAAGGGTGTGTACATGGGAAAGGACGGAAGGCAAGGGCATCACTTTTTGTCATGACTGAGCCAAACCAGATCTCTATTTGAAAGTAAGCTAATGCTGTCAAATTTGCATATGAATTCTAACGCTGCAGTTTCCCTTTGAAGAAGTTTTCCTGTTGTAGCACTGCATCTGGCATGTCTTTCACAGAATGTGCAGGAAGACTGACGTGTTCCCCTGTTGGTTTTTGAATGATACCATTCCTGATACCTAATTTGTGTCCATTTATTCTTTTGCATGGAGACAGTCCACTTACTCCAATGTATAAGGCAGAGGAACACTGTTGGCACATGATGGCATATATCACTTGGGTGGATGAGCAGGTGAATGAGCCTTTGATAGAGTAGCTGCTTTGATTAGGTCTGATGATGGTGTCGTTTTAGCAGATATGCGAGCAGAGTTAGCAACAGCGTTCACTGCAAAAATGTGTACCTGCCTTAGTGTTTCTATTGTTTGGTGTGTAGTTGCTGATCAGCATCTGCTTAAGGTTGGGGGGGGGGCTGTCTAAGTGAGGAGAGGCCTACCTCCCAATGCTTGAGAGAGTGAGAGATCATCTTGCACAATAAGCTTTAGACCCTTGACAATATGCTGCAGACGTCTGACTTGGTGGCTTTAAATGATGATCACTGGTGTTCTGCTTGTTGGACTTGTCCTGTAGAAGTTGGCAGAACTAGAGGGTACCCGGAAGTCAATCTATTTCCTCACTTCCCCATGTGGGTATTGTAGTTTCAAGAATTCTTGACAGAGATCCTGAAGGTATTTTCTCTTTGTCTGAGGGATTGGAGCAACTACAAATATATCTGAGGGCTTGATTGTAGACAATAGTACATGTGCTGTGTCCTGGATGAAAGCTGTGTCCATCACTTATTTGTACTGTAGCACCCAGGAAGTGGATCTCCCAGGCAGCATTGTCTAGGCTTGGTTTGATGTTAGGATGGAAACTGTTGAAGAATTCAACAGAGATTTCAAGTGCTGCTGACTTCCTGAGAAAAATTCAATCCATTGGTGGACTTCCAGAAAATACCATGTTGGCCACAATGCATGCAGAAGCTCTTTACACCAACTTCTCATACAAAGACAGACTGTAAGCCATCAGGAACATGATCCCAGATAACATCACAGCACACCTAGTGGCTGAACTTTGACTTTTTGCTCATTCACAAACAGTTTAGACTTCAGGATGATTTATATCTTTAAGTCAGAAGCACTGCTGTGGGTACCCACATGGCCCCGCAATATGCCAACAATTTTATGGCTAACTTATAACAACGCTTCCTCAGCTCTTGTCCTCAAGTGCCACTCCTCTACTTACACTACATCGATGACAACACAGACATTTCTACAATCCCTGCCAGTGATCAACTTGTCATGAAGCATCCTTATTAGTAGCTTTTGCATTTTTACCCTAAATGTTAACTGCCATTACCATTTAGAATTCATAGATGTGTCTGTAGTGAATGATATCAACCAATTAATCTCTACAATAATCTGCGACAGGAATCACTACAGATATATAGCCCATGCAGAATTTAAATTCAGTCTAAAATAGCAGACATTTCTTTACCGGGCTAGCATCCTCAGCTGAGCATCCTCTGCAAGTCCCCATATAGAATCCATCACTGCAGCCAGTACCTAAGCACCTTTTTGCTTTTGCAACAAATTATTCATGTGAAAAATAAAATATATTTAGTATCAAATTTTAGCATTTCTTTTGCTGCACTTAAGAATAATCATAATCTAAGGTGCTTCTCGATCAAGAAAGAAAACACAGCTGGCTACATATTAACATCCGCTGATGACTAACCAACAAGGTTACCTTAAAAGGTTTAGGCTTCAATGAAGAGCTTTCAGCAGCAATTACAGGTCCTATCCTTCCTGCTCATACCCTGTCTAAACTAGTTTACATATAGTTCAAGTATTTTACATCTTAAGAGACAAATTATATGCTTTATCAGAGCAGTGCAGCCCCACTGAAATGAAAATAGAGTCATAACAGAATACGAAATATCTGAATTTCAAATGCAAAAACATGGAACCCATTGTCACAGGTATAAAGTTACTTTGATAGGGAACAGAGAAGATATTTTGGCAAGCTGGAGACAGGGAAGGGGAAAGAGCTACCACTTCACTATCTCTTTATGCATGCAACATTGCTCCCTCTTCTCCATCATTCTTGGAATTTTATTTTTTGGAAGTCTGTATAAAGGAGGGGCTGAGAGAGGCCTCATGGGACCTGCAATGATTACAACAACAGGAATAAAACACATTTTATTCCTTGTGAACTTGTGACACTTGCAGCCAAATCCTACATTTTAAAAAAGATCTCTATAAGAATGCATTTTTTTTTCCAAACAACATGATGGACACAGCCATACAAGTTCTGAATCATACATATGTGGTTTTGAAGTGGGAAGCTAAGCAAGCACTTCTGGTCATGAGCACAAACAGAATTGCCCTTGTAAAGCCATATGTCATACACTGTCTTTCTACAATGACAATGCAGTCAAAGGCATCAGAAGGAAGAACAGTCTTAGACCACCTAGAAAGCAAATGGGAGCCTGAGCATTGGTTCAAGGGAAAACAGAAAGAGAACAAATTATATAATAAGAAATACAGTAACTTCTCACTAACCACACAATGTCTGGCAGTGTTAATGCAGCTATATAGTAAGGCTAGTTACAATTCCCAAAGTGATTTGTTTCTTTGCATATATTTTTGTTCCACAACATAATCAACATCTGTCCTAGCTTTACAATATATATTTTATCTTCATTGGCACTAATGTTACAATACATGTCACATTTATTACAATTGGCATAATTACATTCTTCCTACCTAAAATTCCCCCTCCAGTTTCAATCATAAGTTAATCTTGCCTTCCTCTTTTAAGCTTTTAGATAGTATTACTGTGCACTCTGTTAAGCAGCTGCCACAATTTGCTGCTGGAGTACGGCTGCTTTTGCATCTGTTCATCTCTTGTATATTTAATATATACAGAGTCTGCCCTATGTTGAACTAAGGAACCTATGGGACTCAACATCAACAAAGTAGGACAACACTTATCTCACAGCACTCCAAGAAAGAGCGTACAAATTTAACCATCATATACCATTTATAATATAAGCCAGGGCTCTCAAACTCAAACCACCACAAGGGCCGCATAAGGACTAGTATGGTAGCCCAAGGGCCGCACCACTGAAACCTTTTCATACAATGGTATTGCAAATATTGATGGTAATAGTGTCATTGCAGGCCACAAGAGATAACTTTAGGGACCGTGAGTTTAAGATCCCTGATATAAGCTGTTGCCTAAATGGAGTTATTCCTACTTACTTCATCTGATGTACCAGCAAGCAAACACTAATTTAGGGTGCACGTGACTCCTTTTTAGCAAAAGTAGCTGTACGTGTTCCAAAAAACTTGATAAAATGCTACCTTACTCAGGCTCACAGGATGTCTGATTGCACGCACGCACACACACCCCAACCCCACATCTCTCTGACCAGTACTCTTCCTTATAGAGTACTAGTCAGATTTCCTCAAAACTTTAGAAAAATTGAGGAAAAACATGACATATATAAATATGCTTTAGTCTAGTGGTTCCCAACCTGTGGTCCACAGACCCCTGGGGGCCCACAGAGTGGCTCCAGGGGGTCCACGGACAGGCTAGGAGCTGGGACCTGGCACCACCAGGGTCTCCGGTTGCCAGAGAGAGACCCAGGCTTCCAGCCAGCAGGGAGCTTCCCCCAGACTGGGAGTTTTAAAAACTATTGCCCTGAGCATTTTTTGCATGCTCAGGGAAAGTAGCCGGGGGGGGGGGGGGGAGAACGGGCCCCCAAGCCCCCGTGCGGCCAGACGGGGGGGGGGGGCCGGGGGGAGCAGAGAATGGGCTGGCTGGCAGGGAACACTCAGGGGCGGGCAGGGACAGGGAACATGGCCGCGGTGGTCATGGCTGTGCCTGCCCCTATTGTCGACAGGAGAGCAGCACGGGCCACATTCTGCCCCACACGGGCCATATTTCACGTGTGGAGGCACTGCCACTCTCCCCAGAGAGCTGCAAAAAAAAAATTTTCCCCCCTTAGAAGGGGGTCCCAGCCTTAAAAAGTTTTGGAAACCCTGCTTTAGTCTGTTTGAGGATAGAGGGGACCTTAAAATGTTTAAAAGGGTAGTTCTCCCTCCCTCATCCAGCCCTGATGATCTATAAGTGGTCAACTACTCTGACATGCTGTACCTCAATGCAGCACCCCTGTAATCTCCATAGTTATCACTCATAAAAATGATACATTTCATACAAAAACATGCCATGTGAAATTTCGTAGAAAAAGTCATATGTTAAAACCCACTGTGTTGTTCAAATGTGTATCACTAGTGTTTATTAAGTTATAAGATTTTTACTGTTAGAAGAACATGCTGTACAATTAAGAGTCTCTTCTACAAGGACGGTGGTCCCCACCCACAAGGGTCATAAGAGACAGTTCTCTCACATGGGATTTATAATTGTAACCAGAGGATTACAGTTCAGTAACTGTTGCACAAAGACCATACAAGGAATTGCTCAGCTATATAAAGCTCAGTTGCACAAGATACCAGAGGGACTGAGAAACCTTGTAAGCCAACAAAGTTACCTGGACAGTTCCGGACCACATCAGACATATCACTGGGCACAGGCAGTACCAGGAAGCGTAAGCAGGACCACCTCTATGAGCCACCACCGAAAGGATTCACAGACCTCCCCCCTTACAAACTGGAATGTATCTTCTAAATGAACTCTACACACCATAATACTAACGCAATGCAGGATGAGCAACTTTTAACAACATATGGATGTTTATTCTGCAATGCTCCTGAATTTCTTAGCTTTTGTATTCCAAAACCGTAGTATTTTGACTTTCTCCATCCAGAATACTGTAGATCAGGGGTAGACAAGCCCTGGCACGTATGCCAACAGTGGCACCCAAGCCCTCTCAGAGCAGCACGCGGCACCCTCTGCAGTGCCACAGAAATTGCCACTCCTGCTACCAAAAGCCACTCTGGCCGGCTTCCTTTGGGTGCAGCTGGGACACAGGGGGTCCCCCCCATGCCCATGCCTCCACGTGACAGAAAAAAGCTGCCCGGAGTGGCTCCTCTCTATAGTGTGATGATCCCCGAAAGAGCCATTTGAGGCAGCTTCTTTCTACAGCATGCCTGGGAACACCTGAAAGGAGCTACTTCTTTTAATGGCATGTTTGGGGACCCTTGTCCCCAGGCCCACCGCCAAGATGAGCCACTCTAGGTGGCTTCTGTCTGTGGCATGCCTGGGAAGTGCTCCCATTCCAGCCGTGACTGCTGCTGAATTTTCAGGCAGCCGCCACATTTTTTCAGCAGAGGGGGCTGCCAGCAAGAGCTGAGGGTCAGGAAGGAAGGATCAGCACAGGGGTTGGCAAAGGTTGCCAACCCCTGCTGTACCTCGTGTATTGGTTGTACTTGTCATCTTTACTGCAATATGTTCCTTCCCAATGACTTGTACTGTGAACCTAGATACCCAGTCACTCCCTATGTTTAACACCATGATTGGCTGTTCCTTTATAATATTCTCATAATAAAACTTTTTAAATCTGTTATATAAAAAGATATAAAATAAGAGATAGGCCATGACATGAAGTCCTTTTCTTCTGTCCACACCCCTCCCAGCTTCCTCACCCAAGCAATAAGAGTGCTGAGAGGCAAAAAAGACTGCAACAGCAAACTGATCCCAAGCTTCAGGAAGGAGCTTGTATATTGAGAACTATATCATAGCTGGGTGAAAATCTAGATACTGTGCAGTGTTAGGTTTAAGATTTTGATTGCATACTTATCTTTATTTTCTTTGGCACCTGCCACTGATCTTATGCCTGCCACTTAATCTCATTTAAAATCCACATTTGTGTAGTTAACAAATGTTTCATATGATGATTAAGACACCATGTTTCAGCTTAAGCATTTTGAAAATCTCAGCTCAGTTTACAAAAGCATGTATATATTCTCTCCACATTGAGGAAGAGTTAAACTAGGCAATAAACTCACACTGATCAGGACAAGACAATGCAACTTTGGGGAGCCATGCAGAGAGCTGAGGTAAACTAGCAGGTGCCTTTCTCTGTGAGATGCTCTGGAAGTACTCATGCTAGGTGAATGGCATCACGTTATGTTGTGTGAGAACAGCATCTGGAGGGTTTTGCTGCTGATCCTATCAAAGCATTGTGAAGAACACCGAAGGCCGGCAAGTTAAGGATGCACAGCAGCACCCTGGTGCCAGGTTGCAGCCCAGAGGAACCCGTCACACACTCCCACTCTCCTAGTTAGCATCAGGTTGATCCAAATAAATTGGCTTGTCAATTACCCAGCCTAAGTACCTTGATGAATCACCATTATTATTACTATAAATGATTTAATCTTTGTGACATAGCTGCAGTCACAGAACACACAATATCACTGGCAGACTATAGGAAGGGCCATTCTTGCACAATAAACTAACCTCCCAGCTCTGCGTAAATATATTTGTAACAGCATTCTCACATACTCCGAATGACAACACAAACCAAGCTTTTAATAAGAAAAATCAAAGGAGCTAGCTTCAACCATCATGATGCTGCATATCCAGAGAAGTAATATTGTTTCCAGTGATATTACAATGACATCTGACCAGAAATGGAATGTAAAATTGCAAACTCTTTGCTTTCAGCAACTTAAGCATCTGTAAACTGTATGTAACGCATGGGCTTAAATGAGGAATGTCTCTAAGATTTGCTGGGGTCTGAGTTGCTCTTGCTGGGTCACTGTTGCTGGGCAGATTTAGCTGTCTAGACCCAGAAGTTTCCAGCATGTTTTGTGTAGCTTTGAGCATGCCCTGCAAGGGTCCCTGCTAGTGCAGTGGTCAGAGGTCTGAGATCACGCAGCCAGCACAGGGCAGTTGCATTGAGGAGAGCACTTGTGCTCTGTGCAGTGGGAGAAGCTGAGCCAGGAGCAGACAAGCAGGCTGGTTTCCTCACCTATGAGGCATTTTGCTTCAGGTCAGTAGCCTTGTTAACCTCCCAGCAGGGAAGTCTGGAGGCAGTGGTCACAGAGTAGAGATCACTGGGAAAGAAGGGTGGTTTCTTTTAACTTTATACTCTGGGTTATGGGCTTAACTAGAGTTCTTGACTATAATAAGGGGCAAGAGGCAATTTTATTTTGTTATTGTCAGAAATGTATTTTTCTTTTGTAACAGGGTTTTTATATGTGTGTGTGAGTAAATGAGTGTTGGCTGAGTGGATAGCAGTGCTCTCACCAGAGGAAGGAAAGTCTTCAAGGACTCATACTAAGGATTTCTGCTGCCAAAGAGAAGGGAGCTGCTTCTTTTAACACAAGCCTTTGGACTTGGTGATTTGAGACCATAACAGACTCATATGGATACTGCTAAATAGCCACTATGTATTATAGATCTGTATATTAATCATTTTGTCTGCTTTCATCAGAAAGTCTATAAAGTTAATGTTTAATATTGTTCATTGCTTTTCTGTTTTGTTTTGTTTTAAAATAAATTCTGAACAGTCTTCACTGTGAGCCCCTCTAGAACTGAATCTTGGTCTCCAGGTGCTTCACTGTAGGAGTTTGGGTTTATTCCTGCTGGGCACTGGAGAAAGGCACTAGAGGTAAACTCTAGTCCACCTCAAGGTTACATGTACACTAACAATAAAGATAACCTCTGAAACGGCTTGACACATTATTAAAAAACAGTGTTAATTAAAATTCCTCATACTCTCATATACTAATCTATCCTGCAACTTCCAATAATAACTATTTACAGTTGTTCATTTTTCACAACACTCAAGCACTGTCCATCAATAGTCTCATAGAAATCCTGTTACAGTAAATGATTATCAGTAGCAGAAATTAACAACTAACCTCCCCTATCCCTGTTCTCCTTTACACTAGCATAGGAATGCTAGGAGAGGTCTTGAAATCTGTTGATGTTATCCAATACTATGCTAGACTTTAATATCCTGCTCATCACCATGGTATCTAAGCCCCTTAAAAATACTGAACAGAACATCAATAGGAAACTTTGTTTCTCTCAACACCCCACCTATCCATTGCTGCCTAGACACATGTGTTTTTATTTGGGAAGCAAGAAATGGTTCAGCTGAAAAGGGGGCCAACCAAAACCTTTGCCTAGAACTAAAACCAAATGAAAACAACTTTTGAGGTTTGAATACAAACCCCAATGTGCATCCATTATAACAACCATGAAAGGCCTACTAGATACTTATTGTGATCTCAGCTGTTGGAAAGGAGGGTAGAAATTCACACAATGTTACAGTAACTTAGAAGTTTAAAAAAGTATCAAAACATGGGTACAAGAGAAAGCTAGGCTGAGCTGCTTCAGAGAAAATGGTCCAATATGATCCATGATCACCACAAGAATGGAACTAGAAAATTCTTGGACTAAAATTGATGAGTCAGAAATTAGGCCTAGTGTTTTTGCCCACCAATATATGAATGAGCTATTCCACACATCACTCCTTCTTGAAGTCCTTAACAAGAAGGCCTTTAAGGATGAATATAGCACATGCAATATGCATTTCTGAGGGATTCCATAAGGAAAATCCTCTGCTTTACCCAAGATACGTTGTCCTTCACTGGTGAGCCAGAAATCAAGACATCCAGTCCAGCCTACTCACAATTGGCCATGACTGCTCAACCGGGGAGGATCACAGGATACATGAGATCCTGCTTTGTTTTTCATTACCTTTTGTGCTTCTTTCCATTCCCACAAACTTTGATCTTCCTGCTGTCCTCTGTTGGCTTTTCATCTAGCCTGAGACCAATTACACTGCACAGCACCATCATGACAAGAAGAAACATCCCACCTAGCTCTGCCAAGTCCAGAAAGGTCCAGTGAAGGAAAAGGTCCTGACAAGACAAGACATGGAGTTGCCACCCTGGACTGATGAAACAAGCCAGGATCCAGAGCAATAGCTGTCGTGACTGTCCTCCCAGTCCAGAGTATCCATCTGTGATGGGGTGCAAGGTTAATCAGAGAGCAGAAGCTATGTTTCCTTGCCCTATGTTATCTTCTCTCTCTTCTCCCTGTGTGTGTCTGTTTTGTTAAAAGCAGGAAATGCAAGCACTATCCACAGGCATCAACTGGAAATGAAACAAGACTAATCCTTTCTTCCCCACTACAAAGGATTACTTCACAAAATAAGAGATGAACTCTTATCCTCTCTTAGGAGACATCATGATGAGTTTTGGTTTACATTTAAAAAAATTTCAGAATAAAAATAAGTAAAACTTTATTTCTTTCTTTCTAAACTTTGGTCAGACTTTTCCAGTGTCTTTTCCGTGGCAACAAGAAGGCCCAGATCACTACAGAAAACTTCAAACAATAGTGTTGTACAACAACAGGTTCATGTCAACACCTTTGATTTTCATTACTTAAGTATTCCATTGAAATGAAAATGACATCTCCTCAATTTCATCTTCAGGTAGAAGGGTCATATGACTGCATGACAAGTAATTTTCTAGAGTCACAGGGGGAAAAAAAAAGTATAGTATTGTAAGGAGTATAACAAAGTCCCTACTTATTGGTTTTACACTTCAGCATCAGGAATTTCCTCTTGCTCTTTAATAGATATCATCTAGTGGTCAAACTCCAGATGGCACTGCATCATACCTAGAAATATTTCCAGAATTAATAAACATAGGCTTTTGCAGTTGTCAGTGAGGTTAACAGTCATTTAATTCCAGGAAAAATGCATAGTTTACATAAGTCAAAAACAAAAACCTGCATCTCTATGCGTGGGAGTGCTCATCACATAAAAAGATAAATGAACTCGAAAGAATCAAAGAAGTAGGTGGAAGAGAACTCCTCATGTTCATTTATATAATGTCCTCTTAAAATAATGGATCATTCTTTGACATCTACACTTAGGAGATGGAGACAAACACTCCTAACTCCCCACTGATTTTTTTTAAAGTATGTTTTGACTAAGTACTGTTACAAGGTTAAAGCACATAAATACTAAGACTATGAATAACTGATTTATTCCTCAAACTATTTTGCACTATAAAATGCTTTTTGCAATGTAGGGACAAAAAATTACACAGGTACTCATTTTTCTCTGGGTATTCCTTATTTTCACTATAGAGGTCCTATGCCAACTGTGCCATGCCACCCCCCCCACCCCCCAAGATAAATTATGTGCAATCACTGCAGCACCAGAAACATTTTTGGTGCAAGTGTTAGGGTATTGAGAAACCCTAGACTGATTGCTACTGATGCTTCTGTGTAAGAAGTGCACTTAGTCCTTTGGACTCTCTTGGGGTGGGGATCTATAACATTTCAGAGCAAAGCCCAACTTTCTCTTTACTGTAAGTTCCTTGTGTTTCTATAAAATCTGTATCTCTACCTTCAATACCGCTGGATAACCAAAAATCTTAGAGGGGGGAAAAAGGCAATATAGAGAAAATGGTAATTCCACTTCCGGATTAATAAGAAGCCTACTTTGGAGAAATAAAAACTCTAAATCCTTTGAAGCAGACGTTGATACAAATAGTGTAAAAGGATATGCCAGTAGTGATATAAGCATGTAGAATATACAGAATGTGTGTATTAAGTGTTTCACTACAATGCTCATAGCTGAAGTCTAAGCAATTAAACTAGAAGAATTAGTAAAAGGAAAAATAGCCCCAATCAGAATAAATGATTTTTACTTTTGTTTGTAACTATAAAAACGTAAGTTATGTATGTTTAACACAAAATTCTCTCCTGCCCACATTGACAACTTTTTAGATATTCTCTACTTGCATTACAGAAGAGATCTATAATGCAGATCAGAAATTTTGGAGTTAAACCAAAACCTACGGATTAAGTTCTACTTTTAGTACATCCATATAACCCCTACAAGTCAGAAGGGCTGGAACAAGATCAGAAGACTTTGTTGTTTCTCAAGATAGTCAGTACACTTGAAAAATTCCTTTCATCTTGAGATTTGTTGTAGTACTGTTTTCTATCTTAAAGAAAAGAATTTTGTGCAGGCTAGATGACTATTATAAATGGAAAAAATTGTCATGTGACCAGGGTCCCATTTTGTAACTTTTTTTTTTAAATGGAACTTCAAATTTTAGAGCTGCTCTAGGTCCCTTGTAACTACCAGGCACAACCTCCCCATGTGACTGGTGGAAAACTGATGCTCCAAAGAAGGACTAGAGCAGGGGTCTAAAACTCAGATCACCATGAGGGCCACATGAGGACTAGTACATTAGCCTGAGGGCTGCCCCACTGCAACCTTTTCATACAACAATATTGCAAATATCAGTAACAATCATGTCATTGTGAGCCACAGGAAATAGCTTTAGGGGCTGCATGTGGCCCGTGGGCCACGTGTTTGAGACCCCTGGACTAGACTATGCTGTATGTATCTATGTGCATTTTCTTATATTTCCAACCCCCTAAGCATATTACCAGGTGCACTGCTTCCTACTCTGAGAAGACCTATTTGCTTCGGTGGCAATAAATGTTTGCATGCTTCAACCTTAATGTCGCTCAGCATTCATAGGATCATTTCACTTTGAGAAGTACAAACTATGTTTATATAACTGTTTTGTAAGACCACAGTCTTAGGTAACAAAGTGCAAAACCAAAGCTCTTTGAAAATTAATTTCTCCTTCTTGAAACATTAAAGAAAACATGCTAGATCTGGGCAATTAAAGCATTTTTAAAGAGTTTGGGCAAATAAAAACCAAAAGAAATTGGCTGTAGATTTGTTTTATATAATTTTCTACTTTTACAGGTTTTTAGGACTTTAGAGAAAGTGCATTGCTAAAGTTTCATTAAACTGCTTATCCACTGAAGCAGATTATTGCAATGAAACAATTGTGTGATCGAGTAGGGAGGAAGTGTTGTATGTGAAGAAAGTCATCATACCTCACCAGGCTGATTAATAATCACTCCTTATCCATCATCTTTATTGTAAGCTGGGGATGGGGGCAGGAAAAAGAATAGATTTTCCATGTGACCTCTGCACACTCCAAGTTTTAAGAGGCCATATAAGCATTATGTTTACCAAATTTATTATACTAGACTCCTGCCCCAGACAACAGGTACTAAAAGGTAGCAGCATGTAGTGTGGTACATGGGACATAGCAGATGGCTGAGAACAAGGACTTCTAGGCTCTACCACTGAAGTTCTAATGAGTTAAATCTTTTTGACCACAAAATGATCAAACTGGTTTCTGAATGAACAGCCCACATCTGTATTTAAATCACAAACAAATCTCCCAAAATAGAGAGGTGCCGAAAAAGCTACAACCCCCTACTCCAGTTAAAGGCAAATGCTCAGAACTTCTGAAGCTACGTCTACGCCAGGGCAAATTAGTTCAGACTTGCTAGTCTGAACTAAGAAGCCCAAGGTTAGTACAAACTAACTTCAGGCTAGTTCAAAACTGACCATGGACTTTATAGTCTGAACTAGAATGTGCGGTTAGTTCAAACTAATGGCTTAGTTTGAACTTATTTAGTTTGAACTAGAACACGCGGTTACTTCTTTATTTCGAACCAAGCCTTAGCCTGGGTTTTGCTTATGCTTAGCTTGAACTAAAGTTCAAACTAAGCAGAGAAGTGTGGACTAGTGTTGGATCTTACTAAGAAATTTCTTACTTCAAACTAGGCAAAGCCTAGTGAAACCATGGTCTAAATTAGTCTGGACTAAGCTACCTTAGTCCAGACTAATTTGTCAATGTAAACATAGCATCAATTTGCCTGACATTTGCCTTACTTTGCTTGACATGAATTTTTATTTCCATAACATGGCCTTTAACTGCAAATATCTAAAACCTGGAGTTGCACCAAGTTAGTGGAAACCTAACTGGCCACTTGTATCAGGTTTATCTAGAAACTGTGCAATTAGAGTTATGGTAAATACCTCAAAGGAATAATGTTAGATAAAATTAAATAGTGTTTTTAAAGCACTTTAGGAGGCTCAAAAAAGGTTTATTAATGGAAATTAGGCAACTTTTGAAAGCCCCCCCCCTTACCCACTATTTTATATAGTGGTATGTTTAATTGCTCCTGGAGCTTTTGCAGGCTTCAACTCACTTTGTCAGAAGCATCTTCATGAAGCCCATGAAAGCTTACCCTTGAAGAAATCTGTTAGTTTTTAAGGTAGAACTCTCATTGGTTTTGCTGTATATGTCACTTGACTACCCAGCTTCAATAAAATCAGGATACAGCAGTATTTAGCAAACAAGCAACAGTCCTGTGGCACTTAAAAGACTACAATCACTACTTCTTAGCCTAGAGAGAATACTTGCTGAAGAAAGTTGCAAGAGCCACTTCTCCAAAGCTCCTGGGTTATTGCAGCACTTCAATTTTATTTAATAAAACTTGAAAATGTCATTGTTTAAACAGTTAAACATCTGTTTCATGCACGGAGACTGAAATCCCTAACCAGGGCTTGCAACATTAAAACCTAACAAAAGGTTGACTTAGTCCCTTAAATCAAGCACTTTCTTAATCCCTGGTATGCAAACAAAGCCTTTAAAAACTAATGTAGAAGAAATTGATAAATGCCACAGCAGCAACCAACAGAATCTTGGTAGCTTCATTTTCCTTTAAAGCATGCCTCTACTAAGGTAATTTTAAATCTCCGTTTTCCTTCCCGCACTCCAGACTGTTTGCCCAAGAGTTTTAGCAAACGACACACACTTCATACACACACCTCACAATCTTGCTCCTCACCCAGTACAGCTTTATCACCATGAGCCCAGAAGTTCCTGTTCAGTTCTGGGAACTGAAGTGGTAACATGAAAGATGCTCAAGCCAGAGGAGCAGCTGCTGAAACTGAATTCATAATAGGAATGGGCCAACTGGCACCCGTAAATCCCTCAGTTCTTCCCTGGCCCTCCTCAAATATTCGCTCACTCACAAAATGGAACCACAAATCAAAACTGGAAAATTCTGGAATGTTTGCTTATCTACTTTTTCATCTTCAGCTTCTGCTGAGACCTGAACTAGAAGATATAATGGGATATACATCCAGCACAGATTGAAACAGGTGCTGCGAGAAATCTGTAGACAGCTCTGCTTGTGCCTAAGTCTGTTTTTGTAGTCTCAGCTGTTTTAGATAAACTTTTCCAGATTATTTAAATCTGAAATCTTGACAATGTAATGTCCATTCACCCCTAAATAAAATTTTGGTAACTGCGTTCACACTCCTTTCCTGAATATGAATTCGTTCAGGGGAGCCACTTTGGAGGCTGGAGAGCTGCCAGTAAAAAGGCAGAAAAGGAGTGTCAAACAGCACTTTCAAGCACTGTCCCTGATGGCCATCTTTACAAAGGCATCATCAATGTTAATACCACGCAGGAGCCAACACTTATGAGAATTTTGGTCTGTCAATACCGTCTTCAGCTTGTCCCTACACGACCCAGAGCCACTTTGAAAGACACGCTTGGGACTATACTGTTGAGGAACTGCTTAGTTTTCTTCATCAGTTATTGAGCCTAAAGCACTTCTGAAAGATTTAGGCTTCCAAATCACCTGGCCCACATTAACAAGAATCTGTATCTTCTTGACAGTTAAGATCCTCCCACGTTCTATGTTCCCTCTAAGCTGTGCACGTGTGTGCATGCACACAGGTTGTGAAATCTGCACACACAACAAAATAAAGCACACACACAAAAATTCAACACTGCTAATATTTTTATGCTACTTTAAGTAGGTAACTTCAAATAGCATGTTTCAAATAAGGTTTTGTAATTTATAAAATCATTTCCATCACCATATCAAAATAAAATTTAGGTATTATTTGCATCATACACATTTACTTCCTTGCACTCACAAGTTTGACCACAATCACTGCCGTGTGCACAGATTTGAACACTGGTTCCAAAAATTTGCACAAAAGAAATTTTTTGCACACACAGCCTACGAAAAGTTAGAGGGAACCTTGCCCATGTCCCCTTACGGCCAAGTATTTCCAACTGTGGGAAGGCATACCAGGCCCACACTAATAGAGCAAGGATTAAGGATTCATTGCAGGCTGAAGAAGCTCTCTCCCCCCATCCCTGCATTTGTCAGGCATGCTCAGCTAGAAAGAGAGAGATAAAAGCCCATCATCACCCTCAGTCAGGGTGGACTGCTAACCATGGAGGAAGCATGCTGCCCATGTTCCCCAGGCGACCACTGCTGACACCAGGGAAAGAGCCTAATGCTGACAAACTCCAGCCAGAGCCTAGGCTGATAGACAAGCCCCAAGGAGAAACCTAGCCACTGGTCATCACATGGGGGGAAGACACTGAAACCACCAGAGGATGAGGTACCCACCTGGAGAAGTAAAGTAACAGATTGACACAGCCAGTTGGGTACCCTGCAGTCAACTACTACAAGAAATGCTCAAAAAAGAAAATAATTGAATGCCACTGGTCACCACATACAACCCTAAAGTCAGACCTCTACAACAGATCATTAAGGGCCTCCAGCTTATTTTAAAAGATGACCCCTCACTCTAGCCTTGGGAGACAGACCTCTTCTCACCTACAGACAACCCCCAAACCTTAAATAGATACTCACCAGCAACTACAGACCTAACAACAGAAACATTAAAGCAGGCACACACCCCTGCAACAAACCACACTGCCAATTTTGTCCACGTACCTGCACTAAAGACACCATCACAGGACCTAATAAAGCCAGCTACTCCATCAAAGGGTCATTCACCTGCTCATCCACTAATTGGATTTATGCCATCATGTGCTGGAAATGCCCCCACACCTTATACCTTGGACAAACGGGACAGTCCCTACACAGAAGAATAAATGGGCACAAAACTAACATCAGATATTACAACACAAAAAAAAAAGAGTTGCTGAGCACTTCCATATTCCTAATCACTCCATTAATGATTTGTTAACAATGGTCCTCAAGAAAAATCAATGGAACATCAAGACTTCAAAGAGAAACAGCTGCAATCAAATTAATATGCAAATTAGATTGTGTGAAAGCAGGACTGAATCGTGACTATAGATTCTTTTCAAATTATAACAAGTAATTGGACTTCACCCTCCTTCTATGTGTTGTTTCCTAGAGTTCAAATCCTTACAAATATTCTGATTTGCTGTTGCAGTATGACCTGATCCCATGTCTTATACTCCCCTGCATTTATTTTCATCCAATTCTGTAAGTTCTCTCTCTTCAAAGTGTCTGTTGAAGTGGGATTTTCTCCCACGAAAGCTCCATGCGATAAATCTGTTAGTTCTTTAAGTGCCACAAGACTTTTTTTTTTTTCTTTTTTTTTGCGCTTTACTAGAGTAACACGGCCTCTTCTTTGGAACTATTTTAAAATGGAAACTCATCAGGGCAGGGACATGATCTAATGGGAGTGGTCCTGCTTTTTTTGGCAGGGGGTTGGACTAGATGACCTCGTGGGGTCCCTTCCAACCCTATGATTCTATGATTCTATGCTCTTTTCTTCGACAAGCCCAGCACGCTTGTATAGTGGTGTATTATAGCTACAGTGATTTCTAACTCAAGACTCTTCACAAACAAAATAAAGGCATTTTAATGACAAGCTGCCCTTCTCTGGCAGGGAGAGAAGGCTTTTAGGCAGATGGACTGGACAAAAAACACACAACACACACATGAAAGGAAACCAGGACAAAATCCCACTCTCATAATACAGACCATGTCATCTTGGATTTCTGTATGAGACAAACAGAGCTTGGATTGCAGATCTGATCTGAAAGTCACATCACCCTCTCAAGGCAGTAAAATAGAGGCCCCCAGAATTAGTGAAGAGCTGTGTAGACTATGCCAGGATTCAATCCTGTGTTTCGTGGGCACCCATGTAAAAAACTTGTCAAATTCACCGAGGGCTTCTCTAGAAGACTCAGTGCAAGGCAAACTGTAATGTGAATTTATAGCAGCAGAGAAGCATACCACACATCATCTGTGGTACCCTTGCCACCAAGCACTGAAACTTCCTTAATGCACTTTGATCTACTTCACTTTGAAACTTGAGTAGTGTGATGTGCCCTAGGGAACTTGTCAAGAATGGCTATGGGGTCCACATAAGCTATGTTCACACACAGGGGGTTATTTCGATACAACTTGTTTTGATACAAGTTGTATTGCAATAATGCCTTATTTTGAAATAAGTTATTTCAAATTAACAGTTTGTTAATTTGAATTAAGGAAAAAAGCTCAAAGCAAAATAGCAGGTTCAGACAACAGTTATTTCAAAATGAGTCACCGTTGTTTCAAAACGATCGTTTCGAAACAACGTTGTTTCATCCCCACATGGGATTTAAGTTGTTTCGAAACAACGGTGCGTCGTGTGAACATGGCCTTTCTTATTTCGAAACAACCTCTTGTTTCGAAATAAGACTGCTGTGTGAACATACCCATAGACAGCATGTGGCATACTAGCAAACTACTGCTTTACACCTCAGCTTGCTGCACTGACTGACCATGTAGACAACTCCCTCAAATATTGCCACTGAACACTACCCTGGATTGCCTTACATGGCTATATTTCAGAATTATGAAAAAGGACACTGGTATGCTTCTTGGCAATGACACTTCTGCAGTGAAGAAATAAAATCCATATTAGCAGCCATATATTTGTTGTTTTTCAGGAACTTTATATTACTATTCATGGTGCTACCTAAAATATTTGATAAAGTATTTGCTACCTAAAGTATTTGATTTGCCTGGTTGGCTAGTATTCTCTTCTCAGTTTACCCTTTCTCTTGAGGCCAATACCATATGCTAGCTACCAGCACTCGCACTGCCTAACAAGCTAGCTAATTGTGTCACATCCTTCTCTAATGGATGGTCAATAGGGAATAAGAACCTCTCACTACTAACAGCTAGTAGACTTACTTGAGTTAAAGGAACAAAGATCAGCACTTCTGATGATCAGACTCCTGGATTCAATTCCTAAAGAGGTGGGAAAAGGATTCTTTTCACAAAACAAGGATGTGAGGAACTCAGAGAACCTACCCCTGATAGGAGAACATGAATATATCAAAGTGGTAGTGTCTTTACAATGAGCTGACTGGTGTCAGGATAAATCTCACATTATGAACAGGAACTTCACAGAAATCAGACAACAATATTCCTACTCTTCTGTGTAGCTAGAAGCAGTGACTGCTTTGTCCTGTGCTGCTTGCTTCTCCCGTAAGAATCAAAACACTACCTATAGGGTGTACAGGAACTATGGCATCTCTACACGTCCTGGAGGATCTTATAACACAGAAGCCACCTCTGATGAATGATCCACATCAAAAGAATAAGAGATGCCTACTCCTAACATCCAATAGCATTAATTAGTACCGGAGAGACTGGTACTGACCATAGTTCCCTCTAAGGATTGGGATGTCGTGAGCAAAACTTTCTGCTCACAAGCTAAAATTTTGCCTTATGGCAACTTACGAGTCTAACTTTACAGTTATATATTAGCCATTTTTACCAAAACTACAATTGCATACTGAACAAATAGGCCTACGTTTTACAATGTATTTATTAAAAATTCAAATAGGGCTGTTTTAAAATGTATTTATTAAAATGACAATTTATAAAAGAAGAAATATGCACTGAATATAAATATGTTGCATACTGTAAGAAGGCAAGATGGCCTCCCCTATATAAGAAGAGAAGATAGTCGCACTTACAGAGAGACAGCCATGGCTGCCCTGCCCCTAAGGGGGTAGAACAAGGGGCGGTCTATCAGTCAGGCTGGAAACAGGTAGGTGAGACAGGAAGTATAAAAGGCAGGCCCTCAAATTCAATCAGGGCTTGGCAGCTAAAGGGGAAGGAGGTCCATCTCTTCTCTCCACAGCTCCAACCGGAGACCTGCCCTGGCAAGAATCTGCTATTACCCTGGGGACCAAAGGGCAGCCTGGATATACCAGTGACAGAAGGGCCAAGGATGCCACACCAGTGGACAAGCCTAGAGGAGTTCCTGGAGCTGCCCTTACCACCTCTACCACCACCGGAGGAACACGCAGTCCCTAGTTATCCAGCAGTCTCCTGTGACTTAGACAAGCTTCCCCTGGCTAGCTATGATAGCCCTGATGAAGCTGGGTGTGATTTGGAGGAACCACCCTTGGCAAAAGACCTACCCAGCCTGCTGGCCATCCTGCACCCCGATAAGGACAACAAGGAGTTCGGGAACCTACCACTAGGCTACTATCCAGAGGAAGCCGAGAGGGAGCAGGTACCTCACTGCTGCTCCCCCACCTGACCCCGCTTCCAGCGTGCCTTCAGCGCGGTGGCTGAAATCCAAGTGGCCACTGGCAAGCGAGGAGGTGCCCTCACTGCCCAAAGCCCTGTGGCAAGTGTTTTCTCCAAGGCTCAGGCTCAGGGACAGAGCTCGCTGTGTGGCTTTGGGAAATGAGGGTGCTTCCTTGCCTGCCAGCAGTCACTTGGATCTCAGCTGCTGGGCCCCACTCCCATGCTCTGTGGGAAAATTTGGTGCACCTGAGAGGGAACTATGGTAGTGACTGCACTAGAAAAATCACCCTTTATAGTGGTGAACAGGTTATATGTGGATTTACTGAAATTCTGTATATTAAAAACAAAAAAGCCAAAGACTACCCTGAAAACTGATATTCTGCATCCTAGTCCCATTTCTCAGTCCTCCCTTGATGCAGACCAGTGATTCACAACTACTGTGTTGGGACACATTCGTGTGTTGCTACATAGTGGAAAGTATGTTGAGGAGAGCCCAGAAGGCGGCTTGATTTGGCCTTGGGGGGGTTGGGGGGCGGGGGGGAATGTGTCTTGTAGGGTTGCAATATGCCACCAAGTGTGTCATGACCAGCAAAAGGTTGAGAGCCACTGATGTAGACCACCACATACCACTGTTGACCAAAAGTGGCATCTGATTAATCTCCCAACAAATAAATATTCAGGGCAATACAATCCACCCAGGCTTACATAACTGGGTATGCAATGAATGATGGTGTTACACCTCTGACTTGGAAGTATTATCAAGCTTTGGAGTTCTCATCTTGCAGAATTCAACCAATTGTCAGTAGAAATGCACTGTATCTATTTGCCTCTCTTCTGCCTTTCCTAAGGAAAAAAATACAGACCTAAGACACCTGCCTTCTAAACAGAAGACAAAATAAAAGCAAAAAAAAAAAACAACCCCAAAAACCTCCAACCACTTATTGGAGTGTTTTGGGTTAGGTTTACATTGATGGTTTTGTTATATTAATATCCATATTTTAATATTTCTATACCACCAGAAGTGTTATGTACATGCAGTTATACCAGCCAAAAAAAGTGTTTTTGCACAATAACTTATTTTGTTTTGGGTACAAGTAAAAAGCTACACTGCAATAATCCTTTTGCCAATTAAAACCTGTGCCAGCACTAGGAAGATTAGACATTATAGCTAGATAATGGCAAAATTTTTTGCATGTAAATTAGGTCTTGGATGGAGTTTCCCTGAAATCTGTCAGGGAACTATTAACCAGTACTGGTTTTGCCTTTTACCATCAGTCTGAAATAATTTCTCTTTTTGTTTGAAAAAGGACTCCAGACAAATAAGACTATCTTCTGTATGCAAATAGTGATAGAACTGGAGGGCACTAAGTAAGAGCTATCATAGAACAGGAATCAAAATGAAGTCTTGGCTGGGGCTTGAAGTTATAGCAGTCCCATGTGGAATAAAACAAGTATTTCAGGGTAAGATGAATTCAAATGACATTTGGGGAACCTTCCTACGAGTAAATGGTAAACATCTGTATGATGCTGGTGTACCAGGTGCAAGTTCTTCCTGAGTCTACAAACATCAACTGAGCACAGACAAATTCATATCTGGAAACCACACCAGCTCACTTGTTTTTTAATATCATTTGAGACAGGTATTAGACTTGTAAAAATGTGTTAAGTGTTTAAATTCTATAAAATGCTTTTCTGGTGCTGCATGCAATAATCTTACTTGTAAAATTGGTCTCCTATACTATCACCAAATATGAAAGTTTTGCTTGATAATTGTAAGAGTGACGGCTGTGAATTTGTGAACCAAGGCACAAAGAATGGCTCTTCCACACATAAAGGACTACCAAGACTACATGGGCACTGTAGGACCAAAACAAAAAAACAAAACAAAAAACAAACAAACAAAAAAAAAAAAAACACCACTCAAACCTTTGCTTGCCTATCTACTTTAGAAGTTACATGCAGGTGCTCTTGTCCCATCGATCTGAACCCTTGAGGAAGTGCACATGAAGATACCCACAGGAGGAAATGGTTCTCTTAGCTGTTTGGAGTCTTATAATGGGTGGAGCTGAGAAACACAAACAGATTCCCTTCTTTCAGTCTGGTCCATCTCTAAAAGATATTTAGTGGATATATTATTAAAATTTCTAATCACCCTTTGAAACTACATGGTAAGTCATTTGTGCTTCTATGTTGCCTACTTTAACCTGTAAATAACCCATTTCTTTTTCCTAGTTAATAAATCCTTACTTAGTTTACTATAGGATTGGCTGCCAGTGCTATGTTGGGTAGGAGATCAGAGTTACAAAGTGACAGGTCTCTTGGAACTGGAAGCAACCTGAATATTTTTTACACAAGTCACCCTTTATCACTCAGCTCAATTTGCTTCAGTGACAAAGGAGATCAAGAGGACTAACTCCATGGTAAGACTTAACAGATATGATCACTGGGCTGGTGAAATCTACTTATAGAACATACCACCAATTTGGGGTGTCTGTGCTGCTTTGTGGTGGTTTACCCTGAGACTGGCACTGAGTTGTGAACCACTCCTCATAGATGACAATGTGAATCAAAATAGTCCTGCACCTTGGAATACTACCAGGTTATAACCTGAGTTGTATGGGAGCTAGAAAGACAATGCATTCATAATTGGGACTAGAGGTTGCCACATACTGATGGAGGTTCAGTGAATTCCCTTATCTACAGCAAAGAGCCGAGGAATTTACAGCTGAGTTAAATGGGATTTGGGCACACTGCTTTGCAGGGGTGGAGATAGAAAAGCAGCACTGAACAGCAAGCTGAAGTAAATCTTCCTGCCAGCTCTCCCTGTGTCACTGCTACTGAAGAGCTGAAAGAAGAGACATCAGGAAGGTTATAAACCATTTAAGATTAACTACTAGACATTAAGTAGGGTGAGCTGGCTTTGTCATAATTTAAAGGCCTTTTTATTAAAAACATGAGCCTGGACTTTTTTTCACAATTCTGTTGTACAAAGATACTTATCCAATCAAGAAGTGAAAATGATACCATGTGATTTTGTTAGCTAATCACACTAAGAAAAGTTAGTCTAGTCCACAGCGTATCTGGCAAGTATTTTTTCAGGCAACAAATCAAAACAATGGAAGTCTGTTTAAAGGCAGGCTTTGACTTTGATCCTATATAAATTCACCTCGGAGTACCACTGCCTTTTTACCTCTTCTGCAAGGGAAGAATCAGTTCCTACAGGCCTTTTAAGAATCCACCTCTGCATGTATTGCTAACCGAGCAAAAGTTCCAGCTTTCACCAGCTCATGGACACTCCCAGTGGGCTTTCTTATAGTGCATTTTAGCACAATCCACTTCCAATGCACAACTTCGTAGCCTTATTATTAATTGTAGCTCATGCCAAGAACACTCCTTCCAAACTTTCAATCAAATTTATAAAGACGGATGGAAAGACACAGAAGTAAATACTAAGTCTACAATGTGCTAAGAGGTAAATGAGCATGTGCACAGTAAGACTAATAAAAGCATCTTGGGAAAAAACAGCCATTATAGCACACAGGCTCCCTTCCCTGTTGAACACACTAGCGCTGGAAAAGAAATTAATGCAGGAAGCCCAGTGGTTGTATAATTAAGCCAGAAATAACTCAATTCTCTTTTCACACTGTGGTTTTCAGTCTATTATAAATTTCTGCCTTAGGGAAAAGAAATATTCAGATGCCCACATGTAACAAAGGGAGAGAAGCAGTCCCACAACACATCCTCAGGAGTCAACTATATTAGCACAAGAGTATGTTAACAAACCTAGAGGAAGCAAGTACCATTTGAGGTTATGACATCAGTCAATCAAGATGTGCCATTCTAAACAAATTAGATTGCATGTGTTACTAAAACAGCAAGCACTTGGAAATAAAGGGGGCATTTCTATTACAAAAAAAGTCAAAATACTCTGAAGGTAAACTTTAAACAAAAAAAGTTATGAACAAACAAATAGCAGCTTCTACCTTGTTTACTATGCCCAAAAGCCTAGTTTCAATTTTTGGAATGCTACTGTTCCATCTGAGCCTTAAGCTGTTTCAGCTCCAAGAAAGTGAAACTCAGGACACATGGACTCAAATGACCTGCCAAGTTTGCAGTTTCTACAGCAGAATGGTTAAGCTAATTCACAACACTATTGGGCTGGCAACTAGTTTACAAGGACTGAGATCCCACTTCCTTTGTATGTGTTCACTGCAGTTCACAAAACATGCTTATCCTTACTGTCCATTACTGGGACTTCTCAGAACTACAAATACATAGTCATTTTGAAGAAAATGTTCACCTACTTTCAACACCACAGCATTTACCATCACACAAAAAGAAAAGACCCTATTCACTTTAATATGCCCCTATAAAACTGGTGGGGAAGTCAACTTTCCATCATGCAGTGGTGATCAACATATGTACATCTTCTCCCAGACTAGGGATCTAAATTTTACAGATGTGTGTGCACTCAACTTTACAGAGTGACTATTCATCCTTTGACTTCAGTGTGGCTATTCACAGTGCATACAACTGAACACCTGTGTAAAAATCTTTGCAGAATCAGTGCCTAGGACCAAAGGTGAATTTTAACATCTTATTTCACAACTAAAAAGCTCCAACCCGCATTCCTAGATTAAACTTATTTTCTGGGGAACGGTTTATCTTAATTACCTGTTACACTGAAAGAGGCAAAATCTTTATAGAAGAGTGACAAGATCCAAACCATGAAAGGCTCTAATCATGTGTCTGCGCAGATACATAAAGAAAAAAAAATCTACCCTCGAAAAACTCTAAACATAGGAGAGACTGTGTCGGAGAAGTTTCAACCAGATTCATAAACTTTTCTAGCAAGACCAAGCCCACAATAGAGCAAACATGGGGAAGCACGGCCAACAGGGGCCTTGAGCTGCAGCACACGGCTCTTGCCACCCAGCCACATAGCACTTAGGGGAGTGGGGCTAGTGTGGGAGGCTGAGCTGCAACATGCGCCACTCAGGCTTGGGCCCCATGTCATTTTGGGCATGGGTGCCGGGGTGCCGACCCCTGATATAGTGGTTCATCAAAGGTTAGACACAGCTCCTAACAGTCACCTTAAAAATGTCCAGTATTGGGACTTCAAAGAGAGATTGCATTGAAGTTACTTGTGCTCTTCTCAGGGAGCAGGAAGGGGAGGAAATGTATGCTCACTGATAACACTGAATGAGGCAGCCAAAGAGCCACTTAAGAGTCCTTGGGCCAATAAAATGTGCCTTCACAATTGCTCTGCTATAGCTACAAATTGTCTTTGTGATTTCCTAATTGATTTTGTTCTTCACAGATAGAAAGAAAAGGCTCCTCTGACACTGACAGAATGCAGCTTCTTTTCTATGCTGGAAGTACACCAATAAGTGTATAGCCTGGTTCATGAAAACTGAAAGCAGGGGCATTGCTGGATAGCAAAAAGATCTAGGGCACAAGCCCACAGGCTCCACCTGTGCTAGACCCTGCCCCTGTCATGGGTTTGCCCCCAATAAGCCACACCCACAACAGACCCCACCCCCCACCCCAACAGGTCCTACCCCTATCCTGGGCCCACTTGAAACTAGAATTCACATGATATATTTTGAAGTGGGGAAGTTTCACGTGAAATGGAAATTTTGGAAACATGGAGATGTGATGTTTCTGAAAGAAAATATTCTCCCTGGGGCCATGCCAGCTGATGACTAAAATTGAAGCTGTCAGTTTCTAGTCAGCAGCTGCCTAGGCACCAATGCAGTCTGACCATGTAGATTACCATGGATTATCCTGGTCCAGAGTGTTTAGCCTCTGCACCACTCTCCCACCACACACAGGCCCCATGCCATGTTGTGATACAACAACTCCTTCATACCTATCTGCATTAAAACAGTAAAATGAGCAATCATTCACTTCCAGTGTTCCCTACAAATGAATCAAGGTGCTGGCAATTTCCTCTCAGAAGCTCACAGAGCATGTTAGGATGACATATAAAAATTCTCCTCTGACAAGACATATCATTCCCTATCTCCTACAGGTTTCTGTTGCTAAACATCAGGAGTCAGGGAGATCAGAAAATGGGGGGGGGGGAGGTGGTGGATCAGACCATCCCTGGGACTTCCAGTCAACTTGTTTAGGCTCTCCATGTGCTGAAGAAGTGGATGGCATCTGGGTGCCCAGCTGACAGATCACACCCTGCTGGACCACGCTGAAGACACCTACCGCTGCAGTTCTCAAGCTTTTAAAATAGAGGTCACGCCTCCCCTGAACTTTGCTGTAATACTTGCCCTCCACGTTGAGTGGCAGCATGAGATTGTGGAGCAGGGGAGTGGAGGGATGACAGCACAGCAACTGCAATTTGCCATGCTTGGCTGCTTATACCACAAGGCAGGAAATTTAAAGAGGCTCTGACCCTCTCCCAGCTTCGAAGTATATGCAACCCACATAGGGGAAGTTGGGGAATTCTTGAGGCAAGCAGGCAGGCTGGCTGGGGCTACCAGTGCTGTGCTGTGAGCAGGGTCACACCAAACTGGCTGACCCAGCCAGGCTGCCTGCCTTCTGCCTCCCCTGCAAATAGCCAAAGAGAGGACAACAAAGTGAACTGAAAACAAGGCAGAGAAGCCTCCTGCAGTGTTCCTCCCACCCTTAGTTCCTGCCAGACTACCAATCCCCCTCCTGGGGAAACAAAGCAGAGGATGTAGCAGCAAAAACCAAGTGAGCCTACTTTTACAGGAAAGAGGGAGTCCGAACCAAAAATACTGCATTACTAGGACGACAGTATCCAATGCAAGACAGACAACATTACAGGAATTCACAATGTAAAACAAGCAAGGCGTCTAGTGGCACTTTCAAAGAGGAACAAATTTATTTATTGCTAGAGCTTTTGTGGGTAAAATCTCATTTTGTCAAACAATTGAAAATCATTTCCAAAATGGGATTTCACTCATGTGATAAATAAATGTATTACTCTTAACGTACCACGGGACTCTTTCCTGTTTTCACTGGATTAGACTAACATGGCTACCCTCCCGGAACTTTTCAGTAAAAGGATGGTTAACTTTGTGGCATGCGGCCTGATAGGTGTACTTATGCTGTGCACAGTTTATAGGAGAGCAAAACTGAAGAGCAGAATAAATAGTATTTCCAGTCTGAAGAGTGGCCATCTGACAATGGCACTCACTAACTCAAAGCAGTCTGCTTTTCAGGGTATTCATTTTCTTCAATGGCAAAAGTAAGTTTTATTGTTTGTATTCCTGTTTGCCCTGCAGAGGAAACTCCAATTAGATAGAAAGTGTCAGATTCTTCTCTCTCTTTGTCATCATTGACAAAATATTCCTACATACATCCTCTATGCAACCGAATGCAGTGGGACTGTTTACTTGTCTAAAGCCCCCTACTTATCCTCCCTCCAAGCTCCCAAGCCCCTTCTGACCCCATTATTTCTCCTTCCCAGCTTGACAGGCTCTCCACAGTGTAAAAAAACAAGAAGCATCTGAGGAAGTGGGATCTTCTCCCACAAAAGCTCATGCAAAAAATAAATCTGTTAGTCTTAAAGTGCCACACAACTGCTTGTTGTTGTTTTTTTTACTGGACTAGACTAACACGGCTATCCCTTTGGAAATCTCCACAGTGTGCCTAGACCTCACTTGGCTTCCAATACAAACCTCTGCCACTGGGCTATTCCCCCTTCTTGCTCACTTGGCTCCCTATGGCTGCAACTCACCCCCACCTCACCTGAGTCTAAGTTGGATCTTCCACTTTTAATTTTCAGATTTTTTTTTTTTTTTGCATCTTTAGAATTATTTGCTAAATTAAAGCACAGGTGCAACTGCATTTACCCACCTACTGAATGTTACAAGGTAGCACTAGTATATGTGCCACTAGTCACTGAATTTTTTGAAGGTCATGGGACTACTCAAGTTAAGTGTGACTCAAAGCAGAAGTTGGCCTGTGCTGCATGAGAAGGAGAGAAAGAAGAACAAAACCCAGCTACTTTCAGATCTGAGGAGGAGTGGCAGTGGGGTTACAAAAGGAAAAAGAAGGTATGTGTTATCTGAGCAAATCTGATACTGGAGACAATGCTCAAGAGGAACCAGTTTAAATCCAGAATGCCCTTTCTGAGGTTAATTTCAGGAGTTCTACTGTAACCCAAACTATATAAACTGGCAAAGTATTTGGCTTCCAGTTGGGAAGTGGTCACAAGAGCCAGTCTTCATATTTGAAACTTTTACTAAAAGGCTACATAAATAAGAAGCATTATTCCACTGTGGCTTTTTCAACACAGGCCCAAAACTGAAGCACATAACTTATACAGACATGTCAGCTCTTGCAAATTTATTGTGAGTGACATTATTGATAGGTAAAACCTCATTCATGATCTCCCAACAGAACTCTCAAATCTCAGGAATTTTTTCCCCTAGGCCCGGTCTGCTAATGTTTGCTCAGTCTTCTGTAGCCACAATGTAAGGAAACAGATAAAATTACTAGAATTTACCTTTAAAGCATCTGTTAGGCAACACTGTGCATCTATTCTTTAATATCATAACTAAATTATTTAACTCAGTTTAATAGACATTACAACCAATATTTAACAAAGCTCCATAACATAAATTTGGAACTCATTTTATATTCTTGATAAAATTTCTTTTAGATGTAACACTGTGTAATTTCATTTAAATATGTGTGAAAAAGATGTGTGAATGAAGGGTCTGTGGAATGGGATCAGTTGACACCAGCCTGTCCTGATGAAATGCAAGTACCACCTTAACAGATGAACAATTCAAACTAATCTCTGAAAAGCAAGAAGAATCCACCCCAGAAAGAGAAAAACAAAATACAAGATCAAATTCATGTCTGCAAATGGCTGGTGATGAATGATCATCAGACAGGAGCTTTGAGGCAGCAAGACACACCAAGTATAAAAAACATGAAAACTTTGGGTCTCATTCTGCAACTGTCATCTTAGAGCACCGGATTCATGACCTAGAGAGACCTGGCTCCCTCCTTGTGCCCAGCTTAGCTGGGAAGACAAGGCAATATGCCACATTTCTTGTAAATAAGTAAGGATAACAAAAAGCAGTGGCACACACACACACACACACACACACACAGTTCTGCAAGTTGGTAGGATATAACTACCAGTCCTTTCATGCATTGCTTGAGCCAGCCTAGTGGCCAAATGGGCTGGGCACAATAATGGAGCCAGGCCTCTGTCATCATGAATCCAGTGATCCAAGATGACAGTTGCAGAATGAGACCCAAAGTTTTCATGTTCTTACCCATCTTTTATACTTGCTGGCCCTCACGTAAATGTATGGGATTTGCTGTATCATGTTGCCCTCAGGGTTTGTGAGAGATCATTGGTCACCTGTCATTTGCAGGCTTAAAAGAACAAAATACAATCAAGCCCGCAAATGACAGGTGACCAATGATCTCACACAAACCCTGAGGGCAACATGATACAGCAAATCCCATATATTTACGTGAGGGCCAGCAAGTATAAAAGACGGGTAAGAACATCATCAGACGACAGAGCCCTGGCTCCATTATTGTGCCCAGCCCATTTGGCCACTAGGCTGGCTCAAGCAATGCATGAAAGGACTTGCAGAACTGTGTGTGTGTGTGTGTGTGTGTGTGTGTGTGTGTGTGTGTGTGTGTGTGTGTGTGTGTGTGTGTGTGTGTGTACACACCACTGCTTTTGGTTATCCTTACTTATTTACAAGAAATGTGGCATATTGCAACTAAGCTGGGCACAAGGAGGGAGCCAGGTCTCTCTAGGTCATGAATCTGGTACTCTAAAATGACAGTTGCAGAATGAGACCCAAAGTTTTCATGTTTTTTATACTTGGTGTGTCTTCCTGCCTCAAAGCTCCTGTCTGATGATCATTCATCACCAGCCATTTGCAAACATGAATTTGATCTTGTATTTTGTCTCTCTCTTTCTGGGGTGGATTCTTCTGTTTGCTTTAATCAGAGATGTCTGCATTGTCCAGCCAGTCAGATGGTAATTGTGCTTCATCAAGACAGGCTGGCAGTTGAGACTGGTCCCTTCACACATACACAAACTTCATTCACACATTTAAATGAACATACACAACATAGCCTAAACTTGGTTTCATCAAGTATATAAAACGGAATACAGTGTTTAAGCAGGAGTTCCAAACTGACAATATGGAGTCTTGTTGGACATTGGTTATAATGCCTATTACTCAGGGTTACAGAATTATTTTACTTCATGACACTAAAGGACATATACACAACATTAACATGTACTTTAAAGGTAAATGCAATTAATTATCTGTCCCCCCCATATTATCTGTCCGTGCCCCACACCTTCAGTCACTCTCTGCTTAATGTAAAACAATCCAACACATGAGAACAATTTCAAGCACAGGATAAATACTAGGCACAGCATATGGTGTGTTCAGCAGAGTTCAGCTTTACAAATAATACCACTGCTGATGAGGTCACACTCCCAGTCCACCTACTGCCTCAGTCTCACAACTGAGGCAACTAAGCAAGGGCAGGAGACCCCATTCTTGTGCCAGGCTGGCCCCACGGTCAGACCAGGCAGCTCTACCACCTGGGCATGTGGTGAGGACAGGAGACCCCAGGCCAGGCCAGCCCTGACACTTGGACATAGGGTGAGGGCAGGAAACCCTGGGGGGGGGGGGACAAGGTGCCACCACAGTCTGGGCATGGGGTAAGGGAGGGAGACTCTGGCTCAGCTCCCCAGCCTCGCCCCCTGGGTTTTAGGCAGCCCTGGCCAGGAAGCTCCCCCACAGCAGCCTGGCCACCAACCTGATCCCCAGAACCCCAAGGCTGAGGAATGAGCCCTGGCTCACCTGCCCTCAGCTGACCTAACCCTGGCCAGGACAGAGGCTGAAGAACATCCCTCAGCCCGCCCCAGAGCTCAGGTGAGGGGCTCCTTCCCAGACCACCCACCCCTGGGACCCAGACGCCTTGGGGCACCCCTTCCCAGTCCCACCGGGGGCCCAGACGCCTTGGGGCACCCCTTCCCAGGCCCCTCCACCTGACCAGCAGCACAGGGAGCAATCCCTGGGCTCACTCAGGACCTAAAGACCATGCAGGGAGCCCCCCACCCCCACCTTACCTCTTCCCCTCGCCTCTCCAGAACCCCTCCAATGCCCCACCTGCTGCTCCCCAGAGCAACTACCTGTTCTTCCTGTTCCAGAGGGGAAGCTGCTGCAGCTGCAGAGAGGAGGGTTTTGAATCTGGCTCCCTCTGTCTCAGCGTCTCTCAGGCACACACGGAGCAACCTGGAGCAGGAGGGGTGGCAGCAGCTAAGCGAGCTCTGCCTGCACTCCAGCAGCCTCCTCTCTCTGCACCTGCACCAACCAGGGGAAGACGACCCAGGGCACAGCCTCCGAGATTTGGGGCACAGGCCCTCTGTGCCCAGCACCAGTGACACCCCTATCTGAAAGTACTTTGGGAAATGAATTTTGGCAAGAGATTAAGGAAGACTCACTATAACTATGGTATACAATGGGTCAGCCACAGGTGTTCCAGTGGGTAACATGATAATCACAAATAGATCAGTCTTCATGGAAAAGTGTGACATGAAACATGTAGTCATCAGATCAAAGGGTGCTTTTTGTTTGTTTTTGGTTGTTTTGTTTGTTTGGTTTTTTATTTTAATGCGCTGAGAGTATCAAGCGGAGGTCCCCCTGTGGTGTCATTTTAGCCACCGGAGGGAAGATCCTAATAATGCCTTTCACGAATTCATTTCTGGTAGGATGAGCAAAAAGAGTGGTCTTCCACGGGAGGCTGGAAACCACTGACTGCTGCCAAGTAGAGCTTCAAAGAGCTAATGGAAAACTCAACAGTTTGAGGGACAGGATACAATCCAAAATGACAGGAACGGATACCTATCAATGCTAGTGGTAGTGCTTCCATTTTGACTATTTAGTTAAACAGAGGTGTTTCTCTAAATTTTTTCTAGTGGGGATTTTCCGCTGTGATTAAGGATTATTCAGATGGCCTATGAACATGAATGTTCCAGGTCTGATGCCCATCCAAATACAACGTTGTGACATGAGGAGTGTCTGGGAAGGGATGTCTGGTCCTGCCCTTCTGAATTAATAGATGCAGAAAAGTCAAATATTGATAGCATAACATCCATAGAAAGTCCAGAAATTAAAAACTGTGTGCCATGTGGGTGAAATGAGAATTGCCATGGCCATGTCGTGGCAGGTTTTCTGAAGAAATTGGGATAGCAGGGGAGTGGAAAGAAAGGCAAACCTTAGGTGATCTGTCCTTGGAGTATCAACCTAGTGATGCTCTGAATCAGTAGAGACTGATGATAATTCTCCACTAGATGAAGATTTCAGTCAAGACAAAGTTGTGAATTTCTCTATTCCTGGTCTGCAGCGAAGTGCCTATTGAGACTATTCAACAGAACATTCTGCACACCTAGGAGGTATGTCATGGTGAGTGTGATGTGGTTTGGGATGCAACAGTTCCATAAATTCATTACGTGTGTGCACAAGGGAATAGGTCATAGAATCATAGAAGGTTAGGGATGGAATAGACCTCAGGAGATCAGCTAGACCAACCCTCTGCTCAAAGCAGGATCCAACTCAATTAAAGAATCTCAGCTAGAGCTTTATCGAGCTGGGCCTTAAAAACCTCAAAAGATGAAGATACCTCTATCTCCCTAGGTAACCTAGTCCAGTGCTTCACCACCCTCCTACTGAAAATTCCCCCCCCCCATTTAACCAAGACCTCTTTCTCTGCAACTTGAGACAATTGGTCCTTGTCCTGTCATCACTGAGAACAGCCTACCTTCATCCACTCTGGGATCTGTCCTTTAGGTAGCTGAAGGTTGATATCTAATCCACTACCTACCTCTTCTCTTCTGTAAACTAAACAAGGCCAGGTCCTTCAGTGTCTCCTCATAAATCATGTGGCTCCAGCACTCTCATCATTTTTGTTGGCCTCCACTAAACTCTCTCCAATTTGTCCACATACTTTCTGCAGTAAGGGGCCCAGAATTGGACCCAATACTCCAAATATGGCCTCTTCAATGTCACATAAAGGGGAATGATCACTTCTCTTGATCTTCTGGTAATCCCACTATTGAAGCTCAATATACCATTAACAGTGTGCCCTTGTTGCCAAGAAAGCTGACTCCTTTTTGTTCACTGTAAGCCCCAGGTTCTTTTCTGCAGAACTGCTGCCTGAACAGTCAGCCCTCATTCTGTACCAGTGAATGGGATTCTTCCATCCTAAGTACAGGATTCTGCACCTGCCCGTGTTGAACCTCATCAAAATGTCTTTTGGCTCAATCCTTCAAGTTGTCTAGAGATCACTATATCTTTTCCTTAACCTCCAGAGCACCTATCACTCTCCACAACAGACTGACTGATACATATTCTGGCTTTCCACAGGGATCATGTACCTTGTGCAGTGTGATTGTTCACATGGGCTCACCATCCTATGAAAAATGCCTCAATAATTATGCTTATGCTAGGTGTAAATGGTGAAGAGAGGACTCCTACTTATACCTGGCCCAGTTTTGTTTGCCAGACAAGACAAACTCTGACCTTTTGTGAGATTTTTACCTGGATATTCATTTTGTCCTTGTTTAGTGAGTAAAACAGACCAAAGTTGGGCCTGCAGGCAACAAAGATAGAGTCTAGTGAATGGCATCATATAAGAACAAATTACTACCAAGCTATGCTGTCTAGTTGGGAAAGACAGACCTTGATTTTGGGTGCAGGGTCTGAGAATGACTTGATTTATCAAAAGCTGCCCATAGTCTGAAATCAGTCTATCAGGAGGTAGGTCTCTCCTGAGGAAGAGATTAGGGTCTCTTCTATGAAATCTACAGTCTTTGAGGAAGTCATAGTGGACTTATCTTTATTTAAGCAGACCTCCAATGATATCACAAAAGTAGTATAAGAATATGGTTGGCAACAAGACCTCCTAGCTTGTTCTATGTATTTGTAACCAGTCATCCACATATGTATGGGAAGATGGTGAAGCTAAGTCTCATCAAGGTTTCCACTAAAAAGAAAACTTTCTTAAAGAATCTGGGTGCTGTCACCAACCTAGCATGAGTACTCTAAATTGATAATGCTTTTGTCCTACTACAAATCTGAGAGTGCTTCTACAGGATTGATGAACACTGACAAAAAGTCATCTTTCATATTGAGGGACACAAACCATGTGTTCTCTTCTACTGAGAAAATTATTGATGCCAGAGTCACCAAGGAAAATTTTGATTTGTGAATAAAGACATTTAATTGACATACATGGAGACCAACTGTCAATCCTCCATTTTACTTGAGGACTAAGGGAAGTAGAACTTCTTCCTTTAATATTCAGATGGCACTTGCTCCATGGCTCCTCCCTGGAGGTAGGAGGTCACTTCTTTATTGAGGATCTTCTCATGAGAGTGATCTCTGCAAAAGGACCATGAAGAGGAAAGAAAAAACACTTGATTGTGTAACCAGCATGAATCATCTGCAGCATTCACTTGTCTGTAATTGTCCTCCAGTTGTGTGTGATGTGAATAAGGCAGCCACCAAAAGGTTTCTGGTACAATACAGCATGGCATCAATGGTCCTCAAGCACCCTCTCAAAAAGAAACCTTAGGATAGTGAGTAGGGCTGGGCAGAAGTCATGGAAGAAGTTATCTATCTGGGTCATTAAACCCTTTTGTTATTTGCATGCTGATTCATGAGTGTGGTGACAATATTCACAAGGAAAGAGGGGCAAGTGCCCAGGAATTAGAGGGATGCTCAAGAGTCATTAGGAGAGCACAGTGACTTGGGTTGTTAAAGATTAGCTACAAAGGGCAAGTGGTGCCATCATTGGAAGAAAGCTCTGATTTGTTGATGTAGTAGCACTGGATTCTCCTCTGTTCAAAGTGGTACTGGTACTGAAATGTCTTTAACGAGGACTGGAAGAGGAGACTGAGGACAAGGCAGAGCAAAAACATTTTCCTGAGAGGCAGAAGTTTCAGTACTTCCTTGAGTTTGGAGCTCCTGAGGAGGATAGTGACTGATCCAGGGCACTCTTAAAAAGATTTGGTACTCAGAGAATTCTAGTAAATTATGCCAGAACTGTCAAATGAGGGTCCAATATGGAGCTCCCAGATTGAACTAGTGCATCCTTTTTCCTTTGTGTCTTCCCTCTTGGACAGAAGATCTATGCAAACCTAACTCCTTATCATCTACATGCAAGGACTCATCTGAGTCTGACTGAGGTGAGGGGTAAATTTTTTTGGTCCTAATTAGCAGCACACCTGGATAAGGATCTGTGCTCAAGTCTATGGTCATGTCCCCTATTCTTGAGAGATTTTCCACAGCTTGCCTGATTTGGCCTCTATTTTGCACCTCATGGTCAGATGGGTGCTGCTCAGTTTGAGGCTGTTGTCCATGGGGGTCTCATGGCCTTCTCCATGAAGTGCTTCCCCAGCTGGAGCTCTGATTCCTCATGGGCTTGAGGAGTGACAGAGCAACAGATGCTGCATGTGATAATGTGAGCATCTCTGAGGCAGCAGACATCTCTGGAATTCACTGTTGATGGAGAAGGAACAGTGGCAGGGGATACAATTCTTAAGCCCTGAAACTCTGGGCATAGTCCTTATATGCAGAGAGAAGCACCTCAAACCAGGGAGCACTAGCTAACTATACTAACTACTAAAAAAATACTTAAGTCCATACTTACTAATAATTATTTGCAATTTGCACTTAGAAATATTGAAAGTAAAGGAAGAGTATAATGGACACATGGAGAACTCCATTCCAGCTCAAGTCGTATAGTGGTAAGAAGGAACTGGACAGACATCAATACACACTACCCTTTATACCCTCAGCTCAGAGCACAATGAATGTCTGCATGTTGAAGAACCTACAGACACTATATGCTACCAATGTCAGTCAGCACATGGGGAGCCACACGAGAAATACATATATTAACCAGTACACTAAGAAGAGCCATCAGTTTAGTTTTAGATTTTTTAAATCCCAAAAGAGTTCATAAAAATTTGGGGGCTGAAAACTTATCCAAAATAAACTTTTGCATAAACAGCCATGAATCACGCAAGGTCACAGCAATTTGTGCTTTTTATGAGCAGGATAATTCACAATACAGTTTTAAGATGGCATCATTATAAAAAAATCAATGTGATCACTTCTGATAGGTGGAAATGCAAAAATGCTCTCCACAAACTCTTTGGCTGCAATTCTGATAATTAGTTAAAAACAACATCACAAGCTACAGACTGTTTGTCTCTAAATAGGTGTACTGTAACAAAGAGTTTGTACATTTAGTCTCACATATCTAGGAAATATCCTCACATTCCCTGTGAATTACTTCCCCATCTTACTGCTACTTACATAAATCAGGTACGTTAGTTTTCTTCAAGGTATTTTCATACATAAAATGTATAGTAAGTATGAAACAGAGAACCAATGAAAACCAAGCTCTAGCTTTACCATTCATATCTTTCTTTGATTCAGAGAAATGCAGTCAGTCAGTCTTCCAGGTTCCTCTATCATCCTCCTTTTCCTGTATATAATGACTAGAAATAGTCATTAAATCATCTTTGGCTGGACCCCAAAAGACATTTAATAATCAAGTCTGAAGAAGGATTTATGATACCCTCTCTCACTGTAATGTTCCCCTCCTGCTATCTGGTCTGATGTGCTGCTGTGCTTCCCCGGTCACCCACTCATGGACTCCGACTCGCTCCACTTCTCTAGGTGGGCCCCTACTCCTGGGTCAGTTCTCAGCAGCCTCCCGTGCAGCGAATGTGCACCCAACAGCCACTCAATGGACAGTCTCCCAAGCAAGCAAACCCAGTCCCCAAGATGCCACACAGGGAATTTCCATCTTGTAGGGATCAGGGCCCTCCCCTGGTCACTGCAAGCACATATATACCAAGTTTGTCTGATTAACAAACAGAAATCCAACCAGCTGTTGCCCATTCACACTTCCTAGAATCCAAACAGCTTTAGATTAAGAAAAAACACATTAGTTTATTGATTAAAATATGATTTTAAGTGGGTATATCACAAATCAATGCACAATCATTTAATTAACCAGTCAGAAGTTAACCTCTAGCAAAAGAAAAAATATAAGATGCATTCAAACCTAACCTTACCAGTCAGTCTTACTCACATGGTTGGCTGATTATTGTTTTACAGCCAGTTTATGCCTTTCCCTAGGCTGGTCTCAGATCTTGCTTGTAAGTAGAAATGTTTCAAGATGGATTTTCACTGGCAAAAAGCCTCTAACTGTTCCAAGTGTGCTTACTTCTCCTTTTCAAACCCCCTTCCTTCCTCCTCCTTTCTGCCAGATGATTGTCTTTGTTTAGAAAGGGCAGGAGGTCTTCACCTCTCCATCTAAGGACCTAAAGATTATTTTCCTAGCTCATTGTCATTCTTTTTCTCTCTAGATGTGTGCTCGCAGAGCTGACTGTTTACATGCTGGGAGATGCTCCAATTTTCTAACCCCCTCCACCACAAGCCATGTGAAATACAAGGGAATATGTTTCACATCTGTAGACACACATGATGCTGCAGGAAACATGACACCATAACGATAATGCAGAGCATGTTATAAACATTCCAAAAGGGAACCTTGCATGGCACATTTGGGTCAAACCATGCAATTGCATGGCAGAAGTGAACAAGAAAGTTACACAGCTCATATCCTGGGCATGCATCCCATGACAGTCTCATTCAATTTTACTCAAAATGAGCGATAGCACTGTAGATGCTATTGATGACAAATGTATTTCAAATGAAGGAAGGGAAGGATTCTTTTCAACTGCAGTAACAGGCATGGAGCAGAAAGAGGACATGGGGAGTTTGGAAGGTCCAGTACAGGATGCGAGGACCAAAAGCAGCAGGTGTCTGCTGAGATGGCCAACGGTGCTTCACAGACTAGAGCAATGGTTCCCAACCCTTTTCTTTATGCCAACCACTACACAATCGTCAAAAGCTTGTGCAGACCACCATTCTACACTTCGCTGCCATGAGCCCCTTACTGTGTCCCTGTCCCCTGCGACCCTGCACTCCGGCACCAAGCCTCTTACTGTGCCCCTGTCCACTGTGGCCCTGTGCTCCCTGGCCCCGAGCCCCTTATTGCACCAGCTGTCTGCTTTTCCCAACTTGCAGACCACTTGCAGTGCAGCCCTGCACTTCCCAGCCTCCAGCACCTTAATACACCTCTGTCCACCATGGCTGTGCAGTCCCCAGCCATGAGGCTCTTAAGCCCCAACCTCCATCTCCCTGATCTCCCAGGCCACGATGCTGTTACCGTCCTCCTGTCCCTGCACTCCCCACCCCATACCCCCTAGCGCACCCGTCCTCTGTGGCCGTGCGGGACTCCAACTCCAGCTGCACTCTTCCTGGCCTGTTGCCCTGTGGACCACCTGCATGGCCCTCACGGACCACGGGACTACAGGTTGGGAATCACTGCACTAAAGTATTTCACTGAATTATGCTCAGCTAGAGACCTGAGCAGACAAAGGCCTATAACACAGTAGGAGAATAAGAGGGGATCAGCAGGGAGGGAGGGCAGGGGAAGGAAGAAGTGTGTAGGTGGAGAGGAATCTAGTCTCATCTTACATCAGTGTTAATCCAAAGTAATTCAATTAAAATTAATATGTGCTTTTGGTTGCAGAGGCACCCTTCCTGGTCTGTTTCTGTGAAAAAGACTAGAGACCAATTGTGTCCCTCAGACACTTGGGCTCCAATTCCCCAAGGTGATCTGATGTTCTCATGGAAGATGTAGAATAGATCCCTCGCCTCTCTCTTCTCTTATGTATCACCCAGAAGCCCTACCTCGAGGCATGCCACCCAGCAGCCCCATCTGGAGACACCCTACTTCACTTTTCTGCACCATTTGACCCTCACTGCTCCAAGTGCTTTTCCAGCATTTATTATATTTTAAGACTGTAAAAGTAGTGTTAGGTGCCCAAAATGCTGATTAAAGGAAAGAAGCAAAACACAGACCCTGGACTTCAGAAAAGCAGCTTTTGGCTCCCTCAGGGAACTGATGGGCAGGATCCCTTGGGAGGCTCATCTGAAGCGGAAATGTGTCCAAGAGAGTTGGCTGCATTGAAACCCTACTAAGGGCACAGGAAGATACCATTCTGATAAAGAGAAAGTACAGCAAATGTGGAAGGCGCCCAGAGTGGCTTAACAGATAGCTCTGCACTGAGCTGAAGCATAAAAAGGAAGCTAGGACAGATGACTAAGGAGGCATAGAAAGACATTGCTCGGGACTGCAGGGATAAAATCACAAAGGCCAAAGGACAAATGGAGTTGCGGCTAGCAAAGGATGTGAAGGATAACAGGAAGGGGTTCTACAAGTATATCAATAACAAGAAGAGGATCAGGGATGGTGTAGGTCCCTTACTGAATGGGGCAGGTATCCTTGTGACAGAGGATGAGGAAAAAGCCAAAGTGCTCAATGCTTTTTTACTTCAGTTTTCACACGCAGGGTCAGCTTCCAGCCCACTACACTAGGTACGGTAGATTGGAGGGAAGAACAGAGGCCCTTGGTGACAGAAGGTCAGGTTAGGGACTACTTAAAGAAGCTAGATGTGCACAAGTCCATGGAGCCAGATGAACCGCATCCAAGGGTGCTCAAGGAGCTGGCTGATGAGATAGCAGTACCATTGGCCATTATCTTTGAAAACTCATGGCAAATGGGGGAGGTGACAGAGGACTGGAAAAAAGCAAATATAGTGCCGATCTTCAAGAAAGGGAAAAAGGAGGATCCAGGGAATTACAGACCTGTCAGCCTCACCTCAATCCCTGGAAAAATCATGGAACAGATTCTCAAAGAATCCATTCTGAAACACTTGGAGGAAGAGAGAGTGATCAGGAACAGTCAGCATGGATTCACCAAGGGTAAATTATGCCCAACCAACCTCATCACCTTCTATGATGAGATGACTGGATTTGTGGATGTGGGAAGAGCCGTTGATGTCATATACCTCGACTTTAGCAAGGCTTTTGATACAGTTTCACACAGCATTCTCATTGGCAAATTAAGGAAGTATGGGTTGGAAGCGTGGATGGTGGATAGAAAACTGGCTAGATCAGCAGTTTCAGTGTGTAGGAATCAATGGCTCCATGTCAAGTTGGCAACCAGTAACAAGTGGTGTGCCCCACGGGTTGGTCCTGGGGCCAGTTCTGTTCAACATCTTCATTAAATGATCTGGATGATGGGATAGATTGCACACACAAATTTGCAGATGATAAACCGGGGGGAACAGTAGACACCCTGGAGGGCAGGGACAGGATTCAGGGAGACCTAGACAAATTGGAGCAGTGGGCCAATAGAAATCTCATGAGGTTCAACAAGGACAAGTGCAAAATCCTGCACTTGGGATGGAAAAACCCTCATGTATTGCTACAGGCTGGGGAATGATCAGGTAAATAGCAGCACTGGAGAAAAGGACCTGGGAGTCATGGTGGATGGGAAGCTAGATATGAGTCAGCAGTGTGCTCTTGCTGCCAAAAAGGCCAATGGCATACTGGGCTGCATCAAAAGAAGTATTACCAGCAGATCAAGGGATGTGATCATTCCCCTCTGTTGTGCACTGGTGAGGCTGCATCTAGAATATTGTGTTCAGTTTTGGGCTCCCCACTACAAAAAGGACATGGACAAATTAGAGAGAGTCCAGCAGAGGGCAACAAAAATGATCAAAGGGCTGGAGCACAAGCCCTATGAAGAAAGACTGAAGGAACTAGGCTTATTTAGCCTGCAGAAGAGAAGACTGAGGGGGGATTTGATAGCAACCTTCAACTACTTGAAGGGATGCTCCAAGGAGGATGGAACTCGACTGTTCTCGGTAGTAACAGAGGACAGAACGAGGAGCAATGGTTTCAAGTTACAGCTGGGGAGGTCCAGACTGGATATTAGGAAAATCTTTCTTACTAGACGAGTAGTGAAGCATTGGAGTAATCTACCTAGGGAGGTGGTGGAATCTCCCTCTTTGGAGGTGTTTAAGGCCCAGCTGGACAAAAGCCTGGCTGGGATAATCTAGTGGGAGTGGTCCTGCTTTTGTGGCAGGGGGTTGGACTAGACGACCTCATGGGGTCCCTTCCAACCCTATGATTCTATGAAAATGAAGTAATGGGGCTGCATCTAAAATTTTCTTATGGTATTCTGAAAATGTCCATCTGTTACTGCTGTTCAAATCCTAAGTCACCTATTCATACTCTCATATCAGAGAGGTGAGATACAGTACATTAACTTCAGAATGTGCCTTTAAACAAGTTTGCCTTGGCAAAGTAGGTACAACACCTCTAGGAGAAGAGGCTACTTCTCTCCTCTCCAGACTACTCCACGTGTTCTTTATTAAATAGTTTCTTTTAACACTAATTTTAGTCTCAATACACTTCCTTTTGTTTTCTTAAACAAGACAGTATCTGGTAAAATCTGGTATCTCTCTATATCCATTAAAAAAAAAGTTTCTCTCTCTCTCTCTCTCACATAAAGGAATCAAAATCATGTTAAATACAGAAGTTCACTTTGTTCATTTTTAGCACACTGGACATATATACAAAGCAGAAAGTGAATATTAAATATGCTTTAAGTACTAGAAGCCTGATGCAAAAGAATTCATGAAATGCCTCATGGACGAAATCCTCAACTACTACTGAGCTATGACTGATGCAGGACCATACGAAGGAGAGAAAGGTAATCTTAAACCACCATGGCATTCCTCCAATCCCAGGGGTGTTGGAGGCCTAGTCAATCTTCTGTTACAAGTTGGCCAGCAGTGAGGCAGTTTTACCCTGCTGCAACAGAAAAGCTCTATCAGCCCAGACTCACCTGGGTGCAGTGTGCTCCAGCTACCCTGCCCCACCAACTAGTACACTATACCATATGGGGCTTCCCTTCCACAAAAAAGAGAGCCAGGCTAGCAGATTAAATCTGATTTCTTACCCTTGCACCAAGCAAACTACACAAATGAGGAATAAATCAGGCACAAGTGCCAGGTTGTGAAATGTTTTCTCCCCAAATCCTCACTTCCCAGACACACACACAAGTACCATAAGAAAGCTGCCAACATAAGCGTGAAAGATGAGACATTTTCTTTTTTATTGATTTGTAAAAAAAAAAAAAAAGTTAACGCATTACTCATTTCAAGTATGTGGCAAAAATATGCTGATGATAGTACTTTATCATAAATAGATCTAAAGTCATTTGTAGATATACTGCTACATCCTACTCTTAATAAGGATGCTGCTGAGATGGACATCTCAAAAAAATTTAACCTACAATAGAAATTTTTCTTTAAGTATTACTGCCTGCATAAAATGTGCCAGCCTGAAAGGCCAGGAGGGGGAAAACAAAAAAAAACCCACCTCATTGTTTCATGTTCAAATTTGTTCACACTGAAGGGTTAACACTGGCCCTCACGCTTTGAGAGACTACTCCTAGGAGCAAGAATGAAATATCCATATATCCATGCCCATAAACTCTTAAGCTTCTCTGCTGAGGTTATGACTCCATGAAGGCTACTGCTTTTTTTGTATTGTGGTTTTTCCATGATGTTAACACTAGTTCGCTAGAAACTGAAATAAGACCAAAGATTTGTGACACACATGACATAAAACAATTAGTAATGATTTTCTAGCACAACTAACCTGAGAAAGATTAAAAAAAAAAAAAAAAGTTAAAAAAAAAAAGATATGCAACTCCATTTCCAACTTTCTGATCTATTCAGTTCTCACCCAAATACCACTTTTGATTTTTTTAAAATGATCCCAATTTATCTGGCTGCCCAGATTAGCACCTAGGACATCAAACCAATGCATCCTTTAAACTTAGAAAACTACAGTATAGCAATGTTTTATTATTTTTCTGATGTAAAGTCAAGGAGGAAGAACTGGGATTATACCATAGGCCACTTAACCTCAGAAGCTAATTAACTGGAAAGACTTGGCAAGATACTTGAAAATTCACATAAGAAAGTTAAATATATTTGGATTCCAGATCTTCATGAAATTAACAACTTCTTTATGCAAGAACTAATGGGATAGAAGCAAGTCTGAAATTCAGCCTTTTACAAATGCACTTACACTGCTCATGTTGAAATGCCTTCATACCGCCAACACTGTGCATGCTAAATGAGTAACATCTGCAGCAACAGCACGGATAAATTAGCTTTACAGAACATCCAGCAAGGGGGAGGAAAAAAAGCCTTCCAGGAGACCTATGTTCTCCAGCCATTCTAGTTCATTATATGCCTCTGGCAAAGATAATTACCAATGAGGCTCACAGGGTAATGTCAGTGTCACAGAGAACAGTTCAGCACTTCAGCTGCCAGAGAGCTCAATGTCAAACCAAAGCCTTAAACTGAAGAATTATCCAATTAAAGTAAACCAACTACATCCAATAAGCAATTTGGCTCCCTTGTAGTGTCATTTGTTCTTCTTTACGGGTGGGAAGACCATTTAAAATTCAATGCATAGGGTTTGGTTTTTTTGTTTTTGTTTTTTTAAAAGGAGGAAGATATGGTGGAACTTTGGTTCCAGGGACATATCTCCTCAGGCCTATCTATGGACCTACAGGTACAGTGAGCTACAACTCCCAGCTCCAAACGAAAGACAGAAAAAACATAATTGGCACTAGAAAGTTAAATACCCATCATTTTTTGTTAGGAATGGGACAAACATTTTTCTTGCATCATAAGAGAATATAATTGGAGTGGGATACTTGAATTATGGAAATATATTTGGGGAAACCTTGTTATCTCAAGTTAACATTAACCTAGTAGTTCTGCCAATCTTCTGTAAGACATTGAGCATTTTGTTTTAATTAAAAAGAAAAAGTATCACTGTGAACATGAACCACTGGAAACTTATTTCTTGTCTTGTAGCCTGAGGGAGCAAAGGGACAAACTGCAGTTCATTCTGGATATCTTAATAGCGTGCATCTTACTTCAACAGTTATACTTGTTTAAACTTGACTGTAGCAATGATGGCTTTCCCCAGGAAACATTGCTGAAGATGTGTATCAGTGTACCCACAAAGTCCAGATATGCTTAGGAATTAAAAAACAACAACAAGGAGTTGCTGGGCTAGACTAAAACGGCTATCCCTTTTGAAGTTAGGAAGAAAAACCCTCACCATCTGTAGTAACCCTTGGGGAGGAAGGGGTTAACACTCTGGTCAGTGAGTCCCAGGACAGCCAATAGGAAAAAAGCACAGCTTTTTGAATTGGAACAGCACCCTGGTCTGTGCTGTTTGGATGTAGCAGAGCTCCTGGAAGGATCAGGAAGAGGCCAGAGGGGCCTGAGGAAGAATCCAGCAACATCTTTAACAAAGATAAGTTAAATTTAGTACTGACCAGGCGTGAGTAGAACAGGGAATGTTTATTTAGACGTGGTCAAAGTATTTTCTTTGTTTTTGGATTTCTCTGTGCTGAGCACATGTAACCCCCCCTACTACCCTGTAACTACCAAAGTTAATTCCCAGAGAAGCAACTCTCTGTGTTTATTATCTGTTCTTTTTGATTAAAGAGTTTACCTTTAAATAAGTTCTGGTTCTGTGTCCTGGAAGGGCAAGAGGTTTGTGTGCACGTCCCTTAGACTGCACAGGCAGCTACTAGAGGGAACCCTGTTCCAGTTCCAGCTCATATGCAGCTGGGGTCCAGTCACTTTCCTGAGAGAGGAATAAACAGGATTGCAAGTACCTCACAGGGAGGAATCCCAAGTGCACCTTCCTGGGTCTCAAGAGGTTTTTTTGCATTTGGGTGGTGGCAGCGATACCACTCCAAGCCCAGGAATTGGAGGCCTTGGAGACTTCTAAGAGCAGGCTTTAAGGCCAGTGGCTTTTAAGGCCTATTGCAGGCCCCCACCTTCTGCACTCAGAGTGCCAGAGTGGGAAAAAGCCTTGACACCATCAGATAAGCACAACATAAACTTATAAATGAAAGATCAGAAACTAAATCAATCTTCAATGTGAGATCTACATAGCCAAGGTCCCAGAGCCTTCCACTGTAATACTGTCAATCTGACAGCCAGAGTAACAAGTCTCCAGGCCCCACTCTATGATCATACCTGATTTAGGAGATGACTGCTTTTGGCAAAAATTCTTTTCCAAATAGGGAGGGTAGCACAGGAAGTTATATCATGGGCTCCCCTACTTGTTCCTCAATCTGCATAGGTATCTCACTAGAAGCTGTAGACAGACCCTCAAAAGCCAGTGGATGCAGGAAGGTTACTGCAACCTGAGTGGAAATAAAAACAAATGGCTACTTTCCCCCTCTTACATAGGAAAAGTTTTAGAATGATAAAAATTTTAGAAGGCTTCAGTGGAACAGAAGAAACCATATACCTAGAATTGTTTCAGAATGTTACATACTGGAAAGTGCTACTTTGATTAATAGGTATTAATACCGCAGATTAGACTAACACTAAACAAATGTAAAGACTGTTCATGCTCCAAAGATCTGAACATGTGCAATGGTAGTGGTTCTTTTTAGGCAGGCATAAACACACCATGCCAAATAGTTTGCAGGACAACAGCTTGAAGGAAAACCCACCTAAATTTAATCCAACTTCAATCTAAATTTTGTCTGGGTCCTTTTGAATAAACCTGCTGAACTCATTTTTAACTTTTCATTGTTTAGTTGAGTGCTTTTGAAAGCATACAGATCTTACAGCTCATCTACTATAGGATTCCCCATGATGAGCAAATCATGGAAGTAGAGAAGAATTATAATATTACATTAATGGACTCAGACTTTAAGGGACCAATGTGATCATCTAGTCCAGGGGTGGCCAAATTTACAGAACTCAAGAGCTGCACAAGTCAATTATTAAACCTTCAAGAGCTGCACTGAGACATAACCACATTTTTATCTATTCCAAAATTACTAAGCTTAAAATTCATTGCACCTTCAATTTTATTGTAAAAATGGGGCAAATATTGCTCCACTGATGTCAGATTCTGATAATTATTTAAGATTACCATGAAACTAGGCCTATACAGTAAAAATTTAGCTGTTGCTAGATGTAGAACTCTACAGGCTTGTGGCAAGTTTTTTTTTTTTTTTAAATCTGGGCAGTAACTTATCAATGTAGCAGGTAAAAGCTCTCTCAAATGCTGCTCTCTAAGTATCGCACAATGTTTTGAATTTCATTGTAGAATATGATGCTTCACAGCAGTAAATTGTGCCAAAAAGTGAAAACAATCTACCATCAGTTTTAAACTTTTCTCCTTTATATTTTCATTTCTTAGTATTCCACATCATGTTTAGGACTTGTAAAACATGATTTTATTTTAACAAAAAGTATGCTGCATTAGGGCCTATGAGAAAAATCTAAACATGCTATGGCTTCTCTGGACCATGTCACGCTTCTCCCCCCTACCCCCCGTTGTCCCCTCCCTGCCATCTTACCACGCTGCTGCTTCTCTGCTCTCCCCAACCATGCCGCACTTCTGCCTCCCACCCCATCCCGGCACCTACCATGCCCCTGCTTCCCTGCCAATATTTCTGCCAGTAAACTTGTTCACTAAAATACTCATGGACAGTAAAGACAAAAGGTCTGAGGACTCAGACACAATTAATTTTAAAATGAGAGTAATAATAAGGGAAAATACTGCTCTCATCTTAATCCTGTGAAGAGATGCACACAGGGACACCTTTTCAACTGTTCAGAATCACAACAGATCAATGAGAATTTACGGGGACAGAAAGGGCAAGATCAGAGCCTGTTTCAGTAAGTGCTTTGGAGTCCATGCACAGAAGATACTATGGGAAAAATCCCATTGAGTTTATTCTATTTGGGGTCAGGCCCTGTATAAATTCTAAATATCAATATTTGGTTTTTATAATACAAAGTAAAATCTTTATCGGTGAGAGATTTTTTTTCAGAAAGTTTACCACACAATTTTCTGTCCTCAGCCCTTCACAACAATTACTCTTGTCTAATGGGCTCAGATACCCATAGAGTCATTCATGAAGACTGCACTGAAACATAAATAGATTTTGACTGTACAACAAAAAAGAATTAATACACGTTGAATGCTATTTAATCAGTAGACGTATAGTGCTGCTATTGAACTTTGCAGTGAATGTAAATTATCTTGGTAATTGACTTATATTAATTAAAATTTTCTTATAAAATAAATGTGCTAGCAGTTCCTTCTGGAAACAGATGACATACTGATGTCTCAGGCACATTTGTTCAATGGACTTAAGGAATTTTTTTTCTAAAGCCAGTTTTCAGTAGTGGTGGTCTATCCAAAGTCTAAATCATTTTGCATACCAAAAATGAACCATGATCCATAATAAGTACTTGTAACATTCTTTAAATAGAGGGATTCTTTTAATAACCTTTTGACAGTAGTCAGAGGTTTTGGATGCAACACTTGTGTCAATTTTCAGTCATTTCTGATGATTCTTATTTAATTCTCAAAATAGAAACACAAGAGAAATAATTTTGCATTATATTACAATATCTGGAAATGCCAGGTGATTTTTAAAAAAGAAAATTAGCAATTTAAACCTGAAAAGCAATTGTAAATCAATTATCATCCCTTATCTGTAGTTCATTGTAGACTTGTTCCTAATCAATTTATGTTTCCAGTTTTAAAAATATTTACCCAGAAAACAATTTAAAAAAAAAGAAAAGTATTGGAAAAATTATGCACTGATGCAGTTAAAGACTATCATTATGCACACAAACAAGGAGGGTAGAAATTAATATTGTGTGGGTAAACTGTAGAATCTGGCAGTTACTTGCTCTGAGTGCTTGTCTCTCTCTGCTGGCTTTAACAACGCTGCCCCTCACCTCTTACCATGCTGCTTTTTTCTGCTGGTGAGGCTCTCTCAATGCTGCCCCTCCCCTCCCTTTCCGTTCCCTGCTCCGACCAGGCTGCTTTTTCCCTTTGGGCTCTCACAGGGCTGCCCCTCCCCCAGCTCTGACCACACTGCTTTCTCCTGGAGCTCTCACAACACTGGTCCTCCGCTGCCAGCTCTCACCATGCCGCTGCTTCTCTGCTGTCCCTGACCACTGCAAATTTCTCGCCTCTGTCTCCTGCTACGTCACCCTTCCCTCCTGCACTCTCCTGGGAGCTGCAATTTTTCTTTAAAGAGCCACATGCGGCTTGCGAGCTGCAGTTTGGCCATGTCTGATCTAGTCTGACCTCTTGTGGTCTAGTATGCAAGATACTGTTACCAAAACATTGTTGGCATCTTCAGATATTTTCATCTCTGAAGAAACCTTGAAAGTTAGGCAGTGATGTCTTCTGCAAACTGACACACACACACACACACACACACACACACACACACACACAAAGCATCCTGCATATACCTCTCACTGCTGGGGTACCCACTGGTAAAGGGTCCACATCTTCTGCCATTGGTTGAGAATGATTTAGCTCAGCTGCCAGGATTGCCCCAATAAAACCTTATTTTAAATCAAGAGCAATGTGATTTTGACAGTTTACATTATGAAGATGGATTTTTAAGCATCATTTTAGGTCTACACACAAGCCAGGTTAAAGGTTGAAAACCTGTTTAGGATTCTTCTCAATTTTAAAAATGTGTGTGAGAGTCAGTAAGATCAATTAAGTTGCAGAACAATCTAATTGATCTATGAAAAAACTGGTTAAATACTCAAGCAGTATCTACCCACGTTAAGTGATAAAAGCAATAACTGTATTTTACCTTTTCAATGTGTTATCACACTGCAGTACACATACAGCAAGAAGCAATTTTGGCAGCTCAGGTACTATGAGGTGATAAAACTTTACTGGTGAGCACTCTACAGTTTTCCAGCATGACTACCTAAGTTAAATACTGTCATCAACCACCAAATTCTGCATTTTCACACCTTTGAAACTCCTTTCAAATCATGAGTAGCTATCTAAACCAGGGCCCTCATATTTTTTCCCCCAAAATTATCTTGAGTTTCTCTTTGAATCCCCAAAGGATACCCCTATTCACCCATGCTTCCTTGCAGCAGCCTTTCTAGATGACTAGGGTTGGAGACAACTCAAATCAGCAAGATGGTTCACTGCAAAAAACACCACAAGGTTGTCTTCAACCTCCTTCCAGGAAGCAGAATGTGGAACCACACAAGAGCTCCCAGTTTTCACTGGCCACATTCAAAAGGCTGAGCCATGATTTCTGGAGTATAGTGAATATACTGGAGGTTGGTTTTTTTGGCTCACGTTTAAAAAAAAAAAAAAAGTGATGGAGATAGAGACTCATACTTCAAAAGCTCTTGTGTCTGGCTGCTTTCATTCTGGTATGGATTCTACCCGCCTGCAAGCTAACAAGCTAGTCTGACTTTCTGGGATCTTTATTCCTCACTCAGGAATTGAATTAAGAAACCTTATACTTTTATTGAAAAAGTAGACCTTCTCCTCACAAGGCTTTTGAAAAAGAGGCTTGGCAAAACAAGGAAGCAGGAAGCCCAGAAAGAAACAAGATTTACATTCATTTTTGTGTCTCACTTGAACTGCCAACTTTTTTCTTGTACTCAGGTTCTGGAGGAAGTGGGATGGCTCAAATCTACTAGAGTATATGACACACCAAGCAAAGAAGCTCAAGGGATCAGTTCTGCCTCTAATGTGAATCATTTCTAGTTTGGCATTTGATGGAAACAGGGAAAAGGTCATACTGTATGTTACCCTGGAAATTTACAAAGTAAATGAAACACACTGACAAGTTCGAAAGGCATAGCCATGTTAGTCTAGTTCAGCAAAAGAAATGAGGACTCTTGTGGCACTTCTAAAGACTATGCAATAAATAAATATTTCAGTCTTTAGAAGTGCCACAAGAGTCCTCATCTGTGTTGCAGAAACTCACCGACTTTCTCTACTTCTTCATAGCTTTGCCATCATAGATACCATATCAAATAGCAATACAGCAATTATTTATCTGGAGAAGACACTTAAGCTTCTCTCCTGTGCTGATGTTTGATCTTCTTTCTTACTCCCAATATTGCTCTGCAAGCAAACTGGGCCCAGTAAGAGTTCTGGAGCAAGGGAAAGTCTGATTTATACACACGTAATAAGACTCACTTTAGCAAAAGATTTGGCAACCATGAAGAGAAGTACCTCAACATTAGTATCTTACAGCAAATCAACTGAATACTTAAAACAAGGTTTGTACAGCTACACTGGTAGCCTGATGGTGCCACATACAGTGTATCAAAGGTTGCATCACACTGAGCAACAAACACATGAGAGAGTTATATTGAACATGCTGAGCATCAATAAAAACCCCACCAGACTAAGGTCACAGGCCTGGCTTCCTAGTAAACCCAGCTTCTGCACCTGAGAAAAGATGGAACTTAAGTAGCGGACTCTTCTAAAGGAGAGCATTAGGAATGCTAAGAGGAGGGAACTGAGAACAAGTGAAAGTACCTGGTGTGGATGGCTACTAGAATTAATGCTGAGACAAACTCCTTTAAAAAATATATAAAGATAAAAAATCTGAACCGACAAGATGGGAGACTGTCCAAGGAGCCCTGGAGGACTGAGACCTAACTAGGAAAGCTTACTATGGGAATTGCTGGTATAAGACACCCATTTGGGAGAGACTACTATGCTTACAAAGACTCTCAAGTAAGAGTCTACAAAAGGTGAGATTCTTTGAATCTGCTTAACACACGCGTATCTGTAGCCGAAAATAGTTTCCCCAGATTTAAGGGGGGGAAAAAAAATCATCACAGGCATGGCTTAATGGGGAATGAACTGACCCAGAAAAATAATGCTTGGTCAGACAGGAGGAGCAACTATAAAGTAGGCCCAAACTATTGCACAGACAACATCATGGAAACTACATGCGTAAGTTTACTTTCAAAAGAATACAAATTTAAAAACATTTTCTTTGTACTCTTTTTTTCAAGTTTTTTGCACATATAAATTCTGGCCCCACTGACTTCACTAGGGCCATAATTTCACCATTATGAGTTTAACTTTAAGGACCACATCTCTGGAAAATTTCACCTACAATGAGTGCTCAAGAAATCATTAGGACATTGACAGGTAGTGGAGTCTAAAAGCAAAAGATGGTCAAGTATTGATCAAAATATTTACATATGTGATTATTCATTTAGCCTGAGGGACAGCAACAAGTATACAAATGAGAGCTAATTTTTTGTTTTTCGATATAGAATTATAGAATCACAGAATTGGAAGGGACCTCATGAGGTCATCTAGTCCAACCCCCTGCCAAAAAAAGCAGGACCACGCCTACTAAATTATTCCAGCTAGAGTTTTATCCAGCCGGGCCTTAAACATCTCCAAAGACGGAGATTCCACCACCTCCCTAGGTAGCCTGTTCCAATGCTTTACCACCCTCTTAGTAAGTTTTTCCTAATATCCAGCCTCGACCTCCCCAGCTGCAACTTGAAACCATTGTTCGTTGTTCTATCCTCTGCTACTACTGAGAACAGCCGAGCTCCACACCCCTTGGAGCATCCCTTCAGATAGTTGAAGGTTGCTATCAAATCCCCCCTCAGTCTTCTCTTCTGCAGGGTAAATAAGCCTAGTTCCTTCAGTCTTTCTTCCTAGGGCTTGTGCTCCAGCCCCTTGATCATTTTTGTTGCCCTCCGCTGGACTCTCTCTAATTTGTCCACATCCTTTTTGTGGTGGGGAGCCCAAAACTGGACACAGTATTCCAAATGCGGCCTCACCAGTGCCAAATAGAGGGGAACGATCACATCCCTTGATCTGCTGGCAACACTACTTCTGATGCAGCCCAGTATGCCATTGGCCTTTTTGGCAGCAAGAGCACACTGCTGACTTGTATACAGCTTCCTATCCACCAGGACCCCCAGGCACCTTTCTACGGTGCTGCTATTTAACTAATCGCTCCCCAGCCTGTAGCAGTGCATGGGGTTTTTGTGTCCCAAGCGCAGGACTTTGCACTTGTCCTTGTTGAACCTCATGAGATTTCTATTGGCCCACTGTTCCAATCCGTCAAGGTCTTCCTGGATCTTCTCCCTGTCCTCCAGCATGTCTACCATTCCCCCCAGCTTGGTGTCATCCGCAAACTTACTGAGTGTGCAATCAATCCCATCATCCAGATCATTAATGAAAATATTGAACAGAACTGGCCCCAGGACCGACACCTGGAGCACACCACTAGTTACTGGTTGCCAACTAGACACAGAGCCATTGATTCCTACACGCTGAAATCGTTGATGTAGCCAGTTCTCTATCCACCTTACAGTCCACACATCCAACCCATACTTTCTTAACTTGCTGACTAGAATGCTGTGGGAAACCATATCAAAAGCCTTGCTAAAGTCAAGGTATATCACATCAACAGCTCTTCCTGCATCCACAAATCCAGTCATCTCATCATAGAAGGTGATGAGGTTGGTCAGGCACGATTTACCCTTGGTGAATCCATGCTGACTGTTCCTGATCACTCTATTTTCCTCCAAGTGTTTCAGGATGGATTCTTTCAGAATCTGCTCCATGACTAAGCTTTCCCACCTACAAAAAAACCTCCCATTTTTGTTCCTATTAGGAGCTTCAGCTTTGCAGAGGATACCTCTCTTTGTTAAGCAGTATGGAATTCTAATATTGCCTTCCTTGTTTACCATCTTTAGACTGAAAGTATTTTAGAGTTTACACCTTGAGAAAGTAATCCAGAGCCCTTTCTAAACTTGGTAATTAACATGTTAAATAAAAACTGTTGGAATAACATGGATGTAGGATTTAACTCCTTTTGAACCAAATCGAAAAGAAAAATAGGGAAACAGCAAACCCTTACCTCTCTAGCAGGCTATGGATTTTGGTCATGTATTTTTAACTAGGATTTGATGATCTCATGGCTACATGAGGTTGAGGCTAGAGGACAGGATTTCCTTCCTAGTCTAAAATAAATGCTGAAATGATTTTCCACTTGTGTTTGTTTTATTTTAGACTGCACATTATAATCTGTTCATGATCATTATTATTTTCATTTTCTAGGATGGTACAATGTATGCCTGTGCCAATGTTGTATTATGAAGTAAGTTGAATTCACTTGAGCTCAGGAAGTTTGTTTTAATTGTCGAAATATATTAAAAACAAGTTTAACAGATGGCAGTCTGCCAGAAATAAGTAGCAACAGAAGTTCTTACACAGAGTTTTAGGCGCATCTGTTTTGTCCAGTCACCTCTCTTAGTGACTGCAAGTCTTGGGTGGTTAAGTTACTATACACAGAGAGCAAAAAACATATGCTTTCAGTCTACAATGACATTTCCATTAGCTTAAGGAAAAAACAAGTAAAGCCTCCATACAAGAAAGAGCATGCACACAGGCTGAACCAGAGAACAAAATAGCTGTAACATCTGCAGAAACGTTTCTTAGAAATGTTAAGGTGCAATATATGCATGCATGCTCCCAGCATCAGAGATACTAAAGTTCCAAGGGACAGGTAGTGTTTTACACTAAGGAAGACAGAAATAACAGACATCTGTATCTAGCTTCACAGTTTTCGTAGGACACAAACTGCTTTTGTAAAGTGTTGGAACCATGCAATGGCAAGTCCTAGTCACTTCCAAACAAAGTGACATTACTACCATACTTCAGGCAGTTGAATTTCAACAATGCACTAAGTTCCAAAGGAGTAGCCATGTTAGTTTAGTTCAGCAAAAAACAAACAAGACTAACATTTATCTATCACATGAGCTTTTGTGGGAGAAAAATCCCACTTCATCAGACACCTGAAGACGGGGAACTCATCTTCAACCTTTTGACAAAGTGGGATTTTCTCTCACAAAAACTCATGTGATAGATAAATTTGTTAGTCCTTAGAAGTAACAATGTACCAAGTGTGCTATTGTCTGAATCTGCCTAAGCTATCCAACTGCATCAGAAGAGACACTGAAAAGTGTGTCCAGTAGAAACAGGAAGAAGTTCACACAATGGCCATTGCCAGACTTTTCAGTGCTCTGGTCATTTGTAGTCATCTATACTATCCCATGGTATACTGCATACATCTGTCCAGAAACTTTCCTTGTACTACTAACTGTCAGTCATAGGAGAGCAGCAAGAAAGCAGAAAGTTTTCTGACTACCCGAGAGGCTTGCCATATTAGAGCATCATGCTAGCACCACTAAGATTATAGTGTACAACACTTCAGAAGCAAGTACCTGATTTTCTGGCATTTATAACCCAGCCCACCAAATTCCAAGAGCTGGAAAGTCAAGGCATGATCTTCAGTATAAAATAATTTCCACAATTTAATTATAGTTGACATTTCAAAATGTAATACTAATCTTCATCAATCTGGTGTAAAGTAATGAAATTTGTAACACAGATAAAAACCTTCCCCCAAACATAGCTTTAATATACTATACAAACATTATGAAAAATAGAGCTGAAGAACATCTCCGTACTTGTTCAACATGCCTATTTGTAACCATCTATTGTCTGTTTTATATTTACATCATAAGCAATTGGGCCAGAGACTGGGTTTTTAAAGTTTGTTCATTATCAAACACTTAAATATAAACAAAGTTTCTACATGCACATTTTCTTAATTTCAATCCAACTCTTACAGATATTATACCATATTGCAATAGTGGCTCTGCAATCCCTAGTGTTTATGCTTTTGAAATATTTGTATGCGTCTCTTTCACATTCATACGCTTTGACTCATTTACTGAAATTTTAACACACATGCGCACGGGTGACCAAATAGCCTGATTTTATAAGGACAGTCCTGATATTCAGGGATTTGTTTTATATAGGTGCTTATTACTCCCATCCCAATTTTCCACACTTTCTATCTGGTCCAGGAGAGGAGAAGGGGGAAAGAGAGAGATACCCCTTCTGCTCTTCTACAGATTCCCTCTAATCTGACCTCTTTCTGATACTGAGCTAATCAGATTCCTTCAATATCCCAGTGAAGTCACATCAAACCATACAGAGAGGAACTACTCCCTACTTTGTCATAGGTATCTTGTCTCTAAGTGCAGTCCCAATCCTTATCTGCCTCATTTTTTTTTAACAGGTAGTTTGTATTTGCAACGTATCTTATGCCAAATTCTCATTCTACATTACTGCTTTCAGGACAGGTGATAGCTCTCTGCTTCAGGAGATGAGAATTTGCATTTTTTCCTGGTTAATCATTACTGTGAGAGGCTGGGAACAAAGGCAGACTGTGTACCCCTTAACATTAGTTTCATCTTCACCAGTGCTCAGAACTTTTCCTTATGTAGCATTACCATCTAATGTCTTAACATGTTGTTGACTACCTCTTCCAGATCATCCAGAGATATTTAAAATGAGATTTAAAAGGGATGTCTGAAATCGACAGTTAATTACCACACACTCCCTCCAGCCTTATATGTTGACACTGCTTCTTAATTACAGTCCTTATCTAGTTTGTGATTCCTTCCATAACCATGTGTAAAAATATCATGATTGCCTATCATGCTCCACACCCCAGAATGGCTAGAGGCAAAACACTCCATCCACTCTTCTGCCCCCACAAGCTCATGCAGGGAAGCTATATGGGGAGAGCTGCAAACCTGGTCCTTATACTGTCCACATTATGGAATTATTCAGGAGATATACAGGTTCTTGGCAGTGAGAAAGCACCATGATTGGAGACATATCTAGGGCCAAAATTTGACCCACTAGATGTCTTATGGGGGATTATGCTCAACTGTAAGCAGCTAAATGCAAGCTCCAATTTGCAAGGCAAACACACTTCTGCTGCAGAGGAATACATTTATGGAGCAAAGCAGTACAGCATTGCCTCCTCCTAACTCAATAAACCCACTGGAGTTTATTAGCCACTTCGCTGTAGCCTAACAAACTTGGAACTTTAAAGTCCAAGATGTGTCCACAAATATATAATTCTATTTAATAGTTGGGGAGAAAAAAAAAAAGCCTCCCAGCATGAACTGATTGTCCATAAAGCCTGAGAGAGAGAGACATCACATGATTTAATATATTAGTATGGTAAATTTATGTAGCTGTAGACAGGAATTTCCTGTTTCAAACACAAGCACGAGAGAGGACTTCCTGTTTCTTTCTTTTCTTCCTCCAAGAGAGATTTTTAGGAGGATTTACTAGTACTCCAAGCCATTAATTCCCTGGAATATATAGCTCAGGTTAGACATAGGATTACTATTTACTGTACTACAACAAGGATGTGATGTCTGTGTTAATCTAAAAAAACCCTCTACTCTTCACTTCAAAAGTGCCACCGTACTGTATGTCTTTCTTTGCTACACTAAAAAAGCACATCCAGACCTTGATCCAGAAGATACATGTACTAGGACAACCTGAGATGACACTGAAACCCACAGAAATGAATGCAATTAGTAAGTTAATTGGACCTCAGGTGCACCTATCTGTAGGATCAGACTGTAAGACTGCATTTTTAGCAGAGCACATTTTTGATCTCAGATTCAAAAGAAAATGCTTAAATATTCTCAGTTATGCATCCTAAACACATAGTGTTGATATAATCAAGAAGGGATGTTTACCACAAGAAAATATTTCTCCAAGGGGGAAAAAATAAAATATCAGGCTAGAGGGTTGCAACGTTTAAGGTAGTCATGAGCAGCCTCCCTTCTTAAAGGCTAAGAAAATGGTGAAGGTCAAAGCTATGTAAAAAAGGGATCATACTATATAACAAGTTGAAAACCATCCTTGTCCTAGAACTTGTACCCCACTGTTAGGGCACCTCAGCTTGTCACCAATACTATAATTAACATTTGGGGATGAGGTGAACCAATTTAGATTTAAGAAGCTAAGACATTCTACAAAATTCCATCCAGTTTGTAAGAATTTTACTTACATCTAACCAAGCAAACACAGCTGGAACAAGTTCTGTGCTTTTTTTTGTTGTTCCAGGTTGTGCTGTGAGTTGCACCAACAGCCCAAAAACAAAACTAACCAGAGTTTGGAGAGAATGTCTATGTGGAAAGCACCCAGCCCCCTCTCCCTGACAGATGATGAGAATGGAAGGCTACATCAGCTATAGACCATTGTTAGGACCCAGCATGGCCATCCCCAGGCAAGGCAACATGGCCGCTGGACACCTGTTCGTCAAAGCAGAGCTCAAAGGGTGGGACAAAGTATAAAAGCCAGGCAAGGGAGCTCAGTCCAGCCCTGGCCACTGAAAGGGAAGGATGGCTGGCTCCCAGCTGCTCAGCCCTGGCTATGCCTCAGGGAGAGGGAGCACCCGCCTGCTCACTGGTCTCCACCCCCGTATCAAGATGACTGGCTTAGACCTCCCATGACAGAGGGCACACTTCCCTTGGGAGTGGCGGGCTGGGAGGACAGCTGGAGTCAGGGACCCCCGAATTTTCTCCTGAAGGCCCAGACTTCTGTGTGCCAGTCTGGGTGCTGCTGTCCTGAGCCTTAGAAGAACTACCACTTGCTGAGCAGGAAGCCAGCCCCATAGTGGTCCAAGACCTGGAGGAGCTGCCTCTTGCCCCGGACCAACTGGAGCACCTTGAGTTACCCCCACCAGAGGAGGTGAAAGTCCCACCTGAAGCTGCCTGACTTACCCCCACCAGATGACATGGAGGACTTCTGCTCCTTGCCCCAAGAGACCACCCAAAGGGCTTTGTTGAAGGGCCCAAACTGTATTACTAGGAGAAGGGGAAGGCAGTGGCCCAGGAGAGTTATGCCCCATACCAGAGTCAGCGTGTTGCAGCCAGATCCCCGCTGACCATGTGGTCGAATACCTGGCCACTGTCAGGGCCCTAAGCTGGGACACAGTGGAGTAGGGTGGGCCTGTGTCTCCTTCCTCCTCTCCCCTTCCCCTAAACCACACTTCCTGCAGGACGGTGCACGCCGAGGGCAAAGACCCCCTGCTATCTAGACTGGTATATTCTCTATCCCCCAAACTTGTGGCTGGGAGCCCTATGAGAAGGGTCCGGGACTATTATAAAGCCGTAGGGCTTTAGATTACTTGTTTGCCCACCAAGGGGCTGAGACATACTGTTTCTGTCCCTCCCTGGAAGGGAATAAGACTAGAAACAAACTTTGATCCACCCACTCTAGGTGGATAGGGCTCAAACAAACAACGCCGAGCAACCCTGCTTACAACAACGTAAGAGAAATTTGGAGATGGCTCTAGAAACCATGGTTGAGTTTCAAAGGTAATTTGAGCAGATGATGAAAGAAAGGCTACTTCAAGACTTTCACATGCATACTAATACAGAGACCTGAGAAGTAGAGTACTAAGACTGGCTAGGTGAAGGAGAAATAAAGCTGAGGACCAGGTTTGCTGAGTTGGAAAATGAAAGGGTGTGGGAGGCAGACAAGGGGGGGGGGAGGCAGCTGTTCCCACTCAAAGAGGGGAGGAGAGAATGGTGATAGCTAGAGTTGGGACTCCCAGGAGGACTGAGCATGGGTCACAGAGACAAGACAACTTGCAGCCAGAAAGAACAAAAGAGCAAGGCTGGAGAATCACACCAAACACCCAAAATATGCAGGTCTACATGACTGAAGTTTCCCTCCTAAGAAGAACAGACATCCCTGTCATCAGTACTGATCCAGAGAACCAAAGGGTATGCTGTCTGCTGAGAGCCAAAACACAGGAGGTGGATCTGAGGTTGTTTCCTAATGGGAGCAAAAAAAAATCAACCAACTATCCTTGATATGGGAATAGACAATATAGCTGTGTTCTCACAGGGATAGATCAAGGAAGACCATGCCAGGCTGAAAAAGATGCTCAAAGAAACAGAATCTCAGATCTTCTTTAGGAGTTTACCTGTCCCTATTGGAGGGGAGTGAAGGTGGTTTTGGGATTTTGATCACTGGGAGGCATTCAGAGACAGACAGATGACTGTTTTCCTTCTGAGTAGAGAGCAGAATAGATTTCTGGGGTGGAGGCTGGCACAACTTATAAAAAAGAACTTTAAACTATGAATGTAGTAGGTCCCTTGGGAGATTCTCTGTAATCTCCATGCCTGATTCTGATATTTACAGCAGAAAAGTCAAGTAAAGTAGAATTCAGCAATGAAGAAAGAACTAATGGCAGGAGAAAGGACAAGAAGAAAGATGATGCCCAATACCAATGGCAGTAACAGGCAGGCAGGAAATAATAGCAAGTAAAATAACTCTAGCTAATGAGGTGACAAATCTGACTGAAACCAAGCAGAAACAACTAAGATGCCCCTACATCAGTGCAGGGAACATGGACTATAAAGAAATTGGAAGTGATGGAACGGATCCAGTTTAGATATGGGTAGAGACCTCTAATATTTTTAATGAAGTAAACACTCCTAAGAATTGTAACAATGAGAGACTAATTTCCCAAACACAGATTGGAGGACAAGTGCTACTAACTAGGCTAGGACCATGCAATCTATTGCTCTTCTGAAGAGGAAGGGTCTTCATAAGTCAGCCTAATCCAGAATGGAATCAAGCACCTAGATCAGTTTTGCTAGGTGATGCAGCTGGGCTGGTTAACTTACAGGTCACTTCCAGAAAAGTAGTACACTACCCACTGTACCTCATGCTTAAATCAACCTGTGTGCATATAGCCTCATGTATTGGAATATGACCCTAGGATACAGCCAAATAAGTGGACCAAGGAGTCTAACACTGGACAGTTACTGCTGGTCCGATTTTCCATTTAAGTATTTTATTGATGGAAAACAGTTTCCACAAGGGAAAAAAAAAATCATCAGACTTTTACTGCAAGTTTTCAATTCTGTTGGGAAGACAATATTTTTAGGGTCAAGTGTATTAATTTAAATAAGCTTATAAAAGAAAGTAATAAATGGGGGGCAAAGGTAGAAACATAACCTAGACACTGTCCAACATTAAACATATAGAATGAAGGTCTGGGTTTTAGTTTACAGAATCCTCACACATGTTACTTGGTTCCTCTGTGTTCTTGGAGAATCAGGGCATAGCATCCAGCTTCTGTGACTCAACCCCCTCCATCAACACTAGCCTCAAGTTGAACCAAAAACAAGGAAAGACAGCAGGAGACCCACCTAAAACCTCTTTGAACAAGGGGATGGAATAGGGCAACTCCCCTAGCCTCATCAATATTGAGGACATAAGCCACTAGCACACTCAGAGGCAGCTTTAGGGGTAGGCAAACCAGGCAGCTGGTTACAGCCCCCCCAAGCAATAAGGGGCCCCATCCTCAACTTGGTGGATAGAAATGAAAATATAGAAATTGTTCCCATCTAGCAAAGCCAGTAGCGCTGGAAACTTCAGCACTTTTCAGTCTTGGCTCATCAAGGCAAACTATAATTAGGATCTGTGCTCCCTCTGAACTGCAGATATCACCATTATCAACCCATCACCTTCACGTTGACATGTTAAAGCAGGAATAATCTCATCTTTTAGTTCCTCAGCATGGCTATTTATTCTATTTTTTAATCCCAATTGTGAATTTTTTTTACCCATTCTTCTTTTGCCTTTTCCTCTACCTGTGTTAGTTTTTCTGTTAGCTTTGGTTAGGTCAGATTACCAGGTAGGTCCATACAGGCTCCTACATATAAATACAGTGGTACCCTCAAGCAATATTTCAGCTGTCTGTGATGTATGTCTTTCTTTTGGTAAATACTTCATTAGCTTTTTTTGTACTTACTATTTAATATTTTTGAGGGAGCCAGAGTCTTATAAACCTGGATGTTACTTGGTAGCTCTGTGTTCTTGGACAATCAGGGCATAGTATCCAGCCACTGAGTCTCACCCCCCCCACCACCACCACCACCACCATCACCTTCACCCTCTGCTTGAACCAGAAACCAGAAATAATGAAAGGCAATAGGAGACACACCTAAAACCCCTTTGAACAAGGGTGCTGGAATTAGGGCAACTCCTCTAGCCTTATCCACATGGAAGATGTGAGCTGTCAGCACACTGAATGGACAGCACAAACTTCATTTGCATCAAGGATGGAACCAGAATTAGCCCACTGAATGGAGAACCAAGCTCAAAGGCAGGAACAGCACTGAATTCTGGGACTGGCAAAGCAGGGAAGCACTGCATGATGGGAGATCCCTGCTCCTGAGACAAATGAACTCATGCCTGCACACACCCAGCCCAGCAGTTATCAGACCAGTTCTAGTCAATAGATCTTCAAACTGATATCCAACATAGTGAATCTGCCTGACTGCATTGTAAGCTCCCTCAGAGGAATGCCACCCACCACCAGGAATGATCAGCTCCTATTGTTCACCTAAACAAAATACCTCTGGTATATTCCCCTGAGTCATTATTTACCCCAAAACAACCCCAACGTTCTGCCTTGAATAATTGTTTCTTCCATACAAAAATCCCTACCCAAGTTCCACATGAGAGTTAGTTAGTTCTGAATCTGTTCTGATGGCTGATCTGTTGCCTGAACCTACAAGCTGCATCAGGTCCACTGGTACTTCACCTTCTCCTTGCTGATCATGGTGGAGGTTCTGCCTGTCTCCAGCACTCCAGACCCTGAGCTGAACAGCCTGGGGTTCCTGGGTACCTTTGAGCTGCACTGAGTGGTGAGACCATCCCCTCCTTACTCCCCCTCCCCCCCTTAGTCCAATTATAGCTCTCTAAACCTGATCTTTTGTAATCCACTTGGGATAGCTTTCCCCAATACTATAATTGAAACTGGGTAATATTGTAAGTGTTTGATCATTTTCCTCTTTTGTATGGTTATTAATGTTGCAACTGTTTGGGTATTTTTCTTTCCTTTTATAATTATTCATAAGTTTTATATACCTGGCAATACAGTAACTTTCCTAATCAAGCTGGTTGCCAGACTTCCTCTCTGTTCTTGGCTTCCCTATATTGCTCTGCAGCAATGCTCCTTTTACCTAGCCAAAGATCCCTGTGATGCCAAATTCCTTGTAAGGTTTGCTCATAAAGGGGTTACCAGCATGCTGAACCTCTGGCATATAAGAGTAGCAGCTGAAAGTGCTGTTTTAACCCAGCCTGCTCAGATGCATACTCAAGTCTAGTCTGGTGTGGTCCAGGGACACATAAGGGTGACAGGTGACAAGTACTGTGTAACCCGGACTGCTGAGTTCAGAGACAGCCTCAGATGATCCCCTATGTATGTCCACACATGCATCATTATTTCAAATAAACCCATTTTGAAATGAGTTATTTCAAAATAAAGTCCTTATTCCAAAATAAGTTAATTCGAATTAAGGGAAAGCCTGCTTTCGAAACAGCCCTTGTTTCAAAATGGTTATTTCAAAACAAGGCCGTTCGGACACGTTGTTTCAAAACAATGATGTTGTTTCGAAACAACGTGTCTGAACGCCGTTGTTTTGAAACAACGGCTATTTCGATTAGATGTGATGTTTAACAGTTTCAAAATGATGGTGCGTCGTGTGGACATGTCGCTTCTTATTTCGAAACAACCTCTGTTATTTCGAAATAAGAAGCCTGTGTGGACATACCCTGAGAGTGCTGATAGACCCAGTATGCTCAGTCACACTTCGAAACCCAGTCTTGGGAAATTTATGTCCTGCAAGGGTGGCTCCATTGGGAGGGATTTGCAGAAGGGAGTACTAAGCTCTACATAGAAACACAAGTGACACAAGCAGTACACTAACAGAATTGCAACCTCTCCCCCCTTGGACGTAACCCTAATAAATGAGCAGAGCCCAAACTGATGGGCAAAGTTGGTAACACGAGGACTTCAGAGAATTTCATTGATATGTGGTGTTTTTCATTTATGGCTACAGCCTAGAAACCTTCTTTTCACTTATTTTTATTGAACTTCTAGTGCACATAAACCAAAGCCTATATGAAAAATTTGTAAGATTTCACTGCTAAAATTTTACGTGTGGTATTTTAGTTACTTGAGCCATCACTAATTTTACCACATTTTTTGTTAATTAATGCATACACATTTTAAATGTTCATTTTAATTTTGTAATTCAGGATTAGCTTATTTATGTTAAGTGAAAGATGATCAATTTACAAGCTTCATGGTGGAAAGATCTTTAAAAATATCATACCTGAGAATAATTTATGAGTTCCAGAGGGATAGTCATGTTAGTCTGGTTCAGCAAAGCAAATAAGGAGTCCTGGGGGGAGGAGGGTGGTTAGGGCTGCAGGGGAGTCTGGGGACACAGGGAGGGCAGCATATAGGAGGCCTAACAAAGGGCCTCTGCCTAGGACCCCCAGTTACCTAAGGCTGCCTCTGAGCACACACAAAGGACAGCAGAAAATTTCATTTGCATCAAGTATAGAAGCAAAACAAGCATGTGAATGCATAACCAAGCTCCAAGGCAGGACCCACACTGAACTCAGACTGGCAAAGCAGAGAAGCACTGCATGATGGGGGATTTCTGCTCATGAAGCTAAGGAACCTTCCCCTGTACACACCCAGCTCAGCACTTATCAGACCAATTCTAGTGAACAGATCTTTAACTGATACCCAAAATACTGAATCTTCCTGATTGCATTGTGGGTTCTCTTGAAGGAATACCACCTGTGACCAGTTCCTGTTGTTCAGCTCTGGTATATTCCCTTAAGTCATTATTTACTCAAAAACCACCCTAGTGTTGTACGTTGAACCAACTGTTTCTTCTCTATAAAAACCCCTGTCTAAGTTCAAAAGTTCTGTTCTGATGCCTGCATCTGTTCTGACTCCTGGATCCAAGAGCTGCCTCAGTTCCACAGGACTTTTAAGTCTTCCTTGTTGATCATGGTGGGGGCTCTGCCTGTCTCCAGCATTCCAGACCCTAGCCTGAGCAGCCAGTTTCCTGAGAACCTTTGATCTGCAGAGTGGTGAGATGCCACCTCTCTCCTTTGTCTTTTTTTTTTTTTTCCCCTCTCAGTCAAAATGTAACTCTCTAAACTAGATCTTTATAATCATTTTGGGCTAGATTTCCCCATTACTACAGTTTTATTCAGTTTCAGCTATCTGATTAATTTTTCTCTCTGTGCATGGTTAATATTGTAACAGTTTGGGTATTTTTCTTTCCTTTTATAATTATTTCTATTAGCATCATAAGTTTTATGTACCTGGCAATAAAGTAACTTTTGTAATCAAGCTGGTTGCCAGATTCTCTCCCAACTTCATTTACTCCTTTGTGTTCTTCGATTCCCTATATTGCTCTGCAGCAATGCTTCTGTTTACCTAGCCAAAGATCCCTGCAATGCCCAAAGATCCTGCAAGGTTTGCTCATTAAGGGGTTACTAGAAGAACAATTGTAAAGTGACAGTGGGGATGCCAGCACTGTTCCCTCTAAGCTGTGTGCGTGTGCGCACGCACACAGGTCATGAAACCTGCACACACAACAAAATAAACTGCGCACAAAAAAATTCAATAGTGCTAATACTGGTGCTCACAAAGAAATGTCTTTGCGCACACAAAGAAATTGTTTGCGCACACAGTCTACGAGTCATTAGAGGGAACATTGGATGCCAGTGTGCTGAACCTGGGGTATATAACGGCAACAGCTGAAAAGTGCTCTTTTAACCCACCCTGACTGAGTCCAGGGGCATACAAGGGTGACAGGTGAATGCTGTTTTGACCCAGCCTGCTCAGATGCACGCTCAAGTATAGTCTGGTGCAGTGCCAAGAGCATACAATGGTAGCAGCAGAGAAGTGCTGTGTAACCCAGCCTGCTAAAAAGGAGCTCTATATAAAACATAAAAAGTATATTAATAGGATTACACTCTCCCCAAAGAAAAATGACCCTAATAAATGAGAATACCCCAAGTTTATGGCCAAATTTGGTAACACCCTGCTTAGTATTACAGCAAACAAACCCTCGAGAATCTTTTTAACCTGCACTTGAAATGTGAAATATTATACTTGACTTTCATTTTAGCAACATCACTTGATCCTTTTCCCTTTTGAGAGAGATTTTTTTAGAAGCAGGAACTTCTCAGTTTAACTATCCCTTAGATTGGTGATTTTCAGGCCTTGTGCTGGGACAAAGTACTGGGTCACGGCATCCCTGCTGCTGCAGCCAAAAGACAGGAATGCATTTTTGAAAGATGTAACCATTGGATCATGGGCTAAAGTGGGTTTTTTTGTTTTTTTTTTTTTTAAACTGGGCCTCAAAGAAGAAGGTTTGAAAGCTACTGCCTTCAAAAGGTAAAGATGCTGTTAACTGTCCATCTGCGGAAAGAGAAATTAATTGAGATGAGGTGGAGCTGTTGATGTTTGTTAGATTTTTCATTTCATCCCATGTGGTCTTTGAGATACAACAGGAGCCATCAGAAGTAGCAATGTCACCTGGGTCTCCCTCTCTGGTCCAGCATAATCAGGAGTTTTCTCAAGATTGGGATGAAGAAGGCCTGGGTCCCAAGAGGCATTGGGGGCAGCCATGATGGTAAAGCATGCTCAGTAACCAGTTTTTCCTCCCAAAGTCTCCTAAAAAGGGAGTGATGGGCAGAATAGCCCATCCTCTCCTTTTGTTCACCAATTAAACCTGGTTTTCAACACACCAGTTCTGGTTTACTGATTTCTGGTCCCACTCTACTCTTGTTTACTAGGTATAATCATAACATAGCCCTGGAGTAGCATCAATAGGTCTTTTTGTTTGGACTAATTCATTCTGGCTCCCTTTATATCTTTACTTCATCAATGGTTGTTTACATAGATTACTGTGATGCCTTAGGAACTTTCACATACTTTTCACAGTTGAGCTCACAGTTAGGATAAACTTGAAGGCCCAGTTATCACAACAAGTCAACCCAAATAGAAACATTTAAGTTTGGAAATCCAAACAAACATTCCTTTCAGAAAAGTTCAATATTAGTCTGTTCACCTAAGCTGCTGTGGTGCCTCATGTCCCTATCTCTCTTCTGAATGAGGTTACCTGGTCATACTAGACCTCTTATAGTGCACCATAACAGCTCAGAGGGGAGAGCTTGTTCGGTCATCTGAAATCCAGTCTAGCCAGAGATGAGCCCATAGAGAATCTAGGAGTATGAAGTTACAAATTCCATGAGGCATGGCAGAATTTGAGTCGGTTTCATGAAATGGTTTCATCCTATAACATCTTGACTTAAAAAAAAAGAAGAAGAATTTTGGTTTTTGTCCTAATTCAAGATGAAAAAAATTGCCGAAATACCAGAATTTCCTGCAAGAATGAAGTTCTGGTTTCCAACCTGAAGTGATGACACTACTCTCTGATCCATTCATTTACATGCAAATATCCAAAATGCTCTTCCAAGTCAGGCATGTCATAACAGAGGAAGTCAGTTTCATTTTAGAGCAAAGTTTATGATTTGTTCAATTTCTAAACACCCCTGCACGTGGATGTTTCTCACTGTGAAAGTAAGATATAACTTCTTAACAGAACTCTAAACCTGGGAATGAGGGCTGATGTCAAATGCTCTCCACTAACATTCTCCATGCATGTGGAATGGGTTTCAATGCCACCTCCCAGGCTCAATCAGAAAAGCCACCCAGACTATGACTACTCAGATAAAACAAACGAGTCCTGTGGCACTTTTAAAAAGCAACAAATTTGTTTAATCACATGACCTTTTGTGGGAGAAATCCCACTTTGTCAGACACTTGAAAATGGAAAACTTACAGTATGGAAAGGAAAAAATAAATGCAGTGAAGTGTAAGTCACATGATCAGGTCAGACTATTTCAGCAAATCAAACAAGTTGTTCTGATTCAAACAGTATGGAACAACACACAGAAGGTAGGGAGTTAGAGAGGTGATAATCACTGTTTGTAATCTGAAAGCCAGCCCATCTCTCTATTCAAATCCAAGTTAATGGTGTCAAATTTGCATATGTATTCTAACTGTGTAGATTCTCTTTGAAGCTTTGATTTGAAGTTGACCCGTTTAAGTACTGTGACACACATCCTTCACAGAATGAGTGGGGAGACTGAAGTGTTCCTCTACTGGGATTCTGAACACTGACATTTCCATTGTCAGATTTTTGTCCATTTATTCTTTTGCAAGGACAGTCCCATTTGTCCAACATACAAGTCCAAGAAGCATTGTTGACATATCACATTGGTGGATGAGCAGGTGGATGAGCCTGTAATGGAGTAGCTGGTTTGATTACGTCTTAAGACGGTGTCATAAACTTAGATATGTGGGCAGAGCTGGCAATGAGGTTTGTTGCAGGGATATGTTCCTGACCTAGTGTTTCTGTTTTATGGTCTGTAGTTGCTGGTGAGTACATGCTTATGTTTGGGGAAGCGGCTGTCTGGAAGCAAGGAGAGGTCTGCTTCCCAAGACAGGAATCCCTCTCTCTCTCTGGAAAGCTGCAGGGAGAAATCAATGCAAGTTATACAACTCCAGTTATGCAAAAACAAAAAGCAAAAGCAAAAAGCACCCCCCACACCAGAAATCTGAAGCTATGTGTAGGTTTTTAATATTCTCTGTAATGCCTTTACCTAAAGAATAAATGTGCTTGCTTAGAAGGTGCTGTGTGGAAATTCATAAAAGTGTGGGCAATACACTGGTCACAGCCATCAGAGAAAGCAAAAACACAGGCACTAGCTTATTTTGCTGGGATCATAAGTGGGTTCCAAGCAGTCTTAATACTCCGAGTCAGGACCAATAAAGATCTGGATCTCTGCCCAAAAGAAGTGATGTCTGTGTGCCAGAAATATTTAAGTGAGTGTCCTCACCATGATCTCTTGAGGAAATAGAGGTACAGTTACCCTGATATTATGATAAATGGCTAACAAAATTCTTTGCCACACAAAACATCAAAAACAATTCCTTCCCTACCCAAGTTCTTCTGGAACCAAAAATAAAACATACCCAATGGGTGTTCATTAGCTTTGCTCTAGAATTCAATAGAAGTTTCTTAATATTACTTCTAGACTTCTTATGACATTTGAAGTAGTTTGCATACCTATGGTGAAGAGCATTTTAAATGAAAGGTAAGCATAAGGTATATAATACCACTGATGCACGCCCCCACCACCACCACCACCTAAGTTACTCACTTGATCAAAGACACGCAAGGCAGAAGAGGCAATATCTTTTACTGAACTATCTTCTGCTGGTGGCAGAGAAAAGCTTTCCAGCTTAAACAAAGGACACCCTTCCCTTTCACCAGAAGAAGCTGGTCCAGTAAAAGATACTGCATAATCCACCTGGTCTGTCTCATGCCTGAGACCAAAACAGGCACAACAGTGCATGCAATCACTTGATCATGAAAACCTAGCAAATCAGAAGAAACTGGCAGTTGATAAGACCTGAAAGTCACTTATTGCACTAAATTTAGTACATACTACCTAAAAATAGTTTATATTGCCCACACTTAGTGAAATGCAAAATGACTACAAGCAGCCACATTGCAGATCAAACTGGACTTTGGAATGTTTAATTTTTAGAGCTAGGTGAATCCTGCAGAAAATAACTATCAAGAATTAGAAAAATCATTTAAATAAACACAGAGCTATGTTATTTTCATGAATGTTCATAGAGCACAAGTCCTAAACTTTTATGCCAGAATAACCATGGAAATTGAATTTACTCCCTTCGAAGTCTCAGAGTTACCCCCATCCTGAGACTGGAAACACAAACAGCTCTCTGAAACTGATCATTGGAGTGCAATGTTAAATCCAAGGAGTACTAAAAGCATGCACCAAAATCCACATACTCCTTTGAAAACTTGCATTGTGGGAACCAAGGCATCATGTGCTGGTCTTGGAGACTGCATAACACACACAGGAACTTCAGTAGCTAAGGTCTTGACTGCTTGCTTCCATTCCTCAAGAAAGGATCCCAGCATCAGGTTCATGGCATGCCACAAGGCATAATTAATGAGACATGGCATGACTGTTATCCGCTCAAAGTCCTTTGACATGGATGAGCGAAGCATCCTGCCAAAAGTATCCAGCTTACACACTTGTTGGTCCTTCTGACACAAGAATCTCACTACACCCCTTACTTTTTTGTGCTGTCAATTTCATCTTTGAAGCTTGTCAGACAGAGGTATACTGAAAAGAGATGTCCTTCAGATCGTACAGGATACATTTTACCACTCCTGGATGCAGAAGGGGGAAACAAACATCCTTGACTAACTTGAAAAGGCCAGAGCTGATGGGCAGGACCAGCTTCTACATGGTTTACATTTTATTAAGTTCGGTTTCCCAGTGGGGTATATTTGCCTTTCTCCCCAATAGTTCCTGAAATCATGCGAGTTAGTCATAAAGGAAAACAAACAAAGCTCTGATCTGATCCCCTATGAAGATGCCATCTTACGGTTCCCCAAAGGGGATTTTTAGGATGTCTCTGAACGAGTCTCATCTTATTTCTCAGACATAGGCTGATTCTCCCACAGATCTCACAGCTCCAGCTAAAGCTGGTATCACTGTTGGAAAGGAAGGTTGCCTTGGTACTGGATAAGGAGATATCTGCAACAGATTCAGTCGTCAATGAAGGAATGCATCTCACAGCCTCCAACAAGGGTCTCTTGAAGTCCTGTATGCATAGCTACTTCAGAGGCTTAAGAGAGCTCTGCATGACATCCTTCCAAGGTGTCTGGAGCTGAAGGAACAAAAGGTGGTCAGAGCCCTGAGGCGAAAGTTGGCAACCATCCAGGGTCATCTTCTAAGGGTTTGACGGGAGTTCTAGATTGTGACTGGGAAGTCTCAAGACAAGAGAGTAAAGCATGCATTGGGGGTTGTTAGTAGCCTCATTTGCTCCCATTCCCCCTGAGACCCAGGCCTCCTGAATGTGCACAAATCAGGGCAAGCTGCAAAACCAGGAGTCAAACACCCAAAGTACTGATGGGTAGTGCTTAAACCAGTCTCCCAGTCAATAACAAAATATGCTTCTGATTCCCCACACCAGTCATCATAAAGCATAAACAAATAAAGACAGCTCCTTTTATTGCACATCAGCTCCTGTGGTCCCCACTTAGCCTCAAAGAAATAGGTTCTCCTGACCCCAAAGGGCCAGCCACATTACCCAGAACAATACATGCTTGGATCCTACCCAAAATATCATGCTGTCAGCCAATCCGTCAGGAATCAGACTAAAGGTTTAACACTTTAAAAAGAGAAATGTTAAAGAATCAAAGTGAATCACATATATAAAAATGACTTAGAGTCCACAGAAAGCAACCCCATAGGAGAATTTGGGATTTGCAGGCTAGCTCAATTCCTTTGGTAGACGCCCAGCACCTTGGTGGGTCTCAGTCCTTTGCACAGTTGTGGAGGAATAATTCCAGAGATGGGTGTTGGTTGTAGATTGGAGACTGAAGATGAAATGTAGCTGAGGCTCCTGCCTTTTATCACCTCTGTCCTCTCCCACATTGTGCAGAATCTTTGCAAATCAAAATGGAGTTGAGTCACATGGGCAAGTCCTAGTGGCTCAACAGGTTTCTCCCTGGTCCAACTATACCTAGGAGCTTCCTTAATGGGTCATTAAGGAGACAACTGTTTGTAGACATCCAGCCCAGGGTGTGTCCCAGAAACACACTCTTAACTTCTAATACAGATATGACAGCTACCTATAAACCACAGAATCAGTCCTAGCAGGTTATAACCTTTTTACTGATACCAAACATGTCAAATTTAATATGGATTAATGCAAATATGAAATATTAATATGAACAATCATAAATTATCCCCTAATGCCAAACAGCACCTCCCCACACACACACACAGAAGAAATGAAGGCATTACCAAGATCTTAAAACGCAGAGGAGCCAAAGTCAGCACAGCGATGCCTCTCCTCCACACTCTTCCCAGTGGGAAACAAACAAGGAGCCCCTGGGGCACTTTTTAAAGACTGACATTTATTTATCACTTTTTCTCCCACAAAAGTTCGTGTATCTAACAAAGTGGGATCTTCTCCCACAAAAGCTCATGTGATAAATAAATGTTAGTCTTTAAGCATCACAGGGCTCCTTGTTTGTTTTGCTGAACCAGACTAACACGGCTGCCCCTTTGGAACTTTCCAGAGGGAGACAAAAATGATGCAACTGGAGAGCACGCAAGGCCCTCACTGACCCAGGACTATTAGGAAACAGAGATGGTGTTTCAACTTTCCTTTTGCTTACATCAGAGGTCGCCAACCTCTGCCAGCCCTGCCCATCAAATACTCAGCAGGTGCCAGGGGCAGGCCCAAATGGGGCCAGAGCCAGGGTCTCTGGGTTGGGAGGGGGGAGGTATGGCTGAGCTGCCCCACTCCCCTCCACTGTGGGGGGCCGACTGACTCTGGGCTCCATACCACACCAGCCCTCCCCCACCACAAGCCACACCAAGCCAATCTGCCCCTGTGCAGAGCCATGTCGGTTCAGCCCGGCCCCCAGTGCTGAGCAAAGCCGGGCTAGTACCCAAGCCAGGCCGAGCCACTCCGGCCCCAGGCACTGAGCTGTACTACATCAGCCCCCAAGTCACACTATGCCACTCCAGCCCCAATTGCTGAGCAATGCCAGCCCCCTAAGCTAAACCGCACCACGCTGCTCCAGCTCTTGTGGTCCCAACCTCCAGGCCATGCTTGGCAGCAGGGAAGCCTGAGCAGCACTGCGTTCTACTCAGGATCAGCCCACGTGCCAAATTTGGCACATATGCCAGGGGTTGCCAACCCCTGATTTAGATCCCACCTGTGGTGGCATTTTCTTTATCCTGTTACCTGTGCAGACTTGTAGAATGCAGACAGAGGCATTGGCCCCAGAAAAGAGAGCCCAAGTTAGTACCTGGGATAATTATGTTAAGTGAGAAGTAGACAGAACCAGGTGCTTCTATGTTGTTAAGACTACTGAGGGCTGAATAGATGGTATCAGTTTCGTCTTTGGTGCTGCTTTTGATGTAACAAGCCCTAGTGGCACACAGTAAGGGAAGCTCAGCGTACATCCAAGGACTTCCCAATCTTAGGTCCATGAAAGAAAGAGGACCTGTGTGACAGGCTGCCCCCAATCCAGTACAGTGTGCCACTGTGACACCTCCCCTCCCCCAATCCCCATTCCTGAGCCCCAATTCATCCCACTTTGCAAAGTGGGCACTCTTTCCTGAGTCAGTCCACTCCAGCCTCTCACATGCAATTGGTCCCAAGCAGTGGGTGTATGCCCTCTGGCTACTCAAGGGATGGTCCCCAAGCAAGCACCCTCAGCCCTAGATCCTAGTGTGGGAACCACTGTCTTACAGGGATTGTGACCCACTCCCAATCACCATATACTCAAGTCCATCAATTTAATAAAGAAACGGACCATGCCCCGCCTTCTCCAATCACATTCTCTAAAGCCCACACAGCTTTAAATAACTACTAGTTTATTGAACAGATTACAACTCTAAATCAGACTATGGCCAGTCAAGATGGAATTACAATATAAATGAGTCAGGAGTAACCACAAGGAAATAAAAGGTAAAACAAACTAACCTAATATCTCTACCTCAACTAACCTCATAGTACAAGTTTATGCTCAAGATGTTCAGCTGTCCGATGTCTGTACAGCCAGTCTCTGCCTGAGACCAGGCAGGACCCAGATCTTGCTTGAAATTGTTTCAGGGTGGCAATTCCTAGGCAACAAGCCCCCAGATGTGTCTGTTTCCTGACCCTTTCCCCTACCGGGAAGAGGTGATCTCTTTGTCCACTATGAGCCACCTCAATAGGCATATTCTTGGTTGCCTCCTACAAGTACTTGCTTGCCCACAATTGTGACTGTTTACATATTGCTGGAAGAGCGTTCTGTTTCCCACCCCCACTGAGCCATAGAAGACGTGTTTCCCCTCTGTGCTCATGCATGAGGCAGCAAGAAACATGATATTATGGTAACCATGTAGAACAAGTTATGAGCATCCATGACGAAACCTTGTATGTTTTTATGCCAGTTGTGGCAATCACAGTGCACAAGTAAACAGAAAAACCATTGCTCATAACCCAGGGTACACAAATGTGCATCCCATGACAACCTGAGACTGGAACAGAAAAATAGCTTAGGTCCCATGACAAAGAATCTTGGAATTCACGCTTATTTAAGTACAGTTCATGAATACATCATAGGATCGGGTTATATGCATTGAAAAGATAGACGAGCTTGGAACCTCAAATGTTTCTCACTGCTAGCACAGTGAATGACATCATGGCAAACTGCACATTGGGCTTATCAAGCACATCTCCTGCCAAAAACAGAATACACTAGAGGTGGGCATCGGTCTCCACTATGATCTGGCAAAGGGTGGAGCACCACCTGATGCTCTTAAGGAATTTAGGGGCTCGGCAAGATCTCAGGAAAAGGCCAAAGGCTCCTGAGACAAAGATGGACCATGTACAATTAGCTGCTCAGTACAACGCTGCATAAATTACCTTCAATTAAAGAAAAACAAATACAAGGAAAGATCTAGCCTAGGGACATGAAGGCAGCAAAGGAAATGAGGTGTCTGCAGGGGTTAAAGTATAATTTGGTGAGCCCCCCTCCGACATGGGTGGGCCCCCCATACCCATCCCCTGCACTAATACCCCCAGACACACACACAAAACCCTCAGCTGCCCCCACACCAAAGCCCTTACCTCCACTGTTTGCAGGCTGCCTGACCAGCTGGAACTGCTTCCAGCCACATGCTGCTCCGCCCTGCAGGGGGGGAGATTCACACACTCCCAGGCTGCCGCAGCTCTCTGCTGGCTGGGCTTAAGCGGAAGCAGGGGTTAAGGTGGAACCACTGAAACTGTGTTCTCGCTGCTTGTGCTATTTTTAGCAGACCCCCCCCCCAAAACACAGTGTTCTGGTGCCTTCCTCTATTTTTAGGGGCCCAGAACCCTGCCAGGCTAAAAAGAGAGGGGCCCCGAACTGCATTCTGGTGCATTCCCCCTTACTTTAACCCCTGGCTGTCTAGGAGAAGTGCACTCCACTAGAAAGAGCAGAACAATGTCAGCCCCCTGCAAGATTTCTTAAGCATTCTCCCCCCCGTCCCTTATGGATACATGCACCAACTCAAAAACCATTAGTCATGAAACTCCTGGATTGGTTCTCTGCTAACACCAACCCCACAATACCCGTACGTGTTACTGAAGAAGTTCACATACCAAAAAGCTGTACTGCACAAAAGGAGGAACTGCTGACTGTCCTGATTCAGGATCTGCCACACCTGTTTACCAAAGACAGAACTGTACCTCACAAATTGCTATTAGGACCCTAAGAACCTGAGAGAAGATTTAACGACTGTGACAATATTTACTCTTAACAAAGCATCTCTTCACAACTCAAGTTGCAGCTAACAAACCAAAATGAAAACACAAACACCATAGATCCAGTGTGGGGTGGGGTGGCGAGTTTAGAGCCAGGAACTGGAATAGTAATTTCTCCCTCACAAAACTCAGAGGTGCAGATTCCAAGTCACATGCACGGTCCATTTCCAGAATAAATTCTGACGCTAAAAAGCGGATGTAAACACCCACATCAGAGCAAATCAAATCTCCAGCTGGTAAAATTTCTGACTCCATAAGCTCTTTGGAAGAGAGAACTCATTTGGCAGTAAATGAAAGGAATTTCAGTGTTTGTATTTTACAAATGGCGTTTTCCTGTCTGTCACTATCTTTATGCATATTTCGGATGTGAGAGAGGTGTATTCTTTGGCACTTGCCTACTTGAGTTTCAAAGAATGTAATAGATAATAGGACTACTTAAAACCAGAGCCAGTGATCTTATCTTATACTGTCCTGTGTACCAGGAGGGTAAGATACACAGACAATCATCAGAAGTTCAAGAATAAAAACGGAGCGTCTTTTTTGTAGGCAGAACTACAACAAATGTTAAGATTCCTATTGGTCCCCTTTTACCAACTGACCTTTTCAGCAGCCTCCTACAATAGCTACAATTCAGACCAAATTCACCACTGGTGCAAATCTACTGAAACCAATATGTTTCTATAAGGATGAATTAGATCCTGCGTATCTTAAACCAAAAGCAGTAAAATTTCACTAAAGTGAAATTGCAGAGGTAGCATTTATGGATAACAGCTGGAGAACATTAACTCTGTCTCTTTCTCTTTCTCCCTGGGGTTGAAAAATTTTGCTGTTCAGACAGGAAACAGTCATATACCATAGTACATAATACAAGAATTCTGGGATATAAGAACAAGTTGCAAAGCACTGGAAAGAATGAATTGGGGGAGGGGTTGATGAGGAATGTATCACAGCAGAATCATTTTAATTGCCTCATATTTTAAGCCTCACTGATGTGGTTTACACAGAACAGAAACTCATCCAGTGCCCGAACCTGAAAACCAGACAGGATTTAGCCACTTAAAGTGTTCAAGTTACTATCCTTTATATATACACTTTCTGCTTATTTAGGGCCTGATCCCGGGAAGTGCTAAGGTCAATGAGCATTAAGATGCTCAGCATCTATCTGAAGGTGCTTATGGCACATTGTTAAGAACTAGGGCTGTGGTCGTGCAAACAAAGTAGTAGTCACTAGAAAGGCTAACTAAATACTAAGGTTAACCAGGTGTTTGATGTCACTCAGCAGAAGACAAGAATGACTCCTGGATTAAGTTCTTGACGTGACTGAAAATACAGACTCTGTTGGTGGTTACATGCAAATACAGCTATAAAAGGGAGCATGAGTTACAGCAACAAAAGCCACGTTAAGGAACAGGCACACTCAGTTGATTCAGCCATCTATGTATATTGGCTTCATCAGCAACTAACAACTCAGACTCTGCCTTGCCTCTCCTTGTGAAGTAAATGCTGTTATTTTAAAACGCCTTCTTTAAAAACAGCACGATAGGTCAGAGCTGGCACCCTAGAATAAACAAATCCAGTGTTTTTCAAACTATGGGTCAGATCCCCGGTCCTGGGCTGTAGACCCTCAGGTGGCGGGTATTGGCACCCCCTGCTGCCGCCACAAAAAAAAAACCAAGTGTGCTGCTGAAAGATGTAAATTTTTGGCTCACAGACATCAATGCTTTTTTTCAACTGGATCCTGAGGAAAAAAGGCTCGAAAAACCAGTCAGCTAGTCAGTAATCTTGCTACAGTTTTGCTCATTCATTAGAGGATGATGAGCAAAGTAGATCTATTTTGCTACCAAAGAGGAGGCACTTTTCATCTTTCACCCTCTCTTGTCCGCTTCCTTCAGAAGCTTCTTGGGACTATAAAAGCTCCCGGCCACTCATTTGGACGAGGAAAAACTAGCCATCTCTCCCCAGCCAGCACAGCTGACTAGGCGGTGGAGAGAACAGACACGTAGGCGGGAGCAGTCAGGGCGAGAGCTGGGTCAGTTGACACCCCAGGAAAACTCCTCTTCTGGCTGGGTCCAAAGCTGTGCCACCGCCAGTGAGGGAAGCCCCCTTTCCTAGGCGAGCAAATATTACTTGGGGCAAATCAAAGCAGCAAGGTGCCCTGTGGCACTTTTCAAGACAAACAACTACATTGATCCCATGAAGTGCGGTGGAAGAAAAGCCCAGCTCATCAAAAGCCTGAAGCATCTGTCCCACAAAAGCAAAGAGATTTATTGATGAGTGGCACCAGACTCCTCCTTTGCTGAACTGGACTAACAGAGTTACTTCTCTGTAAACTGGGCCCTGCAAAGCACAGACAGGCAGCTGAGGGGTTTTCAAGACCCCTCCCCAAACTGCCCAACAGCCCCCCAAGTTGTCAGCTACTAGCAGTGTCCTAGCAATGTAGTCAGCACCCCACACACCCCTCTCAACTTCCCAACCGCGGCTGTCAGCCGCTAACAGGGCGGTTTAGTGAGCACCCCAACACCCCCGCATTTGAAGTGGGGTGGAAGCTGCCGGGCGTCTCCCAACGGGAGCAGGGCGGGACCACGGCGGCCGAGAGGGGCGGCGGGGCCGCTGGCAGCCCGGGCTCTCTCCCCTCAGCCGGGGGCGCCAACGGCTGCGCGGCCGGAGACAGGCGCAGACAGCCGCGGGCCGGCTCCTTCCCTCACTGACTCACCCTCGCTGCCGTACTGCTTCCCATTGTTCGCCCCCATCCCGCAGGCTTCATGCCCGCCGCGCTCGCCCGCGCATGCTGCGCCCCGCGGATAATCCACAGGCGCGCGCCCGACACTTGTTGCGCCTCGCGCGGCGCCGGCACCCGACCCGGCCCGCGCGCTCCCGCCCGCCGAGTTTTCTTCCCGCCCAGGCGCCGCCTCCCCGCCGCGAGGGCCGGGCCGGGCCGGGGGCTGCCGCCGCCTTTAAAGGCGCAGCGCGGAGCCAGGTTCAGGGCCGGCCCCCAAACAACGGCCTCACTGAGTGGCGTTGTCCCCCTCAGAGCTCATGCCCTAAACAAACTAGCCTCGAAGAGGCTAGCATGTCTGACAGGCCTGGGTTCAAAGCCCAGGGAGTTGGATGAGATCACCTCAGGAGGCCCCTTCCAAGCCTGTGCTACTTTAAATGCCTCAGGACTCCTTGTGTCTTTAACCTGGGCCTGGAAAAGGTAAGCTAATTTCTCTGCTGTTCACAAGCATACCTCTTCAAAGCGGGATTTTTCTCTCCTGATGCGCTAAGGCGTGGGCAAACTGTGGCTCATGGAAGAACATCGGCAAATCAATTGAGTAGGTAAAAGTCTGTGGCTGTAGGCCTCCCTGCGACCCTTGGTGGTTTAATAATCACTTTGCGTGGCTCTTCGGTTCTGTAAGTTCGGCCACCCCTGCGCTAAATAAATCAGTCTTTTGAAGTGCCGCAGGACTCCTTGTTCGTTTTGCTGAACTAGACTAACAGCTGCCCCCTTTGGAACTTGTCAACACTGGGCACTGTAGTTGGAAAAACTAACAAGGAGGCTGTGGCATTTTTAAAGACTAACCAGTTTATCATAGAATCCTAGGGTTGGAAGGGACCTCATGAAGTTATCTAGTCCAACCCCCTGCCAGAGGCAGGACCACTCCCACTAAACCATCCCAGTCAGGGTTTTGTGCAGCCGGGCCTTAAACACCTCCAAAGATGGAGATTTCACCACCTCCCTTGGCAGCCTATTCCAATGCTTCACCACTCACCTAGTAAAAATGGCACGAGGTTTCCTGGGAGAAAATCCAGTGGGATTTAACAAGGAGTTCAGTGGGATGTTCTCCCAAGAAAGCTCATGCAATACAGAAGTTTGTCTTTAAAAGTGCCACAGGACTCCTTGTTTCTTTAACCTGGGCCTGGAAAAGGCAAACTAATTTTTCTGCTATTCACAAGCGTACAACATCTTTGGAGTCTCTGACAAAGTTGGATTTTTTTTTCCTCCCCTGAATGCTCATGCGATAAATACATCTTAGCCTTTCAAAGTGCCACAGCACTCCTTGTTTATTTTCCTGGATTACACTGACAGGGCTACCCCTTTGGAATTTGTGGTTTGAGAGAGGCTGCAGACAGTGGCGTCGCTAGCGTTGGGCACCCCGGGGCACGTGCCCCAGGTCCCAATGCCAGTGCCCTGGATCTCCAGCCCAATCAGGCCAGGGATCCAGGGCCCGATCCCTGGTGGGCCGTGGCAGCCACGTCTCCGGCCAGGGATCCAGGGCCCAGCTGGCCGCCCAGCAGGCCCTGCCCCCTGGCCAGGGATAGGGCCGGGGGAGGCACGCTGCCACCGGCAGCTAGGCCGCAGCACAGGACAGGACAGCCCAGCCCAGGATGGGGCCACCACGGCCGCCCAGCCAGGCCCCGGATCCCCGGCCCAGGGGAGGGCCACCGCGGCCGCCCAGCCACGCCCCCAATCCCCAGCTAGGGATCCAGGGACCAGTTGGCCACCCACGGCTGCAGCGGCCCCATCCCCAGCTGGCCACCCGCAGTGGCGCCGTCCCCTGCTGGGGATCCGGGGCCTGGCCACAGCCGCGGCAACCCCATCCCCGGGCAAGGGGACGTGGCCTTCTGCCTGGGGGCAGGGCCTGCCCACTGGGGGCGGGGGCTGGGCCCGTGCCCCAGGTCCCTCCCTGCCCCAGCGATCCTTGGATGCAGAGCTGTTCTGTCCCACTCTCACCTGGGGCTTCACAGGTTGGGCCTGATCTTCAAAACACATGTTGCCCACTCTCCTGCTTTTGTCATACATCTAATGATATTTATGGAGGGTAAAATTTTGACAGTTTTACAGGAACAGCACTACCACTTCTGGCAGCCCCCTGCAAGCACAGCAGATGCCGATGCAGACGAATGATGTCAGAGCACACCACAACAGCGCACTCCCCATTTTGGCACCCCTCAAGTGTCAGTGCCCCCCTGCAATACTTACGGGGCTTACTGCGTTGTGCCAGCCCTGTAGTTTTAGCAGAGCCGTAACTACAGCAGGGCTGACAGAGCAAAGCCCCAGGTGGCCTGAAAGGGCTCAATGGAGCCACTCTACTAAAGGGGCAGCTTTCACAGCACCAGCTCCAAGCGCTACTAATGAGAAGGGGTGTGTTCTGATCAGACCGCACCCCGGGCGCCAAAAAGCCAGCATTACAGCTCTGAGTTTCAGTGAAATTCACTAACAAGGAGTCCTATGGTGCTTAAAGACTAACAAATTTATTTTTTGCATGAGCTTTCATGGGAGAAAATCCCACTTTGTCAGATGCTGAAGCAGAAAATGTCACAGATGGCTCTGAAAGTCAGTGAATCTGTCTTCTGCAAGTCTTAATCTTTTCTTTAAAAGATATTGTTTTTCTTAAAACACCAACTCCTGGAGTCAAGGGAATATATGATTATTTCAGCCTTCAGTCTTACAGAAAAAGTAAGTTTCTAGCCCTCATGACTGCAGAAGGTTTCACAATGTGATCCCCAAGCACCTAATGATTCAGGAAGCAGAAGGTAAATAAAAATAACACAGGATCTATTAGTTTTACATCATCTTGTGATTTTAAAGCCAGTCTCATGAGGTTTGGTGAGCCTGACATGGCTTTTGAACATTTTAGATTAGTAATACTGGCAATCCTGTCTCACATTAGTACTGGCACTATCAGTTTAACACAGGCATTGGCGCTCTCACTATAGCTCACATGTCACTGAGGTTCACAGTTCTTATTTTGTTTTCCTCATGCCAGTTGAGAGTGCTGTTGGTTAAATGACCATTCTTTAAACTAAAGATACAAAGAAGCTTACTGATACATTGTATGTTATTTCAAGCTTCTTTGTCCACTAGGATTGTCCCCCTCATTTAGGGTTTTTGTGATACCTCTTTGGAAAGGTCACACATTTGCCTGGCAGGTTAGAGGTATAGACTCATAATACACATGAGTAGAGGGTCAGTCCTCACGAATCTAGGGAAATATTTGAAAAATTGACAGTTTTTATGACCGGTTTTACAACACAACAGTTTGCAAAGCAGAGTCCACAAGGATGTCCACAAAGCTATTTCAGCAAAACAAACAAGGAGTCCTATGGCACTTTTAAAGACTAACAAATGTATTTCTCACATGAGCTTTCAGGGGAGAAAAATTCCATTTCATCAATGCTTTGAAAATGGGGAACTTACAGAATGGGAGGAAAATAAATGCAAAGAAGTGGAAGTCATAGGATCAGCTCAGACCATTACCACAAATCAATGCAGTACTTTAGATTCAAACACCAAGGAACAGCATAGAGAGGAAGGTGAGGTCAAATCGCCTGTTTCCAAGATGGTGTTTCTTTGCTAAAAGAGGAAAAAAAAGAACAGAGAGAAGCACCATCTTGAAAACAGGCGATTTGATCTCACCTTCCTCTCTATGCTGTTCCCTAATGTTTGAAGCTAAAGTACTACATTGATTTACTGTAATGGTCTGACCTGATCTTATGACTTACAGAATGGGAGGAAAATAAATGCCAAGAAATGTAAGTTCCCCATCTTCAAAGCATCTGATGAAGTGGGATTTTTCCCCATGAAAGCTCATGCAATAAACATGTTTGTTAGTCTTTAAAAGTGCCATAGGACTCCTTGTTTGTTTTGCTGAACTAGACTGATATGGCTACCCCTTTGGAACTTAAGCTATATCAGTGCATACCAATTCTGATCTTACAAACTAGTAGCAGAAAGGGTTACGGAGTTGTTGCTATTACAAGAAAATAAAGATTCAACTCAATTACATTATAAATAAGCAGCATTACAACAACAAATATACAGAGACCTGTTTACCTGAACATAGTAAGAACAAGCAGCAGAAGGCAGGTCTCACAATTACAAGCCAGAACTCTGCCCAAAATGCCACTGTTTTGGTTTACTTTCAGGGCTATGCTACAAGTGCTTCTCTGGTTTTCTGGCTGCTTCCCCCATGCTTTCAGTTTGCTTGCTCCTCTGACATACAAACTCTTAGATGCAATCTAGTGCAGTGCTTCCCAACCTTTTCAGTAACATAGCACACTTCAAGGAGACAAACCATTCCATGGCACACTCACTTTTTTCAGCTAAATTGATTGTTCACAGAGATCACATTTACTTACATTTTCTCTAGTTATGGTCTGATACTTGGTAGCTCTGTGTTCTTGGAGAATCAGGGTATAGTATCCAGTCACTGTGACTCACATCCCCCACATCAGTTCCAGCCTCTGCTTGGACCCAGAAACAATGAAAGGCAGTGGGAGACACACCTGAAACCCCTTTAATCAAGGGTGGTGGAATTAGGGCAACTCCTCTAGCCTCATCTGCATGGAAGATGTGGGCCATTAGCACACTGAATGGACAGCAGAAACTTCATTTGTGTCAAGGATGGAACCAGAATTAACATACTGAATGGAGAACCAAGCTCCAAGGCAGGAGTTGCACTGAACTGTGGGACAGGAGAAGCAGGGAAGCACTGCATGATGGGGGATCTCTGCTCCTGAGACAAATGAACTCATGCCTGCACACACCCAACTCAGCAGTTGTCAGATCAGTTCTAGTCAATAAATCTTCAGTGGCTATCCAACATGGTGAATCTGCCTGATTGCATTGTAAGCTCCCTCAGAGGAATGCCACTCGTCACCAGGAATGATCAGCTCCTATTGTCCACCTAAACAAAACACCTCTGGTATACTCCCTTGAGTCATTATTTACCCCAGAACAACCCTAGTGTTCTGCCTTGAACCATAGTTTCTTCCCTACAAAAATCCCTACCCAAGTTCTAAACTGGAGTTAGTTCTGAATCTGTTCTGATGCCAGATCTGTTCCGACAGCGGAACCAAAAGCTACATCAGATCCACTGAGACTTCACCTTCTCCTTTCTGTTCGTGGTGGAGGTTCTGCCTGTCTCCAGCACTTCAGATGCTAAGCTGAACAGCCTGGTTCCTGGGTACCTTTGAGCTGCACTGAGTGGTGAGACAACCCTCCCCCCCTTCTCTCTTTTTCATCTTAGTCTAACTGTAACTCTCTAAACCTGATCTTTTGTAATCCTGGGTAATACTGTAACTGTTTGATCATTGTTCTCTCTTTGTATGGTTATTAATATTGTAACTGTTTGAGTATTTTTCTTCCCTGTTATAATTATTCATAAGTTTTATGTACCTGGCAATAAAGTAACTTTTCTCATGAAACTGGTTGCCAGACTTCCTTTGTGTTCTTGGCTGCCTTATTTTGCTCTGCAGCAATGCTTCTTTTACCTAGCCAAAGATCCCTGTGATGCCCAGTTCCTTGTAAGGCTTGCTTATTAAGGAGGTTACCAACATGCTGAACCTGTGGCATATAAGGGTGGCAGCTGAAATTGCAGCTTTGACCCAGCTTGATTGAGTCGCGGGACATATAAGGGTGGCAGATGAAAGTGTGTTTTAACCCACCCTGCTCAGATGTGCACACAAGTCTACTTTGGTGCAGTACGGGGGCACATAAGGGTGGCAGCAGAGAAGTGCTGCATGACTAGGGTTACCAGATGTCAGGAAAAAGGAGGACATGTCCTCCTTTTTACCTTCACATCCTCTGTCCAGCAAGCATTTTAAAAATACATGATTTTGTCTGCTTTTTTACTTACAGGGGTTAAAGTAAGCTGGAATGCCCTAGAACACCCTATTTTCAGGGGGAAGCGTTCCCAGGGCCCCCTAAAACCAGAAGAATATTACATTAATACTACATTTTCTCCAAGTGTCCTCCAATGTCCTTTTCATACTTCCCTGTCCTCCCTTCCATGCTTTGGTATCTGGTAACCCTATGCATGACCCAGCCTGCTGAGTTCAAGGACATATAAAGGGTCAGCCGAGAGTGCTGATAGACCCAGTCCACTCAGACGCACTCAGATACCCAGTCTTGGGAAATCTAGGTCCTGCAAGGGTGGCTCCATTGGGAGGGACTTGCAGAAGGGAGAAGTGAGCTCCATAGAGAACTACAAGTGACACAAGCAGTACACTAATAGAATTGCAACCCCCCCCCCAAGGAAGTAATGTGAGGCACAGACAGATAATGTAAGGGGACAGACAGATAATGAATTACATTTACCTTTAAAGTGTATGTTAGTTAATGTTGTGTATATGTCCTTCAGCGTCATAAGTAACATAATTCTGTAACACTGTGTAATAGACATTATAATCTATGTCCAACAAGACCCCATATTGTCAGTTTGGAACTCCTGCTTAAACACTGAAATCCATTATGTATACTTGCTGAAACCTGGTTTAGGCATATGCTGTATATGTTCTTTTAAATGTGTGAGGTGTGTGAACAAAGGGTGTATGTGTGAAGGGACCAGTCTCAACTGCCAGCCTGTCCTGATGAAGCACAAGTACCATCTAGCTGGCTGAACAATGCAGACATCTCTGATTAAAGCCAACAGAAGGAGCCACCCCAGAAAGAAAAGAACAAAATACAATCAAGTCTGCAAGTGACTGGTGACCAATGAGCTTACAGGAACCCTGACACAATATGGCACAGCAAATCTCATAGATTTACCTGAGGGACAGCAAGTATAAAAGATGGGTGAGAACATGAAAACTTTGGGGTCTCATTTTGCAACTGTCATCTTGGAGCATCAGATCATGACTGAGAGAGGCCTGGCTCCCTCCTTGTGCCCAGCCTAGTTCGCCACTAGGCTGGCTCAAGCAATCCATGAAAGGACTGGTAATTATATCATACCAAGTTGCAGAACTTCTTATGTATGTGTGTGTGAGAGAGACTGCTTTTTGCTATCCTTACTTATTTACAATAAATGTGGCATATTGCCTTATTCCCTTGAATAAGATCCTGCAGCTCTCTTTTCGTTGGGAGGTGCTCTCATGGGTGCCCCTTTTTGGTATAAAAGTAACCCTAACAAATGAGCATACCCTGAGTTGCAAAGTTAGTAAGCGGTCTCACTAGAGAGGTGTGCAACACAGTGCATACAACAAGCTAAAGCAGGATCGAGTGCATTGATTTTTCAAATCCAGTGGAAAAAAAAATACACATCATCTCAATTTTGCCCTTCAGCCACCTGTGCTTAGAATGTTCACATTTTAGAATAAAAAGACAAATACCTTGCTTTTAATCTGATGATTAATTTTCATGAGTTGTATGAGTTGTAATTTTGATCGGATAGAATTTTGTTTAAGATGAAGCAATATTTGTTTTACATTGATTTTCATTACCTTGGTACAAAATTTCATGGCACACTTGGACAATTCTCACAGCACACTGGCTGAAAACCACTGATCTAAGGAATGCAATAGTCTGTGTCTGCTATCATTTTAGGAAACCACCATTTATTCTCTCCAAATTAGTTCTTTTCTCAGGCCATCCACGTGTCCCCTCCTTTGGGCAGGAGTTGTTCTTGCTTCATGTGTCTTATTCTATGAAGGAGCTTCATTGCTTCACCCCATCCCTCCTTTTGTTCATAATAAAAGGATCATTAGCAGGGTCAGCTTAACCAGCCCAGGGGCACTGGGTGCCCCCCCCCATGGCCACCTGCCTGGGACCCTACACACCGACTGTGGGGGCCAGGCTTCCCACCCCCAGAATGGGGGCCTCTGGGCAGGCAGCTCATCACTGGGGGAAAGAACCCTGGGGCCAGAGGTGCCTCTGCCCCAACCCCGCTCCATCCAGTCTGCCTGGACAGGATGTTGGTACCACCTGGTGTGCAGCACAGCCCCCTGTGTAACCCAGCAGGGCTGAGACTGTGTTGCATGCCAAAAAGCCCCACTCCCCAAGCAAGCAAACAGGTGCTACCCTGCCCTGGTTCTAGGGGCAGACCAGTAGATACAGGGGTGGAAAGGAGCCCAGAGCCCAGCTTCTGGCTCCAGGGCCCTGTCCCCCCAGCACCAGCAGGGGAGGAGTGCTCACTCCCCCAGCCTGCCAGTGCTGAGCAGGACCAGATTACTACAGGGATTTTAGGGTGTGGAGTCCAGGGCCCCAGGCTTTAGCCCCTGGTATAAGCTGGCCCTGGTAGTTAGCATGCCCACAGCTTCACTTTAGTTTGTGATGGCCCATAGATTAGACACACTTGTTGACAGCTCCCAATACCCTCCAGCATAACTCTACATTCTTATGTGCTGGTTGACAGAAAAAGTATCCACATTGTGGAAGCATCAGGCACAGCTCCATATTTAAGATTGTGTTGAGTTAGGAAATCCTGCTGTAAATACAATCTGTTAGGTATAGAAAAAGGCATTATCCTTCCAAGAACTACAACACTCACTATTTAAATAATAGTTGTGACTACAAGTTTCTGGTAATAAACTGGTTCCAGAAAATTCAGTCTTGGTCTAAAATAATATCTGTTTTTAATTTAGATCCTTAAACAGATCTAGTGCCATGTGAATTGCAAAAATAGAAAAGTCAATGCTACTAGCTCTAGAAATAGGCTCAGATTTGAAAAACTCACCCCAAAGAGTATTTAAAAAAAAAAAAAGCCACTGACTGTATTCACATATAGAAGGGCTATTTAGTGGATACATCTGATACCTGGCAACCAATGGCACTGATTACTGACTGGCTATCTGAGATGGAATTAATTAAGCAGTAATTCCATTGAAGCAGATCATTAAGGCTCCTCCTGCTGCCGCCCTCCCCACCAAATGCTTTTATAAATGCTTGGGCCTGATCCCAGGTGGTGCTCATGACCTCTGCTCCCCCAGAAATCAGTGAAATTGCAGGCACACAGTACTTCACAGCATCAGTCTCATGTTAAGTTAGTACACCAGGTTTTTAGAAGCATTGTAGACAAAATATAAATCAGTACCAAAAGCTTGGTTTGCAGTAATTTAGAGCTAGATTCCTAATCACTGATATCAAACAAAATGTGCTCTGAAGTTAGCCAATCTGGTAGTCTAAAACAGACTTCTGCTTTTAATTTCTTCTGTTTTCTTTTTGATCTCTCTTCCCTGCTCTGACCTCAATAAAAGCAAACAAACCCCTTCCAAAAATGGCAATAAGATGCTGTAACATAAGATTAGCACTTGTTTTGCATATGAACCTGCAATAGACAATCACAAATTAAGTGCTATGTGTCTAATTAAAAGAAAAGTTCAAATATTTTCATTCTGACTAGATATGTATACATTTAAGAGGGTTTAAAAATACATTGAAAGACAGGCTGGAAATTTGGAAGGGGAACAAAATGGAGGAAGCACAAAGCTGTGAATTTGTACAAAATGCAGGTTAAGGTCCTAGGCAGTACACTTGTTACTACAGCAGGCTGTGATGACAGTGCCATCCTATCTGTTGATTACAGAAATCAGCGTGCACACAGATTTACTCTGTTATTCCCTTTCAACTCACAAAGGCATTGTTGGCATGAGTAAATTGTTTGGGTACTTAAGTTTTTGCAGGATCAGGCCTTATGGGTGCACATAATTCTGTACTCTCAGTTCAGAATATGAGGCTTTGACATCCAGATGAACTCCCTTTCACAAACAATGAAAATAAATAGAAGCACTTAATTTGAGTATCAAAAAAGACAAAGACATCTTTCTAAACCTTTTATCTTCCTTTCTTGTTGTAATCAGTGATGTCCCCCACCAGGGAGTAGAGAGGTAGCCTCCCTTGCAAGAATGGAAGAGGACAAGCTATCACAAATTCAAGACAGATGATACTTCCTATGTTCCCATCTTTCTCCACCTTCAAAGGGAGATGGTGCAAGTTTCATTTGCTTCCATCCCATCCTGAGAAGGAAGACCTGCCTTGCAGAAGAGTAGTGTCTCTTCCAGTAGAGGAGATGGAAGATGGAGCTAACTGAATGCCTCATGAAGCAAGTTCAGTCATTAGTTTAACCATTTTTAAAGTAGAGCTGGTCAAAAAATTCACAAAAAATGCACTTTCAGCCAACATATTTTTTTGACTCAGAAATGGAGCAGCAGTGTCTCACTGAAGTTGTCTTTCAGGTACATCATGAGCCCATTCTCCTCTATAGGCCTGGCTCTCCAACAGGTCTATGTCTTTCATGATGCACCAGGTTCCCCTCTTCAAGAGAATGCTCAAGAATTCTCCGGGGGGAGACACTGTTGCACCATGGGATATGTAGTCAGCTATGGAGGCTATGGAGTCACAGTTGTAAAGGAAAATGGTATCATGGAATGTCTGTATTACAACTTCAGTGAGGCATTTCAGTTGCATTTCGAAGAAAAAATATTTTTTGTTGGAAGTTTTTGCCACTGTTTCATAGCTTAGACAAAAAGTTTTCCATTTTTAAAGTTTTCCATCAGGAAGTGGAAGTTTTCCAGCTCACTCTAGATTTAATTTCAGTTTGAAAGTCACTCACCTCCCATCCATTCCAGTGTTCAGCAACACATGTCTTAACTTACATCAACCTATAAAGGATTACAGAAAAAGTTGCATCTGCCAAAGAGCATAGAATTAGCAAAGAGACAAGGTGTTTGATGGCTAAACAGGCTCAGCTAAAGACTGAAGGTAAGAATGATGCAGACTTTAAACAAATTTGCATCAGGATCCGTAAAATGGTGAAAAGGGATTATGAAGAATACTACAGAATGAGAATGAAAAAAGCCGCAGAGAAGAAGTTAAGTTTGAAAAGCACTGAAAAGGATGTTCGCTTAAAACAACCTCTTCCTGATGCTTTCAAGGATGAGAATGGTAAGCAGCCTATGTGCTGCTGCAAAATGAATAGAATCTGCAAGGATTTTTATGATAAGCTGTTTGCATCTCATACTGAAGTGAAGCTTGCCGATTTTCGAAGTAGCTCTGATGTAATTCCTGATAGTACTGTTTCTGCAGTGTGTGCTGCACTGGAATGCTCTAAAAAAGGCAAATTCCCAGGAACTGATGGTGTTAAAATGGAGCATTTGATTGCCGGAGGCACTCTGTTATATAAGGACTAAGCTGCACATCTTTTGCATTACCTTCAGCTGCAACAGACCCCAAAATCTTGGATGGAGTCACAGGCTATTCTTTTAATGAAACTGGGTGATCCTGAAGATCTTGCCAACTATCGTCCTATTACATTGCTTTCACACTTGTGCAAGGTGTTCCCTCGAATTATTCTTGGTCTCATTCAAAAAGATCTGGATTTCCAAATGAGTCGTGAGCAAGCCGGATTTCGCTCAGGTTTCTCTGCAGTTGATCATATTCACAGCTTGACACAACTAATGGAGAAGTGTAGTGAATATTCTGTGCCCCTGTGTATCACTTTCATTGATTACAAAAAAGCATTTGATTCGGTTGAGTTTAATGCAATCCTGAATGCCCTGAATGATTTTGGCATCAACTCCACACATTTGGCTGCTGAAAGATATGAAAAGTGAATGCATAACAACGATCAAGCTGTTTGATGAACCCTGCCAAGTGGAAATACGCATAAGAGTGCGTCAAGGTGGTACAATCTCACCAAAGTTGTTTTCACTTGTATTGGTTTTTAAACAACTGGATTGGTAGACTGGCATCAAGGTAGATGGTGAATATCTGATGCATCTGTTATTCACTGATGACTGTGTTCTTTTCACGCATAGTGTGCAAGAACTGCAAGATAAAATGCAGCAGCTACAAGAAGAATCTAGAAAAGTTGGCCTCAAAATGAATGTTGCCAAAACAAAATGGATGCAGAATAAATGCTGCAATGATGGGCGCATATTTCTCAGTGATAGGGAGGTAGAACAGGTTGATAAGTATGTATGCCTTGGCCATGTTCTAGCCCGTTCCAAAGCCATGAATGAGGAGATATTGAAAAGAAGGCAGGCTAGGAGGGCTGTTTTTAATCAGCTGAAAACTGTGTTGCTTGATGGTGATCAGCCTATGCAACTAAGAGCTGAGTTATTTAATTCCATGGTTTTGCCATCTATGTTGTATGCAGCAGAGTGTTGGACCACTACCAAAGGTGATGAAGAAAAGATGGCCATAGCCCAGTGAGCTATGGAGAGGAGAATGTGTGGAATTTCCCTCAAAGATCACATAACAAGCTATGAACTGCGTCAATGGATGGAGGTGAAAGATGTTGTTGAATCCATCTATGAAGCCAAAAAACGATGGGCAGGGCATGTTGCCTGCCTTTGTGACAACAGATGGACATCTCAGCTTACTCACTGGATCCCTTATGATTGTAAATGGCCTCTTGGTCGACTGCAGATGAGATGGGCAGACCCAATGGTTAAAGTTCTCAGGCAGAGATGGAAGCAGATCGTTCAGAACAGACACTAGTGGCAAGAGATCAACTTGCAATTATGGCGTACTTTTAGCAAGGACATTGTACATCAACAACAGGTCGGATGCAGGTGGTACAGGTGATAAGGATTGCAGCTCTCTGTCTGGCAGAAATTTTGTTGTTTTTTTACCTGTAAAGAAAAAAGAAAATGTACAACTCACTCTTTGTAATTAAACAGTGATTAGAATCTTCTGTTGCTGTATTTTTTCCTTTAACATTGTGAAAGCCAACTAATATTTTTCTAATTACTTCTACTTTTAGACCCCAGTCAGGATGTTATAAACTTTCAAAAGGCTGCACATATTTCATAATCACATACTATGATCATCATCATAGCAGCAGTATTAGTAGCAGACTGCTATTGGACATGCTAAATTGGAAAAGAAACTGGAGGAGAAATCTCACTGATAAATTACTGGCAGCTTAAAAAAACGCAATCACCAAAAATGTTTTTCAATTACAAAATGACTTAAATTTAAAAAGGAGAAGTTAAGCAATAATCTCTTTTTTATTTAGAAAGTTACAAAAACTTTGTGGCACCATGACAAAAGTTATGGCCCCAGTCCCATGAAGATTTAGCGTAACTTGAGCCACATAAGTAGCCCCATTAAAATCAAAATGACTGTTCACTCATATGAGTTAGTTCATGCACATATCTAAATCTCTTCAAGATCTCAGCCTAGTTCAGCTCGTATTATAACTCTTTGTTTTGGGTGGGACCCATCATGGAATATAGCGCTCCACAGTATGCACACTGTGTCAGGCTGGGTATCTGGTTTAGAAGTTCCGATGGAATCTATATGCTCCCCCATTTTAGATGTCACAAGGTCCTTGACAGAGTAAAACATAAACCAGAATACCCATAGGAATGGATCTCTGGGAAAACCATCCGTAAGTTATTGCAGAAACATGAAGGGAGGAAGAGCAGCACTGGTCTTTGCGCCTAAGGCAGTTGGACCCACATACCAAGAAATAAATAATAGACAGGGAGGCCAAACTGAGATAATGTCTTGACATTATTCACTTCCAGTGTGCTCAAGAGCATGTGAGAGCTAAAGGTTGGGTCCAAAACAGCAACAAGATATCAGATCACAAGAGGAAACTCAACCAGGTCTGTATATCACAGCTCTCTTTGACCACTTGTGAATAGTTTGATTTAAAGGACTTGCCCAGCAGCCTGTAAGTACTCTGTGACAGAGACAGGGCTAGAATCCAGTTCTCCAGGGCAACATTCAACTGCCTTAACTTTGAACTCATCCTCTATTTCTGCAGTCCCCTACCTCGTTCATAATACACCTTCCAAGTTCTGCAAAACATAAGGCAGGGATCCTACAGAACAGCCTCCTTCAACTACATGTCCCTGATTCATCCCTGAAGAAGGCCAGCCTGTAAACTGAATGAAACAAGAGTCTCATGGCAACAGTAGCATATGGATGCTGATATAGTATTATGCATAACTAATACACCCTCCTTCTTTTTGGGCCTCAGCTTAACTGTTTGCAGAAGCACAAGCCACAGTTTTGTATTTTAAGTACTTTTAGAAAAGCATTCTACAGAATTAAACTTCAGTGCTATTGTCTGTAAAACCCTGAATGTAGTTGTAAATAACAATGCCCAGACGGTTTCATATAGATAATAACACACAATTTCATAGTAAACATTTATGACAAATAAAATCATTGTAAATAATATTTAGAATACCAAAGAACTGTTAAACCACACACTATGCAGTAGTAAGTCCACTGGTTTTTATACAAACCTCCCTACTTTATTGCTCTTACATATGTTTAAATACAGCATTTCACCATAACATTTACAGTTCTATACTTTAATACAAACAAACATTGTCCTCTGATCATTTTTCAAGATGCTTTTACAAGCCTTGGTGGTATAGCCATAATATAGTGTACGTCACCTGGGTTCTTTAGACCTTGAGAAGAATAGTAGCATCTGAATTCTCTTCTAATCCTTCAGAGGCCTGTTAGTAAATGAATATCTGGAAATCATTCTAGTTTGCAGCATTCCAGCCTGTGGGTTAGTAGTTGGGGACCTCCTCCCCAACAGTGTTGAGTTTAAAAACCTAGTTCCCTTTATTTAAAGGGCAGTTCTTATATTTAATAATTACCTTAGGTTCATCTTCTCTGTTTTGAATAGGGCTTTTAAACATTTTCTAGATTAAGTCAGGTTAATCTGAAACTCCAGAATTGACTTTGAAGCCAGTAATGCAAGGGCTTCTCCTTCTTTCTGTAGAAAGAAAGCATGGGAAGAGGATATGTACATAGTGATATACATGTGGATTACAAATTCTGCAGCAACTGCGCCCATACCGTGTAAACAGAACACTGGGACACATACGTGTGTATAGCTTTGTGCGCTTCTCATATATAGAGAAAAGGGAGGGTCCACACACTCCGCTGTACTATATACATTGTTGCTAAGTGATTATATTTCTTATATTGGGGGAATGTGGGCATTCTTATCCACTCTGACATCAGGGGTGTCCACTGCTTCAGTTTCTGTTCAGCAGTCATCTACACAGGTGGTGCTCTAATGCCGTGGTTTTCAACCTGGCACACTGGGGCCACAGCACACTGGTGTGCCATGAGAACTGTCCAAGTGTGCCATGAAATTCTGTACACAGGTAATGAGAATCAATATAAAACAAACATTGTTTCATCTTAAACAATAATCTATCCAAATAAAAATTACAAACTAATAGAACTTATGAAAATTAATCATCAAATTAAAAGCAAAGTATTGATCTTTTGATTCTAAAATGTGAACATTTTAAATGCAGGTGGTCAAAGAGAAAAATTGAGATGACGTGTATATTCTTCTGGTGGATTTGAAGCATTAGTGCATTTGACTGTTCTTTAGCTTGTTGTATGTACTATGTTGCAAACAACTCCATGAAGACCATAACCATAGTAAACATTAAGTAAATGTGACATTTATGAGCAATCAATTCAGCTAAAAACATAGGTGTGCCAGAGAATTGTCCATTGCTTTGAAGTGTACCGTGTTACTGAAAAGGCTGGGAATCACTGCTCTAATACTGGCGTCTCCCAGGTGCTGTGGCATTGAGGTGAGTTAGCCCTTCAGCAAATTCAGAGTTCAGTCATTCCAGAATTAGGAGTCCAAAGGAAACAAAACTAGCCCTCCTCTCCAGACTCTTTCCACAACACAGCACTTACTCGAAGGGTGCACCCTCTTCAACAGTCTTTAGCTTTTCTATACAAAAAAGTGAAGTTTTCAGCTCTCATGGGCTCCTACCAAACTTTCTGTTGTTGTTAACAGAGGGCAGTGTACCATCTTAGAGTAGCAAGACAGGAGAAAACTGCACCTAAATTCTACTTCAGGTGTCCCTCCATGCAAGTCTTACATTTGGGCTATCTAGCCTGAGACACAAACTGCTCAGCCTTCTTTTGCCACAGTTGTTATCAGGACTCCCAGCCTGCACCTCCTTACAGGCACTTTCATCAGTATTCTCAATCTTTAGCCAAGCATCCACTCCCAAGTGAGCTCTCCCTAAAAATCTCACAGACCACCGAACACAGAGTGTCATTGTATCTTCCAGCAGGCCTGGGTCTGAATCACATCCTCCCCTGTCCTCCTCGTCATAGGGGAAGTTAAGCCCAGACTCTCTAACAGAGCCATCTTACACGCTATGGTTATGTCTACACTGTGGGTTTGAGTCGACTTAAGGGCCCTTTAGCATCAGGTTAAAATCGACTTTATTACTTCCACTTATAAAAGTGACTTTATTAAGTCGACTTAAGGCAACATGGAGGGGGAGTTGTCTTAAGTCAACTTAATTGGCCTCTCAGCTACAGAAAACATGGCGATGGGGGCTGGCTAGAAGGCACAACACAGCTGGGAGCATTCCCAGCTGTGTGGACCACAGCCAAACTCCCCATTTTCCCTGACCGATCAGGCATCTCCCTCATTCTGAGCCCGATTGGGCATCACAACCTGCCCCGGCATTTCCCCTGTTCTAAACCTGACCCCAGCATCTCAGCCAGACTCCAGCATCTCCCTGCATCGCAGACAGACCTCAGGATCTCAGCCCAACCCCAGCATCTCCCGTCATTGCAGCATGACCCCAGCATCTCAGCCCGACCCAGCATCTCCCCGCATTGCAGCCTGACCCGAGCATCTACCCGCATCACAGCCCAGCCCCAGCATCTCAGCCTAACCCCGCATCTCCCCGTATGGCAGCCCAACCTCAGCATCTCAGCCAGACCCCAGCATCTCCCCACATCACAGCCCCACCTTGCATCTCCCCGCATCTCAGCGTGACCCCAGCATCTCAGCCTGACCTGGCATCTCCCTGCATCACAGCATGACCCAGCATCTCCCCTATTCTTAGCCCAACTCTGCTTGTCTCCCCTATTCTTAGCCCGACTCTGCTTGTTGGCCTCATTCTTAGCCCACTCTGGATGTCTCCCCTATTTTCAGTCCGACCCTGCCTGTCTTGCTCCTTCTCTGCCCAAACCCATGTATCTCCCCCCTTGCCCATCTCAGCCCAATCCTCGGTGTCTCCCCCTTCTCTATCCAAACCTGTGTGTCTCCTCCCTTGCCCTTCTCAAACCACTCCTCATGTCTCCCCCTTGACTTTTTCAGCCTGACCCTGCCTGTCTCTCCCCCCAACCCTGTGTGTCTCCCCTTCTCAAAGGACCCCCCTGATATTGTTGTAAAACAAACAAGGAGTCCAGAGGCACTTTTTAAGACTAACAAATTTATTTATTGGATGAGCTTTCATGGGAGAAAAATCCCACTTCATCAAACAGTTTGAAGATGAGGGAATTTACAGAATGGGAGTAAAATAAATGCAGGTGAGTGTAAGACATAGGATCAGATCACATTCTAACACCACATCAAAGCGGTTGTTAAGATTCAAACACTGGGAAACAGTACATGGAAAGAAAGAGAGAAAGTTGCTATTTCTTTGAAATTAGATTGTGTGAAAGCAGGATTAAATCCTGACTATGGATTTTTTTCCCCATTATAACAGGTGATTTGACTTCACCTTCCTCTATGTGCTGTTTCCCAGTGTTTGAGTCTTAACAACTGCTGTGCCTGGTCCCTGCTCTGGCAGTTGCCCTGCAGCACCTGGTCCAGAGCCAGAGGAGTCAGGGCAACACAGGGAGGGTGCGGAGAGCTGTGCTGGCACATCGCTGGGCTACTTCAGGCTCCCTGGGCTCCCTGTTGCCAGACACAGTATGGAGGATGGCATGCTCACTCACTTCTTGTAGTAAAGGAGTGGCTGGAAGAGATGGGCACCTCTGCTGTGGTGCACTGTGGGCCAGGTACCCACAATGCACCATTCCTAGGGCAACCTAGCAGCTGTCAGTGTGGACGTGGGCCGTCTCCTGGCATTTTGAGTGTGGACGTGCTAAGCCGGCTTAATAAGGTCTACTTTAAGCCAGGGGCATCACTGGCGCCGGGCAAACGGGACACGTGTCCCGAATCCCAGTGCCAGTGCCCCAGGTCTGGCAGGGCCCCCCCTCTCCTGGTCTCTGCCCAAATCAGGCCTGAGATCCGGGGCCCAGCTGCCCATGGCCGCGGCAGCCCCATCCCCAGCTAGAGATCCGGGGGTCAGCCGCCTGCAAACGCAGCAGCCTCATGCTCAGCGGGGGACCCAGGGCCCAGCCACCCGCGGCAGGGGAAGCCCCATCCCAAGCTGGGGATCCAGGGCTCAGCCACCCATGGCCGCAGCAGCCCCATCCCAGGTCAGGGATCTGGGGCTCAGTCACCCACAGCCGTGAAGGCCGCTCCCAGCCCCGGCCCCAGCTGCTCCCAGCCCCATCCCTGGCCAGGGGCGTAGCCTGCAGCCAGGGGGCGTGGCCTGGGGCCGTGTCCCAGGTGCTTCCATGTGGCAGCAATGCCTCTGCTTTAAGCAGACCTTATTAAGTCATCTTAACTGAGCTCCGTAGTGTAGACATAGCCTATGACAGGATATGATGGACATTCTCCAACAGACAAAACAAATACAATTGACATTTCTTTGTAATCAACTTTCCAATGAAACTAACAACATTTCTACCCTAGTCCTTTTAAACAAAAATTAGAACTTAGGAAATGAGGGAAAAGGCATGGCATTAGATAATGCAATGATGAGTTAGGAATAAGTATAGTTGAATTGCAATGCCTTCATATTCAGCAAAAGGTCAACAGTTACCTAAATTCAAATGTCAGACTTCAACCAACACAACAAGCTAAGATGCAGATGTCCCAAAACCAAAAAGGGCATTGCTGATAGCTGTCTTCAAGCAAATAGGGGTCACCCCCCCTTTTGTAAGTGAGTATTTGAAGATATACTTTCACACATGTCCACAAAATGCACTTCCCCTTCTTCGTCTATGTAACGTCATTCCCATTTGCTTTGTATACTTTATGCTGCAAGGCCAGATCCTCAAAAGTATTTAGGCACTCGATTTTAATAGGAGTTAGGCAGTTAAGTACTGTTGAGGTTCTGAGCTCAGGTCCTTTAGGTGTATGTCAGCATAATTACCTCTAGTTTTGGAGCTTGTATGAACTGGGGCAAGACTTCCAACAGAGCAGATTCAATGCACTGTCATCTTAGGATCTAGGGTCAACAGAAAGCTCCCCTTCTCTGGTTTTCATCTTCCACTAGTAGCCTGACTTGTCTCATATGTCTATGACTCATTCTGAAATGTACCAAAAGGGCATTGTCCAAATGGGGAATTATGTAAATCTAATGCAATTAGTGTGCTCTTGAATATTTCCAGAAATGTACATGACCCATCATATAACAGGCTGATTTCTGGCTTAATTAAAATCAGTCTCTTGCTTCTGGAAAATAAAGCAGCATTGCTTCATTTCTAACATTTGTACATATTATTCTTATTTTTCCTTGTACATATTAAATCACTTCCACATGTCCTCCATATTTAACAGATCTAACATAGGACCTTTATTGTCACTTTTAATTATCTGGCATTTAAGATAAATACAACTTTTGTAATTTTGTTTGTTTGGAGCTGACTGGCTGAGAAAGAAAGGCTGGAATTTATATTGGAAAATGAGGTAGAAGCAGTGCAGGATGAGGTATGGCACCAGATTAAGAAGAAGAAATAAACCATGCAAATAATGGTATCTGAAGAAGAGGGAACAGGCAGAGACTGAGACTAGAGAAAGGAAAAGGATTGTCATTTTATAATTGTCAGATGACTAGCCAGAGATGCAAGATGTTAATCCTTCAAAACAGAGGAATGGCCTAAGCAAAGTATCAGAAATATATTAAGAGCTAAAAGGGTATAAGGTGCAGATTTATTAACAGAATATGCACCTAAGGAGCAGGGCTAAAAAAAAAATCTTAAAACTATACTTTACGGGAAAGTAAAAGTAATTTACCAGCTGCCTAAATATAGCTGGTCCCACTAAGAACCGCTGAGGATGACATTAAGAAGGGGTGTAATTAAGGACCAAATGCTGTTTATGTGACTGATTAGGAGAAGAGAGGGAGAACAACCATCCAAGTGAAATTTAAAGATGCAACGTTATCAGATAGGGTTGAAATAACATATCAGCTTTTCACATAAGCCATATACCCTGTGTCCTTTGCAATATTATAAATGTCCAAGACTTGGGCATGTGGCAGCTGTCTTTACAGGAAAAACAAGACATGGTCAATGTACAGGAGAATACTCACATGAAAACTGAATGGAAGAAATCTAATTAAATAGATTACAGCAGTTGTGGAGATATGCACAGTGCAGCATACAAAGGGATGCGGGGTACCAGAATGAGCTAGAAACATACAGAAAATTTAAGAAGTCATTCATAAAATAGCCTATGTAGAACTTACAAAAAGATATTCCCAGTGGCAGTGAAGAATGAAGAAAAGTCTGGGAGTCAGGAATGATAATATAAGTGGAACAGAGGAAGATGTACTGCAGATAGACAAACAGAAATCCATAGGATTTATTAGTAAGCAATTAATTGCACTCTTCAGACAGGGAAGAAGACTGAAAGAATAAAACTTATAGCAAAAGTAGCAGAGGAGAATTTGCATGTAGGCAAGCTTGTGATACATGCATTTACGTAATTTTAAATGAAGGCAATAAATTAGTTTAAAGAATAGGTTTCTAACAATATTTTTGCTGGAAAACACATAGTTTAACAACACATGGTTTGGAATTAAAGAAAACTGTTTTTGAAATGGAAAATAAACCTAATACAATGTGTTTAAAAGAAATGTGGTTGGTGAAAATCTTATGTTTAGCTTTCCAAGATATGATGTTCTTTGACATGACAAAGAAACAACAAGAGGAGATGAGCTCTGTATATTTATAAAGGAAGATCTCAGTTATGTTGAGACAGAAATACAGAACTTCAGTTTTGAGTGCCAGACTGTTGAGATTGCTGTGTGGAGTAACACCTTTATACAAATCCATGTCTACAACTAGGCAATCTAGAATTGGTAGAGTTAGTTAAGGGTGTCGAAGGCCTGTCCATCTGTTTGTGGAGACCTTAATAATCATAATTAATTATGGGAATCTAGGAAATTGATTATTCCAGCGAATGCCTGGAACAGTTCAATGACCCTGCCAGCAGGTTCGATACTTTGAGGATCCTGGGGGGCAATTAACACACCAGTGGGGTACAATTTAATCTTTATTAAAAATGGATATTAATACAAAATTAATTATGAAGTGTATGTATATGAGGTTTGTCACGGCTTTTTACAATGGGGTTTTGTTAAATAAACTTAACTTTATGGAGTGGAACAAGCTGGGAGACAATGGGGGTTCTCAGACTAACTTAACCTACAGTTATGAATCAAATCACAGTGGCTTAAAAAGATGTTCTAACACCATATAAGTAAAAGGGGGGTACAATACACACGCTGTTCGGCAGTAGCAGAGAAGAGTGGAAACAAGCGGTGGAGCCGGAATTTTAAGGCTGGACAGCAATGGGGAAGTTCGGGGGTTACAGAGGGAGGCAGAAGGGGGCTGAGCAGCAGGGATAGGAGCTGCGGGAGTGGTGGTGAGAGAAGGAGCAGGAGCCGCGGCAGGGAAAGGAGCTGCGGGAAGTGGCAGGGAGAAAGGGGCGGCGGGAACCAGTGGCAGCAGCGGCTGGGGGAGCTGGAGCCATGGGAAGCGGTGGCTAGGGTGTGCCTCGGGAGCGGGGAGCCAGCGGCAGCAAGCGGGAGCAGCAAGGAGCCAGCGGCAGCGGCAGCAAGGGGGAGCCACAGCAAGGGGGAGCTGTGGGGAACCGCAGCAAGGGGGGGCCGCAGCAAGGGGGGGCTGTGGGGAGCCACAGCAAGGGTGAAGAGTGGGTGGATGAAAGTTTGTTTCTAGTCTTATTCCCTTCCAGGGAGGGACAGAAACAGTATGTCTCAGCCCCTTGGTGGGCAAACAAGTAATCTAAAGCCCTACGGCTTTATAATAGTCCCGGACCCTTCTCATAGGGCTCCCAACCACAAGTTTGGGGGATACAGAGTATACCACTCTAGATAGCAGGGGGTCTTTGCCCTCGGCGTGCACTGCCCTGCAGGAAGTGTGGTTTAGGGGAAGCGGAAAGGAGGAGGGAGACACAGGCCCACCCTACTCCACTGTGTCCCAGCTTAGGGTGGGGGAGCCGCAGCAAGGGGGAGCTGCAGCAAGGTGGAGCCATGGGGAGCCACAGCAAGGAGGAGCTGTGGGGGTGGCAGGAGTGGCAGTAGGGACAGGGAAAGGAGCAGAAGGGAAGTCGGGGCACATGGGGGGAATTCAAAAGATAAAGAGGGGACAAGGAAAGTTTAAGTAAGAAAAGATTATTTAACTTCAGGGCTCTGGGAGC
>ML682060.1:26815112-27109224 GCA_007922195.1 Podocnemis expansa
ACTGGATGACCTCATGGGGTCCCTTCCAACCCTATGATTCTATGATTCTATGATTCAGGGGAGTCACAAAGGGGAAGGCAAAATGACCCAGCACAATAACTCTAAGGTTTACAAACTAAATGAAACAATCTTACAATTTATCGTAACACTTCTAAGGCTTACAGACTAAACTGAAACAATGTTGCAACTCAAAGTACTCTCAGGAGCGTGGGCTTGTTGGAGCTGGGAGAGAGCAATGGCAAAAACAGTAGCCAAAAAGGAGGTAATTTGTTTTAAAGAAAGCTGCAGGGGCAGGCTCTTACCAATTCCACCACCACCAGCAGCAGCAGCAGCATTACAAGCAGGAGAGAGACTCATTACTCAGCCTGCAGTTTCAATTGTGGTACGCTTGGGGAAGAACTCGTGAGTGGAGGAGGTCAGTGTCTGGGTGATCAGGCCAGGCAGGATGTCAGGAACAGTCCTGCTGATCAACCCAAACCTTGGGTTTTTAAACCGTTTGTTTCCCGCCAGTGGCTATGATTGGCCACAGTTTGCTGATTACAGGTAAGGCGGGAAACCTCAGGTGAGCATGACCAATGTTCCCTCTAAGTTGTGCTGGTGCGCTGCAGCGCAGCCCACCACAGCCACCAGCACAGCAAAGGCTGCTGGCAGCGCACTGCCAGCAGCCAGAGTCCCTACACAGAACTCCTCTGGGGCTGGGAGTTTTGAAAACTCCCGCCCAGAGAAGCTCTAACGGAGCATGCCCAGAAAATCTGGGCATGCTCTGTAGAGCTTCTCTGGCCCGGGAGTTATGGCTGGGCCCTCTGGCTCCAATCCAGCCCCGAGGTAAGTGGGGGGGGGGCCAAGTGGGAGCGGGGGGGGGCGATGCCGGGAGCAGAGTGGGGGGGGGATGCCGGGAGTGGGGGGGTGATGCCAGGAGTGGGGGGGCGATGCCGGGAGCGGGGGGGCTAGCAGGAGCAGCGGGGGGGGCTGCCAGGAGGGAGGGGCGCTGCGCAGCGGGCCCTGCGGGGGGGGAGCACAGCAAGCAACCGGAGTTGCTCAGCTGCCCTCTCCCCTTAGAGGGAACAGTGAGCATGACTCATGTCTTCACCATTTCACAGATCTTGCAATTTGGGCAGTGCCCACCTACGCCTAGCCCTGTAGAAATCAATTGGGTGTCAAGGGCCATTCAGTTGAAGGGACCAGCTGCTCCACTCTACACACTTAACTGATGGCCCGGGAGGGGTGGCCATCCAATTAAGTTAATGGGCAACGGACATTCAATAACATCCACAATGTGACATTACTAAATGATGGAGCACTTACTAGGTTTAATACACTGTATGGAATCTTTGTGTTTAGATTTGGGAATTGCAAGAAGCAATATAGTAAGTAACTGCAACTGGGAAATCTATAAAGAAGATGAAATAGAAAGTTATCACTTTTCTATGCAGATTATATATGAAAGTCAAGGTAAAGTTGAAAACACTGGTGGAATCCAATCTGGAGCTTTAGGAGAGCAAGTTGAGGATTCTCATGGCTACGTCTACACTAGCAAATTAGTCCGGATTAAGAATGCTTAATCCAAACTAATTTGCTCGCTGTCTACACTAGGCTTTGCCTAGTTCAAATTAGCACGATGATGCCACTATTGTCCCCCGGGCCACAAGTTGGGAACCACTGTAGTATGGTGTAAGGTATCAATACAGGGATGCTTTCAGCAACAGAGATCAGTAGCATATTTAGAAAAAAATGAAATTGTACAAAGTGGTTTTACGAACGGAAGATGCAGAATTGATCCGACTGTAAGACTAAGAATGGAAATGCATAAAAGCATGGGGAACATAGTCTGAGATAGCTGTCTTTTTTTAGACATTTAAAAAGCATATGACATCCTACGAAGAAAAGATCTGCTATATAAACTGACTGCAACAAAACTGAAGAATGTTTTAGTGGATAAGAGACTTCCTAAATAATAGACCCATTCAAGTCAGTATGGGGACAGCTCTGATGAATATTTATAAACTTACTAATGGCTCTCCACAGTATTGTTTTATCCGTCCTACCTTGTTTAACATGGTGATTAATGATCTCCTGAAGAGCATATGGACAGGATCTGGTGTTACCCTATTTGTAGATGACTGTGCTAAATGAGCCAAAAATTGAAGACTTGAGACAGCTATGGAAGGAACCAATGAAGTGCTCAGGGGGATTTCAGAATAGAGAGATACTTGGGGATTTAAATTCTAATGTGCTGAAAGAGAGGGAATGACTTTCACAAAAAAGAAGACTGAGGAAGAATGGAATTTACATCTGTATAGAGAGAATATTCAGGTAGTTCAGAATGTTACATTCTTAGGAGTTATTTGATAACAAACTTGGAAATGTCATATAGGTAATATCAAGACTAAGTGCAAAAATAGAATGAATCTGTTTAAAAGCACTTGTGGAAACAACTGGGGTGCACATAGCAAGGATGCAATGTAGGGCAATAATAAGACTAGTCTAGGGAAAGTATTCTTGCCAAATTAAGGTTAAAAGGGGGAATTTCTGGCTATTGCAGCTAAATATGAGTTTTTGAGATGAACTATAGTGCAAAGGGTTAATAATCTGGTGACTTTCAGCTGGAGATAGTGGTTTTAAAATTGTGGACACTGGTGCACTTGGTGGTGAGCTTTGGAGGGTTGGCTGGTCACATGATGCTGTTTCCATGCAGCTACAAAGCTGTATATTTGTCTGTCTTAATACATCTCTTCATTAATAGCACTTTTCAATGTCAACATTTGCTGTAGTTGCCATATAAAGGTAAGTGATTGGGAACAGGAAAAGAGTCGGTAGACAGGATACCTTTAAAAAGGTGTTTATACAATGAAATGCTGCAGAATCCCTGCTCTAAGGCATTTATTAACTGTGTTTGCACATGGAGTATTTGCATCCTCATGGAAAAGCTGTAGTGGAAAGTGCCAATCAGTACACTGTGTAGTATCACAGAAAGAGGAAATTTGGCTCAAAATACCATAGCATTTTCATTAGTGTCCTAATAAGTGTGGTATCTGGACTTGAAAGTAAAGCCTGATTTGGAATTTCCATTCAAAGAAAGCAGCAAACAGCTCAGTTTACTAAGCGTTCAGAAACTGCTGGGATTCAGAGCTGTTGATGCAGGAAGTCTGGCTATTTCAAACCTTATGCTGAGGTGTAGTGCTCTTTGTAAATCAGTTTGGAAAAAAGAAATCAAACACGGACACTTTCATTTTACACAGTAAGAGCTATTTGAGCAGTGCCATCGAAATTCGTGAAAAGGCCCACAAAGAGAAGCCAGTAGGGTAAGCTGTGTTACTGGGAAAACAGTGAGATCCACTGCCTTGGATAACTCTTATTCCTTTTATTGCTAAAGTATAGATCCAGGGGTTTTGCAACCATTTTTGTTTTCTATATAGTGGGATGGGAGTTGAGGTAGGGATGGTGCTGAAACTTTTTAGTTGTAACATGGATTTATAGCCTAAGAAAGGAGCCTAAAAAGGTTAAAAACCAATGAGTTATAGTCATCTTTGGTGTTACAAGTAATAGCAGTAGATTCAAATATTTCCAAGAGAAAATTTATTTTTTTTTATGTTCATTATTAGCCACTGTATCACGGTTGATGGCCAGGTATGCTTTAGGTAACAATTAACCAAGTCTGCTGTTTAAAATTAGACTGTAAGTGCTCTAAAATGTGCAGTTATTTGGTTTGCTTTGAAATGTAATGTGCCTCAATGAAACATAGGAGGGGGTTAAAAATTTGGTATCTTTTCACCAATGGGGTTCTGAGATTTTGCTGCCTGAGAAAACCTGATTTTCTTAAGGTGTATGGATTTTACCAATGCATTTTTGCCTACTGATAGGGAACAAACTAGGGCTGTGATCATCGCATCAGGATCTCAGCCACTTGATCATTTCTACAACAGAACGCATGTCCTTCACGAGGCTGTTGGGGAAAAGTCAAATTACAGCTTCTTTAGCTGAAGAATTTAGCACTGTTAAAGCATGCAGACAACATTCCTAAGGCTTGCGTGACAAATGGATTACACTGTGTATGGGCAGACAGGTCAAGAGGATGCTTACCATATGTGATTCATTTGACTCCTGCGGCTCCAGAAGGAGTGTTCTGCCCATCAGACTTGAGTAGTGGCTAAACCATATGAATTTGGCTATGTCTACGCTAGCAAATTAGTCCAGATTAAGGAGGCTTAATCCAGGCTAATTTGCTCTCTGTCTACACTAGGCTTTGCCTAGTTTGAAGTAAAAAATTTATGGTAAGTTTGAACTAACTGCTTAGTTCTAACTAAAATTTGAAATATCCAGATTAACTAACTTTAGTTTGAACTAGCATGATGTAATCATGCTAGTTCAAACTAAATAAGGGAGATATGTGAGTCTCAGAATGCTGAAGGCTTTGCTGCCCAGAGGCTAGCCAGGGTTACTGCATGTTGATTAGAGGCACTTGAGATCAATTAAGAAGCAGCCAGGTGCCTGATAAAAGCTTCCATGCTCCAAACAGAAGCTGTACACAAGCTGGAGGAGGAGCAGGAGGGTGGTGCTGTGCAGAGCAAAGGAGCAGAGGAGTTTGTAGAAGGTAACTGGGCTTGAGAAGAGAAAGAAAGGTGTGTCTGAGACTCTGATTGGTTGAGAAAAGAAACATGGCCTAAGAGGAGACCAGGCACAAGACACTGTAAAGACAGAGGGGGAAAACAGTGCAGGGGAAAGAAGTGTATGCTGGGACATTGTCAGCAACATACTGCGGGAAGAAACCAGGCAGAGTCGTGGAATACGGCTAAGAAGCGTCCCGGGAAAATCCCGGTGTCCTTTATTTATACAGTTTAGCATATCTCTAGCAGTCATTGCAATAATTAATATACCTGTTTACTTCGCCTGAAAGGTGGTGTGAGCTTCTCCAGATCCTCTTTCCCACAAGCCAGGGGTGTGGGGGTAGCATGCTTGTACTTTTCCATATTACACAGAATTCAGGGGTCATGCTGCGAACACAGGCGTGGCCTGCCAGCGTCCATGCTCCCAACAACATACAGCTGCACTTCATAGGGCCCCTGGGCTGGGGCTGGGAGCAGAGGGTGGGCCCAGGTTCCAAATCCCCTCTCCTTTTCCTGGAGTTTCAACAGTGCAAGTGCCCCATAGGTGAAAGACTCAGGCATTTGGGGTCTCCCTGACCTACTTCCACTAAAGAAAAGTGTGAGACTCAGTGCTGGAAAACCAGCAGTTTGCCACAGTTCAGACTAAGTAAATCCAAACTAAGCAGGTACAATATGTAGACATAGTCTTCAAGTCCAATCCTAGACAGGAAACAGAAGTAGGCATCTTGTTATGGGCTACCTCTGTCAGAGGCTTTTTTTTAATATTAAGAATAGCCATACTGTGTCAGACCAATGGTCCATCTAGCCCAGTATCTTGTCTTCGGACAGTGGCCAATGCCACGTGCTTCACAGGAAATGAAAAGAACAGGTACTCATCAAGTCATCCATTCCCAGCTTTTGGCAAAAAGAGGCAAGGGGCACTTCAGAGCATAATTTGTATCTCTGCCCATCCTGGCTAATTGCTTTTGATGGACCTATCCTCTATGAATGTATCTAGTTGTTTTTTCTTTAACCATAATCTTTTTGAGGGGGAAAGGAGGAGGAGAAATTTAGTGCAGCAGAAAATTCAGCATGTGCTCAGACTATTATACAGCACTCTATGGTCTAGTGGCATGAACAGTAGCCTGGGATTCAGAAATTCTGTGTTCTTCTTCAAGTTCTAGCCCTGTATGTGCTCTGCTTCAGGTGTCTGTGCAGTCCAGCACCATCAGAGATTTTTAGCAGCAATGCCTGTCCAGCCACATGTGCAGAGACGGTCTTGCAGAACCACTGTGATGTCAAGCACTGCACACATGACCCAAACCCATCAGTTCCATCTTGGCCATCACTGGCCAGAGACAAAGCTCAGCAGCAGTCTCATGAACCTGGAAAACCAGAAACAGTTTTAGATAGCAGTAGACTAAATAGTTTAGTTAAAATAACTTAGTTTTAGTGTAACTCTTTTACTTTGTTAATTAAAATCTTCTCTTTAATTACTATCTTTTTACTTATTTCTTAAGTAGGGTCTCATATTCAAGAGAGAAACTACTAAAAAATGCTTGGTCCCTCAGACTTTAAGAAATGTGCTGCCTGTAGAGGTGCAAAACTTGTCTCCAATGGTCACTCTCTAGGTGTTAGGTGCCTCAGAGAAGGGTTCACACTTCAGAGATTCATTCACTGTATAAACTTAAAGGCAGAACTACGTGTGACAGAGACCTTTGCCTCAAGGTGATACTCATGGAAAAATTGCTGAGACCAGCTTTTGACCTGGGACAAATATGCCAGGAGTATCTCCAGGGAAAGCAGAACAAACAAGGAATCCCATGACACTTTTAAAGACTAACAAATTTATGGGGGGAAATCCCACTTTGTCAGACACTTTAAGAAAGCAGGCAAAGGCAGGACTAATTCCTACTAAACCAAGGAAAAACAGCTCTGATCTTGCCCCCGACAGACACGCCTAAAATAAAGAAGTCTTCTGCCAGATCATTGTTCTCATTGCCAATCATTGCCAAGGAGAGCACTTTTGAGGCACTGGGCACATTAGGCACCATCAACATGAGAACCTCTTCCAGGCCCCAACTGAAAGGAGAGGGAACACAAGTCTGACTCTGCCTCACTGCACCACTGAGCCTGACAAAAATGGCACTAAGACCCTCTATGGGAAATATACGTCCAGCGCAAATGTTGATGGCTCAATTTACACTCACCAAGACAGCACCTAACAAGTCAAAGTGGGAAACAATGGCACCAACATCAACACCAGCTAAGCAAACCACACCAGCACCAATAGCACTGAAGCAGAAGGCCCTGCAACAAAAATTGCTATAAACTGGGGACACTGCAATATCTTCAAGCACCACACATACTACTCTTCAGCACTAGTGGTTCCTCAGAATACACAGCACTGGAGCAGACACTACCAACCATTACTACCCCATTCTCAAGTAATGATGAAGATAGCCAAGAAGAAGGGGCCTTTTCATCACACCATTCTCCCCCCCCAGTTAGGCTCAAGTCTTCATTGCAACACACACAATCAAAATATCAATAGAGTAGAGTGAGGCAACAATGATTTGGCCAACCCTGGATGTGTCCAGCAATGTCATTTCTGATGCAATGGCCACCATGGAACCTGTGGATGACATACAAGACTCAGTTTAGTCAACTTATAGTGCCAGCTTGTGGAAGTGAAGATCACCACACATACTTGAAACTAACAAAAACCAGGAAGAAACAATAGAGGAAATGGAAGAAGGTCAGGAACAAGATTCACGCATTTCCTTCCATTACCTAATGATACCATAATGCCTCCACCTTCCCGCCACAGCAGACAACTTTAAACAATTCCAAGAGGTTTTCAGGAGAGTAGCTCAGAGACAAGAAAGTCCTCTGGAGGAGGTATCAGAAAATCAACATAAATTTAGATACTCCAGATGTCCTCCACTACAAAAATCATATTATCAATAAATGACACAATCATGGATTCAGTGGAAGTTGTGTGGCAAACTCCAGCCACCTCCATACCAATGTGCAAAAGAGATGACAAAAAAATACTGCATTCCTGCCAATGGCATGGAATTTTTATTCACTTACCCTCTGTCAAACTCCCTAGTGGCAAAGGCAATGAACCAAAAAGGAAGCAAACAGAATATAAATCCACCCTTCACAATAAGGAGTGGAAGCGACTTGATTTATTCAGGTACAGAGTGTACTCTTCCTCAAATCTAGAGTTCAGGGTAGCAGGCTGTAGTGTGCTACTAGCAAAGTCCATTCATGACAACTATAGTAAATGTGGTGACTTCATTAATGACCTGCCAAAGAATAGAAGGGAACAATTCTGAGCCATGACAACTGAGAGGCAGCTTATAGATCACACAGCTTTGCAAGCATCCCTTGTCATAGTGCACCCAGCAGCACAAACAAGTGCCACAGATGTGATCATGCACTGGGCATCAAGGTTGCAGTCCTCTGGAATACTAAATGACCTACACACCAAAGTACAAGACCTTCTATTATATTCTATTCTATATTAGTAAAAGCTATTCTCAGAAAAAACTGAAGCCCTCCATTCCATGAAGAACTCTAGAGGCAACTGTAATAATCCTTGACATATACACACTTGCAAGAAATTTGAACTGTACCACACAGTGTATCATAATTTACTTGATAATAGACGGGGTCAAAGTGAGGGGGAACTCACCGGAACATCGTTCAAGAGTCCACTATTTTTAGGGACTCAGCATTCCAGGGCCCCTAAAAATAGAATGTGGAGCTGCAATGCCACGTTTTGGGGCTAACCATTGAAAAATGCAGGCTCTGGAACACAGTGTTCCAGGTCAACATTCTATTTTTAGGGACCCAAACACTGGGCCCCTAAAAATAGCAGGCCCTGGAGCAGCATTCCGGTGGGCACAGGAGGAGGGCAGGGGCCAGGGACATTACTAGGGCGCTCAAGGCCCTCCCTAACCCCTCCCCTTCTACACCCTGCCCCCAACCAGAGGCCTGCTGTGGTGCCACAGCTGCAGTGCTGCCCGGACTGTGGCCTATCCCCCCCACCTTCCAAGCTGCACCGCTGGTGAGCCAGAGCTGCAGACTTGCGCTGAGGGTGTTTTGTGGGGCAGGGGTGGGGTGGTGGCATGGGGAGGGGGGCAGAAGCTGGGGTCCAGGAGGGCCCACCAGCACAGGAGGGGGGCCACCAGCACTGGAGGGGGGCCCGCTGGCACAGGACTGTTCCAGGGCCCCCCAAATTATAATTTAACCTCTGATAACAGAGCAATTTGCTATCTACAGACATAGACAGAGTCCCCAAAGATGGAGACCACTGCAGACACAGTCATGTTCTTTGCAACATACATCAGTTAAGCAGTCATTCTGAAATCCTGGTTAAAGGTCAGAAAGACCTTCCCTCTATCCCCATGACAACAAGCAGCAACTCAAAAATCTTTGGATTCTGTTTACAATCTTTTTAAAACTTATGAATGTCAATTACCCCAGAAAATGGTTCTAGAAATCATAAAGGCAACTATTTGATCCCTTTCATATCAATTCCACCAACCCAGCCCCTCTTCCCCATCCCTCTCAGGCAACCTTCTCACCAGCATCTCCTGTGCCAAGAAGTGCAACATCTTCTACAGTTAGGTGCAGTGGAACAAGTTCCTTCCCAATATGGGAAAAAAAAGATTCTATACCCTTTATTTTTTAACACAGGAAAAAAGTGGAGGCTGGAGACACATTCTAGACCTCAGAAAACAGAATAAATAAGTGCAAATTCAAAGATTCAAGATGGTCACATTAGCCATATTAATTCCAATCATGTTAATTACAGCACTGGAACACAGGGACTGGCTCTCAGCCATCAGACTACAAGATGTGTGCTACCATATCACAATACATCAAGCTCACAGACCATTCCTTTGCTTTACAGTTGGAAAAGAACATTACCAGTACAAGGTACTACCATTTTGCTTCTCCGGAGCACTGCAAGTCTTCTCCAAAACCTTCACAGTACTAGCAACACACCTATGCAAGCAAAGATGGTAATATTTCTGTATCTCAGCAACTGCTGGTTGAGAGGACCTACTCCACCAAAGGCAACAGACAATACTCAGAGGACCATCAATTTCTTTCAAAGCTTTGGGTTGCAGATAAACAAAAGAAATCTATATAACTCCAGCTCAGCAACTAGAGTTCATAGGAGCTCACCTCAACTCCACAGAAGCCAAAGCATCACTGTCACTATGGATACTTCAAACACTGACAAATCTTACCTCACTAGAGATAGACAGTGCATATATAACATACATCTCCCCATAGCTAATAGGACACATGGTAGCCACAACTTTCGTGGTAAAACATGAATATCTGCACATACATTGTATAAAAGATGATTGTGTTCAGTCCACCAAACAAGCAGTGAGTCCACAGATCTTCACAATATCCAACAAAGTCATCACTACATTCATGGACAAAAACAGAAAATGTATGTTCAGGAATACCTTTCCAACAAGAACGGCCATTAGCAACTATTAAGATGGATGCTTCAATAATCGGATGGGGTACCCACATGTAACACACCATTCAGGGACAGTGGTCTCTCACAGAAAACATGATTACACATCAACTTGCCTGAATAATGGGCAGTCTGCAATGTATGTCTCTATTTTCTTTCACAGATAATGAACAAAATAATACGCATAATGACTCATAACATTTCCTGTATGTTCTACATAAATCTACAAGCTGGAGCCCGATCCCATTCCCTGTGTACGGAGATAATGATACCGTGTAATTGGTGTACAAGTCAAAACATACCCATCTCAGCCTCATATCTTCCAGGGTGTCAGAATCCAATTGCCAACAGACTGAGCACACATTTCTCGCAAGATCATGAATGGAAAAATGGATGACACAGTCTTCAAATCAACAATCCAATGGGAATTTCCATCAATAGACCTAGTAGCTACAATTGGAAATTCCCATGATTTTGCTTGAGAATGGGAATAGAATGCCATTTCCTGGGAGACACCTTCCTCTTCAAGTAGGAAGCAGCATTAGTGTGTGCGTTTCCACAAATCTCATAACTATCAAGAGTGATATACAAGATGCGACATGACAGGGCCAGAGTAATACTGATAGCATAATACGGCCCAGACAAACTTGGCTATTTTTACGTGATGAGAATGACAGTCTGTGTCCCAAGAAATCTACTCTTCAGACAGATCTCCTCTCTCAGAATGGTGGTCAGACTCTCCATCCCACTCTGGGCAGACTTTATCTGAAGGCCTGGTTCCTACATGGTTCTATCATGATGAATGAAACTGTTCAGAACATGTGAAACAGCTATTACTTAACAACAGAAAATGAACCATGAATAGAACTTACCTTCAGAATGGAAGTGTGCCTACATATGGTGCTAAAACAAACACATTAACATACTTTTGGCACCTCTCCTGGTAGTTCTGGACTACTTACTGGAACTGAAAACTTCAGGACTCTCTCCATGAGTTCCATCAAGGTACATATTGCAGCCATCAACATATTCCAACACAAAACTGAAGGGATATTATTTACACTTCCAACTACCAAATAGGTCCTCACTGTGTACAGACTACCAACCCAGAAGTCCATGATCCCAAGCCAACACTGGACTCAAACTTAGTATTAAAAACTGGCATGGGACCTTCTCTTCCCCTTTTAACTATTGGCTACGTGCCCACTATTACATCTATTGATGAGAATAGCATTTTTAGTCACTATCAACTCAGGAAGACAGGCAGGTGAGATAGCAGCCCTCATGGCTCACATTCCATATGCCAAGATCCAAAGGGGCAGCCGTGTTAGTCTAGTTCAGTAAAACAAAGAAGGAGTCCAGTGGCACTTAAAGACTAACAAATATATTTATTGCATGAGCTTTTGTGGGAGAAAATCTCACTTCATCAGATGCTTTGAAAGGGGGGAACTTACAGAATGGGAGAAAATAAATGTAGGGAAGTGCAAATCATAGGATCGGGTAAGACTGTGACAGCAAACATGGGCCTTATGCTAAACTTCTACTGAATCATCCTTTCAGCTAAACCAATTGATCCATGGTTCTATTCCAAACCACAGGGTATTGAACAGGAGGCCAGGCGGCACACATTAGATGTCAGGAAAACAATGATATTTAGACAAAACTAAGTCTTTCTGTAAATCTGCAAGGCTATTCATCTCTGCAGCACAGTGACCCAAGTGCTCCACAGTATCTACACAGAGACTTTCCAAAAGAATCTCTAACGGCATCCATTTATGCAATGAGCAAAATAAAATAAAACCACCATCAGGGATCAGAACCACTTCACAAGGTCAGTGGTGACTTCTGTCACCATCGATTACTCGACCATTTCAAAGTCAACTTCAGTGGGGCACTGCTCTACTGTCACCTGAAGTGGAGCACCTACAAGTATAGCACTTAAAAGAAGAAATGGTTACTTGCCCTATGCAGTAGCTGAAGTTGTGCAAGATGTGTGTTCCTGTGGGCACTCCACTACCCCTCTTTCTCTTCTTTACTTTGGAGTTTGTTTAGGGACTCTAGTGGAAAAGGAACTGAGGCACTAGGTTGTGTGCCAGGCTCTGCTAGGCATTGTGTGTGTGAGCAAGAAACAAGCCACAACAAAAACAGACGGAGGGAAGGAGTGGAAAGCCAGGCATAGCCAAGACAAACCACCATAGGCCAGGGAAAAGTTCAGCATCCGAGCTGGCTGGATACTTGCTATGAGAGACTTGGGATTGTGAACAGGGACATCGTGACACACAAATATTTGGGGGGGGGGGGCCCATTGGCCGCCGAGACCCTGATCCATTCCCTTCCCCCCCACTGGTTCCCTGAGCCCTTCCCAACCTGCCCCCCCCCGGCAACCCTCTGAGCCCTTCCCTAACTCACCAGTCCTGCTGCTGGTACCTGCTACCCTGAGCCAACCCCCTCCCCCATGCCCTTTCCCCACTGGGCCAACGTGCCTGCCCCTGGACTCCACCCACCCTTGGCTCCTTTGCCTGGCCGCCAGGAGAGAGCTGGCTGTGGCAGCAGCTGAGGGTCCCAGCATGACGCTGCTCTGAGCATGGAAAAACTTCCAGGCCCAGCCTGGGGCTGCTCCCTACTGGCTGGAAGACTCAGTCTTCCGACCAGGTAGAGGCCGCAGCTGCCTGCTGCCCAGGCAGTTTTCGCTGCATGGGGGGCGTGACAGTGCACCCTCACGCAGTTTAGGTGTGCACTACTTGGGGTCTGGCTCTGAGTTTCAAGGGGGTTGAGGCCCCCGGAGGCCTCCCGAGTGATGCCACTGATTGTGAGCAAGAAAATTATCCACAGTTTTTGGTTCCTCCAGTGTTCATGGAAACAGAATTTTGTACCTTCTTTGGAAACAGACAAGACTGCATCAAAGACAGCCAACTCTATCATTAAGTTCACCTCCTAATTCACAACCTCACTTTTCTGGCTAGATACTCATGGTGAAAAGAATTACAAAGCCAGTAAAGGAACACATTGCAATTTTTAAAAAGCATCTTAAAGTTGGGGGACATACAAATTTTGAGAGGGTGAAAGACAGGACTTTCCCTGTCAGTAGTCTACAGGCTTGAAATAGTCTCAGTATGGATTCAGGTGCTGAGCTGTACAGGATCAAATCTTTTCTTCAAGGCAAATCTACTCCTTCGCTTTATATTGGGTTGTGTTGACATTCTTGCTTCACATGCTGGATACTTAAGGTTTAAACATTTTAATAGTAACATAAAAAGAATATATAGTAGCAATATCAAAACCAGCACTGGTTTGGAGATATAGTGCAGGGCAGGGTTCCCACAAAATCCAATAAGCAGAACTCACTCACCCCAGGGTATGTAGAACATGTCCTTCACTTCTACATTATCCGCATACTGACCATCATAGTTTTAGCTTTGACCCCTCCAAAGGCAGTGGGACTCAACCAGCCACTTCCAATTGTTTTCTGCTACTTTGGGATCCACTTGCACCACCTCATCCCACTGGTCACTCATACCTTCCACTGGTACCATCAGCTGGTTGCTCACACTGCCACCCGCTGGCCACTGGCATCACCTACTGGTCACTCACACCTTCTGCTGGCTGCTCACACTGCCACTGGCACCACCTGCTGCCCGCTCCAGAGGCACCAACTTCTCTTGACCTCAGTCAGCTTTCTGGTAAATTCAGCACTTAGAGAGGATTTTAACCCTCTAGTGATTTCAGCGCAAGACTTCAGCTTTTAGAACATCAGAGAGTGCTCTCTGATGAAAATAACAAAAGAACTCCAAAAGGAATCAGTAAGTCTATCTTTTGACAATGGGAGGGGAATTAGGCATTTCCTAAGGCTCAGCTCTTCAGCAGAGCTGATAACCGTGCCCTTCTTCCCCTTAGACTGAAAAATAGAGTTGCTTACTCCTCCGAGTTCTGTGTTGCTAATGGAGTCTTTTCCAGCAGGACAGGCTAACACAATTTAGGCAATCAAAGGGTAGCATAGCATGAAAAAAACAATATTTCATTTCCCCCTTAGTTAAAACACTGAATTTTGAGGATTTGAATCAGCCACACATACTGTTTTCCATTATGACCAGGACCTGGGCAGATTAATCCATATACAGTGAAAATATGCTAAGTACACTTGTACTAATACAAATACAAAGGCCATGCAAATTGGGTCCCCAAGCCCAGAAACTGGTGGATTCATCCATATACAGTGAACATATGCTAGGTATCTAATTGTACTCATAAATCTTATTCATTGTATCTGACAGTCCTGCTCTTCCCTTTGCTTTATCTTAGAATTCCAAATCCTCAACTGGAGAGACAATTGTTCAACTATAGTTTGATTTCCCAAGACTAAATATTTTAATCTCTTCTAGTTCTCTGTCTTCATTCAAGACTTTTACCTATCTTTTAACTCTGTTATCATGTTATCATGGCAGGCAGTTACATCATGTTTGTTTCATTCATAGCAGTCTTTCTATATTTGTTGAGCACTCTTTTCTTCACTATTTCCACTAAGCACAGCCCAAAAAGATTAATATTAGAATTCTATCCTTAAATTGATAGGCATTTCTCTGGTAGCTATCTGCTTTTCATGCCATGGTATCATAATACTCACACTACTTTTGATTCATAGAGCTTGGCCTTGGGTTGGCTCTAATTTTTTATGATTCAGAAGTGGAACTGAAGGCTTGACATCCTTAGCTAGGGTGACCAGATGTCCTGATTTTATAGGGACAGTCCTGATGTTTGAGGCTTATTCTTATATAAGTTCCAAGGTTTCTGTTATCTCCCACAAAAGCTCATGCGATAAATAAATCTGTTAGTCTTTAAGTGCCACAAGACTCCTTGCTTTTTCTGAGAGCTCTGGGGCCCCAGCATCCTGGCTGAGGGGAGCACGAGCAACTCAGGAGACACTGGGGAGGACTGTAGAGGGCCCCAACCCACCACCAGCCCACAAGGGGCAAGCCCAGCAGGAACATGTTGTTTCTCCTGTGGGAGGCCTGGCCATTTCTGGAAAGAGTACACCCAGATGGAGTGGTCCTGTGGGCAGGTTTGGACAGCCGCCACCCATGCTTGGGAAGGGCAGCCTCCTAAGTTGATGATGGAGGTCCAGATAAATGGGGTGACTATGACAGCTCTGATCAACACGGAGTGTAGTCAGTCAATAATGCAGCAAGAGCTGGTTCTGGAAGGGGTCACAGTCACCACAGTGCATTTACAATGCATCCATGGTGATATCTGCCCATATCCCATGACCAAGGTAGACCTTACAATCCGAGGTCGGATGTGGAGAATGCAGGTCAGCATTGCCAAGAATTTAGCATACCCAGTAATACTGGGGGAGATATTGCTGAGTTTGTGGAGCTCGTGAAGGCATGGATCACCCAACCACCCAGCAACCGAAAAGGAGGAGGGAGTGCATTGGGCCAAATCTGACCTGGTCACAAGGAAGTGGGGAGCCTGACACATCCAGGGGACCAAGAGGGACACGATCCAACTCAGGCAACTACCCCATCCCAGACAGGGGACAGGAATTGGACTCGGTGGATTTGCAGTGGACTGATGCAGGGAGAGGCCTTTGTCAGAGACTAGAGAGACAACTCCACATTGAGTCGTCCTTGTGAACAAATATCTTGCATCGATGGAGAAGAGGTGGACCCTGTGGGGGAGGGGCATTTGGGGAGACAGAAAACCCTAGGCCGGGTGGATGGGTGGTTTTACCATGCTGCCACCTCTCTGTGCTCCCCCAAGCAGCCCCCCCCACCACCACAGCCAGTCCCCGGCAGCTGCCCGTTCCTAACCGCTTGCCTCAGCCATGACCCCCTTACCTGGCTGCCAAACAGTCCCACCACAGGCATGCTCTGGGTAGGAGTTTTGACCCACCTCCCCACCTAGAAGTACTAGTGATGCCGAGCTCCCAGACAGCGGAGGAGCTTGGTACTTGAAAAAGCCCTACAGGTCACTTTCGACCCACGAGTCAAAGGGGTTGGGAGCCCCAGAATTCTGAGGGTTATTAGGGGCTGCAGGCGGTAGCTCTGTGGGCCGCATGTTTGAGACCCCTACCTTAGAGCAAACATAGATCTGGCCCCACAACTGCAAGTGGGCCTTCCAAGAACTGCAAGGATGCTTGAGCAAAGAACCCATCCTCATCCACCCAGATTTCTCCAGAAAATTTATCCTCCAAACTGACACTTCAGGGGTTGAGCTATAAGGCTGTGCTGTCTCAGGAATGGGTCGGGGAGGAACATCCTGTGGTGTACCTGAGCTGGCAGTGAACTGGGCAGTAGATGCCCTCCAGTATTACATCTGGGGGAACCTGTTCCAGCTCCCCTCCAATGGATGCAGACAATGAAAGACACCAATCCGCATATTACGCAGTGGTACTTGGCGTTACGGCCTTACATGTTCACGATCACTCACTGGGCAGGCAGGGACCATTATAATGTGGACTTCTCCTCCAGGGAAGAGGGAACGCTGGACTCCCCTAGAGTAGGCCCAGGGAGCCTGGTGAGGGGAGGGTGTATGATAGGATGTACTAACCCCTGCCACCAGAGCGGGAGCCTTCTACCACCTCAACAGCGGGGGAGGCCTCTCTTGGTCAGCTGCAAGGTCCTCCTTCAGGCTGCTAAACATAACAGCCCTGCCTATATGTTTTCTCCCAAATCCCCATGCCTTGATGTTGTGGCAAACTGCAAACAAACTTCCCAGTGCACTTCTAGCAGCTCCACTCCTCTCTGACCTCCCTTCAGCTGTCCCCGCCTGCCTGAGAAGGAGGCTTTTAAGTAGTCTAGCTAGTTCCTTGATTGGTTCCAGGTGACCCTACTAACCTGGAGTAGCCCTGACTGAACTAACCCAGGGAATAAGGATTTACCATATATGCTTTTGGATAAAATGACCCACAGATAAGCCAACCCCTGGTTCTGAGCTCCCAAAACACAAAAAAAGGGGTGACCATTGTATAAGTCAAGGTCGCTCTGTGGCCTGGGGCCTCTAACCCCCTACCCTGCGCCACCAGCTTCCCTGGACTCCCTGACATCCTCTCAAACCCCTGGGAACTGCCACTGCTTTCCTTGTAGTTCTTGACCCCCTCTCTAAGCCCCAAGCCATGCTGCCACTTTCCCTTCTGTCCCTGACACCCTCCTTAACCCCCTGGCCATAATGCCACTTTCCCCACTGTCCCTGACACCTTCCCTAACCCCCAGGCCATGCCACTGCTTCACACACCGTCCCTGACCCTCTCCCTAACCCCTGGGCCCTGCAGCTGGCTCCCACAGGTGGGCCCCCTTACCTGGCCGCTCCAGTGGCTAGGCACAGGCTGGGGCTTGCTCCCCTTGCTTTAAGCCCTGCCCAGGCTGAGTACCCAATATGGCTGCTCCAACAGCTAGACAGATGCTGGGGCTCCCACCCCCATGCATGCTCAGAGTGGGAGATTTAACGTTCCTAGGCTGGGGCTGCTTTCTGCTCTATGACCCACATATAAGCCTAGTGCCCTTTTTAAAGGGATTTTCAGGCACAATAATCTCAGTTTATATGAGAGTATATATGGTACTAATCCTGGAGCTCATATACACGCCCTCTACCACTCTTCTATATCCATCAGGACTAACCCTGTCACACAACCCTTGTGTCCCCTTATTGAGGAGGTTGATGAACTTCTACATTCATGTTATGACACCTGTGTGCTCTGGTGATGGTGCTCGTGGAATGGTACATAGCAAAGATGAATAATGCAGTACCACTCAGGAAAGTTTTCTTCACATCCCTACTATACAACCAATAACACTCTTACAAGGGTAAAAAAATAATAGCTCCATATGCAATCTGTAGAAGTCATATTGCACCCATTCATGCTAATTAAACTAATATTCTCCACAAAGTGCCTATTTGTAAAGCTTAATAATGGCAATTTGTCAACCATTTCACACACTGTTTGCCTAGAGTTTTCACATGTAGTACTTGACTGTGCACCGCCCCCCCACCACGTAAATACTAGGCAGTTTTGTGCTGCATTAATCATCTTATCATCACTGTTAAGTTCAAGGCTGCTTTCTCTGTTAGAAATCAAGGGGTTGTACTATCAGAAAGAGGACAAAGTCATGGGAAAAGGAGATTAAAAGAGGAATTGCTGAGTCAATACTCTTGTAAATTCCAGCGTTTGTAGTTCCCTGTCTTTCATAATATCTGAGTGGCACAACATTGCTAAGAGACCATGTATTAGAAAATGAATGAATCCCTCTTCTCCTACATATGATCATTGTCTTATATGCAGCTTCTGGAACACCACTTGTGGCCAGGTCAGAGAATTCAACTGTAGAATCAAAGTTGAGTCTTTCTGAAGTGAACAAGATCAGAACAGAGATTATGATTCTAGGTCAGCATGAAACCAACATTTTGCTTCTGAAATTACTGTGAGATGGTTTTATCTTAATAAATAATAATAATAATAATAAAGCCCTCCAGAAGATGATTCAATGATTCTTTGAAATAAAAAAAAATCATTTATGAAAACTCTCTCTGCAAAAGTCTTAGCATAATAACTAACTTGAAAAGCCATTACTGTTGATTGTCCACATTTTCTGCTAACCATGGTGTCTGAGGGACAAGCTAATGGAAAGTAATTAATAAAGCCGAGCGTGAGACTTATGGCACTGACTGATGCTGATTGTAAAACTGGGACTCAGGATTCTCCTGGTTCAAGGAGAACAAAGAGATGGTTTCTGTTTTTTGACAAGGAATCAGGAAGAACTAGTGAATGAAAAACAGTACGTCACCCCACAAAAAGCAATGCAATTAGAACTATGGTATTTTAAATCACTTTTTCTTCCTTTCTTTCCCTCAAACTCTTATTCAGAGTGCTGTTGAAAAATGGAAGCTGGTGTGAGAAATCGTCTGGTGCAATTGCTAAATCGAGACAGTGTTGCCAATTCCAAGGTTTATAATTTACTATACACTGTTGTTGCACCTGAGCGGTACAACATATCAGACCCCACCGCCAGCACTGGCCTGGTCACCGTGCCCCAGTGGCAGGGGAGGGTCCACAAAAGCGAGCAATCCTGCTGCTTGATCTGATCCCATCTGGACCTCATCCATATCACAGTTGACTGGCAACTTCTCCATGTCAGAGGCCCCAGTAGAGTTACTGGCTTATCAGGGGCAAGTGGCTCCAGGGCTATCTCAGGATACCAACCTGCTAACAACTCACCTGCAGGGTTCTAGGCCCAGGTTTGAGACTGCATGCAGCTTGCTCATGGGAGCTGGGTCCCAGGCCACAAGCAGGTCCTGAAAAAGAAGAAAGATGCCTTTCCCTGCTAGGAGCACCAGTCATGTAGAGCTCCTGAACTCTCTGTCTATGTTTCCTGTTCTGACCCCTGACTTCCAGCCTGATGGACAGAAAATCCCAGGCTCTGCCCATTTGGGGCCATTCTGTCCCTCCCTGTCTGGATCTAAGTGAGGCCACTCCCCCTCACTACAATCAGGCTGTGTTCTAGTATCCTTAATTATGTTTGTTGCTCCAGCATCTGCTTTCAAACAGCAAATCTGGAGGTAGTTGGCACAAAAAGGCCTTCTAACAGAAGAAAATGAGAAAAATGTATGGGACTATTCAAATAGGAATCTTTTAAATTTATGTATTTTGCATACTATTAGTGTTTTAATCTGTTCAGCCTCTATTTTTACAAGAGCAGGATCAGCGGTATGCTAGAAATAACCACTTGCAACAACCAGCTATAGAATTTTAAAATATGCGTCTTGAAACACTTTATAGTGTGGTTTTTAGTATGGAAGTAACTGTGCAAATTCCAGGAAGAGCATTTAATTCCATCATCCATAATACTGTGAATTTTCTCAATTTACAGATTCAAATATTTTTTTTTCTCAATGCTATCACACAAAAGGCAGCATAGTCTAAAAATCCAGCTCTTAAAATCACTACCAGTTACAGAAGATTTTGCCATCAGAATTTAGATGCATCTTCTCTTCCGTAAGCCTTGAATAATTCACTGAAAACCTTATGCAGCCTGAGTCTGTACTGACTTCTTAGCAGCACCCCTTGTGCTGTGGAATCCTTCATTGTGGTGTACCAAAGACAGCAGGGGGTTGGTGGATTCCTGGCATGGTTCCAGTAGTGTCTGAGAGGTGGAGTGGGCACTGAAGCCAGCACAGATGCACATGACCTCTGTACTGAATGTTAGTGAAGATGCCCTATACTCAGACCCTGGCCATTGTCTGACCCAGACACTGCATGTCCACAACACACACAATGAAAAAAATACTACACCTCCTGATTTCAAGGACTTGCTATCCAATTGGAGCTACCTACTCTTATGTTTTGATAGCACCAGACAGTCTCATCCTTAAGAAATGTGATGTCCCTATTTAAAGTTACATGACTATCATGCCTACTCAGCTAAACAAGTTAGCTGACAGGAACAACATACAGATAAAAGAGGCCCAAAAATGCATTAGTTTGTAAGACCCACTATTTTCAGTAGAGAATTCAATCACTTAAAATACCACACTAAGCAGCTTCAGATCACAAGAAAACTTTGGCTCCCGCATCCAGCAATGGTTTTGTTTTTTTGGTTTTTTTTAACAGTGATAATCGGTTTCCTGAGAAGGAGTAAAAATGTGTGTTGGATGATAGGTATAGTCACAAAACAAGACAAAAAATATACTTTTTTCCAGCTTACTATAGCATGCTAACAAGAGACACTATAATGAGGAAAGGAGGAAAGGAAAACCATAAACTAACCTAAATAAATCTTTGGAAAAATACTATAATAAGCAAAGTTGGTTTATTAGCAGCTTATCCTTAAATGTTATAGGAAATACAATTTCTGTTAAGCAAACCAAAGTACAGCCCTGAGCTAACAGAAATGTTAAAAAAGATAGGCAATTTCCTTAAGAAAAAAAGACTAAATAAGGAAAAACAAACAGAAGTTAAGTATTCATGAATTAGCAAAGAAAAAGATGCAGTAACCAGTTGTCATTTACAAACTAGTTACTAGAGGTCAGGACTACAGTAGCTGTTCTCTGCCATTTCTAAGGGGCCAGGTCCCAGAAAGGCATCCTGGGAAAAAAGTCTTTAAAAAGAGCATCTCTGTGCCATGCAAAATTTATAGAAACTAAGATGTCACAAAGAAAGGAAGGAGTTATTTTATCAACTCTCATTCTGCTAATAAGATCATAGATAGTAAAAATTCTAAAACAGAAATATCCTAAAAATAAAAAGTAAACCCATGTTTCAATATTAAAAACTAAAAAATTCCTTGGTGTTTTCAAATGTATTAATATAAAAAGTGTTTATCATATGTTTCATATGCATGTAAGAAGGCAAAATCCTTTGAGGCTGGATTCTGCCTACTTTCACTCTATCAAACCTTTCTCTGAAGCCTTGTCTACACTCCAATGCCTATGTTGATGGTCTCCATGGATCAATGCAGCAGGATCAATTGAGCAGCCAGTGGAGACCTGCTCAGTTGATCCCAGAAGTGCTCTTTATTCCCTGCAGTAACTCCACCCCCCCCCCCCCCAAAGAGTAACACTGCGTCAAACACAGAACATTTCTCATCAGCACAGCCCAGTGAAGACCCTATGATAAGGGAGGGTAAGTAACTCAAAGGGAGATACACAACCTACATACTGTAGAATGCGTCTCTCCCATCAACCCAGTGTGGCAATGCAGACTAGGCCTGAGAGTATTACTGCTGTAATGAGTGGTACACAGTGGGCCATACAGTACTACTCAACAGCTATGTAATGATATAAGAAGAAACTAGAATTTTTAGCCATATTAATTTTTCTGAGGATTTTTCCAGTTCTAGGTTGCTTCTCCAAAAGTGTTGAAAGACTACATGAATCTCCTGTCTTGAGTGACAGCAGTTACCTAGAGTATGTCTACAGTTATGACAGCACATATGGTACAGCATTGCATGCACATCTTGCATTTGTTTAAAGAGCAGGATAGTTGGTGAAACACTGTTTAAATGAGTAAGCTTAAGTCAGGTAGAATGCCTTGCCTGCCTTCACACCGAGGGTACATAGCCTACCTGGCTCTCTCTTTCCCTAAGCAATGAGTTCACCCATCTTCGAAGCATCTGAGGAAGTGGGATCTTCTCCCACAAAAGCTCATGCAAAAAATAAATCTGTTAGTCTTAAAGTGCCACACAACTCCTTGTTGTTTTTTTTACTGCACTAGACTAACACGGGTATCCCTTTTGAAATTGACTGTTGTTTTTGGCAGCGTCATAGGATGCTGCCAGAGTCTTTCACCACTGAAGTCCAAGGCTGCTGAGTGGAGAAAAGTTCTGAGAGCAGGAGGCAGTGGGCACAGCTGTCAGCAGCTTGGAGCAGCCATTGACCCGTTTGTAGCTACACACTATACTGAGTGTGGACGGCCTGTCTTTTGCTGATATGTGTAGATACACAGATCCTACGCAGTGCCACAAGTGTAGACAAGGTCTTGGATAACACCAGGAAAAAGAGGCTGGTTCAAAGAGTGGAGAGGAAGGAATAAAAAGCAACAATGTGTGGAAAGAGCAGTTGCTGTAAGATCTATGCAGCAATGAAGAGCAATAAGGTATGAAGGAAACAGAATAAGCAGACTGTGATGGGACTAGAGCTGTGCAGCTCGGCAAAGACAAGTAAACGTAATAGTCACAGAGCACTTGGGTTCATTCCCTGATCCTAGCGCAAAAGAAATACTGTGCTGGCTGGATCTCTGTGTGTGGCATCTCCACACACACAGACCCTAAAGTGGTAGTCCCCAACCAGTAGATCATGACCTACTTCTGAAGGGCAGTTGCCATTGAAACCCATGAACATTGAGCCATCTGCTGGTGAAAGGTTGGAGGCTACTGCCCTACAGGGTGTGGCTCCTCCCAGTGGGAAATGATCCTGACCCTGAGAGGAAAGTGAGGTAAGGGAGATGGTTCTTTCAAGCCTGCCTGTGGGGAGGCAAGGTGGGTTTGTAAGGGTTGGGAGCAGCACCAGCAAGAGGATATCTTCCTTTGTACCCTCTTCCAGTAATAAAGATGTCTTCTGTTTTACTGAGCTTGTGCCAGTGTCATTATTAGAGGGAGTCTACCTGTTTGTGCTAACCCATGAGAAAGAGAGTACAAACACACACCAGGAGCTAAAATTCCCCAGGTTCCCTATGTCATGTGGGTTGTGTGTCTCATTGGACAACATGGATTTGAAGTATGTTGCTTTACTAGTATGCATAAAATGGATACTGTGCATCTTACCTGCTTTGTGCAAAAGCTAGAATTCCTTACTATGCGATGTCCAAATGCAATAGGGGCTTTAGGACTTTGGTCCTGCTTTTTACAACTGCCTGCTCTGCATTTTCAACCTATTCCACCAACACCACTTCTTACATACCCCAAGTTTTCCCTTGCATCACTGAAATAAAGAAACTAAAGGAGCTAAGGAGAGATCACGGATGATGCTTTGAACCAGGGGTTTCACTAGTGCTGGCCACACGGGGCTCATGCCCCACGTCTCATCGCCAGTGCCCTTGGTCTTCTGGAGAACAGAGACCCAGCTGCCGCCAGCCCAATGCGGCCTCCCTCTGGGGGCAGCCTGCCCAAGGCCATCCCTTGAGGGGATGGGGCCCAGGGCCAATCGGCCTACATGGGCCTCTCCCCGGCCAGTCCATCCTGGGTGCAGGGCGGGGCAGGCTGGGGCAGGCTGGCATGTGGCTGGGGCCCCGCGGAGCTCCAGCTACACACCTGCCCGACCCCTGGGCTAGAACGCTGCTGTGGAGCCCAGCAAACAGTGGGGTCTGGGGTGATAGCCAGGAACCCCAGGAAATGTTCTTTGATATCCACGGTACCTTCTTTGCAGGAAACAAAATGAACAATAACCGTCATCTGCTCGGTGTGATTGACATCCGGAGTGCAGTCCAATATTATAGAATAGCATTGTGTTTTCTTGATTGCAGACAAGATCTTTTCAGTGATGCCTTTGCCCAAAATTACAGTTTTTTCATTTTGTATGTCTTTGCTCAAATAGTGGAATTTGGATTCCTTTCTTATGACCCTCTCTTTGTGCATCGCCATGACAGGATCAAATTTTCTGAACAGTTCTACCAATCTCAGAAAGTTACCATTGTTTCTTTTGAAAAGCTTATCAGAGGAGCCTCATAGAGCCAGATGTTGAGATCCAAGCAATTTGATTATTTTGATGAGGCTTGCAATCACATCCGACCAATGCTTTTTTTCTAGTTCATACAGCCTTTGATTTTGTGAGTCAAGGGTAGTCTTGTTTCTGAGATCCGAAGTCAATCCACATTTTCAAATGTTTCATATGGCTAAGACTTGTTTCATGCGTATGCAGTGCCTTGGATAAATCCCTCCAGTGATTGTAGCCTGTCAATGCAAAACTGCTGGATGAAGAACTGCTTGGATCTGTTGATGAAAACAGTTTGCAGCAGAAACAGAACATGCAGTCTGTGGAAGCTGAGTACACTAACAACAGCCTTGGCACTAATTCACCGTTTTCCATTTTTCAATTGTAGTATGTGTCACTGAACTTGCGTCCACGAGGGTCTCTAGAGTACAAAATGCCTTTCTATTGAACAGGTCCTGATTCTGTGAGAATAATTCTTATTTTGTCAGTGAGTTTTGGCCATTTTGAAGGATTTGCTAGCTCAAATGCCAATAAGCCTGAAGTTGATGAAGCTGATTGCGGCTTTGGCCTAAGCTGTTCCTCCTCAAAGGTATCTAAAGTAGATGACGGCTCACTTCACTCTTCCACACTCAGTGCTGTTCCTTTCGAGAAATTTTCACCATCAGTGAGGGTAAATGAATTGAAAGTCACTGAATTTTGGTTGGCTATAAGGTTCTCAGTTGGGCTTGCTCCAGAAGTACTTGTACTTGGCAAGTCTTCTTCCGCCTGAGGGTGCTCACTTGTCGTTTTCAATTTTCTGATATAATTATAAAGTGCCCCAGCTTGCCTCTGGATGGCCTCTTCTTTTGCCACCTTTCTTTTCCAGTTTTGCCAGCTGGAGAGTTTCTTTTTTGATTCCATTGCAATGAGGGGGATGGCAGACAGAGCAGCATGACATGGCCTAGCAGTGACGTCAGCAGCGCAGCCCCCTTATTACAGTGGTTCCCAACCTTTTCTATGCCATGGCATACATTGATACCACTAATTATTTTGAGGCACACCACCATTAATTTATGAATATTTAAATTCATTCACAAATATTCATGAGTTATGGCACACTGGTAGGGAATGTTTGCTATATGTGGGGCGGCAGAGGAATGCTGGCAAGAGAGGGGAGGAGAGGACAGGGGTGGCTATGTGGGCTGGCAGGAGACAGTGTGGGTCACAGAGCAGGGCAGCAAAAGAGTGCAAGCGTGGCCATGGGGGCAGCAGGGCAGGGTAAGGCAGGGTAGGGAGCAAGGCAGGGGTAGCAAGAGAGGAGAGGGGAAGCGATGGTAGGAGTGGCACGTGGGAACCGGGGGAGTGGGAGGACAGATCAGGCTACCCCATCCACCAGCAGCTCTACCAGCCACAGCACCCACTTCCCTGACTGCTCTGATGCCTGCAGCACCCCCTTCTCACCCCTCGCACTCCCACCAGCAGCTCTGCTGCTCCCAGAGCTCCCTCCCCCACTGCAGCTCCCTGTCCCCAAAGCAGCACCCTACCCTCCGACAGCTCCCTCTCCCCCCATGGCTCCCTACTGCTCCTGCCAACTGCCCCCAACCCAGTCTCACCAGAGTTGATGGTGTCCCCCCAGTCCCTTCCTGGTGCCCATTCCCACAGGCAGTGGCATCCCTGGATCCAGAAGCATTTTCCCCAGCTGAGGCCAGACACCAGCAGCAGCTTCTGGACCCCAATGGGGGCTGGATCCTGCCTCCACCAACGGTTCTAGGACTGGCCCCACAGCTGATGGCAGGCCTAGGTCCCCGGCCAGGGCTAGACACCGGCAGCAGCTCCTGGACCCCAGCCTGTGCTGGACCCCTCTGCTTCCACCAGGGGCCCCGGGATTCTGGTCAAGGCTGGATCAGGTGGCTTGGGCTGGACCCTGCCACTGCTGTTGGAGGCCCCGTGACCCCAGCCAGGGCTTGACCCCGCCACTGCTGGCAGCCCCAGGAGAGACTCCGGCCAGCTCCAGATCAGGTGACCAGGTCTGGTCCCAACACTGTCAGCAGTCTTGGGTTCCCAGCCAAGACTGGTCATGCCACCGCCGGTGGGTCATGGTACTAGCTGGGGCCAGATCCCAGCTGTGGCCCCAGTATGCTGGCTGGGGTGGACCTCACTGGCAGCAGTGGCCACTCTCTGCCTCCCAACTGAGGCAGGAATGGGTCTCAGCTGAGACTCAGGGCTGCCGGTAGGGCGGCCCTGGTTCCCAGCTGGAGCCCGTGCCTGCCTCAGCAGGCCCCCGCACAGGTCTCTCAGGGGCCATCCGCCAGCCTCATGCCCCACCAGCCCCTCAACCCCAGTGCCTCTCTGCCTCCCCCAAACGCTATTCATCCTCCTTCCCCCAGCCCACACTTACCAGCAGGCAGCAGATGCAAAGTGCATTTGCAGCAAGCTTTTCCCACCCTGTGCAGCCCACATGGCTGGTCTGTGCAGGGAAGGAGATTTAAAATAACCCCAGCTCCCAGGCAGGTCTCGCGGCACACTTGAGGAGTTGCAGCAGCACACTGCCTTCTTTCTCTGCATTTTGGCACCCCTTGAACGTTGGCACCCCTCTGCAATGCTTACCTCATTTACCGTGTTGTGCTGGCCCTGGATGTCAATTAGAGGAGATGTTAACCTGAAGGGTGTTCAGGTGTAAGTTTAAAGTTCACATGGGGCTCCTTTAAGATTGCTTCTTGCTCTTTAAAGTGTTACAGTTAATGTTCAGGTTATGTAATTCAAAGCTGTTAATAAAGCCTTTGTAATCAGCAATTGCCCTAACCAAAATCCAATCAAGCACTTTTTGTAGTCAAACTAGCATCATTTCACAATCTCTAGATACATATAAAAGTAAAGTTACATCTTAATGGTCCCATAACTTAAGTTTATAGTTCAAAAATCCCAGAATTTGCATTTCTAGTTGTAATGCCACAGAATGAAAGATAAGCAGAGGAAGCTTCCCTTGTAGAGAAAATTAGACACACATTACTAATGATTGATCTAAACTAATAATGGCAGTGTCACGACTCTACCCCAAGAAGACAGACAAAACTACAGGAAATGGCTCATCTCAGTAAGAAGAATGACATTGAGCAAAAAGGTTTAAAGATGAGCAAAGCCATGAAGCTAGTAGCAGATAGAAGGAAGTGGAAAGGCTTCACTGTTAAGCTAATGGAATCAAAGAGAGGAAAAATTTCTGTAAATCAGTTGCAAACCTTACTTTGCAATGGGGGAGACTCCTTAATACCACTATGCAAAATGACACAGTCTACATTGTACTGTAACTTGCACAATTCATTGTCATTAACTCCCACTCTGATGTTAACAACTTAATGAAAAACTTACATCTGGGAAGTGATAAAAACCCACATCTTTCTTAGACCCCATTCATTAGAATAACATTTCCATGGAAAACTGCTGCAAAAGAAACATGAACTACTCCAGAAGCACACAAGAAACTGGAGAAGGTTAAGTTTAGTTTTAAAGTGGCAAAACCAGTCACATTGCTATGCTCTGGTCATTTGAAGAACACTTACTGAAGACTTCTGTGAAAGCAACACTTGAGAGGCAGTGAAAAGGTTAAATCTGAATGATCATAAATGTTCCCCACTTTACCCTGCAGCTGAGTCTGCCTGGGCATAGTTTAGTAAAGCCGAATTAAGAGAAAACAATACTGTATACATAACATGTTCAGTTATGGGTATGTAAAGAATGTATGTGAAAAAGTTGCATATTTTTGTTTGCTTTTAATTAGGGATGGATTCCTGATCTTCATTATCCCAAGCAGAAAATCAAGACCAGTCCCTGAAACTCAGCAGTCTTCCCCTTGTGGGCCTCCTCTAGGTTTATGTAAGGCTTTAAACAATGCAACAAAAAAAAGTAATGGAGCTGTATTTGGTGTTCTTAGAAGAGATTGGGAAGAAGGTTCTGTGTTTTAGCACAGTTATTTCTGGGTGTCTCTTAGCAAAAGAAAACACACAGCTGGAAAAAACAACAGCAAAGTGACATAAGGTTTTCAAAACATATGCTGCTAATCAATTTCATGTCATTCTATCAGTAATTGACTCAGCATAAACATCCCACGTATCAACCCTGCTGCTGCATCGTTTCCTCTCAATTCATGGGTCCTTGGTGCCATATGCTACTTGTGATGATTGCTTTTGGCCCCTTCAGGAAAATGAAAATGATCAATGAGGTGATGAACAGACAATGTCACCATGAATTCTTATGGTGACCCTGACCCTCCTAGCTGAGCTGATTATATTTTCTGATGTGCTGCATTTCCATCTGTAACAAACATTCTAAGCAAAATTGACTTTATAACTTATGGATCGGCCTCTTAGATATAGTGTGAAAACATGAGAGATCATTTTAACCTAACACCTCCAGGTAACAAACACAGTTTATGTATTATGTAACTAGTTAACATTCAGCAAAGAGAAAATGTTTTCAACCCGGTTCTCAACTGGAGAGAATATTACCGTGCATTCTATAATAGGCCAGGTTTCATAAGTTTACCATATACTTCAAATCAGAATATGTATTTTTATATTAAGGGAACAAACAAAGCATAAATAAAAATAAATTGTTTCTCAAAAATCACACAGCGTTTACACCCCTCAGCAAGAGACTATCTGATCACAAAATGGAGGCTCTAATACAAAAGTGTGGCAGTACATGAGAAGCTGAAAGTGAAGCTAGATTGAAAATAATAGAAGTGAAACTAGATACTTTTTTATTAGCCAAACTGAGGGAAACATAAATTATAAGTGTAAAAATATAGATTTTTTAATTTAACAATGTTTCTTTAATTATCCTACTAGGAAAATAATGTAAAACAGTTCATACTATAAATTCCTGTTGAGGGTTCTTAAATTTATGATACCTTGAATATAACTGAAATATACACTGTACAACCTAAATCAGTTCTTTAGAACTAACAAAACACTTAATCCTGACAAGATGGGAGGGACTTAACACTTGAACAGACCACAGTGGGTGAATGAGAGGGGAAGAGAGAGTCGGTGCAGTCAGGGAATGCCCTGTGTATTATGAGGTTCCCATGCCATCAGTGTTCAGATTAAGTATCATTAATCAGCAGTAAAATCCTTAGATCTTGGGCAGAGAATCTTCTCTGCCCCTGAGATTATTTGTATGAGGTAATTTACAGCTGTGCTGACATATTCCAGTTTTAACAGATTTTTATGTAAACACAATGGAGGGGGAGAGGAATGCTAAAGCATATTCCTGAAGTAAGTTACTGTCTTTCTCATGGATGATTTTTCACTCCAACAACCTCTTTTTCTTCTGAGGAATCCTAAATGCATGCTCCATGCCAACCACACTGCGGACAGTCAGTCACATTTTGCCTTCCAATACATATTGCAGTTTTCAATGAATGTTGCCCAGTTGTTGCTAAAAGCAAAATTTGGCCCAACTTTTATCACTTAACAAATAAAAACATAATTGAAGCAGCTGAAAATATGCTAATGGCAACTGTTAGAAAGGGAGGAGGAAAATAAAACATTCTTGTCTAATTTATGTAAAATCTACTGTGCTTTCTTCTTCAAGCACTGTTAATTGTCCAAACAATCAATTAATCCATGATGTCTTGTGTAGTTTATTTCCAAAGGGATAGCCGTGTTAGTGTAGTCCAGCAAAAAAGACAAGGAGTCGCGTGGCACTTTTAAGACTAACAGATTTATTTTTCGCGTGAGCTTTCGTGGGAGAAAATCCCACTTCATCATCTGATGAAGTGGGATTTTCTCCCATGAAAGCTCATGTGAAAAATAAATCTGTTAGTCTTAAAGTGCCATATGACTCCTTGTTTTTTTATGTAGTTTAGCCAGTCAATATAGAAAAAACAACGAGTCCTGTGGCACATTAAAGACTATGGCTGTGTCCGCACACAGACAGTTAAATCAATTTAACTTAAATCAATTTAATAAAATTGCCATAAAAATCATTAAATCAATTTAAGTTAAATCGATTTAACAGGTCCACACTAGAAAGTCAAATCGAACTAGCATGTCCAGGGACAGGACCTGCTAGTTTGATTTAGGAGAGGGGTATGATGAGAGGTGTGTCAAGATGGTCCCCTAGAAGGACTATGCCCACACCCAATATATGAATAGAGAAAGGCACCCTGGGAAGGACAAGGGCAAAAGTGTTAAATCAGAACAACCATTAAATCGAAATAACACGTCCACAATGTTCCCTCTAAGACCCACCGGCAGCTGAGCAACTCCTGTTGCTCGCTGCGCGGGGCCCCCCACCCCCTGTGCGGGCCCGATCCTGCCGGCCCGCCGCTTACCTTGCATGGCCCTGCCACAGCTCCTGGACCAGAGAAGCACTAACGGAGCATGCTCAGATATTCTGGGCATGCTCCATTAGAGCTTCTGTGGGCGGGAGTTTTAATAACTCCCTGCCTCACAGGAGCTGTGAGCAGTGCCTCTGGCTGCCGGCCCTGCGCTGCCAGCAGCCTTCCCTGCGTGGGGGGGCTTGGTGGGCTGCGCAGCCGCGTGGCCACGCAGCTTAAAGAGAACAGTGGTCCACACTGTGTTATTTCCATATAACGGTTGTGATCCAAGCATCATTTCAATTTTAAACAAGGTTTTATTGAATCGATCTAACTTTCCTTGTTTTGACATGATGGCGCTTGTCATTTCAAAACAAGAAAACATCAAGTGGACCAGAGATTTTTTAAACCAAAATAACCAGCATTATTCCAATTAAAAACCTATGTGTGGGCATACCCTAACAAATTTCTTCAGGTGCATCTGGCAAAGTGGGCTGCAGCTCACAGAAGCTTATGCCTGAAGAAATTTGCTAGTCTGTAAAGTTTCTCAGATTCTTGTAATTTTTGCTGCATGCAGACTAACATGGCTACTCCTCTGGAACCAGTAAATACTGAAGATGTCTGATTTACCTGATTTTTGTTCTGTGGTATGGCCAGAGTCTGACCCCTTGTCTATACTGTGGGGCCTGATTTTGTGGACAATCAGAGGAAGATGCGCAAAGTACTTAAAATACCTCTGATTGCCTACTGCATACTTACTGCAACGTCTTCAGTGTGCTGAATTGGAGGGAAATCCCTTCCCTCCAATTCAGCGATACTCTTCTGCAGGACCGGTCTTACAAGATCGGCTTCCTGATTGCTTGAGTAGGTTTTCACAGACCCAATCAGTCAATTTGGATTACTGACCTTGTAGAGGAAGACCTGCCCTGAGCAGCTGGGAAGAGAATTTACAGGATGCTCAAGATAACAACAAAAAAATCTTCGAGTTTTTGGCTTAGTCAGTGTTCTTGTTCAATCAAAATAGCACAGACCAACAAAGGCTTTTGATCATCTTCACTTCATATCTCTGAGTCCTAGTAGTCTATAAATCCCAGCCCCCTGAAACCAAAGGAAAGATATTATGTTACTATTGTAAGTGGTGCTGAGGCTGTGTAGACCCGTACTGCAGTGATGGAAGCGGAGCAGACTGTAGTACCTGTCTTGCCCTGTTACAAGATCAGTCCCTTTAAGGTTCTGAGCTTAGTTTTCCAGTTGCTGGCCAGTTCTAGTAACAGGATATAGAAAATTATAAAGATGAGGCCAAATGGATCAAGATATATACTGAAGAAGAATCCACAGCATTTGCATAGACAGGTCTTTGGAGCTATCATATTATTGACAAGCTCTATATACGTATTTAAAACATCAGTAAAATAATATATAAAGCTGATATATTTCTTTGTTGTTAGGTCCTAAATGTTTACAACTTAGACAAGGAAGAAATTTGCTTTCACTGACTACCTCTAAATGCAAGTAGCAACCAACGTATTGCTCAGTAATTAATTAGGAACAAACAAAAAGCAAGTGAGAACACGATTGAAATGGACCACATAATACAAAGATGCTTTGCACTGAAACTGTAGTATCCCTACCATTCCCTTTTAGTGCAGAAATAGCTTTCTGTTCTAAGCTACCTAAAGAAAATGTGAAATGGCTCCATTATTTATGACCATAGAAACAGCTTTTAATCCAGGTCAAAACAGGACAGATCTTCAAGAGAAAATAAAAAACCAAGAAACTGACTGGCGCAATGACTGTGAATCTGCAGGAAATACACAGAACATTATGTTTGCAAATTGCACTTTGGGAACAAAGCTTCTGTAGAATCCAGAAACAGTTTGCTTTGTATAGTTGTGCAGTTTATTACATAATCAGTCCAACAATGAAAAGAGAAACACAGTTCAATGTTTACTGTGTTAAAAAATATTACCCTTCATTGGACAAAAATCCCTTCAGAGTCGTTCCTAGATAAAGTGTGTTACACTCGCACAAGAAAGGTTATCACCTTTGCTTGCTTTTTGGGGATTCTTTTACATTTTAATTTGCCTTGGAGCAATAGAATTTTTTTGCTGTGAAGGCAATTTTTAAATGTGTTCTCATAGGTGTTGAAATTGCATAAAAAACATGGAAATACCAGAAACCTCATCTGAACCCTTAGAAAAAACAGCATTTTGCAGACTGACAGCCAATGAATACTCAGGACATTGGAAAGATACAGTACAATACAACGTAGATTTATTTTGTCTAATATTTTTAATTCACACTATCCCATAGAACTACACAGAAATAGGGTGAATTAGGAACTTAGAAATTAGCTAGGCTCAAAACCCGCAGAAAATAATGGATGGAAATGTCTATGACTAGTGTGATAAAACTAGTTTAAGATGCTACTCCCTGATTTGCCATGCACATAAGCCTTGTCTACACAATGACATTTTTCCTAAAATTACCCATCACTGCTAGCAGGGGTTAAAGTAAGGGGGAACGCACCAGAACGCAGTTCCAGGGCCCCCTATTTTTGGACTGGCAGCATTCCAGGGACCCTAAAACAGAGGAAGGCACCAGAATGTTGCATTCCAGGACCCGCTAAAAATAGCAGGAGCAGCCGGAATGCAGCATTCTGGTGGGTCCATCTTAAACCCTGTTCCACCTCAAGCCCAGCCACCAGAGAGCTGGGACAGGCTGGGAGTTTGTGAATCTCCCCCTGCAGGGCGGCCAGTCTATGAGCCGGCAAACAGCCCAAATAAGGGCTTTGGGGGCGGGGCTGCTGGGGGTTTTTTGTGTGTGTGTGTGTGTCTCTCTCTCTCTCTCTCTCTTTCTGTCTGTCTGTCTGGGGGTGGGGACAGCTGTGTGTATGTCTGTGTCTGGGGTGGGTATTGGGGGGCCCACCCATGCCAGAGGGGGGCCCACCTGTGCCGGAAGGTTCCGGGGCCCACTGAATTATACTCTAACCCCTGACTACTAGCACTGACACAGCAACTGTGCATCCTTCAGAAATAACCACACTTACAGACAAATTATTGGAAACCAAACATTTCTGTCCTTCCATAACTGTTGCTTAGGGTTTTAGATTCAGAAAAATGATACCTTACTAAGGAAAACGAGGAAACCTTACTAAGGGCACAGGAAGATACTATTCTGATGTGCAGAAAGAACAGAAAATATGGAAGGTACACAGTGTGGCGTAGCAGAGATCTCTACAGTGAGCTGAAACACAAAAGAGAAGCTTACAAGGAGTGGAAGCTTGGACAGATGACTAGGGAGGCGTAGAAAGATATTACTCAGGCCTACAGGGATAAAATCCGAAAGGCCAAAGGGCAATTGGCATTGCAGCTAGCAAAAGACGTGAAGGATAACAGGAAGGGGTTCTTCAAGTATATCAGTAACAAGAAGAGGCTCAGGGATGGTGTAGGTCCCTTACTGAATGGGGAAGTTATCCTCCTGGCAGACGATGTGGAAAAGGCTGAAGTACTTGATGTTTTTACTACCTCAGTCTTCACAGGCAAGATCAGCTCCCAGGCTACTAAACTGGGTAATACAGAATGGAGAAAAGGAGAGTAGCCCTTGGTGATGAAAGATCAGGTTAGGGACTACTTAGTGAAGTTGGATGTGCACAAGTCTTTGGGGCTGGAAGAACTGCATCCAAAGTTGCTGAGGGAGTTGGCCGGTGTGATTGCACAGCCCCTAGCCATTATCTTTGAAAACTCATGGTGAATGGAGTAGGTCCCAGATGATTGGGAGAAGGCAAATATAGTGCCTATCTTCCAGAAAGGAAAAAAGGAGGACCCAAGAAACTACAGACCAATCAGCCTCACCTCAATCTCTGGAAAAATCATGGAGCAAGTTTTCAAAGAATCCATTCTGAAACACTTGGAGGAAAATAGAGTGATCAGCAATAGTCAGCCTGGATTCACCAAGAGCAAATTGTGCTTGACCAACCCACTTGCCTTCTGTGATGAGATGACAGGATATGTGGAGGCAGGAATAGCTGTCAGTGTGATATACCTCAACTTTAGCAAAGCTTTTGATATGGTTTTCCACAGCATTCTTGTCAGCAAGTTAAGGACAAATAGTTTGGATGAATGGACTGTAAGATGGACGGAAGGCTGGCTAGATCATCAGGCTCAGTGGGTAGAGATCAATGGCTCAGTGCCTAGTCGGTAACCAGTAACTAGTGGAGTGCCCCAGGGGTCAGTCGTGGGGCCGGTTCTGTTCAACATCTTCATTAACTATCTTGATGATGGGACAGATTGCACACTCAGTAAATTCATGGCTGACACCAAGCTGGGGGGAATGGTAAACATGCTGGAAGGCAGGGATAGGATTCAGGGAGACCTAGACAAATTGGAAATGAAATCTTGTGAGACTCAACAACAAAAAGCTCAAAGTTCTACATTTAGGACAGAAAAAGACCATGTACTGCTACAGGCTGAGGACCAAGTGGCTAAGTAGCAGCGCTGTAGAAAAGGACTTGGGAGTTACGGTGGATGGGAAGCTGGATATGAGTCAGCAATGTGCTCTTGATGCCAAAAAGGCCAATGGCATATTGGGCTGTATCAGTAGGAGTGTTGCCAGCAGATCGAGGGATGTGATTTTTCCCCTCTATTCGGCACTGGTGAGGCCGCATCTGGAATTCTGAGTCCAGTTTTGGGTTAAACACTATCACAAGGATGTTGACAAATTAGAAAGAGTCCAGTGGAGGGAAATGAAAATGATTAGGGAGTTAAGGCACATGACTTATGAGGACAAACTAAAGGAACTAGTCTTATTTAGTCTGAAGAGGAGAAGACTGAGGGAGCATTTAATAGCAACCTTCAACTACTTGAAAGGGGTGTTCCAAAAGGAGGGAGCTAGGCTGTTCTCAGTAGTAAGAAAGGACAGAACAAGGAGCAATGGTTTCAAGTTGCAGCTGGGGTGGTTGAGTTTGGATATTAGGAAGGACTTTCTCACTAGTAGGGTGGTGAAGCATTGGAATAGGTTACCTAGGGAGGTTGTGGAAACTCCACCTTTGGAAACATGTAAGGCCCAGTTAGACAAAACACTGGCTGAAATGATTTAGTGGGAGTAGTCATACTTTCATCAGGGGATTGGACTAGGTGACCTCATGAAGTCCCTTCAAACCGTATGATTCTATGATAGATGGGGACAAGGTCTTCTATAATAATTCATCACTCAGGTCTGTAACATCAATGCCTAAAGAATTTTCTTCAGGCCAGGAAATGTTTCTACTGTGCCAGTGTAACTAAGATCTGGGCTTAGCCCTGGTAACATTTCTGAGAGAGGAAGCTCCCTCCCATCATAGATTTCAGTGGACAAATGGTAAGGATAAAATAGGAGGAAAAGCGGTGGGATAATCTTTCAAATGCAGTATTGTGTACTGAGGTGGCATGGCTTCCTTCAGAAGCTGTTGCAGAGGGACTGGCTCATGTCACCTGGTGGACAGAATTGAGTGCATCCCATCCCATCCACTGGAAGCCTAAGGGCAGGACAAGAAGGGGGTGTATAAAAGTCAGGCCCTGCAGTTCAGTCTGGGGAGAGCTGCCAGAAGAGGAGAACATCTCTCAACTGCTGTGGGAGTAAGAAGCTGGAGCAGATCTCTGTTGCACTGTAGACAGGTTGGACTAGTCATGGGTGTCCAGCTATACAGATGCCAAGGACTGCTGGGACTGCTGCTTGCAGTGTACCCAAGGGAAGCAGAGGACAACCAGATGCTGCTGGTACGTGACAAAGATGATGTAGGAAGTAGCCAATCACAGTCCAGGGGTGGTCCTGGCTGAACTCTGGTCATTGCATTTCAGCTGGAGTCCCACTGACCTAGTGGTGGAACAGTAAGGGCCCAGGGCAGGAAGCTGGTGGAGTAGGGTGAGGTCAGATCCCTCTACCCTGCCACCCCACCCTTAGGGTGGACAACTCTCATCCCACCATGCTGGGAGGCCTGTGTTGGCACTTACCCATGCCAATCCCCTAGACTTGTGGTTCCCAATCAGTGGTCCAGGGACTAAAAGTGGCCCATGGGGACTTTCAAAGTGAGACACAGCTACCCTCTTGCTGGCTGCAGAAGGGAGCAACTACCTAAGGACCCAGGCAGAGTGCATTTCGGCAAAGCTAAAAGACTGGTGCGGGCTTCTTGCTACAGCCAAGGCGATGAGAAATCAGTGCTCCCCTCCCCTCTGGATGTAGCAGGGAGTACAACAAAGTGCTCTACCTGGGTCTGTAGGTGCTGGAGTCCCTGTTGGAGTAAGATGGAGGGGAGCACTGGTCTTCTGTCTCCCTGGCTAAAGATGGGAGCCACTGCCTAGCAACCCAGATGGAATGCACAGGGCTACGGGACATGTGGTTTGCCTGCTGCACCCAGGGAAAAGAGAGAGCAGCAAGGAGGCAGCCTCCTCCCATATGACTGAAATGGGGAAGGACCTGCTGGAAGAGACTGGTGGCCCTTCAGGTTTGCAAAACTGTGGCCCTCAAGCCAAAAAGGTTGGCAACCACTGCCCTAGACAATGTTGGCATTCATCCTTGCCTGAACATTTAGATTGTGTCAGTGCACACGCCTTACCAGAGAACCCTATTTGTCTGCTGCGTGAGCTTGCTAGAAGGCCTTGACTTATAGACTTCTTTAGGACTGCCTGGTCCCAGGCCAGCACCCTACCTGGTTGCTGCCCCACCCTGCCAGAGAGCCCAGGTTTATAAACTCCTTTATTACTTCTTGGTCACCGGCCAGAGCTCTAACTGTTGGTTGCCCCGCCCTGCCAGAAGGACCAGGTATGTAACTTGCTGATAAACTTTTCCTGCTTTTGCCTCTGAAGACTCCCCCTACCATGCAGAGCATAAGGAGGCATGGCCTCCTTCAGAAGCTGACACTGAGGGATGATCATGCCTTGTTACAGATTATGTCTCCAAAATATGGAGGTCTGGGTTGGGCTCACGACTAGGGCACAGACTGTGAAATCTGGCTAGTGCAGGAGAGGGGTGTGCAGTGAGCTCCAGCTCCTAATCCTGCTGAGGCTGAAGAACAATGGGACTGCTTCACCTGCAGGGGCTGCTCCCAAGCTGGGTCAGACTCATCTCCAGGAACCTCCCTTGCTCCTTCCCAGCTCTGGGCTCAGAATTTGAGGTTTAAAGAGATCTTGAGCATTTAGGGGGGAAGGACCACCGTATCCCCTGACCAAGGAACCTTGTGTGATCACCCACCCAGAAGGCTGGTTCTACACCCCACCAGAAGGGAAAACTGGCCCCATGCCCTGCAACCCTCACTTCTGCCACTGCTACTGGCATTAGAGCTGGGTGCCCAGTCAGTAGAATCTGTTCTCCAGCCACCCAGCTCTGAAGGCAGCCCTGCCACCACCAGCAGCCCAGAGGTAAAGGCAATTTTATGACCCCCCCACCCCCAATTCCCCTTTGAGTCAGAACATCCAAGGTTACAACCAGAGCCGTTTGCTCTGTTTTGCCGCCCGGGCCGTGTTCCAATTGGAATGCGCCCCATGCCATTAGTGGCGCTTGGAGCTGGCACCGCGAAACCCGCCCTTTAATAGAGCGGCTCTATTGAGCTGCTCCAGTGTGCCCGCAGCAAAGCCCTGTTGGCCTGACCATAGTTACGGCCCTGGTTACAACACTGAAATTTCAGATGTAAACATCTGAAATTGTGAAATTAACTATTTTAAAAATCCCATGACTGTGAGATTGGCCAAATGTACCATGAATTTGGTGGGACCTACCTATTCATGACGTATACTACCTAATGAACTACAAGCATGAGTCTGGGTGTCCAACTACTGTCATCTTAGTTGTCACCTGATTTTGAGAGGCCAGCACTCAGCAATATTGACTGTCAGGCCATTTAAAGACATCTCAAGTCTGACACCAGAATCACTTATGAGTAAATCAAAGGACATTTTACACTGCAGCTTATGTAAAAACCTGAGACAAAGGGCCATGTATGAGGAGAATAAACACTCTCTAAAACCAAATAAGTGTTCCAAAGGCACAAAACTCAAGAAAATGCAATTGATGTTACTTGCGATTGGTTTAAATCAATCCTCACTTCCAATGTAATGATGTTCTAGGAGGCTCCCACTCCAAGGCTGTGTCAAAGAAACTTGGAGTTGGAGAAGAGATATATCTGAAGAGACAGGCCTATGAAGCATAGTTCTTTCTATCAGCATCTTTCCACCTTGAATAATAGATTGATTTATAACAAATAAGAATAATTACCTTCATGTACTGTCTCCTTCCAGGCAGTAGTATTCCACTCAAGTCAAAGGCTTTACATTGTAATTTTGATGTAGTACAATCTCCCAGAAATCCCACACAAAGTTGGATTAACAGTTGGAAGAAGTTCATTCCTCATTTAAACTGGGAGAAATAAAGCAGATACTTTTTAGTCCAGATGAACTATCTTTTAAGTAGTGCAGAGCCACTCTCTCTTAGAAGCTTCCTCCCCCTCCCCCAACACCCGTCAATCAGACATTACTAGACAGCTCAAGGAAACTTAGGTCACTGCCAAGAGCAAGTGGGATCTAGGGAAAAAATGAAGTTCAATGAAAAGAATTTGCTCAGTTTCGATACCAAAATTAGTCCTAGATAATAGAGGCAGGAAATCAAAACTGGTGCTGTATCAGCATGTTAGCTAGCCACACAGAATAAGCTAAAGTGTATGTTGAAATGCATTTGAGAAACAGAAAATAAGATTGGAGGTGACACTGTTTGGCTGTGGGTATTCTGGTCTGTGGGGGGAAAAGAATCACTAATTTTCCTATGACTAAAGAAGGGCCCACTGCTCAACTGGTTTTCAAATGCTTTTAATGTCAAAACACAACATTTCTGTATGCTGCAGGAAGGAGGACAGGGCACAGAACTGCTTTTTCACTCAGGCAAAACTCCCATTAACATCAGTATTTTAGCCTGAGTAAAAACTGCAGAATTGAACACAGAGACTGTAAGGCACATGACTCAAACCAAACAGCCTGAAATAAAGTAAGAAAGAGCAAGAAAAACTATTTGGATTGTTAATCCATGTGGATGTGAAATGAACAAAATGGCAAATGATACATGTGTTGAGAACATCCCGTTCCTCCAAGTGTAACTGCATTCAGACATTCCATAATATGAATATTCTTGAAGAAATCTTTCAGTAATCAGAATTCACATGTTTATCTTTTTATTTCTTGGTTTACTTTTCTGTAATGCTACACTAAACCAGAACAGTATTTCTTTACGGAATCTAGGCTAATTGAAAATCCTAGGCATGTGAACTGCCCTTTGGCCTCCTGTATGCCTCTATTAGCCAAACCAAAGTCCTCTTGCCAAAATAAAATTCTATCTGATTTTCAGAGTAGATGCAAAAGATATTTGCCAAAAATAAGTAGCTGTTACAAAATCCCTAATAAAAACAAAAAGAAAATGAGTAAAGACTCCCAAAGTGGGAAGCAAGATTTTATGGAGTGCTCCGTGACTTGATATCAGGGTGTCTCAGGGAATCAAATGATGTTGAGCATCTTATGTTACAGTATATCTGCCCAATTCTTGAAAGAAAGGTAAAAAACACAACTATAAAAGTTCCCAGAGCTTAAAGATTGCAGAATGACAAACTCCAGAGCTCCAAGTCTTCCCATTAGACTTCTATGAGTACCAGGAACTTCCTACTGGGAGTTTCAAAGGAATTGAGCCCTAGTCTATACTTGCTGCACTTTTCGGCAGCTTTCGATGGGAAATGGGCAAGGTATGTAAAATACCTTGTGTATCTGCTGGTGATTTACTAATCCCTAGATATACACTAGGCTATGCTGACTGGAAATGCCCTCTGGTCAGCTTACAGCAATTCCAGTTCTGGGGCTGGAGTTGCTATGGCAGTTTTCAGAGCAACTGAGTGGGTCTACATAGACTGCTCAATTGTACCCAGAAGATAGCGCTGACAATGGTGATTTTGTCACCGTCAGCATAGACTAAGCCTGAATGTAAATCAGTGGCTGCACACGAGTAGAGCCCTGCAACTCCGCAGATATCTGCAGATATCCACCTTATATCCGCATCCGCAAATACAACATGGATATCTACGGACCATTTCTTGTGGATGCAGATCGGCTACGGATCCACATATTTTTATCTGCACAGAGCTAGAGCCCTGCAAATATGCAATATCCGCGGATACAACACGGCTATCCATGGACCATTTCTTGTGGATGCAGGTCGGATACGGATCCAATTATTTGTGTCTGCGCAGGGCTCTACACGAGGCCTCAATAGTTCTAAATAATCAATTTTTAGGTATTCAACAGAATTATCTTACAAATACACCAAACTTCCAAATATCTGAAAGAGAAAGGCGAGAAGATACTTACTTGAAGGGCAAAGCATTATGATAATTTAGCAAAGTCTTTCACTTCCCCAGAGATTACTTTTCATTTGTTTAAACTCTGTAACCCACGAAATGGATAAGAGGACTGTTTACCTCCTCCACTTAGCTTTTTTCTCTTGTCACTGAAAAAAGCCATAGCTTTTCAGAATTTAAATAGACTGATCTGTTTGGGTGATACAAATACACCCAGCTTTTGGTAGGATATTCCAGTAAGTCTAAAAGTTTTCTAAGGCACAATTGCAAACACTTTGGTGAAATCCTGGCCAACTTGAGTAAATGGTATAACTTCTATTGACTCCAGTGGGGGCAGTATCTCAATGCTCATTTAAAGACCTGTCAGGAGTCATTTGTGATTAAGAATAGACAAGTGACTCATTATCTGTCACCAGGGGCTGGAGAGCACCATTTAAAATGGAAGGAGGCCATAGATGTGCTCCATGCCATACAGTCATCACACTGGATAGGCTAAAGTTGATTGGTACCCCTGGTCTGATTATAGTATTAGATAGTCAATTTAGTTGAAAGGTAGCTTCTTTGAAATGGTATGCTGGCCTATGTCGTGTTGAATTATTTAAATTTGTATTTACCCAAAAATATTGTTCCATTTAATTTTACCACTTCCAGGCTAAAATTGCATCCACATAAAATTGCATTGCCCAAAAGATACGTTCCAAGAGGGCAGCTGTAAATAACTTATCAAGTGATGTTTTTATATAGTATAACCACAATCATTTGAATGGTAAATTCAAATCATATCAAAGTACTGAACATGGTAAATTTGGAATAGAATGAAAGTGAAAACAACTTACCCACATATCAGTTTAAAAGGAGGACATAGAGCTCCAATGCAACAGACACAGAGGCTGATCTAAACCTACTTGAACTCTGCTTCTGTGAGGTGGCAGTGGCAATCCCCCAACCCTGCAGTTGCCCTCATCCTGAGCTCCCAAGGTCACAATGACTGGGCAGGACCTGGTTTCTGCTCAGCTTTGTTTCTGGAAGATGCCACTGCTTGAGTCTGCCCTGTAAGAGGTTAGGCCATGTTCCAGTTCCAGCGGTTTGGTAAGTGGAAAATGACAGCAAGTCCCAGCCAGTACTAATACATGGAGCTGCCAGTTACCCTGGGCCATTGAAAGCTGCATATCTAATGCTTCTCAAAAAATTGGATGGGCCAAGTGCTGGGGTTGGTGGATATACCAATTTAAAAAGAGTTTGGGCCAAGATTTTTTTTTCTAGTTAGGAGTCACAAGTTTAATTTTCAATAGACATAGCGTTTTAACTTTATTTCTCTTAATGTTCCCAGGCAGTGGGATGTGAGTATTCTTGTGTTCTTGATCTGCTTTTTCTCGCTCTCTGTTGTAATTGGATTTATTATTTCATATCACTAGAATTCTGCTTGTGTCTGGAACTTGCACTGTTCTGTTAAGAGACAAGAAAGATGCTGATATTCACAGGAAAGAAAAGCAACATTAATGGTTTTGGGGCCATGTCTTTACCTGTTTTCCTTGTTCTGCTTCTGGCTATAGAAATGTTGCAGGCAGTATTTTCCATGGAATTGGTTTCTCTTGAATTGTTTTAGAGTTGTTCATTTTAGATCATTCTGCATTTCTTCAAGGGAAGTGAGCCAAGTTTGCAGTAATGTGAACAATAATTTTATCAGTTGACTTTGTTGCAAGTGAGCCAGCAAGAGCTGGCTGGTTTCAAATAGCTGCCTGAGACTATAAGCTTAGTATCCTTGGAGGGTATACATCCTATAATCATAAAGCTGATGCACAGATATGATGGTTTCCTTGACTGCTCTTAGAAAAGAAAGTACAGCTAGTCCTCACTTAGTGACCTACTTGTTTAGTGACCCCTCAGAGTTATGACCGGCTCTCTGATGAGTTGGTATTATGGCGATGTACGAGAACTCGCATCAACTCTCTCAGATTACCTATATTTACAGTACACTATGCAAACTAAGTTCAGTACATTAGAGCTTAAAACATTTAAAATATATATTAAAAATGTTATAAATGATGCAAAGGTGACATTAAAACTATCTACCGATGGTTGAAAAACCCACTACCAGTAAAGTACATTATGCCTGAAATACCGGTAAGGGCTGCTCCTCGTTTAGTGACCAATTCGTTTATCAACCGGGTTTCAGGAACGGAACCCGGTCACTAAGTGAGGACTACCTGTAATGAGAAGCCATCGTCAGCTTGCTGCACTCCCTTCCAGCTGATGCGGACCTAACCACAATGTGAGTGTGGCTCTATTGCAGTAATGTACTATTAATAGGGAATAATGGCCACAAGGAAACTCCAGTTAATTCTGCATGTCGAGGCCTGCCTTTAATAGGACAGACTAATAAGAGGACAGCATGTCTGACACTTGCTTCCTCTGAATCAGTCTGAATATTGAGATCAGGAGTTTAGTGTAGAAAGCACTGAACAGCGTAATTTCTCACTCGGAGCATCTTTCCTTTCACTTCTACAACTGTGGTAGCTAAAAACAGTTTCTAGCAAAGTAGAAAGCAAGGAACATAGGCTATGTCTAGACTGCAAATTTTTTTCAAAAAAGTTATATTGAAATAACTTCTTCAAAATTATATTGAAATAAGTTTTTTTTTCAGTATAGAGCATCTTCACAAGACTCCTATATCAAAATAAGGTGGGCGTTATAAAATTGAAATAGAGAGTCCACACTGGACTCTCTGTGCCGGGAAAAAAAGGGGGAAGAGGCGAGCTAGGAGTGGTGCATTGTGGGGAGTGTGGCATCCAGGCACAGCTCAGGGTTTCCCCTCCCTCCGCCAGCCCTATAAAAGAGGAAGCGAGCTCAGGCCTTTCCCCAGTGTGGCTGGCAGGATGGAGGGAGAGCAGGTCATAGTCCAGATTCCTCTCCAGCGCTTCCTCAGTCACATGCGAGCGATGTGGCCAAGTCTGGGGAGGCTGCTTCCACTGTGGGGCAGACGTCCCCATCACACGCTCCCTGTGGCAGTACACGGTGCCTTGCACCCCTTCCAGCTAATGGTCAAGGCTGCCATGCGCTCCACAGTGCGCTCTGTGCCTTGTTGCTTCTGGGCAGGGCAGGCTCTTCTTTTTCCAGGAGCCCTGGGAGGAAGGTCTGTCCCAGGAGAAGGTCACAGAAACCAAAGTTATTTTGAAAAAATCCTATTCTGTGGCCAAAATAGGTTTTATTTCAAAATAACTTTTTCAATATAAACATTATCCAGATTAAAAAAACCAAGCTTAATTTTAGCAATATAGCCGTTTCTTTTTTTTGAGAAACTGAACATCTTATATTGATATAATAAATGAATGCCTAGACAAGGAATACTTTTTTTGAAATAAGCTTCCTTTTTCAAAAAAAACTTTGCAGCTTGGATGTACTCTGAGAGACCAAAGACAGGGATACTTCTATAGCAGGCCTTGACTATACAAATGCCATTCCACTGGACATCACAATGATTTCAGTCCTCACTGCTTGTTGAGCAGAAGTGAGTTCTCTATGCACAATCACCACATTAGAGCAGGCTGGCAGAACCCTCAGGGATTTAGTAAGCATTTTAAAGAAAAAGCAATAATATAACAAATTCCTTCCTTCATACATTCAGAGAAGTAGAGAACAAGTCTTCCTGAGTGTCACAAAATTCTGGTCAAGCTAGATCTGGACAAAGAATTGAGAGAAAAAAAATTTGCATAACTATTTGGTATCATCTCAAACTTGTTTAAATCCAGTCATATTTGGCTCCCTTTTCTATTTATTCATGAATGCTTAAGAAGAAACAAAGTTTGGTTTGTTAGAGTGCTTGTGGAAAATGATTTCAGGACCACAGCTAGAAGTTGTTTAGAAAAACAAACTGGTTTCAGTTGGAAACTGAAGCAGAATTGTAGCTATTTGGGAAATAAATATTTGGGCTCTGTGAACATAGGAGACAAACTAGGCAAAATGGAGAGAATTGAGAGGCGAATGAAAGAAGAAACATAACTGGCAAACAGGATGGAGAAGAACTGGGGAGATGTAGTCTAGATGAAAAAGGACAGGAGAGGTTGAAAAATGCAGGGAGGGCCACCTTATTACCTATGTGGTTTCACTTCAAAAAACCTTACGAAACAGGACCTTAGCAGCCTTCAACTTCTGTGTGAGATGTGCGTAGGCAAGACAGAATGGCACTGTGGTCTTACCAAAGGTCTAACTCCAGGCTCTGATGAGAGAACCTGCTGTTCCTCCTCAGCAGCTGGTATAGTGTCATGAGAAGAAATCAATGTCCAACCAGGGAGGAGACATGCCAATAGCTACATGTAATACATGTCATATGACACACTGAACAGGGTTTCTCCATACACTCCTATGCAGAAAATGTGCATAGAGGCAATTGGCTGAGGATGAGACACAAATACTGGTGACTGCAGTCTTTCCAAATGGGTCCAAGCCCACTTGTGTGCCTGTTAAATGGTTGATGGCTGTCCGTGACTGTGGTGAATGGTGGCAATTGTCACGAAGACGCCAACAAGCATTTATGAGGTGTTACTTTTGCAGCATCTGGGTGCAATTTCCCTGGCTGAAGGGTAAACAGCAGTTCCCTCAAAATACACACCACATAGTCTGGCATGCTCCACACCTCCAAATTAATAGCCACTTTAAGGCCATACAATAGGGAAGCAAGATCAAGCAGGCTAAAGGCAATAAGTAATTCCAGTGCCTTAGTTAGAGCAGGGGTTAGTAACCCCAGGCACACATGGCATGTGTGGCCCATTCAGAGCAGCACGCAAGGCTACCAGCCCTGCAACTCCTCTCCCCTGCTGGCCCTGCAAGAGCCACTCATGTGGCAACTCCTGCTGACTCCACTTTCCAGCAGCCCCAGACCCCACTGGGGGGGCTGAGCCAGCAGAAGCCACCACGTGTACACAGGTCTTGCTGTCCCAGGTTTCGCTGGGGAGCGGGGGCTGGCACAGGGGCTGGAAATGTTGCCCCCCTCTGAGAAGACTGGACAAAGATTTTACATTGGATTCGAATGAGGTTCAGTCTTTGCCTCAAGGAGCCCTGGCCCTAGCACTGTGACCGTCTCCTTTGGAATAGGCAGCTGAAGCATTCATTTGAGTATAGATGTTAGTTACATGGCAGGGTATGGAAAAGGAGACAAAACTCACCTGACTTTGTAGATAGCAGGTTCTTTAAGATCGCAGATGAGTGATGTGATGTCTGAATTTAACTGAGGAAAGATATGTTTCTTCCAAACGGTTAAAGCTATGAGGACGGTGTTCTTCCAAAATTGATACCATATATGTAGAGTAAAAATGGGCCCTGAGCCAAATCCTCTTTCTCATTTTCACTGGTGCAACCTCATTAATTTCTAGAGAATTTTACCATGGAGGCCAAGAAGAGAATTTCCTCTATGACTCACTCACCCTATGAGTAAAAAGTGGCTCATTCTTTCTTGCATTTGGTGGCCTAGCTATTAAATATTGTATGATTCAAATCAGTTTGCCGCTCTGAAAATTATTAATGTGTATACAGGGCATTCTTAATCCTTTTTCCCATTTCTGTGGGTTAAATAGTAGTATGACTATCATCACAGTCTAATTATAGGGAATACCCACACATCTTGCTAATAAAGGGAATAAGTTTTATAAGTTACACTTTTTTTGTATAACATGGACTATTGTGTAGAGGAATGGATATATATTGTGCTTTAAATAAAGTGTGAGGACTTATGCAGGGAAGAAAGCCCAGAACTGTGTGATAAATTATATTTCTTGTGCACATCCGACCATCTCACCCACACTTGGCCCATTAATCCATGTCCTTTGGTAATTGTTCTAAAATTCCAAGTCCTTCAACAAACAAATAGCTGCCAATTTTAAAGTCAATCTGAGACAAAAGTGTTTCCTCACTTCTTCAAAATGTATAACATCCTCACAAGATCTCTCTCACAGTTCCTAGGGCTAAAAAATATCTTCTTTCCCCTGGCTTAAAGATATTTGCATCTTTAATATCATGCAGATAGTTTCTTCAGTCAAATTGTTAGCTATCCAATAAAACAAGCAAGGAATCCTGTGGCACTTTTAAAGAGTAACAAATTTATTTATCGCATGAGCTTTCATGGGAGAAAATCCCACTTTGTCAGACACTTTGAAGATAAAGTAAGTTTTGGCTTGTTTTGCTGAGCTAGACTAACGTGGCTACCACTTTCGAACTAGCTATCAGATGAAAGACATAGCAGGTTTTTGTAGGTTTGCTAGGTCCTGAGACATTAGACTCTAAAAAATGACATTTTTTGTGTATAGAAAATCCACGTGGATGGGGGAATGATGGGCCATCTCTACAAGTCTTATAAAAATTGGCCTGATAGCATTGGACACCTAGCTTTATAGGAGGAAGGATACAAAGGGTCCCCAATAACATGTTTTAAAAATTCCTAAAACATTTTAAAGTCAGTTATGTCTGTAACATATATAGAATATCATGCACAAAGGATATTAAAACAACCTTAAGTTTGCTAAGTCAAACACTCAAAAGTTTGGAAATGCCACTATTAAGATTGCCTATGCAATCTGAACTTGGCTGCCTTGTACATAAACATTATACTGTAGTTTTTAACTGCATGTTCACATCTTATTTTTCCAAAGGACACAAGCATGAGCATGTGTAACCTTCTAGGCTGGACTAGAATTCATTTACTTGCTCCTCTGCAGTGCCTAACAGAGATAAATCCCTCCAGAAAGCAGCTGAAGAGCCAGGATCCAGTCTGTAAAGCGACTCACAGTGAAGACTGCTCAGAGTTCCCATTCCACAACAAAATACTACTTAGAATAAACATAACAATGAACTTTATTAACTAAGTTAACAAACCTTATCCTAAGAAACCAAAATAAATTTAAAACAAAACAGTAAGAAACTCAAGAGTCCCAAAGTTCAGGTGGAGTCACCATTATCTCAATTGCAGTCTCTTGTTCAAGTTGTTGAGCCTTGAATGCAAAACAGAAGCAATCCTCATCTTCTCTGGCTGCAGGAGTCTTTAGGTGAACTCCATGAAGTCCTTTCTTCCTCCTGTGCAACCAGCACCACTCAGTCTGTTTATTGGCTAACCAGCTCTCAGTCCCACAAGACAAAACTCCCCTGCAAAATAGTCCAAAGCAAGGAGAAAAACATCCTGCAGTACACCCCTGGCTCAGCCCCTCTCAACCATTCAATCACTGAGCATAAGGACTCTGCAGCTCTCTGTGTCTATGTCCACATGTAGATGCTAATTTCAAAATAAGTTAATTCAAAATAAGTTAATTCGAAATAAAATCATTATTTCAATTAACTTAAATCAAAATAAGCAAAAACCTCAAATTGAAATAGCAAGTCCGGACGCAGGACTTGCTATTTCGAATCAGGAAAGGGGCAGCATGGGAGGTGTGGCAACATGGTCCCCTGGCAGGGCCACGTTGCCAGCCAATATATAGAAAAAGGAAGCCATCCTGGGAAGGAGAAGGGCAAAAATGTTAAATCAAAATAATGGTTATTTCGAAATAACACATCCAAATGGTGTTATTTCGAAACAACCATTTTGAAATAATGGCTATTTTGATTTCAGCCTAGGTTTTACTATTTTGAAATAAGGTTTGTTATTTCAAAATGACGGGGCTTGTCATTTTGAAAAAATGAAACTTTGTTCAGACATGACAATTTTAAAATCGAAACAATGATCATCGCTTCAATTTAAAAGCATCATGTGAACATAGCCTGTGATTGCTCCTCTCCAGGCTGCTCCTCTCAGGTTTCTCCCAGGCATCTGACTCCAGCACAACAATAGAAACTTGTGGAGCATGCTTAATAAGCTATCACACCCTAGTTCCAGAAACTTCTGGCTTCTGGGCAGCAAAATCTGCCCAGCAATGTAACCCAGCCAAAGAGATCCTTAAAAGAGATTGCTCCTTTTTAGGCATATGGGTTACCCATGCTCCATGAGGATGGACTTTTTGGAGATTTCTAAAATCTAAGAAATCTCTAAGCATATGCCAACTGCAATTTTTTCAAAAGCTTACAACTTGGATAGATTTGGACAGATTTTCACAGGGATAGCAAAAGGCACATCCTGAATAAATACCACTTCTCCAAATTTCAGATCCTGCTCTAAAGCAATGGTTTTCAAACTTTTTTCTCGGAACCCAACTGGGAAAAAAAAACCCAGTTAAGCCCATGTCCAAACCATTTCATCTTTCAGCAATTCACTCCAGTCTTTCAGTGGTGGCAGCAGGGGGTGTCACAACCCTGAACTTGAGGGTCTGTGACCCAATGGTGGGTCTCGATCCATGGTTGGAAAACCACTGCTCTAAAGTATGAAGACATGAGCCTTTTCAAAGAAAAGGTCAGATTCTGTTTTATAACATTGCAAAAACTATTTTCCACTAGCTTCCTTCTTGGAAACAAACTATTTAGACTAAAATTTTCCAAAACATATCAGCCTGAGGCAGACATCTGGCATGGAAAACTTCAGCCCAAACAATTAATTTGGCAAAGATATTAACAACTGAAAACAAGGTTTTATAGTGCAAAGGGATGGGCAACCTTAGATAGGCAGTGCTACTTGTTCTACCTATCATACAAAATGCATGATGTTGGGCTCTTGTATAAAAGATTTATCAACACGTCTTTGGAATTCACTTGCAAAATTCATAGGTAGCAATGACACTCATGAGTAGTATACATATGGTATTTTAAGCACTTATACATTTCCACATGTACTGCAAAGCAACAAGTAGGACTGCTAAATCAAGGCCTAATACCTCATGATGCTGACACCCTCAGTTTCCATTGAGATGAATTTCGTGTGTGTGAGTAGCTCCATGGAGCTAAATGGGACCATTTGCATGCAGGACATGGACTTTAATGTGTAATATAAGTCTAGGCCTACAGGAGCAAAACATTAGAAAATATTTAAGCTATGAATCAGTCATAAATGTGTGTGCTTATTTTGTATAACTATAAAAGCAAAATCTAATGCATATATTTAAACAAGTTTCACCTTGAAAAACATACAAAGTATTTCCAAGTAAGATTATTAAATGACACATATTCCCAATAGCACACAGAGACAACAATTGCTTAAATACAAATACTGCAAATTTATCATAACGTATGCGAGTCAGGGTCTCCCAGTTTGTTTACACAGTATCAGCCATGGACTACTGCTGTAAACGGCTCAGAAACATTTAATGTTTTATCAGATTGTGATGAAGCCAAATGAATTTCTCTCCTATGGCTCCATATTAGCTTTGAATGAAAGTATTCACTCTGCTGTTTTCTTCTCATGACACAAAACATGTCAAGTCTGTAAAGTCTATTTGTAACCATAGAATGTGTGTGTCAAATTAGCAATACTGTGCAAAAATTTCCAACAAATAAATCTAAAGATACCATGCAAATATTTCCATTACGATATTGATGATTTCACATTTACATTTACAAATCATGGCCATGATTTTCAGGTGTGTTCTCATTTCCAGGGTACCTTTCACTCCCCAACCAGTCGAGTGCCTCACAGTGGAATGCAAGTTGGTGGCATACTGAGTTCCTTCAGAGTCCACACCAGCTCCTAGCACATGCTCACCACCTTGCAGAATCCAACCTTTACCTTATTATTTTTCATTTGTATTGCTGTGGTCGTTAGAGGGCCTGTGACAGATCAGAGCTCCGTCATGCTAGGCCATGTACAATAAATATATTAGTAAAAACAGTCCCTGACCTGGGGTGCTTACAATTTAAATAAACAAGACAGAGGAAGAGTGTGACAGGAAACAAAGGCACAGAGTGATGAGATGTCTTACCTGAGGCTACGTGGCTGACAAATGGCAGAGCCAAGAACAGATTCTAGGTCTTCTGAGGCCCAGTGCCCTGTTCATGAGATTTGACAGATTCTAAATGGCTAACATGCTACAGAAACGCTCAGCATTAAAGATGATATATAAATGCAAATTATTTATTTAGGCCAAGTATTTCTCATTTGGAAGCCTAAAACAAGATAGCAACTAATAATAGGTATGAAAGGTTAAACATAAATTAAACACTGACTAATTTTCCTTTAAGTCACTTTATTCTATAAAAATGAAACATATTACATACATCAAACATATTAAAAAAATCCTCACTCTCTTCTCAGAAAAACAGAGCTGTGACAGCAGCCAGAAAATAATGGTGGACATAGGATAAATGAACATTAAAATGCCATGAGAGGTCACTTTTTCAGAGTATGGTGATAAAAATTGGTTTAATTCACAAAGGACAAGAAATACAGTGCTTTTATAGCACAGTTTTATGCATGCTTGGAAGTGGACAGCAAGTTCTGTGGACAGGCTGATTAATCAACCTATTCAGTTCCTCACTTCAGGAAGGTTAGAAGGCTTCCTCAGGCAGGAGAGGTTTGGGCATTTTTCTGTCAAGGATGGGAAAAGGTGTCTGCAGCCTGGAGGAAGACGGCCAATTAAGGACCTTGTAATTGTGAAGCACAGAGACTTTGATAGATGAGTCAATCAGATTTACACAGGGGAAAATTTTTTTAAACTTAAAACTTTACCAGAAAAAAAAAATGTGGGATTTGGAACAGAAAGTTTCATGAATTTATGTTGATTTCTCTGAAATGTTCATTACGAAAGAATTTTTGAAAAAATTGGCATTTCAGTTAGAAATGACTTTTTGTTTAGAATTCTTCTTTATATTTATTTTAATAAAAAAATCAGGTAAAAAATGCTCAAAGTCTAAATCAAACATTTTGTTTCAGTTTGAATGGAACATTTGGTTTGACCCAAACAATTGTTTTTTTAGCCTTTAGCTTCACCAAAAATTTCAAACATTTTCATTTTTGGTTTAATTTGAAAAAAAAAGTTCAGCTTTTCAAAATTACCAGTGACCCAAAAATACAGTTCTTCACCTAGCTCTGGACAGCAGTCTGCTTGGCAGCACTAGTTCAGGCTCAACTTGTTATCTACTTTGAATTTATGCATGGCTCTTCCTAGGACCATAAGCTGAAGAACTGCATTAAGTTTTAGAGCCATAAGATAAGAATCACTGTCTCAAGCCACAGTTCTGTGCACATCACAAGGCTTCCATGCCAATGAGCAATCTCAATAACTTCTATACAATACTTGCATTGACAACAGAGGAAAAGTCTCAGGATCTCTTTCTTATGTAAACATAAAAAAGGGAGGGCGGTCAGAACATGCCACTGATTCAGAACCAATGGATTAAGGCATCTCTGTCTATTTCGTAGAACACCTAAAGAAGCTGAAGTGAGATTACAAGTGTCCAAGTTTGGTTTTTTACCTTTATGCACTCTGGGCCAAATCTTGAGCATAGTGTCATGCATTCAACTCCTACCTACACCTCTGTCCCAGGATAGAATTTAGTTATCTTTAAAAGTAGGCAAATTGCAAAGAGCTCAACCCAGTCAGGTGCCTTCAACCATCATTTGGACCCAGCAGAAGCTGAAAGAGCAGAGCACCTTGGAGAACAGAGCCCACAGTGATCACAACCAGAAATGTGTACTTTGTTACACAACCAGCATAGTATCCCTGGTTATCTGAAACGTTTTCTGGGGAGAAAAAGAAAACACGAAACCCTATCTCTCTAACATGGCACATGGACTGCAGAACCATGATTTACTAGGCTATGAAGAACAACATTTCTCCAAGTGAATTTTTGTTAGAGACATTTCATGCAGTGGACTAAAATTCAATGTTTATCAGCTAAGGGTCATGTATCACCCTTAGCCACAAATTCTGTTGGTTTTTCGGTAACATTTTTTGATTGTGCATAGTGGGCATAAACTAATAACCTATGCAATCATTATTTTTAGAACAAGAACAATGTAGGAAGAATGTTTTAATACTTATGGTATGCAGTTTCTGCTTCAATACATTTTTTTTGCAGATTAGCCTTCTCTACACAGCCAGTGGTAACATACAAGTGAATGTCAGCATATGATTTGTAATATTTTTTCCTCTTAAAAATTTGCACTTGTAGTTTTGTTGAACGTAGGCATTTCCCCTTACTCTACACACCAAAATCATCATGCTTTTTAGGTGCTGAAGTCTATGGAAACAGAAACAGATATGTAGTGTTATATACCTTCTGGGGAGTTGAGATAAAAACATCACCTCTTAACCTGCAACTGTAACCATGAAAAAGTAAGTAAGACAGACATGAGAAGTAATTCTTCTGCTCTACTCTGCCCTGATTAGTCCTCAACTGGAGTATTGTGTGCATTTCTGGGCGTCTCCTTTCAGGAAAGATGTGGACAAATTGGATAAAGTCCAGAAAAGAGCAATAGAAATAATTAGAGGTCTGGCACACTTGACTTATAAGGAAGAGTCAAAGAGCTGAGGTTTTTTTAGGCTTAGGCTACACTGAGGGAACAGGTTGAGCTATCGACTGTTAACTCACCCTCCAGCTGTGTGTTTACACACTCACGTGAAGGAACATTCACATTAAGGGGGGGGCTGGAAGTCAGCATTGTAACTCCACCCTGCAAGAGCATAGCTTTCTGTTCAACCTTAATAAACCAGGTCTATATGAGTGTGTAAGAGTCATAGACTTTCATTGGCTAGAGGACCTGTCCCAGAATTCTGCTGCAGCTGTACCTTTTCCCACGTCACCATGAAGCCCCACCACATTGCCTGCATCCCTAGGAAGGTCTGATTGCTATTTTCTGTCTAGGCACTGTGGAGAGCTTAGCAAACCTGCCCCAGCTTGGTGAGGAATCTCTCTCTCTCTCTGTGAGATCAGCCTGTGGTATGAGACGAGTCTCTGTCTCCCTCCGTGTGTGTGCGGGTGCGTGCATGCACTCATGGGAGACAGCAGGAGAAAAGGTAGCATGTACCTTGGACAGAAGAGCAGCCAGGGAGCAGGATTCCAAAAGAACAGCAAGAGATGCTGCCGATCATGAGTACGAACACTAGGAAAAACACTGGTCAGATGCCAGTTCCATACACTGTCACTTGAGGAGGAGGAGAAAAGGCAGGGTGCAATCAATGTTCCCTCTAATTACTCGTAGACTGTGTGCACAGACAATTTCTTTGTGTGCACAAAAACATTTCTTTGTGAGCACCAATATTAGCACTATTGAATTTTTTTGTGCACACTTTATTTTGTTGTGTGCACAGGTTTCATGGCCTGTGTGTGCGCGCACATGCGCACAGCTTAGAGGGAACAGCGCGTGCAATGCATGCTTGCCTCCACACCCAGGGCTGTAACTACTCTGTTGGGCCTGCATACCCTGCTGTGCAACACCCCACTCAGCTCCAGGTCCTCCCTCCACCACTGGGGGTCTCTATGCCTGCATTTGGCTCAGGGCTTCCCTCCCCCCCAATTCCATGATCCCCCCCCTCACCACCAGGGACCTTGCAGTCCATACCCAGCTCTGGGGTCCCCCTGCCCCCAGAGCCCAGCAACTGCTGCTACCCCAGCTCTTCCCTCCCTGTTGGGGCCACTACATTCTGCAGGACAGATAGGGCTGCCTGGGCTGGAGAGGGAGGGGTTAAAGTTTTTTCTGCCTTGGCTAGGTGAAGCAGCTTTTCAAGGGTTGGCAGCTTTTCTCTCCCTGCCACACATACATGGCAGGAAAAGCACTTCCTGTTTCTCTGTGAGAAGGGGAGGGGAGGCGGGCATTGCATCTTGGTAGGACACCTGACTTCCCACAAGCCCCAGCTCTTGCTTGCACTGTGGGACACCGACCCACAAAAGTGGGAGTAACAGACAGCAGTGGGGATGCAAGATACCAGTGCATGGAATCAGGTGTGGCCATTCATCTTTGGTTTTATTATATAGACTTCTCAATGTCGACTTTAGATCGTGCCCAAGTGTAGACATGCTCTTAGTCTAGCAAAGAGGAGACTGAGAGGGGACATGATAACAGTTTTCAAGTATCTAAGAGGTTGGCAAGAGGAGCAGGGAGAAAAACTGTTCTTAAATTTCGATGATAGGACAAGAAGCAATGGACTTACATTACAGCAAGGGAGGTTTAGGTTGGACATTAGGAAAAAATTCCTAACTGACAGGGTGATTAACAACTGGAATAAGTTGCCTAGGCAGGTTGTGGAGTCTCCATCATTGGAAGTGTTTAAGAGCAGGTTAGACAAGCACCTGCCAGGAATAGTTTAAGAGGCTACTTTGCCCTGCCATGCATGCAGAAGACTAGACTTGATGACCTCTCATGGTTCCTTCCAGTTTCTATGAACCCTTGTGTCTGTGCAGATCCAGCTGCAGGATTGGTGCCTAAGGATCTGAATTTGCAGGCTTTCCACACTGAAGTCAGTGGTAGTCCCATATGAAAATTTGCAGGATCAGGTCCTTAAATTGCTGAAGGACCCCATTATCCAGGATCTGAAGGGGCAGAATGAGGAAGGATATCCCTGATACCCAAACCCCACATTCAGATAAGATTTACATACAGCAGCAAGTCACAGGCAGAACAAAGATGGTTTTGGAATGTGCACTTATTTGCTGTTACATGCCTACCTTTTGTGGGACAAAGCCCAAGAAGATACATTTTGGAGAGTATGTGTGTGCACATGTACATAAAAGTGAGAGAGACGGACAGGTAAGTCAGAGACTCCAAACTTACGAGCCCTTATGTACAAAGGAAGTCACTGTACTGTTAATGTTAAAATTATTCTTTCATTATATTTTTGACATAAGTGGAAATAATCAGACTACAACAGAGTAATTTTCATTAAACATCTTTAACAGCAAAAATAATTTACACTCTGTATGTGTGTGTGTGTGTGATTGAACACCACATTTACATTTTGTAAATATTTTACTAACAATTCCCCCGATGATAGTTTTTCAAGAAACAAGCAGTCAACTGAATAGCTTGTAACCCCAACTTTGCAGGACTGCCAACCTGAAACTCAAATTCACTAAAAAAAAAAGAGCAATTGCCCTCACTGAATTTTATTATGTATTTTGAACTAAAAGCTAAACAAACAGCATAATGAGAAAGAAATAGGACTTCTACATTTCTTTCAGCCTTAATAACTTAGGTACTTTAGACAAAGAAATGTGTTTGCTGTGAATATAATTTATGCACCTGCCTTTCAAAAAAGGTGACCATCCACCACTCAAACTGAGCATCATGGGATTTAAGAGTATACAACATCTCTGAAAAATAAGCTCTCCAATTGTTTACACTGGCACTATCCTTTCAATTTCAGAACACTTCCAGCTATTGTACATCATAACGTTGTCTGTCATTATGCCAAGAGATGTGCTAGGCTCTGATTATTATCCCCCTGTCTATTGTGGGGATACATTAGTAGCACCATAGGTCAGGCTGTATTCCAGGCATGGCCAAACTGAGGCTCAGGAACCGCATATGGCTCTTGAAGGAAAAAGTGTGGCTCACACAAGAACATCAGCAAATCAGTTTAGTAGGTAAAAGTATATGGCTAAATGCCTCACTGTGCATTCTTAAGGTTTAATAATCAACTTGTGTGGGCACTTGAGTTCCATAAGTTTGGCCACCCCTGCTAGCCAAACTGACATTTAAGTGGAAGGATTTTAGCCCTGTGTTTCACAAATTTCATTGCAAATTTAACAGTCACTTGTCAGAATGTGACAGGGTCAAACTAGATGGGCTTAGGAGAGTGGTCTTTTTGAAGAACCTGAGTGGTGGGTGGGCACAAGCCCACCCACTTCTAAAACCCCTCTCCCAGCCTACAGGGAGGTGGCACTGAACTGTTCTTCAGTTGGTTTCGGGAGAGAACTAAAGAAATAACAGGGATGGGTGTGAGGGTCACAGGTTCAAAACTAGGTCTTCAGAAGGGGACACCAAGCAGAGAACACTGGACAGCTCCCACTGCTCCTGAAAGGTGTTGAGGGAGCCAGTGGATGCCACCCAGAGGAACTCTGCCCAGAGACGTGCATGGACGAAGGACGGAAATAGGCCCTACAGTCGCAGGCCCCTTCCCCAGCCAACCTCCTCTCCCTGGTCTTGTAGATGGTGGTCTTGGCGTAAGCCAGGAGGAGGTTGGCAAGGAGGTCCTGTGACTTTGTGGGGCCACAAAGAGGGAGTGCATCTAAGAACAGGTGTGGGGAAAAGTACAGTGAGAACCTCAATAAGAGGGTCCAGAGGAGCCAGAAGAGGGACTGCAACCTGGTGCACTCTAGGTAGGCGTGCGCCAGGGTTTCCCTCTTGCCGCAGAAGGGGCAGTGTAGTAGGGAGGGACAGTTACCTACTGGCCGGGAGGTAGCTGTGCATCAGCACTCCCCCTACTGGCCTGAAGAGACCCTACATAAGAGCCCAGACTAGAACCAAAGTGATAGCCGGAGGGAGCGGCAGGACTATATAAAGGGCCGGACCAGTCAGCCATGGGGGAAACAGAGAGGGAGATGGCTGCTGACATTGGCAGACTTCTCTCCCCCGGAGCCAGAGAGGCTCGACTGACAGTGAGATCCCCTCCCTGTGAGACCCAAGGGAAGGAACACTGGCTGGCCATGCCCCTAGAGAGAACTCCTCCAGGACAAGACCTGGACGAGCTTCCCTCAGCAGAAAGCCTGGGGGAAGGGAATCAGCCTGCTGTTCATGAGGATCTAGATGAGCTTCCCTCCACAGGTGAGGCCAGGGGGCTGGATACCCTGGACCCCTGTGACCTGGAGAAACTCCCCCTGGTGGATAAAGCAGAATTACCTGCTTTGCCACCAGAAGATAGTGAGGGGTTGACCGGAATACCCTGAGGAAACTACCTGGAGGACAACTAGGATTGCATACCCCAAGGTCTCTGAGTTAGCACGTTTCAGCAGGAGCCCTGCTGATGTAGTGACACCTTATCCCTGCCACTGCTAGACCCTGGGCTGGAATGCAGTGGAGCGGGCAGGCCTACGTTCCCCTTCCCTCCCCTGCCACTGTCTGGGCTGCCAGGCATTTGCCTTACCCCCCGGAGGGGTTGAAGGCCCCAGACTACTGTACTTTGGATTTGCCTTACCCTCCCAGAAGGGGTTGAAGGCCCCAGACTATTGTACTTTGCATTTGCCTTACCCCCCCAGACGGGTTGAAGGCCCCAGACTATTGTACTTTGCGTTTGCCTTACCCCCCGGAGGGGTTGAAAGCATGAACTAATGTACTTTGTGTTGGCCTTACCGCTGGAAGGGTTGAAGGCCCTGGACTATTATCTTGTGTGTTTAGGGGAGCGGGGTTCAGCCCCGCTGTGGGCCCAGCCCTATGCCCCATGAGATGACCTGGCTGAGGGCTTGGCCACCTTCCAGGCAGGAATCAGGATGGGGGGTGAACTGTGCCAAGTACACACCCGTGCTCACTGCTCCATGGAGGAGCCACCAACTGATGTCCCCAGCAGGCCGTGGGGTCAAGGTGGCATACAGTCTGGCCCACCAGGTGTCCTCGCTCGCTGCCAGTGGTATCAGGTTGTGCCATTTTGTGTCAGGGTGGGATGTGAGGGCAAGGAAATGGATGGTGTGGAGCATGAGTGTGTACAGATATTTCAGGGGAGTGGGTCAGAAAGAGGCCACTGCAGGTCTAGCAGCCGGCTTGGGGCATGAGATGGGGGCAGTCGGGGTGGCTCACGGGGCTGGGGCCCAATCAACAGCTCTGGAGGGCCAGGACTGAGAGAGGGGTGGGGAGAACCCTCTCACAGGACCTGCTCAAGGTAAGCTCAACCAGTGGGAGGCAAGGCCACCGTCACCGCCTGGAGTAGGCACCGGGGCATGTGACAGGTGGAGAGCCCCATGCACTGAGCTAGCTCATGGGGATCCACCCAGTCCCCCCCAGCATAGTCCAGGAGGTCTCCGACCCTGGTGACACCTGCCAGGACCAACCTCCACCTCATGGAGAGGGCCTCTGCCACCTACACACTGAGATGGTTGTTGTGTAGCAGGGGGTCCGTGAGGAGGTCATCCCCCTGGATGAGTACAACTGACCTGGAAGCCGTGACAAGCCTCCAGGTCTGGAAGAAGTCATGGTAGAAGGCTGGCAGCTCAGAGAGGTCTTGTGGACCACCTCTCAGGTCGCCCTTGATAGCAGCAGAGAAAGGTGTGTGCCAAGTGGCTCCACACCAGACTACCTGCACCATAAAGGAATCTCTGCAGGGCCTGGAGGTGGAAGGTGTGGACCTGGCTGTAGATTCTGCACAGGCCCTGCCCTCCTTCCTCCAGGGCAAGACTCAGAACTCCTGCAGAGACATAGTGCAGTCCTGGCCAGAAGAACTCCAGAATTGTCTTCTGTAGGTTGGCCAGGAAACTCGGAGGCAGGGCCAGTGTGTTGAGCCGGTGCCAGAGCATGGACAGGATGAGCTGGTTGATGATCAGCACCCGTCCCTGGAGGGAGAGGCACCGCAGCAGTCCTGTCCATCTCTGCAGCCAGTCAACAACCCTGCCCTCTAACTCATGCCAGTTCTCATCCAGGGAGGGATGGGTGACAGAAAGGTAAACATCCAGATAAAGCTGCGGACCTGCGGTCCACTGGATGGCCTGAAGTGTGGGTGGGAGGGAGCTGACTGGCCACCCGGCTCCTACCATCTGGCCACAGCTCTTGACCCAGTTGACCCAGGCGGAGGAGGCTGCTGAGTAGATGGCCAGGCAAGCCTCCAACCACACCAGGTGGCCCGGGTCCTGGACCATGAGGAGTATGTCGTCAGCATACACTGACAAGATCAGCCTCAGCTCTGGCTCATGGAGCACCAACCCTGTCAACCTCTGAATGCACAGCTGGCCCGACAGCAGATAGCCTTGATGCACTTCTCACCCAAAGCTGACTGATTTGGTCAGGGTACAGTTGAGCATGACCAGACACTCCGCAGAGGCATAGAGCACCCAGAGAAACCCCACCCAGGAGATAGCTATGGTCCATCCTGTTGAACGCCTTCTCCTGGTCCAGGGCAAAGAGGGCAAATGATAGACCATCCTTACACCTGAGCTTCAAGAGATCCTGCACCAAATAGAGATTGTTAAAAATGGAGTGGCCTGGGTCGGTATAGGTCTGGTGAAGATGGATCATGTCCTACAGCACGGACCCCAGGCACAGCGAGATGGCCTTGGCTACTATTTTGTACTCCGTGCTGAGGAGCGAGACAGGACACTAATTCCAGAGATCGTGGAGGTCCCCCTTCATGGGCAGCAGGGCCAGCACTGCCTGCTGGCAAGAAACGTGGAACGAGCTGCTCGCCTTGGACTCGGCCCAGACGACGGTGAGGTCTGGGCGGAGGATGTCCCAGAATGTGCAGTAGAACTCCACAGTCAGCCCCTCTATGCCCAGAGATTCATTGGTTGGCATGAGACACAGAGTTCTGAGAACTTAGCCAGAGTGAGAGGCAGCTCTAGCCAGTCCCGATCACCCTCACTGACCATGGAAAGTTTGTTCCAGAGCACCTTGCAGGCTTTGGCTTCAGTCGGATCTGGGCAGAAAAGACAGGCATAGAAGGCCCTGGACCTTCCACGCATTTCCTCCAGATCCGTGAGGGGGGTGCCATCCTCTGCCAAGAGGCAGGTGACGTGCTTTGTGGCCCCCCCCCCCATTTCTCCAGGGTGTAGAAGAAGCAGGAGTCATGATCCATCTCCTGAAGGAGGTGGATGCGGGATCAAACAAAGGCTTCCCAGGCCCAAAGGTCCTTGAGGGCCCGCAGCTCCTCCTGCTTCTCCCGGCATGCTCCACAGAGGGACAGATCCTCAGGGCTGGGGGCCAGGTGGCTCTCCAGCTCTAAGACCTCCCTCTCCAGCTGCTCTATCACCTCATCCCTCCACTGGCTGGGCCTCCTGGGTGTAGTTGCGACAGAAGAGCCGGGTGTGCACTTTCCCAACATCCCACCAATGCCACGCTGAGGGAAAGGTGGCCCTCTGCCCCGGCCAGGCCAGCCAGAACTCCTGGAAGGACGCCACGAAGCCCATGTCCTCCAGCAGGCTGTTGTTGAAGTGCCAGTAGGCCGGACTCAGCCTCTCCGCCGAGAGAGAGGCTGTCACGGTCACCAGCTGGTGATCTGAGAAGGGGGCCGGCCTAATGCTGGAGGAGTGGGCTCATGCCAGATGGTGTAGGGACAGGTAAATGTGGTCCAACTAGGAGTGGCACAACCAGTCGCCCTCCACCTGGATGTATGTAAAGGTGACTTCGTCGTCCGGGTGGTGGTCATGCCAGACGTCCACCAGAGAGTGGTGGTCAACCACCTTCTGGAGGACGTCCACGGTGGTCTGGCTCTGCTCGGTCCCTGTATGGTCCCATTCCTCAACGGTGGTGTTAAAGGCCCCGCCTAGGACCAGGCACTCATGTGGAAAGTGGCTGCCTGCCATAAGAAGCGCACCTGCTCCGGGCCCAATGTCAGGGCATAGACATTGACCGGGTTCAATGTCAGCCCCTCTATGTGGACCCGGAGGTGCAGCAGGCAACCCGGCACGACCTTGACGACCCCCAGCACCTCGGGCTGCAGGTCAGGGGAGAACAGGGTGGCCACGCCGCTGGAGCGGGTGGACAGGTGGCTCAGGAACACCCCGTTCCCCCACTCCAGCCACCAGAGGGCCTCAGTGGCTGGGTCCATATGGGTCTCCTGCAGGAACACCATAGACTAGCCCCCCTCCCAAAGGAAGGAGAGCACCTGGGTCCTGCAGAGATCCATTCTGCAGCCCCTGGCATTCAGGGTTGCGAAGGTGGTGGGAGCCATGTGGAGGGCTAGGGGGGATCCACAGGAGCAGTAGGAGCACCGGCAGCCTCCTTCGGGCCATGCACTAATCCGTGATCCACCCCGAAGTCCATGAGGGAGTCACGGAAGAGGCGGGCCCTCTGGTAGGCCGCGGTGTGCTGCCTCTTAGTCCCCTTTCCCTCTTTCGGGATGTCCCTCATGGCCTGGAGGAGGATGCAGAAACTCCCCCAACACTGCAGGGTGAGTCGCGTCCAGTTTCTGGCCCCACAGGTGTCGGCCAAGAAGGTGCAGAGCTCGTCCCGCAGGAGCAGGGGTTCAAAGATGGGAGGGCCCCAGCCAGCCTCTAGTCGAGTCCCCGCGCCGGCCCCGCTGCCTGCAGGGACGGGCAGGCAGGGCAGGTAGCCCTGTCGTGGCACCGGTGACGGAGGCGCCATGCTGTCCGGCCCAACCCCCGGCACGAGGGGGAAAGGTGGCAGAGGGAGTTCTCCAGCCCCGGTCAGAGTGGGGGCCACGAATGCCGCCCCCCTGGGAGTTGGTGGTGGAGAATGGGAAGGTTATAGTCCCGGGGGTGGCGGTGACAGGGGAGGGGTCTGGGGCAGGGGTCAGGATGATGGCAGGTTGGGTGGTAGTATTAGTGGGGACGATGTCAGGGATAGCAGTGGTAGCAGGGGTGGAGATGGGGGTAAATGTAGGGCCCCTGCCGGTTGGACCACCGGGTTGTGGCTCCCCTCTACCAGGCACGGGGTGACTGGGTGGGGCACTGGGGTGCTGGGACACCACCCACTGCCAATGCTGGGCGCAGATGCCAGGCAGGGTGTGGTGTCCCAGGCCCCAGCGTCAGACTGGGAGGGACACTGTGCTGGGCTATAGGGGGAAAAAGGGGGAAGCTGTCCCACCAGGGATGATCCCCCGGGACCAAGCTGCGTGGTGCCAGCTGCTGCCTGCGGGGGCTCGGCAGCTGGAGAGGGGACACTGAGCACTGCTGGGCAGGTGGAGGGGTCCAGGGGCATTCCTGGGGTGAGGGTGGGAACAGTGGGCAGGGGCTGGGGCTGTGGGGAGGGAGGGGGCGTCAACAGCAGGTCACCGCCCAGATTGAGGCCCACTGGCAGAGGATTGTCCTCCCCCTGATTGACCAGGGTCAGATCCAGGGCCTTGATCTCCTCAAAGATGGAGCCTAATATGCTCCCTGCTGCCATGGGCGCTGCTGCTCCAGATGCCAGGGTGGGAGCTGCCTTGGCGTCAGCAGCAGGCACAGATGTTACGAGTGTGTTGGGGGCAATGGGGACGGCTCCACCCATGGCCTCCCTGGGGAGGGAATCTACAAGGACCTCCAAAGGGGGGACAGCGCTGCCCGCCCCCCGTTGCTGCCTCCATCTCCTTGGCCTGGCCCTCCCACTGGTTCTCATCAGGGGGCATGGTGGAAGGTCCATAGGCAGCAGGGGTCTCATGGTTAACCCCCCCGCAGTGACTTCCGGGGGGCCTCCTCCCCATCCAGCGGGGAGGGGAGGGGATGGACCTTCCGCCACTTAACATGCTTCCCCTCGATGAGGGCCCAGCCCTCTGAAGCATTGGAGGAGGACTGGCCAGCAGTGGCAGAATTTGGCGGTAAGGGCAGAGGGGACTGGGGGCAAGGGAGCGAGGGTGGAACAGCAGAGGGATGGGAACCCTCTCCCTGACTGGGGCCAGCCACCTCCCCTCCCCCTGAGCGCCCCAATGGTCATGGGGTGGGAGGAGGAGGAGAAGGGATGGCTCTGGTGGCCGGCTGGCTAGGGCTGCCGGCGGTGGTACAGCCGGCGCCTGCCACGGCCTTGGGGGGCCCAGTTGCTCCCTCTTCGTGGTGGGCCAGGGGGCAGTCCCTCTGGATGTGCCCCATGGCCCTGTAGAGGAAGCACTGAGCCTCCCCTGAGGAAAAATGGATCTGGTACTGTGTCCCTTGGTGGGGCACCAGGAAGGACCCCTCGAGCGCTGCTCCATCATTGTGCCACTGCTGGCAGCAGTTGGGTCTGCACCTGCTGGCGGAAGGACAGGATGTGACAGAGGGTGGGATCCTTGCAGCTCAGTGGGAGAGGGCTGACGGTGGAAATCGGCTTCCCTAGGGTGGAGAGGAGGGGAAGCAGGGCATCACTGGGAAAGAAATGTGGGACAGAGGTGAGGGCCACCCGCATGCCCAGGTCCTCCAGGGGCTCTACAGGGATGTAGATGCCCCCCAACACCAGGCCCTTCACCACTGCCTATTGTGTGGTGGCCTCCGATGGCAGGAAGAAGACTACCTTGCTGTACATTTGGAGGCTGCCGCAATGGCCGAGGGCCCCACCACCTTCGCCATCGCCCGCCTGTAGATCTCCATGAATGATGAGGTGGCCACCAGGAGGCAGTGGATGCTGTGCCTCCTGGTCAAGGTGTAGAAGGGGCCCTGGCTGCCTGAGGTGGATGGCAAGGAGGTGGTGTGGGCAGATGATGCAGCAGTGGGTGGAGGGGTGGCAGCCACCTGGGCGTATGCTCTGAGGGCAGGAGCACCCCCAGAGCTGGTGGAGGGAATGGCAGAGGGAGACATGGGGGAGCTGCGGCTGATGAGGTGGCCCCGGCAGCAGCCTGGCCCTTGCTTGCTTTCTTCTGGTGGCTCTTACGGCTGGCCAAGGTGGCTGAGGCAGCAGTGGGAGTGGAGGCCCCTCCCAAGCCTGCTGCTGCCAGCACCCCCTTGGGGGCACCAGTGATGGCAGGGGCAGTGGCAGTGGTTGAGGGGGCAGCCGCAGGGGCGGATGGAGGGGTGGGCTGAGGGAGAGGGGCGGAAGGGGATGGGGAGGTCTCCATGTCCCTGGGCAAGGGATGGTTAGGGGAGGAGACTGTTGGTGGCTGAGGGCAAGGACTAGGTGGGCTGGCGGTGACAGGTGGTGAGGGGTTAGAGATGGGGCTGGGGAGAGCCACTCCTCCCTGCGAGGCTGCAGCTGGGGAGGAGGGTGTTCAGGAGGGAGGGACGGGGGACTCGTGTGGGGCAGGGAGGGGCCAGCTCCTCCGGCTGCACTGGGTGGGTGGGGTCACATGGGTGTCAGGGGGTGCAGTGTGTAAGGGAAAAACAAAGTTGGGGACACATACTGGGCCAGTAAGATTGGCGGGGTGTGGGCACTGCAGGGGAGGGTGGGGCTAGCGAGAACAACAGGCAGGGCAGGGAGGTAGCAGAGGCTGATGGGCAGGGCAGGGAAGGGAAAGCTAATACAAACAAACTCTCAAGGGCTAGGGTGGGGCAGACAAACTAAACTGAGTTCAGGAGTTGGGGACTTGGGTGGGGAGGGGCACTGAACCGGCTGGAGGGCAAAGGAGCAGTGCGGGGGGGGCTCCAGCCAATAGGGGTGAGGGGGAAGGGGATGCTGGGGGAGGGAAGCTGTTGCTATGAGGCTTGAGGTCCCGGCTGCACAGCCAGTCCTAGAGCGTTCTGGGAGGTTTGGGAGCCCGCTGCCTTCTTGGTGGTGGGAGGGGAGGCCAGGCAGGCAGCAGCAGCTGGGGGTGGCAATGGTGGTTCAAATGTCTCAGTTCTGAGCAAGGTCATCCCCAGCTGGGAACAACAGAGTCCTAGTCCAGGTGGTTAGTGCCTCCCCTCAGTAGCGGTGGTATTTCCTCAAGGCAGCAGGGACCAGCTGGCAGGAGGGGTCTTCTTCTCCTTAGAGATGGAGGTGATGGTGGAGTCCTCTTCTGGCTCCCTCCACTCCCCACAGGGCAGCGGAGTGGGAGGAGAGGAGACAAGCCAGCAGCAGGGATGGCAGCAGAAGAAGCAGGGCCTCCCAGGAACCACAGCAGTACCCACAGCCAAGCTAGTAGCAGGTCAGGGCTTGTGTCCCTCCTCCTCCACTTAGAGAAGAGTGGTAGAACAGGTAGATACTAGGCCCAGGCTTAGTAAGGCCTTGTTTCCTGGGCTAGGTTAGCCAGGACTACACCAGGGTAATTGGCTCCAGGTGTCTCAATTCACAAACCTGCTGCACTGCTTAAAAACCTCCTTCTCAGGAGACCAGAGCTGCTAGAAGAACAGTTTGTTTAAAATTTTGCAACAACACTCAAAAGGGTACAGAGGGAGTGAGAGAATTCTTACACACAAGGCTATTAGGCCCTACAACTTGAAGTAGGACTTGTTTTGTTTCAAGACCTGAGCAAGGTAGTGAAGGTGAGGGCAACCCGCCAACTCAAACAAAGAGAGAACCACAGAGACTGAGGCTTCAGACCAGGAGGCTGTGAAACCTTTTCAGCCTTAGCAGGTGCTGCAGAAACCATGGGCACATGCTTTGGTGACCCAGGGAAGCCAGTAGCCTCCCAGACTTGGAGTGAAGACTACGACTCATAGGTTCCCTGAGTTGGGGCCCAGGGTAGAGGGTGGGACTGGGCCTTTCCCATCTCCCCAGAGACATAGCCTCACTAGGGGTGTGGAATGGAGAAGAAGGCCCAGTGAGAGGGACCAACTAGACTTTGCCAGCCCACAGGATGAATGTGCAGGACCTCCAGGAGGCATAAGAAGCATTCAGTTACATTTTCTGTCATCTTTTTTGATTGAAATGTTTCATAAACAACCTTAAAAGAAGCATTTAAAACTGACTTTTTTTTTTTTTTTTACATTTTATCTGTATGTTTTCACACTTCTCCTGTTGAAGAATAAAGAGTAGCATACCCTACAGATACCCTTTTTACTAACCCTCATATGCTGTGTAGGTCTCTGTAGTACCCCATCAAAGAGAACGCCTGTATAGTGAATGAATAATTATCACTTTCTGTATTGACCTCTATTTAAAAAAAAAAAAGGTTCACAGCACTTCCATCCACTCCAGCAAAGGATGGTGGCTTCATCAACACCACCTATTAAAGGCAGATGTCAGATGTTCTTTGTAGCTTGGAAAGACATAACCCCCCTCCTTTAATGCAGTTTATTTGTTTTATCTCATATAACCAGGCTCGAGGAAATTTAAAGACAACAAATAAGTCCATAGCTGCTTTGCAGTTCAAAGTTGACAGACTTACCCAAAATGGGGATATGCAATAGCAGCCTGGAGTTACTGAGATCATCAGCAGCTATAGTTAATATCCTGCAAAAAACAAAAACAAAAACAAACAAAAAAAACCTCCCCACAATATCCTTGAGAACACCTAGAAATCATGGGGACAAGAAGGCACTGAGCATCTTTGGCAAGAATAATTCCACTATTTCATTGTGGGCTTTTACCAGGTAGGAAGTTCGTGGGTTCAGTACAGAAGTAGTAACCTGAAATGGCCCCATCATTCCTTGAACTCAAGTGAGACAACAGCAGTTGGAACTTGGAATACTGTACATTTGTCACCTGCAGACAATGCCGTGCATTTATACATACAGGGAGCTCTAGCTAAATCTGAGTGACTTTACTTGAGAAAGAACCAGGAAACTGCTCTTATATGGGAGCTCATTAATTAAGATTACCACCTACAGTATATTCTCAATGCTTTATCCAGACAAGTTTAAAATATCTCTAACAAAATGCAGCTTTTATCTCTTAGAAAAATATTCTGCAGCCTCATACAGTAGAACTTATCATTAAATAATTTCTCTTCTGCCTTTCTTTTCCCCTCTCAAGTTCTTTCCAGTATTTTTTTGCTATCCTGGATTCACCCTCAGTAATCCCTCTTTTTGTTTGATACTTACATTCTCCAAGTCCTTAGAGAAGTTTGTTCGATTGATGCTTGATGGCCATGTTGACAGGCATTGTAGAAATATCATAAACTGATGGAAAAGTAAGCCTGTTACTATTATTAATTCTATATATTCATTCAATAGCAATTTTAAATAATCCTTCACTGCAGTGTCTGGGTTCAAATTGGAAACCCAAATCCAAAATAATCATGAAATTTTGGGACCAGAGAAAGCAGCTTGGATTTGAATCTCCAAATCTGGATCAATATCTTCAGTGTTTAGTACTGGTTCCTGATAAGAACAAGAACAACAAAATATCAAATGCAGCCTGTTTCATAGACCCACTTCAGATACAACCTAAGAATCTAGAATCCCCAAAAAAGAATGTTATGAGATTCTAGCAGCCACCGTTCCAACCCAGCCCTCGGTGGGTTTCTTTGTATGGGATTCTTTCCAAATGTTATAGAAAATTCTCTCACTCTCAGATCTAACTTACTAAATTTTGAGACTAGCATAACTTTTGGGGGACAGAGGGGGAAGCAGGGGTGTCTAAATTGGGCTCATAAAGGAAATTAAGTCAGTTGCAATCTTAACTATACTTAACTCTAAAATGTAACATTTAGACTAAATCAGGAGTCTGAGTAAGGAACAAAGTAACTAATGGAGAAGGCTGTAGTATTGCTTATTGCCCAAGAGGAGCAGAGCAGGGAAATGGGAAGAGGAAGGGGAGGAGGAGAATGATAGATGTTTGCACAGCATATGGAAACAGCAGTAGTTGCACTTTTCAGAAAGTAAGACAACAATCCTTCCCCTGTGCCACTTCAAAATAAAATTACTGCCTATTTCCTTTTCTGCTTTCTTCTGGTTTATAGATATGTAACCTTAGAACTGTCAGAACTCATTGCAAGTAATGAGATCCTGACAGACTAGAAAGTTTCCTTGTGTCCTTTTCTCAGGGTACAGCTGCCAATCAATGGAATTCCAAACCCCCCAGTCTCTTTTCATTAGTAATCCTGGAGGCGCTGCTAGACAAATCTCAGCCAATATGTTTTGGATAAATTTTAATCATCCCTGCTGCTGACTCAGTGCTTCTTCCTCCATTTATGCTGTTTTTTTCCCTGTCTGCCTGTACAACCCTGACATATGGGCTGAATTATATCTTCCTTGACTACACCATTTAAATTACCTCTTCTGCCCAGCAGCTTGACATAGCTCAGCCACCAAAGAGAACCACCTGCTGGGGTGTAAGGAGATTACACACTTTAAGTAGTGCCAGGATATGGCAGAACGATAAAGACTGCTGCTCACAGGGTTACAGACTGTTGATCACAAGACGGTTGATCAATGGAGTTAACAAGACATATCTGTGAGATGGAAGAGAGGAGGTAAAACTAGGTGATCGGATGTCCTGATTTTATAGGCCCTGTCCCAATAGTCAGGGCTTTTTCCTATATAGACACCTATTACCTCCCACCTGTCCTGGTTTTTCACTTTTAAAAAGGGATAGCCGTGTTAGTCTAGTCCAGTGAAAAAACAACAAGGAGTTGTGTGGCACTTTAAGACTAACAGATTTATTTTTTGCATGAGCTTTCGTGGGAGAAGATCCCACTTCCTCAGATGCTTCGAAGATGGGTGAACTTACAAAAGGAATGAAACTAAATGCAAGGGAGTGTAAAACATAGGAAATTTGCTGTTACTTTATGACCTGATCCTATGTTTTACACCCCCTTGCATTTAGCTTCATTCCTTTCTGTAAGTTCACCCATCTTCGAAGCATCTGAGGAAGTGGGATCTTCTCCCACGAAAGCTCATGCAAAAAATAAATCTGTTAGTCTTAAAGTGCCACACAACTCCTTGTTGTTTTTTCACTGATTTTTCACACCTGCTGCCTGGTCACCTCAGGTAAAACATGGAGGAAAACTGCTTTTCTAAGGGTCTCTTGAGATACCCAGTTAATAGTTTTATAACTAAGTAAAGACTGATCTCTGGTTGTTAAGTATGATTTAAATGTACATTCCTTACAGTAATCTAATAAATGTGAGGTACCTCATTTTACAAATAGCACAAGACCTTAGTCTTGAAAAAAAACATTGACAAGTTAGGGTATTTGGGAGTACAAGTATATTTGATTTTTCACTGGGACATTGTGCTCCTAAATCCCTTCAGTGCTTTTTGAAAATCTGTTCCTGAGGCTTCCATACTGCGATATGAGGTATTCTAATCTAGAAGATGCTGCATCCATCCAGGGCTCCTCCTAACTTCCCTGGGACTCTGTGGGGGCATAACAGTCCTCTTGCAAGAATGAGGCTGCAGAACTGGGGGTCACCTGAAAGACATCAAAATAGTGGAGCAAGCGAGCGAAGGTAAGTGTATATGGACACAAATTAGTTTGTCTTTTCATCAAAGGAGTATGCATATCAAGGCTGACATTTGTGAGGCGGGGAGCTGGGAAGTGTAAAACAAAATACTTTAAAAATGAAAATATTTTTTGTTCAAATTTTTGAACCCCCCCCCCCTTTGTTATTGCAAAGCACTGGACAAAGGCATCACACTTTGTAACATTAACTAACAGCAAAATAAGGGGTGGCAGCAGGAAGCACGGGGCTCAGTGGGACTGTTTGGGGGGAAAAAAAAGAACACATTACAGATCTGCAAATATTATTCACAAAATAATCCCCCAGGCAAGTAATCCCCTGGCCTTCAATAGACTTGTTACAAGCATAAAGGTATTATTATTACAGTAGGTATGTCAAAAACAAATAGCTTAAGTTGACATAGTAGCTCATTCTGCCATTCTGTGAACTGCCCAGGGAGGCCATGACAGCCATCTCAGCATATGTCAGCAGTACTATTAAGAACTTCGCACCTTCCTTTAGCAGCAAATATGGTTCCTTACATGTTAACTATGAGTAAATGGGAATAAGTGAGGGCACAGAAAGTAATATCCCTAGCCAGTATGTTTTATAACTAACCAAAAAAAGCCAGTAACTATAAATCTATCTAAAATATTACACTATATTCCCTTTTTGTTCCTCTCAATTAAAAAAAATAACTTTATTCACTTCAATAGCTTTTCATGAGGCATGGATTTTACTCCTGGGGTACACACCACACAGATCCAACAAAAAGTAAAGATATTTCTCAAGTTCAAGATCCATCCTTAACCTGTCTAATTGTGCCTATACACTTACCAGGAAAGGTATGTCCAGAACTGTCACATGCCATAGTCCGGAATGGCAGCAGATCAAGAGCATCAGGAGATCCAGATAGCCTTTGACCCAAGGCAGGCACTGGACAAAACAAATCACACTATAGCTGGCATTTCCAAAGGGAATTCTGGCCTTTGAGATAGGAGCCTCCTGCAGCATGAGGAGCCTGCCACAGTTTTAAAGGTTGTAGTATATTCTCCTCTTAGCAGCTGGCCAGACCCCATGGTCAGTAGTGGGCTCTGGGCCCAGCCTCACGTTAACAGTGAGTAGTATCTTCAGACACTAATTTCAGATTAGGAAGGAGTAGTGTTTATCATCTCAAGTGGGATTATGCAGAACTCCCTGTTTGTACACCATCTACTTGCATGATTCCTGAATATCTGCATGTTAACTGTCATTATCTTTTTGTTAATTTAATGTCCCATATTTTCCCTCACATACCCTGACTCATTGCGACCTTTATATCCCTCATTCAACACCAACTGACAATGTGAAATGTATGTACAGATGCTATATAAGGAGTTAATAAATGTGTACTGAAAATATGTTCCTGAAGCCTGTATCAAGGCAGAGTTGACATACATCTTTTTTCTAACAGAAAACCCAGTTATTCATCTATCTCTTTGTCAACATGTAAATTAAGCATTGTAGGCTAAAACAATGGATACCATATTTACATACAAAGTCAATGGGGAGCATGTGAAATCAAGAAGGAGACATCAGACTGGATAGCAAGCTATGGTGGTGGGGCGAGTGTTATTCTGACTCTTGCTACAGACAATACACTTAAGGAGATATAAGGAGAAAGCCAGGTAGACATCCTTTTATCCTATATCTGGAAAATAATCAGGCAGTGAAGTTACGTTCATGAAAATAGTATCATAAAGTGTTCTAGTTGAAAAGCTGCAACCTATATTTGGAATGAGGTAAACTTCTTTAGACAGAAGATTAGCCTGTGATGTTTAGTCTCTAGAAATTGTGTTATGATTTTGTTCTGTGACACTGTCTGGAGTGGTTCACGACTGAGTGCTAAACTCAGTATAGACTGTCAAAAAGCAGGGCAGATACCCCAAACAGCCGGCATGTTCTATTAGATTTCACCAGTCCAGTCACAAATTTGAACTCCTGGATTACTGTAACAGTTTTACCATGGGAGTCATAGACAATCCCTTTGGACACACCAGTTTGTCTTGCTCCCCAAGAAAGGTGGACTTAGGGATAAATGGTCACACATACACTAAAAAAAAAATCACAAAATACTCAGGCAGCCACTCCAAAAAAGCCAATCACTTACCTCAGATCAATTTGTACCTTCACACCAAGGACAATACTGGTAGCCAATCCTGTAGTAAATTAACTAAGAATTTATTAATTGAGAAAAATAAATGAGAGTTATTTACAGGTTAATGCAGACAACATATAAGCAGTAATTAGTCAGAGTCTACGGTTCCGAAAAGTGACTGAGGTCCAGGTATCAGCTCACTAAATGTCTTTTACAGCTAATCTAGGTTAAGCCTGGGATTTCTGCTTTTCATTTCTTTGCTTCAGCACTTGTAAGAATCCCAACAACAAAGCAAGACTTAGCTTCTCCTTGTCTGGGATTTTTATTCCCTCCATTCCAGAGTCCAAACTGACAGGATGAGTTCATGGGTAGGTTTCCCTTTCTTGGAGAGAGTTAGGAATGCACTCAATAGGACCTCTCTCTTTTGCTGCTACATAATGTCTCATTTGCCTTCAGTGGGCTGTCTTGTAGCAGGATGAGCAGTTCACCTTAATTAACATCTCTTTTCTTGTTTGGTGAGTTGTTTTATTATTACAGAGGTTTACAATACAAACACTCCATATAACTTTATACCAGGAACTACAGAGGTTATAAGTGAAACTGAGATATGCAGAATCCTACAAGCATTTTATAAAGTATAAACACAGTCTTATAATTTAATGGGTCTCCTAACAATGCTAACACACAGAAGACAAAGACTGGCTTCCAGCTATGCACTTGTGAGTGTTCTGTGAGGCCTGGAGCCTTGGCATGAGTTGGCACCTGGTCTGCCTGCACCACAGTCACCCTTTTCTTTGCATTATCCTTACTCCCTATCTCTGGAATTGTTAAACTTTGATAATAAATATACTGTTGTTTCCACTACAAATATATCAGTGTTGTATTATTAGTCTAGGCGCTGATCCTGAGTTCAGCCATACAAGCTGGTGTATTCACTGTTTCCCAGGAGACAGGTGATCTGGCATTACTGCAAATGTTCAGTGGCAAAGAGGCTGGGTGTTGAAAGTGAACTCTTCAAAGGGGCTTGGGTGCACCTGTTGGTAACCTGGAAGGCACAGGAAGGGCTGGCAGAGCCCAGAGGAGATAGTTTGGGTGACTAACAAGCTAGAGGGGTCAGGGTGCTGAGAAACAGTTAAGTACAGTTTTCCTTCTCTGTGGAAGAAGGGGGATAAGAAGATGATGCTCAGCTCTGATACCCTGAGAACAACGTTCCCCCTAATTTTTCATAGTCTGTGTGCGCAAAAAATCTTTTGTGCAAATTTTCAGAATCAGTATCCAAATTTGTGCGCACTCCAGTGAGTGTGTTCAAATTTGTGAGTGCAACGAAGCATATGATGCAAATAATATCTAAATTTTATTTTGATATAGCGATGGAAATGATTTTATAAGTTACAAAACCTTATTTGAAACATGCTATTTGAAACTGCCTTGTTAAAGTAGCACAAAAATATTAGCACCGTTGAATTTTTTTGTGCATGCTTTATTTTGTTGTGTGCACAGGCTTCACAACCTGCGTGCGTGCGCACATGCGCACAGCTTAGAGGGAACATGGCCTGAGAACTGTCACGCTCCCTATCATCTCTGAGTCTCAGGCAGTGATGATCCTCCCTGTAGGCCCAGGATGTCAAATTCATTTCCTATGAGGGGCCTGATCTGATACTCTGCCAATTGACACAGACCACATTCAGCAAAAATTAATACAAGAGAATTAAAGATAAAGCAAATTGGTAACTACTAAAAATCACCCGAAGACTTATTTTAAGTTGCCTTTTCTTTGATTTACCATGTTGGGGTATCTACTCTCTAGTCAATACATAAGCATGCTTCAGTGCCATTTTCCCTCACACAGACATGTCCTAGCTTGTGCCAGACTCATGCCCCTCCAGTCATATTGTCTAAAACTCAGAAGACTTTTATGATGCTCAGCCTAAAGCTTTATTTTCCTAATTTCATCCATTTTGTGCCTTTCTAAATAAATCTTGTCCATTGTTAAAGTTCACACACCCGTAAATACTTGTAGACCTTTACACCCTCTCCTAGTTGTTGCACTGCCACATTACACATATATTTAAATCTTTCCTCATAACTTTAACATTTTTATTATTATGCACACCCTTGTTCTCTTTGTACCCTTCCCTGACCATTCTCCTCACCCACAACCCTCTACATAGGAAGCAAATATTATTCCAGCATACTTACTAACAAGATCATTTTAATTCTAAGCGAGAGCTGCACGATTCAATTAAGCTGTGTTAGAATAACTGTGCCATGGAGTATACAATGCTGTTTAATGGAGCAAAAGAAATCTATTCTTTGTGCTTATAAACAATTGATAGCAAAGTAACAGTAATCTGTTTATTATGTTTCTTGATGTTTAATTTAAACCCTTACAAAATGTAGTACATGAGGAGCATAAATTATGTATGGTACATAAGGCAAGATTATATTAAATTAATAGAGGAGAACAATTTGGATAAAAGAAAAGAAAATATATGCCAAATTCAAGTTATACACAATAGCAAGTTCTGTTTAAAACCTGATGCCATGATCTAGCACTATGCCAGGACTATACTCCACAGGTTTGTACTTCTATCCCCTACAAAAAAAAAGGCTCTTTTGAAGTATCATGTATAGACTGTTATGAATATGTAATAGTTATTTGATATTCTATATAGTCGGAGCAAAAGAGTAATTATGGGGAGCTGGTCAGACTTTTAGGTTGGCCCTCTTGTATCCACCCAGGTTCTCAGAGACTCTAGATGCACATCTCTGATCAACAAAATTTTACTCAGTATCCATTTACAAATGTTAATAAAACATTTAAACAAACAAAAATAAAATCAAGGAAACATATCATCAAAGTTAAGTTAATATTAAGCCACAGAATAAGGCAATTTGACTGTCCAATCACTATCAAATCACCAGGTTAGTCTCAAAATTGGATTGGATTTAAATCATCTAATGAGTTGTAATATCAAACTAATTCTAAAAATAATCAATCTTTATAAATTCTAAAGAGGATTCTAAGGACATGACTGTCTATGTGGGTATAAATCCAAACTCCAAAATTGCACAAGTCAATCCAATCCGTAACCTGGAGCTGGTAAATCTCTTAATGCTCTTAAAATCGTCTCACAACTAAATCACAGACTCAGAGCCAATTATAAAGTTTCCTCCTTAGATTTCAGTTCTTGTGGTGGTGATTAATTCTTTCTTCCTATCCCTGTCCCCTCAACAGAAATATTGTCATGCAGACTAAAAGAACACCCTAGACAAGCAGAATATTGACAATTCTCATGTACCAAAAATTATATGTGACAATTTCAGACTTCTTGAGTCTTTTAAACAAACAGCACAGAAAACATACCAATAAGCAACTTTATGAAATGATGCTTAGGGCTGTTTACTTGGGGCACTTTTCTCTGACACGCCTTCTCAGTGCAGACTGTAGAGATGCTTTCTCCCATATTCACAGGTATATACACAGCTACATTTTCACTTCCATACTCTAAAAATAAAAAGAGTAAATGGGTTTAAAAGTCTTTCAGCTAATACAAACATAATACAAAAATGGGGAACTCAAGATCAGGGATAACACTTCCGTTCTTAGTCTTCTGAACTTTCCTGGAGAAAGAAGGAGCTGCACCTGGTGTCAAGGGAACAGATGAGGATATTTAGTTGGCACTCCCACTACTTTCAGTGTGGAAAGACGCTATTCAAAAGCTGGAGTGGACTATTTGTTATGCTGTAAGCTACTGTTCTCCAAGGTGATCAGTCTGAGAAGTTCTGCATGTTCCTGTGTTTGGTTTGTTCGACCTGAATCACCAGGCTTGTTGGCCTTACCCTGGAATCTCATGGTTTATGAACTTTGCTTACTCCACATCACAACACCTTCTTCCAAAGTCTTTGGCTAAAACTGGGTTCTAGGCCTACCTTGCAGTCAGATATGTAACTAGACTCAATCAAGTTCAAATTAGGTTGTCCTCTAGTATCAGTTTTGGGAAAAGTCCTGCATAAGCCAACAATTAAAAAAAATGTTCTATGTTTTACATATCTCAGATAAAGTCTGTGACTCTGCCTCCTTCCTACCATATAAAAAAGGCACCAGACTCCTTTTGAGAAAACTGGTATGGTCCTATTTGGATGAAAGGTCTTGAGATGACAATTTGTGACCAATTCACAGACCATTTGACACAAAAAATGCTACTAAAATAGTTGATTGGTTGTTGGAAGTGCCCAAGCAGTCATTGAACATTCATCATCAACAAAATTAAGGGTAAGTTTGAACAACTATCAGTGCTGTCATTCTTCATGTAAACAAGGAAAGTTACATTCACCTTGCCAATTTGGAACTGAGGTCTAAGGTCTCAACTACACAGTTCCAAAGTCTGGACTACAGAGATGCAAACTTCTGTAAGCAGTAGCACCTGCACTGTAATCCCTTACATGGATGCTGCAGACATGAACGAAAAGGCGCCTAGTCCATGTTAATTTGATTTTGTTTAATGAGAACTTCATCAATGCAAACTAGGAATCTTTTAAACAAAGCGTCCTGTGGTACTTTAGAAGACTAACAAATTTAGTTATCACATGAGCTTTCATGACAGAAAATCCCACTTTCAGACACTTTGAAGATGGGGAATTTACATAATGGGAGGAAAATAAATGCAAGGAAGTATAAGACATAGCAAATCAAAGCAGTTGTTAAGATTCAAACACTGGGGAACAGTGTATAGAGGAGGATGAGGTCAAATCACCTGTTGTAATGAGAAAAAAAACCCAAACAAACAAAATCCTTATTTTGACCAGAAACAACTGTCAAATTTGCATATGAATTCAAATTCTGCAGTTTCTCTTTGAAGCTTGAGTTGTTAATCATCTATCTGATTTCAGAGCCACAGCATCCACATGGGAAAGTTACAGTGGAGCATGCTGGCACACACTACAATTTACACCCCTATAGCTTGAATTGAGGGCCTGTGTGGACATAGGCCAAATCAAACAGATTATCTTCTTGAATCTTAATGTTGGTAGGGTAAAATTACTTTAAAACCCATCAAAATGAAACTGATTAAAGATATAAAATTTAGTTTACGTAAGACCTATGTTCTTGCGTATACTTTTTCTAGCACAGTTTACTTTGCAAATAACTTCTAGTTTTAACACGGTGAATAAGTGGTAAAAACAAAGGATCACCCCAGACCATCACTTTTTCAGCAGATACTTGAAGGGTCATGGGAAAGGGAGGGAAGGGCCTTGGGAAGGAGAAGTAAGGCAATATGAAGTTACGGAAGCACTGTCCACATTTGTAGCTATGGAAGCAGACAGTCCGATATTTGAGGTTTTCAGGGCTAGAAATGCTTAGAACCACTATATTGCTAGTCTGCAAGGATATGTAGCGTTCACTCTCACACAAAGTAAAGACTGGCATGTGAGCCCAGGAAAAGGGCTGGAATTAAGGTGAAGATGAGAGGAAAGGTGAACTCTCAGAAGGGAAGGGCTGTGCACTGTGAGATTGGGACGGACACCTCTTGTATATGTTTTGGACGCTGATACTCCAAACACCTCAGCCAACGAACAATGCTGAAGTCTGAGAGAAGCACTCAAGAACGAGAAAGACAACTAAGACAAGGCAACTGCAGAAGGGGCATTTTCTGGAGCTGCATGTGCTATACTTCCGTTAAATAAAAAAGCAAGGAGTCTTGTGGCATTTAAAGACTAACAGATTTAATTTATTTATTTATTTACATAAATCTGTTAGTCTTTAAATGCCACAAGACTCAATGGCTTTTTTTTTTTTTGTTTTTTTTTTTTTGCCTTACTTTGGAACTTCCATTAAAGCACTGTTTTAGTTTTAAAAAATAAAATGTAAACCATTACACATAATGTTTCTCAAACTGCGGGTCTCAACCTAAAAGAGCGTCCCAAGGCTATTGTTGGGGACCTGGGGGGAACTGCAGGAGCTGCTTGTTGGGTGCCCAGCTCTCTGGACTAGATTGGGGCCTCTGGGCCCCTGGGTCTCCTTCACTGGTGGGCCCTGCCAGGGACCCCGCCTGTATCCCACCTGCCCCCACCTGGGCTGCAGCCCCCTCCCCTCAGTCTAGCTCCCTGCTCCCTGCAGGAAGGCCAGGGCTGGGTGGGGGACTGGGGCTAGAGGCCAGCCCCAGCCTGGCTGATCAGCCCACCCAGAGCAGTGGGGCTGACCAGCACATGTGGGGCAGCTTCCAGGTTAGCCCAGCCACACAGGAGACCATACTGCACAGTGCAGCAGCTAGCCCCACCCCACCACGAGGGATGGACCAGCCAGTCCCGGGGCGGGACAGAAGAACAGAGTCTGGCCTCTGGGCTGGTCAGCCACTGGGGGCAGGGCAAGAGTTGCAATACATTTGCAGAGCCCAGCCTCCAGTCCAGGACAGCTCTGCTCCCCCCCACTCAGCACCACATGGTGAAGGGCCCCCATATTGTGTGGGCCCCTGGGCATGGACCCCATAGGCCCATGCGTTAATCTGCCCATGCCGGCTCTGAAAGCAGTGCTGCCCCCATCAACAGTGCAGAAGTCAGGGTGGTATTTTCAACCTTACTCTGCTGCTGCAGGCTCAGTTCAGAGGTGGATGGCCAGAGAGTGAATGAGGAGGACAAGTCAAGGCTCAGTTCCTTGGGGCTGTGATTAAGAGCTTCAAAACAGCTGCACACTTTACACTAAGTGTCTTGACACTTGTTTGTATTAAGTTGTGAATAAAGCCATAATCATTGGACAATGTTATGAGTGTTACCCCAAGCTGGACAATGTTATGATTATTGCCCCAATCACAGGAAAAAAATTTCCATTCCCCAAACTGTACCATGTCTATTTTTATTTCAGAAAATGTGTTTCTTAAATATATACATATTTATTCCTGAAAACTGTTTCTTTACACGTTTTGAAAGGCTTCAGTGCCTCCGACTGCAGGGATAATGATTACATGATTTGTTTAGTGCCCCTACGATTATGCCCTAGTCCAGTGGTTCCCACCCACTGTGCCGGGGCACAGTGGTGTGCTATGGCAACACCCAAAGTCTGCCACGAGCAGCCCCAAGAGCTGGAGTTACAGTTCCCTCCCTCCTCAGTCCAGCCATGTGGGCTATGCAGGGCTCAGAAAAGACAGGGGTTAAAGTAAGGGGGAAGGTACAGAACACAGTTCCAGGGCTCCTATTTTTATGCAGGCAGCGTTCTGGCCCCCTAAAAACAGAAGGTGGCACTGGAACATGGAGTTCCAGGAGTCCCCCTAAAAATAGCAGGAGCAGCTGGAAGGCAGCGTTCCAGTGGCTCCATCTTAAGCCCAGCCAGCAGAGAACTGCAGGAGGCTGGGAGCATGTGAATCTGCCCCTGCAGGGGAAAGCAGCTTGTGTCAGCCAGCCTGCAAACAGCCCAAGTAAGGGTTTGGGGGGGGGGTGCTGCTGGGAGTTGTGTGCAGCAGGTGTGTGTGTGTAGGAGACGTGGGTGGGAGTGGATGTGTAGCAGAGGATGTGTAGCTGTGGTTGTGGGGTGGCTGTTTGATGGGGGGTATAGCTGAGGGGTGTGGTGGCTGTGTGTGGGGGGGTGTAGCTGGGGGCTGGAGGCCTGGGTCTGGCCCCTGCAGTGATGGGGGGGTCCATCACAGGCAGCAGGGGGCTGGGGAGGGGAGGATGGGACCCACTGGGGTGGGAGGGAGCAGCAGTGGGGTGAGGATTTGCCCTGGGTGGCAGGGAGCCACTGTGGAGAAGGGGGAAGTGGGTGCTGTGCCATGATCCCCTGCCCTACCTTCCCACTCCCCAGGTTCCCCTTGTCCTCCCACAAAGCCACTCTTGTTCTCCCTTCATTTCTCCTCTCTTGCCACCCTTCTGCTGTTCCCCACATGGCTCGTTTACCACCCCTGCCCTGCTGTGCTCCCCACACTCACTCCTGTCACTGCACATGACTCCTGACCTCCTGTTTTGCCACCCCCGCTCTTCTATCCCTACTACCCCACATAGGAGCATTTCTGAAACACTGTGCCATGGTTCATGAATATTCGTAAGTAATTTAAGTTAATTTGAATATTCATGAGTTTTTTTATGGTGGTGTGCCTCGAAAAATTTGAAGGTATCAAGGTGTGCCATGGTGGAGAAAAGGTTGGGAACCACTGCCCTAGTCTACACTGAGAGGGCTTTCTGGTGGGAGTCAACTGAAAGTTACACAAGGCTTATGGTCGGCTTTTAGCTGCATCTCCTAGGGGGTAGGACTTCTGGCACTGACCTTCCGGAGCTCAGCAGTGAGTACATACTCTCTGCTAATCATGCCCCGAACGTCAGGCTGACACTGGCAATTTTGCCACCCTCAATGAAGATGTACTCTATGTGACTTGCTATCACTTGGAGGAGAGAGGTTGAAACAGATTAAAAAATTTCCAGAGGGGCGCCCAGCAAAAACAACTGTACTAGATAAATACGTTCTGTTCTCTAATAACAGAGTTAAACTGCTATTCTCTCTTACTATTTTGACACAGGTATCCTTGAACTACAGGAAAAGAAAAGGAACAATATTTTCAATTTACTTATAAGGTAAGGCAGGCTTAAAAGCTGGGCCTAACAGCTTCTGAAGGGGGGCAGCTAATCTGCATGGGTCCTGTATTACCATGAATACAAAGAGCGCAATTAGCTGATTAGCATACTGGGTACAGGACATAGTGGGTAATGATATTTGGGGTTAATCTGATCACAAATCTGTCAATATCTGTAATTCTACTAAAGGGAAATATAAAATACTGCCTTTTGTGAATTGCTACGCTCTGTTTGTTTCAAATCTGTCTGAATTAGTTAAAGGGTAAAAACTACCCTTAGTTAAGAAGAGGCTTGTAGGAAAGCCATCTGCATGTTTCAGCCTGAAAGAATTTAAGAGAGACGGGGTGGAGGTTTGAGGTTTTTCTGGTCTCTCCCTCCATTGCTTCCCCTGTCTTTTGATAGCTATGGCTAAGCCTCTTGCGAGGTCTTTGTCATGTAGATAGAGATAGTTGTTCACAGCTGCTTAAGAGCTGGAATCACCAGGGAGAGAACCAAATTCTCTCTCTGACCAAAAATACTAGAGATAAACTTCTCTCGCTGAGTTCAGATGACTGGAGAGCGGCCAGTGGTGAGCTGGGTGGCATGAGTGACCAGTAGGCAGAGCTGACAGATGGTGAGAGCAGCTAGTGATGAGCTGGGTGTCATAAGTGACTGGAGGGCAGAGCTGGTGGACAGCAGGTGGAGCTAAACAACAGTTCTGCAGGATGAAGCGAGTGATCAGTAGATGGCGCTGGTGGACAGCTGGCATGAAAGACACTCCCTACGTACCCTAGGGTTGGTTGGGAGCCTAGTTAGCACTGATTCTCCAGATCAGTGCCAGTTTTGCCATTAAGTTTGTATGTTCTGTTATATGGTGTGGGTTGCTGGGAACTTCGCTCTATACTAATTTTTCTAGATTAGTGCTGATCTCTGTTATTTGGCCTTTTGCATTTTGTTTTACTACTATTAAAAGTTCTGTTTACTACACTCAGACTCATGCTTGCGAGCAGGGAAGCCTTACCCTTTGGGGTGCCCAGGGAACAGTGCAGGATTCCCCAAGAATCTGGGTGGGGGCTTGAGCTGGCTGGTGGTGTTACACTATTGGGAAACCCCTAGACATAGAAGCCGGACCTTGTCCTGCCAGCCCACCCTGGCAGAAGGGTTAGATTAATAATGCCATTTCAAAACATTACCTTTTTGATTTCAACTATGCAGAAATGCTTGAGGATCTGTCATTCAAATAGGTCGAGCCAAGAGCAATATCAAAAAAGGCATATCCTATTATAGCCTTAATTACAAACTATAAACACTAATTATTCAGTAGATGCTGAAAGTTTGATGGCCTGAGTCACTGGAAGAGTTGATGATTCTCTTGAGAGGGCAAGCTGTTTAACCATGTGGCACCTGACCTACTTTTCAGCATTTTTCTCTTGGAAGCAATCAGCTATTTAAAATCTCATATAACCATTCAAAATCCATTCTTAATTAACTCTTGTAAACAAAAACCTCTTTAAGGCAGTCTATAAATCCCAGCACCCTTTCTGCCTAGACCAAGATTTGCATAATTGCTAGACAACAGTTTAAAACTCAACAGCACCATCTATTGAGGCTCGACCATTACAGACGGTAACCTATTGTACATCCATAGGGTCTTAAGACTAAGCAATATATTTAGTTAATAGAGTCCGATGTCAGAGGGCACCACTGTGATCATCTAGTCTGAACTCCTGCATAGTATTGGCCATAGAACCCCTGAATCATTTCCTGTTTGAAGTACAAACACATTTTTAAAAACATTTCATCTTGATTTAAAAATTGCCACTGGTTGAACATCCACCACAGCCCTTGGGAAAATTATTCTAATATCTATTATACATAAGTGGATTGCAAGTTCAAAATTTTACCAGAGTACTGTTCACAGTATAGCATGTGAGGAGGGAGGTGAACATTTTTTGTAGAAAATTGTTATTAAATAAGCTTCTCAAGGTCTGATTTTTTAGAAATGGATCTGTATAGAAAGGCACTGTCCATATATAGTATTAAGGGTTAACAGTGAAACAATTCATTAATTATACATAAAAGATACTTGATGGGGGGAATGACAATGTTGTGCTAGTATACAAATAATTTAATATCCTAGAAATAGCATACCTGGCTTTTTCACAGGAATATAAAACAATAGCTTGCTGAGGTATATAATCTGTTAACAAGTGATTTCCTATAATGATACTTAGTATATAGGAAACTACACTTTCACTTAGGAAATGGAGGAAAATTACGATAACTACAGCTTTTTGAACCAGGGTCTTTGGGAAGTCTATGCAGGTGAAACATAGTACTGAAACATAAGATAACAGACTCCTAATGAAGTATTCAGTTATATACATATGATGCTGATAAATGTTATGCAGTGTTATTACTCATTTGCCTTTTACAATATGACTTTCCTGTGACCATGAGCAGCAGCAATAGTGAGATGAATGACCTTTATAGCAATTTTATTTCAGATTTATTTTCAGTCACTCACTTTAATCTATGTTGATACTCTCTTTGAATCAGTGCCTAAAAACATACAATGTCTCTGACTGACTGGTCTGCTTACAGTTACGTCTGATAAAGACTGAAATCCTAACTAATATCTTCTTTACAGAGAGCAGATATTACATATTCCCTCTCTTTTTCTCCCTTTTTCATTTCATTTTGTGCAATGGGACATGGAGATGGATTAGGGGAAAAATAAGTCTCAGAAAAGTTTCTGAAATGTGCTAAAATTAGAATTCCATCCTTGCTGAGTTTCGCTGAACAAGACCTGCTCTCCTTTCTGTGAAAATACTGATGCTATGCCAAGGGTTGACAAAATTTGTTGATCCCTGTGCCAGCCCCTCCTCCTTAACCCTTCTCCAGTGCAGGCAGCCCCTCCACTGTGAAAACTTGCCACTGGGCATAAATTTGATGGCGCTTCATCTTACTGCCCCCACACAGCTGTTAGGAGGAGGCAGGCAGTAAGATGAGGCACTGCCAAATTTTTTCCCAGCAGCAGGTTTTCGCGATCCCCTACTCCCAATGACAGCTGAATGTGCCTTTGGTTATTTGAAGGGTCACTGGTGCTGTTTACTTATGAGATTGGATCTCGGTGAAAAATATATCCCAATGGTTTATAGCTGCCTACTGGGTTCTGTATAATATCTATGAAGCAAAGAAGGAAAAGATTCTGCTGAGTTGGAGGACAGAGGTGGAGAAACTACTAAATTTGAATAGCCAGAAACAGAAGTTATTACAAGTGCTCAATGCACAGCTATGTGGCTCCTGGAATCTTTGAAAGACCCTTTTAATAGAGAGCCAGAGTAGAGAAGTGGGTATTGCTATAATGTGCTCTACCTGACCTTGCTCTTTTGTGGTCTGGTTTGAATCTTGCAGTGACTGCAGTGTGTGTAGGAATATAAAACCTTGTCCATGCACCTATTGATATTGCCTGCAAATAACATTATGGGTTGCGTGACACAGAGCAGTAACAGTTAATTGATCACTGGGAGACCTGCTCAGCAGCAGTCAGCATATGTTGTGAGCTAATAAAGATGATTTTTGTTCCAAAAATGGAATTTTATTCTGAAATCTGAACCAGGCAATTAAAAAACCATTTAAAACTCAATAAAAGTTAATAATTTCAAGAAACAGAACTTATGAAGGGGAAAGAACACTCATTTCCATTTCAGGTACACAGACACCTACCCTGGCTTTCATGGTCAGTGTACATGAAGCTTTGATTTTCTGTAAAGTCCCCCCGGCTGGAGTGGTAAGGGCAGTGCACCAACCCATGAGGACATATTAAATGTTAGAGTGGATGTATACAGGGAGATCCTGATATTAAATTCTCCACGGGCTGCAAAGGATGGTGAACACATGACTGTTGAATCTGCAGGTCTACCAGAGTCTGTAGAATTTCTCTTTGCTAAGAAGCTCAAGCCTCTTCTGCTCCACATCCCTCTCCTTTTCCTGAACCCTTCTCTCTGCTCTGTCCTTCTCTAGACTGTCTATGAGGGTAACCCTCCAGGCCCTGATCTTGTTCTCTGATGCAGCGCTGGTCTGCAGGATCTCCTGAAACATGTCTGCCACTCTGAGTCTTCTTTCTTGTCCTGCATTCTGCATTCTCTGGGTAGATGGAGCTCGTTAGCCTGGTAAGGCAGTCCATCTAGGAGAAGAAAAACTCTGATTCAAAACCTCCGCTGCCTTGCGGCTGTATCCAGTCTTGGAAAAGGTTTCAGGAGTAAAACTCAAGGAAAAATCCAGAGTTGGAGCCCCTAAGGCAGTTCGTTGTTATTTATAACCTCATTCTGGCAGCTCCTGTGATGGTGCTGGTGCCAAATTGTAGCGGCTTCACTGCTCCTTTGGGTCCATCAGCATCATGGAGAGGGGGGACATGCTACATGGGCAACAGCCTGCCCTAAAATATTACACTGCCCAGGCTTGCATCCTAATCTGCACCTACAACCTGGAGAGGGCACTCCAGCTTCGCCTGTGATGTTGGCACAACACGGGGAGTAACAGTTACCGGTTATAAGTCATCGCCCGATTGGCGTAGAACGTGACACCAGGGGTTGCTCCTGATGGTGGGAGGGGTCTTCAGATCTCATTGGACAGCTACCCCCAGCCAGTAAGGTGCTGTCCCGCCACGGTCTGCTATCCTCATTGGGTGCATGGAGATTAGGAACAGCAGACTGAAACCACTGCACAAGGCAACAAAAGAACGCAACAAAAAAGATTAGTTTTAAAGCTGGGATTTTGGAACGTCCGGACTATGATGACTGGCCTGTCTGAAAACATTCAGGACATCAGTGATTTCAGAAAGACAGCTGTTATAAACGATGAGCTCAAGAGACTGCATGCAGACATCGCCACCCTCCAGGAAATGTGGCTGGCAGACTTGGGCACACTGAAGGAGAAAGACTATACATTCTACTGGCAAGGAAGGGGCTCTGATGAGCCCAGAGAACATGGAGTAGGCTTTGCAGTGAGGAATAGCCTGCTGAGCTCGGTAGAATTAGGCAGCAATAGCTTGGAGCGCCTCAAGACTCTCCAACTCACCACCACTGAAGGTCTTGTTACCCTCGTCAGCGTCTACACCCCAACACTGTTGGCCACATCAGACGCAAAAGACGAGTTCTATGTGAACCTCACATTCATCATCAATAGCACGCCAAACAAAGAACAACTTATTCTCTTGGGCGATTTTAATGCCAGAGTGGGCACTGACCATGACTCATGGCCATCCTGCCTTAGGTGGTTTGGCATGGGAAAAATGAATGAGAATGGAGAACGATTGCTCGAGTTATGTTCATACCATGTCCTCTGTATCACCAATTCCTTTATCAAGACCAAACCCCAATGCAAGGTTTCCTGGAGACATCCATGCTTAAAGCACTGGCACCAACTGGACCTCATCATGGTGAGGCACGCCGCGATCAAGAATGTTCTTCATACGCGCTCTTACCAAAGCGCCGACTGCGATACAGACCATTCTCTGGTGTGCTGTAAAATCAGGCTGCACCCAAAGAAGTTTTATCGCACTAAGAATCAAGGGAACCCCTGCATCGATGTCAGCAAAATGTCCCAACCAGACCTTGTGGAACAGTTTGCAGTGACTTTTGAGAGAGAGCTGGGTAACTTACAACCCGGGGACTCTGCCACGGAAAAGTGGAGGACTCTGCGGGATACCATCTATCTCACAGCAATGACTGTCTTTGCGAAGAAGACATCAAAGTCACAAGACTGGTTTGAGGCCAAGTCAACCAAGATGACAACTGTCACTGAAGTCAAGCATGCTGCCCTTGCCGAGTACAAAAGATCACCCACAGCTAGGAACCTGCAGATGCTCAGGGCTGCCAGGGGCAAGGCTCAGCAAATTGCCAGGTGTTGTGCCAATGAGTACTGAATTCAGCTCAGCGAAGACATTCAGTTGGCTGCCGATACGGGTAATATTAGGGGGATGTACGATGGCATTAAGAGTGCGTGCGGACCAGTCCAGAACAAGACAGCTCCCCTTAAATCTATCAGTGGGGAAATTATCACAGACAAAGGTCAGCAGATGGAGAGACGGGTGGAATATTACTCCAACCTCTACTCCAGAAAGAACACTATATCCCCCTCAGCCCTTTTGGCTGTCGAGTGCCTGCCGACTATGGAAGAACTTGATGTAGAGCGAACAATTGAGGAGCTTAGTAAGGCCATTAACAACTTGGCCCTAAGAAAAGCCCCAGGCAGTGACGGGATTCCACCCGATTTGATCAAACATTGCAGGAATACCCTACTGCTTCCACTATATGAAGTTCTCCACCAATGTTGTCAAGAAGGAGCTGTACCACAGGACATGAGGGATGCCAAGATTGTCACCCACTATAAGAATAAGGGTGAGAGATGCGACTTACAACTAAAGAGGCATCTCCCTTCTCAGCATTGTCGGCAAAGTCTTTGCTCGGGTCCTGTTGACCCGCCTACAGAAGCTGGCAGAACGCGTTTACCCAGAGTCACAGGCCGAAAGATCTACCATAGATATGATCTTCTCCCTTCGTCAACATCAGAAGTGCAGAGAACAGTGGATGCCTCTGTATATTGCTTTCATTGACCTCACTAAGGCATTGAACCTGGTTAGCAGAGAAGGCCTCTTTCAGATTCTTTCAAAGATTGGCTGCCCCCCAAAACTGCAGAGCATGATCGAATCATTTCACACTGACATGAGGGGTACTGTACAGTTTAACGGCAGTCTCTCTGAGCCCTTCAGCATCTATAGCAGTGTTAAACAAGGCTGTGTTCTTGCTCCAACACTCTTCGGGATTTTTTTCTCTCTGCTCCTAAAGCATGCCTTTGGCACTGTGACAGAGGGGATCTACCTACATACTAGAACAGACAGCAGGCTCTTCAACCTTGCCTGTCTTAGAACTAAGACAAGGACATGTGAGGCTCTTATCTGAGACGTGCTGTTTGCAGATGATGCAGCAATTACGACGCACACCCAGCGTGAACTTCAGATACTAATGGACCGCTTCTCCAAGGCCTGCAAGTTTGGGCTGACTATCAGCCTGAAAAAGACCAATGTTCTGGGTCAGAATACTGATGCACCACCAGTCATTCATACTGACGATTATGAACTCATGGTCGTCCATCAGTTCACTTACCTGGGATCTACCATCGCTCACAACCTCTCCCTGGATATAGAAATTGATAAGAGGATCGGGAAGGCAGTTACAACACTCGCCCGCCTCACCACTTTGTGTTTGGAATAACTCCAAGCTGACGGTAAAGACCAAGATGGCAGTGTATAGAGCCTGCATCATCAGCACATTGTTGTACAGAAGTGAGTCATGGACCACATACGCCAGACAGGAGAGAAGACTCAACACTTTTCACCTGCGAAACATCCGCCGCATCCTAGGCATATCCTGGCAAGACAGAGTGTCTAAAGCTGAGGTCCTGTCTCATGCTGGCCTTCCCAGCACGTTCACTCTCCTCAGGCAGTGCAGGCTGAGATGGCTGGGACATATCCATTGCATGGAGGCTGGCCGCATCCCAAAAGACATTCTGTATGGAGAGCTGGCATCTGGGAGGAGAACTACTGGCTGCCCCCAATTGTGTTACAAGGACATCTGCAAGAGAGACATGAAAGCACTTGCCATTGATACTGAGTCCTGGGAGAACCTTGCAGATGATCGCTCAAGGTGGAGAAGTATTCTGGCCCAACACCTCAGGACAGGGGAAGAAAAACTGATGAACATCGCAACAGACAGGCAGGCACATAGAAAGGAGCGCAACACATCCAATAGAGCAGAATCGCACATAGATGCGACCTTTGCAATAGAGACTGCCATTCTCGTATTGGTTTTTTCAGTCATAAACGACGCTGTTCCAACTGAGCAGATGATTAGTACATCTAGGATGCATCACTCATGGTCAGTTTTGACCAACAAAGGCCATAGTAGGAGGAGGAGCCACTGAAAGACACAATGGCAGAAGCTGCAGATATACCACGCAAAGGAACCACAGTTAGTGTATTCATGATGAAAAGTGGAATTTAAGATGCTGAATTCTTTCCCCATGGTGCCCCAAAAGTTCTAAGCACTCCAGTCTCACTACTGCTTGGGATTGACAGAGCATGGTGCCAGTCACAGTATCAGCCATGGTGAGGGTAGCCCTCCAAGGGCTTAGGAACTTAGAAAGGAATAGCTCAGCTGCATGATTCTAGTTGTAAAAGGCAATGGACCTGAATTCACAGGCAGAGACAGTACAGCTACTGTTGGTTCCTGATGCTGCCTTAGCTCATATGATGCAAGCCCATGTATTACAATAAGTGCCTGCTGAAGTAACTGCTAAGTGGCATAGGCAAGAGTCCTATAGCAGCAGAACAAATAAAGCAGCCCTGCTCAGAAACCTTCAGCAGAGAATTCCAGACCATCTCCAGGAAAGTTTCATCAAGACACCTATGGAGGAATCACAGGACATCCTGGTGTACATACCACACATACACCAACTGTCTAATTCTAGAAAGGAGAGAAAAACAGACAACAACTTCACCTCTCTTAGTCATTCCATTACTTCTAGCACAAGTAACAAGAATAAATCTACAGATGGTGTCCTTCTACTTTAGGGGTGCCTGGAATGTCAAAGCAAACTGCATACTTATTGGAGATTCCTTCTCCTGCATCCGACTCAGCTATGGTTGACTGTCAGGACTGGCTGGACTTCAGTGGAGTCAAACACAAGTCCTGACTCACGGTGTAGCTGGATCTCCCTGCTGTCTGTCCCCCATTCTACTCCTCCTTGCTGTTCTTGACACAGCCCTCTGGCTCCATAGCCTCAGAAGTATCCATAATACTCTTTTGAGGGGTGAGGTGGTGGTCTCCAACAAGGATGGCATGCAGCTCTTTATAAAAGCAGCAGGTCTGTGCCCTAGCATTAGCTTGATTGAGGCCTCCCAGGCCTTCTGCTACAGCTTCTTGGTTTTCATGTGGCACTGTGGCCTCTGTAGCTCTTCTCCTGCATCCCTCAAGCAAATCTGGTTCACATTTCTACAGATGCATTGGACCAATAGCATCACCAGGATTCTTTTTGTTACTAATATATTTTAACGACTCCTTATTATCCTTAACTTTACTGCCATTAGATTTCTTGAATTGTTTGGCTTCCTTTAGCCATTTTCTACAATTTCTGACTTCTGATTCATAATGATTGCTATTGAATTTGCCTCTCTTCTCCATTTATGGTTGCCTCTAAACCAAGTTGGTTTTTTAACCAGTACAGCCTTCTTCCTCCATTGTAGGATTGTGGCTTTTTGAGTGTTTTTAATGATTCCTATTTTTCATACTTCTTCTGCTTGATTTCTTTGTCCCAGCTCATCTGGCACATAATTTTCAGCTTTGTGAATGTAGCCTTATTAAATCAAGTATATATACTGCTATTCCAGATTTCAGACTGCTTGCACACCATAAATGTGATCATGTTATGATCACTGGTACATATGCTAACATTAGCTTTTTAGTTCAGTGAGCAGTTCTTTAGCTATTAGGACCAGGTCTAATAAGGAATTCATCTGTGATGGCTGTAACACTTTTTGAGTTAGCAAAATGCCATCTATAATGTTTAGAAATTTCAAGCATGTTTTACTGCTGATTGCATGTGACCTCCAGTGTATGTCACCTCAAACAGAAGACTTTGTGATCACACAACTCTTTGATTATGTCTACATCTAAAAGCTTAGCACAGACTTGCTTAGTCCAATCTAAGCAGCGACTGGTTAGTTCAAACTAACCATGGTTTTTTAGTTCAAAGTAACTTTTTAGTTTGAACGAGCCATGCTTTTTTTAGTTCAAACTAACTTTAAAAAAAAAAAGTTAGTTTAAACTAAAAAACATAGTTAGTACAAACTAACCCCTTAGTTCAAAATTATTTAGTTCGACCTAGCATGACTACATCATGCTAGTTTGAACTAAGTTCATACTAAGCACTAAGTTTGAACTAACTATTCAAACCTACTAATTTGAATTAGGCAAAGCCTAGTGTAGACAAGAAGCAAATTAGTCCAGAATAAGCCTCCTTAATCCAGACTAATTTGCTAGTGTAGATATAGCCTTTGTGATCACACAGATTTTCCCCTTCCTCTCCCCCCGCCTTTTGTCATAATTCATGTGTAAGGAGGCAATCATTCTCTTCCCTAGTGTGATGTGTTCATCTGCATGAGTCACAACTAATAACATAGTAGAGTTATGCTGCAGTGGCTAATAATGAAGAAGCATGTTGCAGGGACATGTGCAGCTAAAAAGTAACTTTTTTGAATGACTTTAGATTTAATTGTAGTCATCCATTATGTATTACTGTATATTCTGAAACCATTACACCTGATAAAGGAAGTGAAAATTTTTGATGGTTTTTAAAACAAAAAAATTAAAGAAAGTTAAGTTTCTCTGAATCCAGTTCAAAACAGCCACAAACTTCATTTCTTAAAACTTATACTTGTGTAAGCCAACAAATCTAGTTTGTGGCAGGTAAAAAGCTTTAAAAAAGTGATCTAATGTGATAAATTGAGAGAGATTAAACCATGCCATCAAATTGACATGAGTGGACTGAGCACAAATTTCTAAACAGAAACATATCATAGGAAAAAGCACAAGGACTGCTACACAGAAACAGGCTCAATGGTTCATTGCCTTGTATCCTGTTCAGGAGGAGGTATAACACACATAGAAACACTGGAATCTGTTCACTATGCTCCTCTGCAGGCATGGATAATACCTTATAACACTCTGATGTTCATGTATTCTTTAAGAAAAAAATGACTCTTGCTGTTCCACAGTTTTCTTTTTACATTTAGAATTCTTTGAGCTCTGTAACATCACGTGGACAAGTATCTAAAAGCTATTTAAAAATATTGAGTGTTTCTGTGGTACTTTTATATAGAAACTTATATGTATTAAATTAAAACTGGAGTTCTCCATTCTCCCAATTCCAGCAACTGAAGCTTGAAAACACATTAAAAAGTGTGAGAGAAAATAAAATCATGAGAGTTGGCAATAGATTGTCAATAGAGAGCAGAGTAAAGGTTATTAGGGGTGCCTTTACTATGTATTTCCATACTATATATACTCTTGATTGCCTTAATGTTTAACCTTAACTAAGTTTCCATATTTTGTAATGCATATTTTTGAGATAATTACAACATTCCTATAACATTTTTGCCGTTAAGTGAGGGATATGCACTCTCAACCACAACAAATTAAGATAATTACAAGCTAGTTTCTTCAACTATTCCTTAAATACTGATGTCAACTAAAATTAAATTATAGAATTCATTTTATGTGTATACAAAATAAAATACAACTTTTTAACTGTGAAATCACATTAATCTCCATTAATCAGAGCACAATAATACTTGCTGTTTGTAGCATCAATAAACTAATGTTCCTCATGACTTTCATTTTCCCATTTTCTTTGTCTGTTTTTTTCTAATAATAGTATTGCAAACTCCCCTACACATTGTTCTGCAAGTAGGCCTATAGCTATGATCTGAATCTAGGTCTTTAAGGCAGAGAAATTTATTCAATGGGAGTAGCATTTGGGCCTTGTATTGAACCTGCTCCCACTGAAGTCAATAGCAAAATTCCCATTGACTTCAGTGGAGCAAGTTCAAGCCCTTATTGAAGTGTTTTACTTCACAGGTCTATATTCAGGAAAGTTACACTGCATTCAACTTCTTGACTGTTTCCTCTCTTAGAGGAAATAAGAACACATCCCACTGATTACTCACCTGGCACAAGGCTATCCAAAGCAAAACAGACAGCTCACAGCTCATGATGTCACCCTGAAAAACAGATTCAGAAATCAAAAAAAAATTGCCATATTTTCACAAGACAGTTAATGAGAGATTCCTTCTACTCAGTATTCATTTTCAGTGTAAATGTCAAAACTTGAATTCTTCACAGTGACCTCATACAGTGCCATAACATGAGGGGAATCAGTGGAAGAGTATAGGAAATAGGAAGAGATGTGTTCAGTGAGGTCAAACTACATGCTCTGTGAAGTCAAACTGCATTCTCAGTGGCTGCTTTTATGACAAAGGATCCTAGTTCACAGATCAATTCAAATTGATTTAATACTTTCATAGTTCTAATCTTCAAACTGTATATGATTCAAGAAGATATAAATATTTCCTGTGGTAGGTATTCTTTTATCTGCTTTGTAAAGCAGATTGGAGTCACACTATCCCCCCAGTACTTGGGGAAATAAATTCAACAAATGTTCTATCATGTTTCCATAGAGGGAAAAACAAAGACCTTTTGTTCCACAGATGAAATGTTCTGAATTATAAGCATCAATACAAAATGGTCCCCAATGAAATGAAAACATTTGAGCTTTACAGAAGACTATTTCTAGAATGATTTTAAATTGGCTGCCTCAGCAGAGGAAAAGTCATATTTGTTTTCCCCATATTGATTTTAAAAAAAATACAGTGAATTGAAATGGTTTGCTAATAGTTACTTCCTTCCATGTAAAGCCAACACATACGATGAGAAGAAAGAACAGCAAAGGTGGAAGGCACCCAGCATGGCTTAGCAGAGAACTCTGCAGTGCACTGAAACATGAAAAGGAATCTTACAAGAAGTGGAAGCTTGGACAGCTGACTAGGGAGGCATACAAAGATATTGCTCTGGACTGCAGGGATAAAATCAGAAAGGCCAAAGGACAATTGGAGTTGCAGCTAGCAAGGGATGTGAAGGATAACAGGAAGGGGTTCTACAAGTATGTCAATAACTAGAAGAGGATCAGGGATTGCGTAGGTCCCTTACTGAATGGGGCAGATATCCTTGTGGTGGAGGATACAGAAAACGCTTAAGTGCTCAATGCTTTTTTTACTTCAGTCTTCAGAAGGAGGGCCAGCTCCCAGCCCACTACACTGGATATGGTGGACTGGAGAGAAGAAGAGAGGCCCTTGGTGTTGGAAGGTCAGGTTAGGGACTACTTAAAGAAGTTGGATGTGCACAAGTCTATGGGGCCGGATGAATTGCATCCAAGGGTGCTGAGAGAGCCGGCTGATGAGATAGCAAAACCGCTGGCCATTATCTCTGAAAACTCGTGGCGAATGGTGAAGGTGCTGGAGGACTGGAAAAAGACAAATATAGTACCTATCTTCAAGAAAGCAAAAAGGGAGGATCTGGGGAATTACACACCTGTCAGCCTCACCTCAATCCCTCGAAAAATCATGGAGAAAGTTATCAAAGAATCCTTCCTGAAACACTTGGAGGAAAATAGAGTGATCAGAAACAGTCAGCATGGATTCACCAAGGGTAAATTGAGCCTGACCAACCTCATTGCCTTCTATGATGAGATGACTGGATTTGTGGATGCGGGAAGAGCCATTGATATGATAAACCTCAACTTTAGAAAGGCTTTTGAACAATTTCCTACAGCATTCTCATCAGCAAGTTAAGGAATTATGGCTTGGATGTGTGGACTGTAAGGTGGATAGAAAACTAGCTAGATCAATGGCTTCAGCGACTAGGAATCAATGGCTCAATGTCTAGTTAGCAACAAGTAGCGAGGGGTGTGCCCCAGGGGTTGGTCCTGGGGCCAGTTCTATTCAACATTTTCATTACTGACCTGGACAATGGGGTTGATTGCACACTCAGTAGGTTTGTAGATGACATCAAGCTGGGGGGAATGGTAGACACATCGGAGGGCAGGGACAGGATTCATGGCAACCTAGACAAATTGGAGCAGTGGGCCAAAAGAAATCTCATGAGGTTCAACAAGGACAAGTGCAAAGTCCTGTACTTGGGACAGAAAAACCCCATGCAGTGCTACAGGCTGAGGAGTGATCAGCTAACTAGCAGCACTGTAGAAAAGGACTTGGAGGTCATGGTGAATGGGAAGCTGGACATAAGTCAACAGCGCGCTCTTGTTGCCAAAAAGGCCAATGGCATATTGGGCTGCATCAGTAGAAATGTTGCCAGCAGATTCAGGGATGTGATTATTCCCCTCTATGTGGCACTGGTGAGGCCGCACCTGGAATATTGTGTCCAGTTTTGGGCTCCCCACTACAAAAAGGACATGGACAAATTAGAGAGAGTCCAGCAGAGGGCAACAAAAATGATCAAGGGGCTAGAGCACAAGCCCTATGAAGAAAGACTGAAGGAACTAGGCTTATTTAGCCTGCAGAAGAGAAGCCTGAGGGGGGAATTTGATAGCAACCTTCAACTACTTCAAGAGGCACTCAAAGGAGGAGGGAGCTCAGCTGTTCTCAGTAGTAACAGAGGAAGAACAAGGAGGAATGGTTTCAAGTTACAGCTGGGGAGGGCAAGGTTGGATATTAGGAAAAACTTTCTTACTAGGAGGGTGGTGAAGTATTGGAATGGTTTACCTAGGGAGGTGGTGGAATCTTCATCTTTGGAGATGTTTAAAGCTCAGTTAGACAAAACCCTGCCTGGGATGATTGAGTGAGAGTGGTCCTGCTCTTTCACAGGGGGTTGGACTAGATGACCTCATGAGGTCCCTTCTAATTCTATGATTCTGTAAATTTTATATCATGTATGGTGGGACTTTACTTTTTAGTCTATGTTGGAAATACAACTAATGTTGCTTTTTGTGAATTTGCTAAATTTTAGTCTAAATTCCAAAACAGACTGTTTTTACAGGGGTAATTTTGGGGGTGCACTGTCACTTGAGCACCCAGATAAAAGTTCTCAAAAGCTCATTTTGATGGAAGCCCACTTGCAGATGCAAACTGAGCAGAAGATATTGTGCCCATGTATCTATTCTTTTTCACCCTTTGCAGGATATTGCATAAATGATGGCAGGATTACACAAGTATATGTCTTGAGTACTTCAATAAAAAACTTGAATTAAAATCAGGCCGTTTAAGTATATAATGTTGCACAGATAAATGGAGCCCATGTGGAAGATGTATGTTAAAAATAGCCTTAGGGACAATAGTGTCAACGAGCTTCAGATTTTGTATGCATACAGCTGTTTTTTATAAACAAAATACACATTAATGAGCACAAACCGGGTAACTAACAGTGTGATTAAATATACAATTTAAGCATGCAAGTTAGTTTTCCATAAAAACACCACATCCACGATGAGAGGGTCATTAGAGGTGTTTAAGATAAAGATCAAGTAGGTAAACAGATATTTTATGCATGCAAAAATGTGGTGCCCGTTAGAAGTTTTGCTCTAAAACTGAATAGCAGAAATCTTGAGATAGCACCTCATGTGTGCTGGTTAATGTTGAAGTATGTTTGCCATTCCAGTAGGATTTTGTGAAGTCCTACCTCTGAAATTAAAAAGGAAAAAAAAAAAAAGATATACAGTAAAATGACTCATTGTTTCTAATAAGTTTTCTTGTTTGGGGTCCTTCATTTTACAAATTTAAAAATAAAATTTGTTGCATTTTGTAAAATACTGTTGATGAGAGGACAGTTCTATAGCCCTGGTTCAGAAAGATATTTTAACCTAACTTAGCATGTGAGAAGTCCCATTGCATTTAGAGTGATGGCTCACATACTTTATATTAATTGAGTGCTTAGGGAGTTTGCTGTATCGGGATTGGTGTCTGCATTTCTGTTTTTAAATTTTTAAAGTCAGTTCTGCAGCAAGTTTGCCCAAATCAGAGAACTGTTTTGCAGGGATTTGTTGGCATCTCTTGCAGAAATTTGTATTGGGAGGAACACCAATATCTCTTTTCCTTCCTGTTCTTCTTCCAGTGTGTCACTCACAGTAAAATTATAGAGCATGCATTTCCTGACTCATGGATAGACAAAGCAAATAAAATAATAGGAATCAAAGACAAAGCCCAGTGTCAGGGCATTATGTCTTTTCTTTCCCTCTCATTTTACTGTACTAGAGGGATGATTGCATTGTTTCTGAGGTGGATGAACCTTTGTGGGCCTCACATAAATTAAGTGGATTTTCAGGAGGGCTTTGAAGCAGGAAGAAGAATAGATGCCTAATGAACTAAAAGACAATAAGAGAGGAGGGAGTCCAGGAATGAGGAACAGCATGAAAGAATACAAAATGAAATGTGAGCAATAGCAATCCATTAGCAATGTGAAGACAATGAGCAGAAGCTCGTGGGAAACAAAGGAAGAGGTATAGGTTTAAATAAGATTTATGCAAATCATATGTGGAACTGAGAGATGGAAGAAAAGAAAGAATCAGGGAGGCCTGACTGTCATGCAACATAAGTTCTCTTATTCAGAAGAGCAAAAAAGTAAATCCAACATACCATGCTGTGGAAAGTATATTTGAATTTTCAAAATGAATCCACCTGTAAAGCTTGCCTAATAATAGCATGTCCACTTGAAATAAGATTCGGATAGTCTTTAAGAGAAACCTGAACAGTCACAGGCATGTTGGATGCCAACTTTTGTACAATAAGAAGTATCTCCTGGAATGACATCATTCATACTCATAATAGCACTATCCCAGTTTTGAAAGCCCATTAGTGCCTGCAAAGTTAGGTTAGGTCCAGAAGGCTATTTCTAATACTGTAGTTCTGATTCAATTAGCTTCACTAGCCAATTAATCTGGACTAAGCAAACTGAGACTGGACTAATTTGGTCCAGGTCTACACTAGCCTTTGACTAGTCCAAACTAAAATATTTATTTCAGACTAGCTAAAGTTTAGTCCAGACTAATAAATTTGACTGGTTAGCCTGGACTAAGTGCTTAGTTCAAACTTAAAGTTCAAACTAGCACAATGTAGACCAGGACTAATGGCTGGTTTGAACTAAAAAAGTTCAAACTAAGCCATTAGTTCGAACAAACTTTTTAGTTCGAACTAAGCTGCGCGGCTAGTTTGAACTAAAAAAAGTTGCGGTTAGTTCGGACTAACCTTGGATTTACTTAGTTTGGGCTTGCAAGTTTGAACTAAATTTTTACATGTAGACATAGCCACTGCGATTGCTCATGCAAATGTGCAGGACTGGGTTCTCAGAATGGAAAACTCACGGTAAAGTCAAATCTTCAGGGAGAATCTTCATGCAAACATGAGCAAATGGGGGACTTACCCTTCATTGGGAGAGAGAGCATTTATTGGATTTTGTCTGAATAGTATCATCCAGTGCTTTCATCTTCTATCCTTTACTATGTAACACTTGATGACATTTATGTTAAACCACCCCTATTTGTCCAGATATTGTCTGGCTGCAGCAGCAAATCTGGATATGGGTACAAATAAAACAAGTGCCTATTGGAACTCCTCATGTTTGGAGCCAACCAGCCCAGCCCAAGAACCTCAGCTCATAGACTTACCCTGTGGTGCTGGTACTTAATCTTCATTACTAGTAAAACAAAAGAGAGAACTTCATTAGTTACGCTCTGCACCTGGCAGATGATTGAGTACCTTCTGACCAGAGGAGTTGCTGCATAGAGTGGGAAAGCAATAAGGAGAACTTGGTTGAGGGAAGGGGGAAAGCTTGGAGAGATAACTAGAGTTATCTTTTTGTGAGAAGAGCCTGGAGGATGGCATGGGAATTTGGGTCTGACTGTGACCAGGAAGTAAAGTTACAGAAGTAGGGTTAGATTTGGGAGGGGGAGGGGGCTAATGCAGAGAAGAGACTCAGGCGAGGTCCTCTGTGAGGACCAGGAAAGGAGTGAGAAGCCAAGGAGCGGTGAAGGACTCACTATTCACAGCTGAAACCCAGAAGGGGTCCAAACTGTTACATGAAGAATCACAGATGACCAAGTAAAGCAGTTCAGAGAAGGGACTGGCTGGGAATGGTCATTGTGGCCAAGGAAGGAGCCACCAGAAAGAGTTGCAGGGGACTTCACCGATCATACTCAATCTCTGGGCACTAGGAACTGTCCTAGAGGTAACATTCAACTTGATACCCTGTATTCCCTCAGGGTTCCAGTACTAGACAGGGAGAAATTTCTCAGCTGTCAAATATTACCAACTCTGCCTAGAGACGTCAGGTCAACTAACTGTTTGAGACTTTGAAAATGGAAAGGACTTCATGTATCTAGTTAACCCAGCTCAGAAGAGCTCTAGAGCACAACTTGTCATTTAACCTGTTATTATGGATTTCAGTTTCTGAAAATATGTAGTGTTTGCCAGCTAGTTGCCATACACCAAAGTGGACTAAGAAGGGGAGATATATTTTAGTAATGTAGTTGTGACTGAGGAGAAGTCGTCCTATTGAATTTCAGGTGGACTTGTGTTCTTAAATCACATTAGGTTATTCAAAAGAAGGACATTCTAAATTTCTTAATGGACTGGCCATGCCCGTAGAAGCCAAATTAAGCTTTCCCCATTAAGAAGTCCCTTTTTACATTATGTCATGGCAAAAATGTCAGGGACTCTAGACAACCATCAAGAAATTCAGAATACTCACTGTGCTGAATACTTGCAAACAAATTAACCAAACAAACACATACAATAACAATATAAGCAAGAGGTTGCAAGTTTCTTTGGCCATCACAGTCATTGATGGTGTGCAGCAGAGCCCATCATGGGGTTTCCATGCCTGCAATATGCAACAATATGCAACATGATAAAATAGTTCACTACGCACCAGAGCAGAGATTTAGTGTCAGAGGAAGTGCAAACTGCTTTCTTTTTTCCTATTACTAGGCTTGGCGAGTGCTTCTTGCCAGATATTACATTACATTACTTCTACAATGACCATTCCCAGAACCTGAATATGCTGCTCCTAGCTCTATAGTAAGCAAGAGTGTGTGTCAGAGGTGACCTTGCCTGGAATATCCTCCTCCTGTAGGCTGCAGCAGAACAGGCATGCCTACCTCAGTTTCCTCTTTCAGCATTCCCAGTAATTCCACATAAAGCTCTCTTGATTGAATAAGACTCCTCACTGGAGCCAGTTTATTACCAAAATGGCTTAAATGGTCTCCAGCAAAATTGTCATAGTCCATTTCCCACATCCAGTGTATACAGTCCACAACACTGCTCTTTCTAGCAGGAACCAGCCACCTCTCCCCCCCCCCCCCACACACACACACACTGCAGCTTGTCTTCAGTGAGTACTTCCGTACCATATTCTGGTGTCTTCTGCCATGCTTATGCTCCTTATCTGTCTGCTTCTGTGCCTTTTCCAGGACAGACACTGCAGCCCTTCCAACAAGAGGGGAACACTGCTCTTCCCATCAGGAACCACCCCAGTGTCTCTGCTGGGTGATAATCCTCACCCAGGGAACATCCCTAATGCCCCCTGACTCTCCAACTGTTTCTCTGGGTCCAGTTTCCCATTACTGATACATGAGCAGATAAGTCTCTCTGCTTCTCCCCTGCTTTCTGCCCTCTCTCACCCTTGATTTCTGCTTTCTGTCTTTGAGACAGCAGGCACCTCTTACCATATTTGATGCTTTAGGTTGGTTTGCTCTTCTTAGAATCTAATGTTGCAAGTAACTTTCCAATGGGCTCTGAAGATCTACAGCAGGCACATATGCTGTAATGTGTTGATCTTCTTAGCAGTTTCTGTTGTGCATTTCCATTAGACTGCTCCATGACAGAGAACGGGCATGATATCAGTGTTAAAAAAGAATGTGCCTGCATTTGTGCCAATCAAGATTATTTTCCAACTCTTTTCAGGTTTAAAAAAAAAATGATTGCTGATTTTGATTTCCATTGCATGACATCTAGCATGGTGTTACCATCACTGCATAGCTAACTTCCTGGATAGATAACGTGATTTACCTCTCCTAGTGTTTCTTCATCCACTGTAATAATTACCTTGGGGACATTGATAATCATATATTTTGTCTTCCCCTTGTTGATGAAAAACCCGTTTGTTTTGCCGTACCTGCAAAAAGCTAGATTTTTTCTTCCATTAAGCCACTTGTCAAACTAAACAGGACACTCTTCAAAAGGAGATCAGCCAGTTGTAGTTTATCATTTGTCCATAAAATTCTTTGATTGCCTTTTGTGGTCACTTTCCTCATTTTGTAATCCATGACTGGTGCAGACAAGAGTCAAGACATAATACACCCTTGCCTTACCCCAGTTGTCATTGAAAACCAGCGAGTTCTCACAGGAAGTAAGAAATCAGACACTATATACACTGCAATTATCAGCCATTTAAAACTGCAGCATTAACTTCAGCACATATCCCCCGTCCAAGAATTAAAGGTAGAGGATGTATGTGTATATGAGTAGTATGTGGCCAGACTGAATTCAAGCATTCTAAAACTCAGGCCCTGATGTCATGAGTGGTTTAAAAATCATTATGTGTTATTTTGAAATAAAGTTGGGGAATGGGGTTGTTTGCCTACTGATTTCTGAGCATGTTGGATGCATTTGCTGCTTCATATTTGCAAGACTTTCTCTGCAACCATTAAGACTAGAAATTCACTTTTTCTTTAAGGATGAAAGCTGAAATTCTTGTTGACCCTCTTGATCCCAACTTCTGAGAGACTTGGGACAAAATCATGAGTTGGCAACACTTCTTCCTTGAGTAAAAACACAGGTTACAGTCAAATAAGGTTGGGATTTGGTTTTTTTTCTTTTTTTTTTATCATTGCTGAACTAATACTGTAGCTTTCTCTGTAGCATATGTCATCAGGTTTTACTTAAGCAAGTTATGTACTTAATTATCTAGATAAGAGGTCCACCTCACAAGAACAGCTAATTTAATAAAGGCAAAATCCACTGGTAGATGCTGATGAAAAATAGCTCTTGAATTCATTGCCAAAAATACCTGTATCCTCATGTCTGGCAAATTGGATTACTTTAGTAATAAATTCACAAAACCATGTCAGACACTGGCAACAAAACCACTGGATCTAGATTGTCTTCTGAAGTCTTGTCGTCAACAGTTTATAGTATAGGGCAGGGGTCTCAAATTTGAGGCCTATGGGCCACATGTATCAACTAAAGTTATTTCCTGCGGCCTGCAATGACACTATCATTACTGATATTCACAATATCACTATATGAAAAGGTTGCAGTGGTGTGGCCCTTAGGCTAACGTACTAGTCCTCATGGGGCCCTCACGGTGATTTGAGTTTGACACTCCTCGTATAGCGCAAGGGGCATAAATCTGATATAACACTCCTGTTATCCATCTTTGTAAAACTCAGTGACTGAACAGAATGGTATTTCTAGCCCAGGCAAATTTAAACATGGTGGTGAGGGGAGGAATGTATCCAAAGCAATGGCAAGCTGCATGTCTACCTGAACTAATGAATCATCTGATTGAGAAAGCTGTAGCTGGCATTATCTGTAGCACTGATTGTCCCATAAGGATTACCACTGCATTGTATTTGAAGACGTTCGGTCCAAAGGTGCTTTTGATAGCCTCTATCAGCCTGGTGTCTGTACGTATGAATAGACAAACTTGTACGTATATATACAGAACTTACCACATTTACTAGACCAGTATTGTTTGCAGGTCTTCTGCTGCTCATTAACAGTTCCTGCAAGACAAGCAAGAAGTCCTGTGGCATTTAAAGACTAACAAATTTATGTGATAAATAAATGTTAGTCTTTAAGCACCAAAGGATCCTTGCTTGTTTCTCTGAACTAGACTAACATGGCTGCCTCTTTGAAACTTAGTTCCTGTAAGGTTTACCTTTGAAGAGACCATTTGTTTTCCCTCAATTTCATTTTAGTTTTAAACCCAGAATTCAAGAAACGGCGATGTTGTTCTTTTCTTCATTATTCAGCATTTGAATTATACAATATGTGAAAGGGAGTTCAAAAGAACAGAACATGGCTTAATCATGTTACATCTGGCTACAATGCTAACCTTACAAAGATGAGGCTTGGTAGAGACTATGCTCCATTGCTTGTTAGAATGTGAGAAGCTGAAGGCAGTGGGCAATACCAGTTGCAGACAAGGTCTTTGTCCAGTAAGCAGCTGCAGACTTGATCAAGAGGACTGTGCACCATTGCTCTACTTGAGGTATATTGAACAAGGATACAAGGTGGGTGTTGTGTCTTTACATTTTGCTGCAGTTTGGCAGGATGTACAGCAAGGTGAATCAACAGAACAAACACATGGTTGAGAAACCATGTTCTCTAGGTATGACTTTCTTCTATGTCAATCCCTTCAATGTCAGCAGGGTAACTGAAAACATAACTAGGACATCTGAGGCTATGCTAAGGTTGAACTGAAGGCTCTGGAGCCTCTCAGGCTAGCAAATGCAAGGACAATTTTTCCCTTGCTAAGGCCTTTCATTTAAGAAGTGACCTGCTTGACTCTTAAGCCACTACATATATTGACCTCCCCCACTAGTCAAAGCAATAGTCTAACTTTTGGTTTTGTATGAAATGATTGACATGTTTTAAGCACAGCAACATTCTCACACCTCTCCTACAAACCATGGTCTACTAGCCTTGCAAAATATTCACTCATGCAGGTCAGGTGTCATTAAGCAAGAAGTGCCCTAATCTGAAGAGTAAGGCAGCAAAAAGAATTCAAGCACATGTCTTTATCAGAGAGTTTAATTTAACTCAACTCACTAGGTGTAAAACATAGTTATATATGATTGACAACTCATGTTTCACTGGCTTTACTGGAACTCTTCACTCAAAAACATTTAGGGGCTTCATGTTATCTCTATAGAGACCGATGCGAGTGACTTTACAGCAGAATGGTTCATGGTTAGGAGCCTAAGGAAACCTATGGTATACAGTGTAATGCTTTCCACTGTTTTCTCTTAGAATTCTATGGTTTCTTCTGCCCGTTTCTATTGCTTTTCACTAATCTTTGCACCCTCTCAGTAAGGTTATGTCATCAGAATAAAGATAACGAAAAACATGCAACAGCATAAAGATAAAGAAGAAAGAACAAATGGCAACAGAATAAGGATTTATAAAGAAATAAACACAGATAAAGAAAGAATAAAGATTCTTTTCCACCTAAGAACCTGAGAAAATTCTAACGCAGTCCCATAAAATTCTGTAGGGTGAATAGGGTGATATGAGAAAAGTAAACAACGTTTTGAACAGAGAAAATGTGCTTAAAATTCTCCCTTGTGGGAGTTTGGATTTGGATAATTCAAATTACAGAAAATAACATGGAAGCACAAGATGATTCAAAATATATTAGCATCAATGTTTTGTTGATTCACAACATCGTTGCATGATTTTGTACGGAACTTCCGCTCACTGAGCTCCACTCCAGAAAACAAAAAAAGTAGACTCGACAGGGTAACTTTACCAAAGATCCAGGACCCTGTATTTCTTGGGGGAACACTTACAAGTCTGCATTAAGGATTAATGGTGTGGAATTTAGGCTCACTATCTACAAGGGAATAATGTAAATATCCACAGTTGAAAAGCATCCCATGCTTATATGTGGCCATTTTCTCCTTAACATTTACAGCCTGCATATAAAATGTGCTATCTTTGACTATTTTACCATGTCAAGAAACTATCACATTATCAGACTAAACTTCAATTTTTTTAACCTATAACTATGAGTGCACATGATAAACCATGAAGGGTCTCTACAAGTCTGCTTTTAAAAATGTGTGTTTCAAAAAACCTTCAAGCATTGTCACTATGCCCATGTACATTATACATGATTTTAAAATAGGAATTACATGACAAGTTACTTAGCGACCAAGAGACAATGGTGAATTATTTGACACCATATGGATACTATTTATGGAGCATATTCCCAGTGAAAAGCACATGTGGTAGGTAAAGTATAGTCTGTTTGCTGCATACCCATACTCTAAGTCTGTGTCAGCAAGCAGCTGATGACAACTTCCTCCTGCAGGGCAGATCTTTTAACTGATCAAAGATTTTTGCTCTCCAGGTTTTCAGTTTTGGTGAAACCATGGGTAGGGTGCAGTCGTCTCCTCTTCTCAGATATTAACATTGCAATTCAGTGTTTGCTGGGGCACTCCTTATCTAGTCCACTGTGTGCCATTGTTGCTTGGCTTTTTTAAGAACAAGGCCATTTAATCTAACTTCATAGCAAGTAGACCATCATAAACACACTGAGGTATACATGAGAGTAATAAAAATACTTTTAAAATTTTTAATTCAGAAATTTTACAACATTAAAAATTTCCCTCAGAACACCATCCTTGCCACTTTGATAGCAACGTTTATATACCAACATCCCTCACCATAATGGTATTGCTGCCTACCTCAAATATCTACAAACAATGGCCAACACACACTAATCCACACTAAAGTCATCCATTTCATCTTCAACCATAACTTTACGTTTAATAACAAAGGGTATGTCTATACTTGCAAGTTAGTTTGAATTAAGGAGGCTTAATTTGAACTAACTTAGTACTTGTCTACACTTCACTTTCATTAGTTTGAATTAGGAAATTCCTTAATTTGAAGTAATGAAAGCTTAGTTTGAACTACTAAGACCTGATGGTTAGTTCAAACTAAGCCCCTAGTTTGATTGTTAGCACAAACTAAGGATGATGTAGACAAGGATTAACCCTTAGTTCAAATTTAATAAGTTCAAACTAAGGGCAGTTAGTTCTAATTAACAAAGTGGACTAATTCAAATTAATGTTAGTTGGAATTTGTCCATGTTGTTAATTCAAACTAATAAGTTTGAGTTCAGTTTGAACTAACCTTGAACTTATTAGTTCAAATTAACAAATTTGAACCAACTTTTCCTAGTGTAGACATAGCCAAACATTTTTGCCTGAAACATAAAAAAAGCCCTGGGTATTAGGATAGCTGTACAAAGTGCCAAAACCTTTGTGGGCCACCTCAAGGAAGTAGAACCGTTAAACAATAATAGAATTCAATTTTAAATTTACTGTAAATATTTTGGGTATTTTTCGATATTTGAAAATATTTGGATTTCACAGAATACAAAGTGTGCCGTGCTCACTACATGTTATTTTATTACAAATATTTGATTTATAAAAAGAAAGTATTTTTCCATTCACCTCATACAAGTACTGTAGTGCAATATTTTTATCATGAAAGTGTAACTTACAAATGTAGATTTTTTTTTTACATTACTTCACTCAAAAACAAAATAGAAAAGTTCAGAATCTACAAGTTGAAGCCTTAAGGGGAATATGAATGTTTAGTATATCTGGCATGAATGCATCTTGCAACACCAGCTACAACAGTGCCATATGAATGCTTGTTCTCACTGTCAGGCGACATTGTAAATAAGAAGCAGGAAGCACTGCCACTTGTAAACATAAACAAACTTGTTTGTTTTAGCGATTGGCTGAACAAGAAGTAGGACTAAAAGAACTTGAATGAGATGAACCAAAAATACTTTTTCTTTTATTTTTTTATAAATCCAATATTTGTGATAAAATTAATATAAAGTGAGCACTATACAGTACAGTTGTATTCTGTGTTGTAGCTGAAAGCAATATATTTGAAAATGTAGAAAAATATCCAAAACAGTTATAATAAATTTAAATTAGCATTCTATTATTGTTTAACAGTGCAATTGAAACGGTAAATAATTATGACTAATTTTTTAAATCTTGTTATTTGTCTTGCATTAGCTACATACATTAACTGCAATTAACTGATAGCCATACAAGGAAGAATTTCTGCGAAACTGTATTATAAAACCAATGACACACCTGAGCTTAATCAATGATACTTTCATACCTTGGGCAGATGACTAAACTTCCTCATTAGATTTCCATCACAATTGCAACCACCATCTATTTATCAGACTATACGTCGAGCATTTCCCCACCAGTATCGCCTTTCTGGAAATGAAGATCAGCTTCAACAATGGAACCCTATAGAAAACCATATAAATGAAACCCATGAGTCGTCACACTCATTTTCACAGACCCAGTAGCCACCCCAGACATACAAACAATGGTGTTACCTACAGTCAGACATCTCAGTACTACAGATATGCACACTTAAAACCGCCTTCACCAAACACAGACACTCATTGAGAAGCTGAATGCGTCATGAAGTCGGTCAACCGAACACCCAAGAGACTTTGAAAGAAAAAAAAAAAGTTGCACCATCTGCAAAACAGTATTTGTCACCTCCCACCACACACTAGTAGCTGATTGCAATATCAGACAATTACAACTCATTCTCAACAGAGACTACACACTGAAAAAAATCTTTCATTTTCTATTTTTTAAGCTATGGGAATTTTTATTTTATTTTTTGGAAACACCATAGTTTTCTTTTTTTAATCAAATTTCTTTTACAAACTTTCCAGAAATAGTCTTAGGCTTTAGTGAGATGTGAAATCCCCTAGGCTTTGCCAAGTTCCAGAGTGGTAGCTGTGTTAGTCTAGTTCAGCAAAACAAACAAGGTGTGCTGTGGCACTTTTAAAGATTAACAAATTTATTTAATGCATGAGCTTTTATGGGAGAAAATCCCACTTTGTCAGACTCTTGAAGATAGGGGAACTTACAAAAGGGGAAGAAAAATAAATGCATGGAAGTTTAAGTCATGACTTACGTTTGCGGGATTTCTCCCATGAAAGCTCATGCTTTAAATAATTTTGTTAGTCTTTAAGGTTATGTCCACGCAGGGCTTTTATTTCAAAAAAACACTGGTTGTTTCGAAATAAAAGTCCCTATGTCCACACGATGTTTTCTTGTTTTGAAACAAGAGCCCTCCTTTCGAAACAGCTTAAACCACTTTGCTTTCGAAAGGAGGGTTATTTCAAAACCAGTTGTTTCGAAATAACGCTGTTTGGACATGTTATTTCGAAACAAGGATTGTTTCGGAATAACAGGGACCTTCTTCCCAGGGTACATAGCACCCTGGGGGGAAGGTCCCACCCCCCCAGCACCCTGGCGAGGGTGCTGAGTGGCGTGCAGGGGGTCAGAGGGTGCCCCAGCCGGCTTCCCCCCGCCTCCCCTTGCTGGGAGCAGGGGGGAACGGGTGCCTCAGCCCCCTTCGGCTCCCTACCCCCAGCAAGGGGAAGTGAGGGGAAGCCGGCTGGGGCACCCCCAGGGCTCTGCCCCCTGCCCGGGCTGTGGGGGAGCTGCCGGCGCTGCAGCCCAGTCAGGGGGGCTGCAGCCCTCACGTGGTGGCCGCTCCAGGGGCGGCTCACCCTGCCATTGGGGCTGCCCCCAAGCCCGGGGGTGCCCAGCTCCCACACAACCCTCCCCCCAGCCCCTCTGCGCCCCTATCTCAAAATAGCATGCCCACTGTGTGGACATGCTATTTCGATTCCTGCTTTTTTCCTTATTTCGAAATAGCTTTTGGTTATTTTGAAATAAGGCGTTTCGAAATAAGGTGTTATTTCAAAACGGCTTGTTTTGAAACAAGCGCTTGTGTGTGGACATAGCCTAAAAGTGCCACAGGACTCCTTGTTTGTTTTCTCTAGGTTTTCTCTTGGTTTCTTTTGGGGGAAGTGGGATGGGAGGTTGAAAGTCTGACTCTCAACAGGAAACTACTAAACACTGCTCCACAATGTCACTTGATGGGGGAAAAATCCAAATGTATTTTATCCAGAAAAGCACCAGGCCTGCATTTTTAAATTGACCATGAATATCTGGGATAATCTAACAGCAAAGCAGTTACTGATGCCATGTTTTGGTAAATAGCATAAATTTTTGTTCTGAGAATAAACATTGGTTAAACTAAAGGCAAGGATGGTATTTACCTAACAGCACAATTCTCTTTTTATCAAAACGTTAAGTCAGCATACACTGTGTGCTGTCACATACACTAAATGTTTTCTGTAAACATACTTTGTACATTCTTTTATTTATGGCCATGAGTTTCTTAAAATAAGATAGACAGATTAAAATCTTACTGGATGGTTTTAGAATATGGAAATTCTGTTCCTATAATTTTAACAACATTTCTGGCTTATGCAAAATGAATGCTGTGTATTTGCTTTTTGCATTTCTCTCAGTTTAGACAGGGAAAGTAAGTGTGTCAGCTCCATTTTGATTAACACTCCATATCCAGTAAACTTGCAGTATGCTGCTATGCAGGACAGTCATTTTTAGATGGCAGACATTACAGAGAAAAGATTTTATCCAATGAAAAAGTAACATTCATTGAAGTATAAACCTTCATAGAAATATTTCTACTGAATTACAGTTTGTATAACCTACCTTTTGGCCAAAATCAACATGACAGTATCGAATTTAAGATCCTCAGAGCAAAATTGTTTTAAACTCTCACCCTTGAACTTGCATCCCCACAATAAAATCACATTTTTAAGAAAAACAAAAACCAAAATAAAACATAAAAAATAAACCAAGTGCACAACCTGCTATCTGAGAATGTGTACAAGTGAGAGCAAGCAATTATTAGTGTCCAGTTTATAATTAGGAAGCCCTCAGATACCAACATGATGGCACAGTAGTCCTTAACCTAAAACTTGGAAACAGAAATATAGTTAGGAATCTAGGGGAATAAAGATATCAACCTCTCATTCACTTGCACAACGGCAGTATAAAATAGATACTTGTGTGTAATTTCATTGACTGACACCTCAGAAGTGAATAAGAGCTTCCCCACAGATTCATCCAATCAAGAGGCAGATATTCACTTGTGTTTTGTATAGCTAACTTTGCAGCCATTCAGTATTACTGAGTTCTGAGGAGTCAAGAGTAACAATCCCAAAATGGGATTTCATGCAGTTTATGTAACAGTGTTGAACAGAAGTTTGCTTTATATACAATCCATTGAAAAGTAATAATTATAATGGTGTGAGTTGTCCCACATGCAGTAGTCACTTGTCCCCATGCAGAGATTCGTTAACCCGGGCACGAGGGTCTGTTTGCATGGAATGGCAAACAAGATGGGCATTGCCCACTTCATTTTCCTCAAAGGCATCATTAAAAAGTCCATGCTCAGTCAGCAACTTTCAAAGGCTACTCCTGACACACACGGTGAGCATACAGATAGATCAACACAAGGTTTCAGGCACTTGCCAAGAACTAAGGTTTTTGGTGTGCTTCGTCTTAAATTAGGTTGACGTTAGTATATTTTAAAAGAAGAGCTGCTACTTCCCTCCAGTAGAAAGATCACAGGGAGCAACACACATTAGCTATGCTTTTTCGCTAATTAGTGGTTTGAGGCAGCTGTACATGAAAGGTCCCCCACTGGGGTGGTGGGATTTATGTAACAGCCCTATTATTTGGTATTAGTGTTAAGTGTCCATTTTTCTTAGGCCCCTGCACTGCTAAATGGGCAGTCTCCTTTGGGCACCTTGGGCTTGCTTCTTGTTACTAATGCTAAAGAAGAAAACAGATGTTTTAACTGCACATAAAAAAACAAAAAGCTTTTCAGGCTGGAAGAGTGCTGGGACCCCTCTGGAGTGTGTTACTCTGTCTTGCATAGCATAAAACCACATGTGCAATGTTTCAGCAAATGATAAACCTCTGCTCGAAGGGAACTCTGTGAAGTCTTTTCTCCCACCTCCCTGGCCCTTCAGGGACTCCTTAGAGAAAGAGCAGAAAAGGACTGGAGTCCAACAGAGAACTCTGCTAGCCTCCAAATATTCTATTACCTGGGCACTGGAGTAACTTTACCTACACAAGTAGTAGTATTGACCACTGAAACTACTGACATGAATTAAGTTACTCATGCATTTCCAGGATTCTGCTGTTTTTGCAAAACAGCTGATTATTATAAGCATTTAAATGGCTATAAAACAGATGGTTGGTTTGGAAATCATTCGCTAACTGAAATATAGTGACCAGAATATTTATTCAGTGCAATCGAGATGTAGAGTAATGCAAGAAAAACAACACACTTAGAAGGCCAAAATTCTGACCTCATTCACATCTTTTGACTTTGTGTTTCTACAGTGCCTAACACAATGATATCCTAGTCCACAAATGGTGCTCATAGGTGTGACAGTGATACAAATAATTAAAGATGATGATGATCAGTATCACAGAAAGAGTAGGTAAGGGTAGAAGGTGGCTGAAAGTTGACAAACTTAAGTTATACTCAATAAATCTAATACACCAACAAAATTAAGCAGTAAGATTGAAATTGCACATTGGGCCTATGCACTGCAGGGTATTTGGTAAATAATGTCAGTGCTTGGACCTTGCACTCAGCAGGGGTCAGGCAGGACCAGCTTTTGAGCCCCAGTTCTTCAAAAAAATTCATTGTGGACCTATTTGAAAAAGTTGTATTCTAAGTCAAAGGAAGTGTTCCATTTGACCCGCAAGAAAAAGTTTGTTTAGTTTGTGACCATTTCATCTTCTTTTTAGAAAAAAATTGAAGTAAAATTGGAAACAACATTTCAAAACAAGAAATGGAAAGGTTTCATTCTGATTTCATTTTGATTCTCTGATATTTTAGGGATGAGGAGAGGGTTGACTGAAACAATTCAGTGAATTAGACATGAATTTGCAAAATGTTTTGTTCAACCAAAGTCCACATATTTTGGTGAAAAAAGTTTGACTTGAAGCATTTTGCCTAGCTTTACTATTGGCAAATAAATCAGACTTTGCTCCAAGGAAGCTGTCTCTCCATCACTGTGTATTATTACTGTCCGCAAGCTTCTGAAGGGAAACTGTTGCAGGTACCAAGCCTCTTGAGTCTGCTAAATATTATGACTGAAAAGCAGGGGTATAGCCTGGAGTTCCAGTCAGAGAGTGGTTTGATCAGTTTCCAACCTTAAGGAGAAGTGAAAACATCAATCTCCCATTTGAAAGGGGTGCACTGGTGAGACTAGAACAGAGTCTCAGAACAGGCAGTTTACCAGGGAGTGAGACAGGGACAAAAGACGACTTTAAGGCTGCAATTGTCTGACTCTCCCAACTTAAAAGGTCAGCCCCAAATAGGCATGCTAAGATACTTGTTCCAATACAAGCACAACCCTTTACTGGGAAAGGGCAGCAGCAGAGAAGGAAGGTGTTCCTAACTACATACCTTTGTTATTTTATCTGGCTCCCACAAGAACGGCATCCCTGAACCTACCAAATCTTTCTAATGTGTTTATCTTCACAACAGTCCCATAACATAGGGAAATGCTATTATGTCCTTTTTACAAATGGGACATGGAGGCATAGCAAGATAAAGTTGCTTGTCTAAGCTCGTGTATGAAATGTGTCCTGTGATAACAAACTGAGTTTAGGCCTTCCATAAGAAGCGCCGGGCTGTCTTTCCTCAAATCTGTCCTATTCCTGGAAAGGGGCTTCTGTGTGTTCTGTACTATTAGGACATATCATATAGATCAATGGGAGCACTAAATGGACATCATCAGGTGTACATTAAAAGGCGCTTGTTAATAGTTGCAAATGCAAAGAGTTAACTGTTACAAAACTGATAATCTGCATAAAAATTGTAGAAGGTTGTATATATGATAGAAAGTGATTTATGCAGGTAACTCCCCTTAATACTAAACAATATGTATATAAATCTCTAAGTCAAGACAGAGCTAGAATAGTTCCCTTGGGGTGTACCATATGTTATGTTTGCCCTCAGTTTTCCTTTTCTTAATGCTAAGAAGTTGATATATGCTCATGATACATTAGAGGAAGGCAGAAATGAACTATGAACCAGCAAAAGGAAATGAGAAAGATGAAAATACGAGAGAACAAGGATTTACTTTTCTTGTGGAAAAGCTGATACTTTAGACTGAGTGTCAAAAGTGAGCTGAGATATTTTGTGTCTTCAAATATTTTGCACTAACACTTATGTATGGACATGAACTGCACATTTGCACCATAAGATAACTGTTCAACTAACTAGCCAACAGACTGATTTTCACTTTCACACAATAAAAGTTTAGGAAAGTTTTGACTCTTTCCTCAATGACTGCTCTACTATAGACATTCACCCTCCCACATTTTCCTATACCACCAAGCCCTGTTAAGTTACACTTGATGAAAAACTGAAAATTAGTCTCTCCTGTAATTTTTTGCATCAGTCACTCGTGTTGTTCACAAATCCTTCAGAATGTTTTAATGTTAGCAACAACATTTGAAAATAGATTTTAACAGGATCTCTCTCTCTCAATCTCTCTCACACACACACACATTGAAAAAGATAGAAAAACGGAGTTTTGCTTAATGTTAGCAATCCCCTTTGATGTGTTCAAACTCCAACTTCAGAGGATGATTTTTCACAGAGACCATTTTACTGGTGGTTTTTTTCTTTTCCTAATGCATTTCTCCAAATTCCCAAATCTGAATATACTTGAACTTGAGGTGCTTGGAAGTGAAATTTTGCAGTTTGAGATGATTGCATTTTTAAGCAAGATTGAAGCTGTGTTACATTTTGTCTAGCTGCTAGTGGGGACAAAGTCATATTGTGTAAGGCTGGCTTCCCCTGCCTTGTACCCCTAGTACAAATGGTTTAGGGCCATATACTGTCATGGATTCTTTTGCAGATGTCTAAAATATCTACCAGTTTGAAATGCATGTATTAAAACTAAGGGCTTTAGCTCCAAAACCAAGCAGGTAATTACCCAAAAAGGAATGTTTTAATTAAATTATATTAACAAATCTTTTTAAAGAGCTATTTAAAACTTAGATTTAGCCACTGAGTAAAGCACCCCCAAGCATACCACTGGCTTAAAACATCTGATATCTGAATAAAATCTGCTCCTAATGTGAAGGCAGCTAGTAAAATATAATGAGCAGTAGGCACGCTATGTAGTAAAATACAACAGTGACACTGCCCCTGCGCAGAGTGCACCTGTATGTGTATATATTTCTAATTAATTAAGTGTTTGGTTTGCCAACGTCACAGGTGTCTGTTGTGAGACCAACTTTGACAACTGTTGGAGGTTCCAATCCCAGAGGTGTACAGCAGCAATGATCAAACCTGTTCATATTTTATTTCAGAGAGAAACAATAAATTTGCAATTGAATTCCATTGAATCTAATGGATGAAAGGAGTGTCCAGCTGTTTCTACAGTATCTTACAGATCCGACAGCAGCTGCTGCTGCCAAATTGTTTCAGCAGTTTTCTAATTAGATCCAGTTTAGGGGATTTTCATGCTGTGCATCATATGACTTCCATCTAGTTCTGCTAGTCTTCTTCCATAACAGTTCAATTGCAAGACCATTGCTAAAGATGTCAACAGCACTTCTGTTATACTGTATGAGCTAGAATTTCTGCTGTACTATAAACCTAAAACTTTACCTAAAATAAATAATAAAGTAATCTGTGGCCAGCAGATAAAATACAGTCACATGCTGAAATATCTTGGTTTGACATTAAGCCCAAACCTCACACACTATCAAGCACCTGAAAAATATTCACAACAAAAATCAAGGTATTTGTGTATCTCACCAGAAAGTGGCAGGAATGACCAAGGAAACTCACACAAATATCCTTTAGACCTTTTCACAGGTCCTTATCTAGTCTATGGCAGGCCATTGCTGACCATTCTGAACACACAACTCCCACAGATCTCTTACCAGCTCATAACACCACCATACAGATCATTACAGGCACATTAAAAATCAGTACAACAGCGGTGACTTGCAATACTGGAATGTATCCATCAGCATGGAAAATGTAGGGCAACATGAGACTCTTCTGGGAATCCTATCATATTCAAGGGAATAAAGATCTTCCAGTACATGATGATCTAAACAAATACCAAAACTCAAAATCAACAAAGCCTTTTTGATTTGCAGTGCAAAAATTCAGACGCAGGGGCATCCCTCCAAAGATTAATGGAGAGCAAGGTAGCCGGATGTCAAAGTCCCGAACAAACACTTCATCAGGGACACAAGCAAAGAAATCAGTTAGTTTTCATTCCTAAAAAATTATTGTCTGCTTTGAACTGCATCTTCACATGATGTGGTAGATGCACCTACCTCTTACATAAATGGGGCTGAGACACAATCCTGTATGTAGCTGACTATATGTGACCATGCAAAGAGACTTCAAACTATGGCACACCTCCTTACCTGAAGTACCAATCAATCTGGTCGTATCTCTGCCATCCACTCTACTTCCCCTGAAACAATCAATTGGATTGCCAGCCTAAACTTGGACATCTAACACTGGTGGTTTAAAAGATCAGCCATACAAAAGAAGTTTACCTACAGTCAGGAAGCCTTAAAACTCCACCTGTCCTACAGGGGATTTACAGTCCTGCAAGAAAAATTCTACTGAATATAACAGCATGTCTGTTAAAAAGATGTTCCCTTGCTGAAGGCTGGAAGAAGTTTTGGGTCTTTAAACTGATGCTACAGGAATGGTCCTATCTATTCAATATTCTTTTCTCGAGTCATTCTTTCCTGACTATTTTGGGAATCGGGAGGAAGAGGGAAGGACTGGATATAAAAATAGAAATTAACCCAAATCAGAAACAATGAATCTGAACAGTGTGTTTGTGCATGCCTGTGGAGTTGGGGAAAAAGACTGAAAAAGCAGACTTCAGACTCTGAACTCAGATTGAGATTATGTTTGCTGGTACCTACTTCTGAAAGTGAACTCTGGATTTCAACACTCACAAGTCTGAAGTGGAGTAGTTTGAAATCAGCACACACAGTTTTGCGGTTGAAGGCCATCTATACTGTATATGCTACCAGGTGTTTTGAGACCACGGCTATGTCTACACTACAAAACATTTTTCAAAAAAAGGTTTTTCAAAAAAAAAAAAAAAAAACTATTTTGAATTTAATTCACAATAAGCAATTCAAAATAACCTTTTTTGAAAATGTTATTTTGGGAAAAGAGTCCATGGAGGACTCTTTGTCCTGAAAAAAGGCTCCATTTTTTTTTCCAAAGAGAGTCCATACCAGACTCTTTTTCTGGGGGAAAAAAAGGGGCAATGCAAAGAATAGGCAGGCTTTTTTGAAAAAAGCCATTGCATGTCCAGGAATGGCTTTTTTCAAAAACCTTTTTTCGAAAAAGCTGCTATTTTGACAAAGCTCTTTCAAAAAGTGGCTTTTTGGGGGGAAAAAAAAGGTTTTACTTTTTCAAAAAAGCACTTTGGTTTTTTGCAAAACCAAAGCACTTTTTTTCAAAAAAGCAAAATGCCTGCCTGAACACAGAAAAGGGTTTTTTTGGGATAAGCCTCCTTATCCCAAAAACACTTTTCAGTTTAGACATACCCAACATGATTAAGGACCTTGAGTGCCAAAGCAGCAGCAGCTCATTGGTTATTAAAATTTATATAATACATCTGAAGTGATAGGTTCTTTACACAGAGAGAGGACATGCCTAACTTTTGTTAGTTTCAAGACAGATATAACAGCTTTTAGTTGAGTATTCTCGTGTGGAAGGCATCTGGAAGACTTTCTAGCATCACCAATATGTTTGTGATTTTGCCACATGGTAAGCTCACATCCAGATTTTCTCAGAGGGTACTCCCTTAGCTGAGCTTAGTGGAAGATTTGGAAATGAGCAACATCTCCTACTTCTCCATATTTCTGTGCTTCTTTTTATGAGAATACAGATTAATGCTTTAAATGTTAGATAAGTTGCTGTGCATTTCAGTGGAGTTTTCCTATTCCCTGTTTTTATGGAGCTACTTGAAAAAAAATGCATGAATTTGGCAAATAATTGCAGGCAAAACATCTTCAAAAAAGTTGAAATTTAACTAGAGTTCTTGTAAAAGAAACAAGAAAGAGGAGGCTAAAAACTCAAAGCTAAAATGTTTTGCTCAGAAAATTTCTCTCTATCCATTTCTCATATTGGCAAGAAAAAAAACCAGGCCAAATATTTTTTAGTAGGCCACCAAACAACAATACCAATTAATCCCTCAGCTCCACTTTCGAGCACTTCTGTATCCCAAGAGGAGCAAATCACAAACTGAGCCATCTTTTATCTCTCGAGAAGCACTTCCACTATGATTCTTGCCCCTTTGCTGTCAAATCCTGATGTACTTCTCAGGCCAGGAACTGAGTCAGGTGACTGAATACTAAGAGAAGTCTGAAAGGAAGGGAAACATCTGCATGCAGCCAGTGGGCTTGGAGGCTGGGGTGAGGAAAGAGTTACTGTTCTAAGAAATAACATTCAATTTTAAACAGATTTAGCCTGGAAATTAACTAGTTTCAAAGGACGCCTATCTGAGTCCTAAATCTTTAGCTTGAACGTGACCCCCATCAAAACAGGATCCGCCTGGATATTGTTGGAAAATGTCTACAAATATGGAAGGATGAGATGGGATGCCATTTAACTGCCATTCTCCTTCTACCATTTCCCATTTGTTCGTTCCTCTGAGCTCCTTTGCTCCACTCTGCCCTGAACGACTTTGGCAGTCAACAGCACTCAGCCATCCTTTGAAAGGCTATAGTGGTACTACTCTGTCTGAGTATGCTACTGGTTATGTAATCACGGCACACAAGTTCAAAAGAGCAGACACAAATTTGGGCTTAGATATCAGGAGTACAGAACACAGTATTTTAGTGGCAAAATTAAGTTGAAATGATGCAAGTAATTAAGACTTTCACCTCCTAGTTTTAAGCATCTTATCTAAGTACCTGTGTTCTGTTGGACAGGCCTGCTTCCAAAAGGGCTGAATTCAAGAGAACTAATAGTTCTGTTCATACATTTGCAGTACTTTTTTTCCAGTGGCAAAATGCAACATGCAACTCCCACAAATGAACAAATTCAATCTGCCATTTAAGATGAAGGCAAAGCCATGGTGATACAGAAAGTCTCAACAGTTAATTTCTGTCAAACAATTTTAATATCCTGCTGCCCGTAAGGACATCAAGATGCTGTATTGCTTTTATCTGGTGCTTTTGGTAGAGGTAGTCATTTTGTAAGCATGGTGGAATTTTATTGATTAAAGATATCAGGCTATTTTCTTTCCTTTAATTATGCAGCTTCATCCAAAATAAAAGGGAATATCACCTCCGTACAATGTGTTGCAGGAAGAGCTTGGTCTATCACTTGAACCTTTGACCTTTTACCTCACAAATAGAGGTCAGTAACTAATTTCTCAGTCCCCAAATAATTAAACAAACCCGTTTTATTTATTTTGCACTTTTCCAAACTCAGTTATTGATATATGGCTAATAATGAATATTTTGATAGCTACAGATAGCAAAATACTTCATCAATGCAAAGCACATAATAGGTAAATACCTGTTACTTGACTTTGGGTAAAGACGCGGTAACTCATTTTCAGAACCAGGATTACGACCCAGGTTTACTAACTAGTCAACTTACTTCTTCCATCTTGCCCTCCCTCTTCCCCACTGCCCCCTCGCTCCAGCCCCCAGACCAGTAGCTTGAAGATAACGGTGTTCCAAAATAGAAGACTGTTACCACTAAAGGATATAGCCTTTGGCATGCACGATTAAACTCCCCACTGCCCTTTATTTATCTGGGCTGTCCCCTCAGCTTTTTACTGTTTGAGACCATAACCATTCTGTTCTGAATCCTTCCGAAGCAGTAAATACTCCTATAGCAAGATCCTTTCAGAGATGGCAGTTCTGTATCCTGAGTCTGTGTGGCATTCATAGACCTCAGTGAAGAAATGCAGGCTTGCCAAATGGGCTCTTTACCAAAAGATACTTGTTACAGAGTCAGGATGGGGCTTTAACAGAAATTGAGCCAAAAGAATAAGCAGATGGAAATATATTTGACCTTCACTCCAGTGTGCTGCTAAGTTTTTCTATGCTACTTGGCCAGATTAGGTGAGGAACTTTCTCCAGCTGAGTTTAGGGACTTTCTCTTCAGCACATCGCCTGGCCAGAGTTTCAAGATGCTCCAGTCCACTTTATCCCCACACAGCAATAAAGATTCCATCAACGTACAGTTCACAACAGTAGCATTATGAGTCAAATGGTAATGAAAAAATGTCACTAGGGAATCTCTAAACTAGAGATTCTCCCACATCCACTGGAGTACGCATATACGGCAAGTGGAGGTGTGACAGGAGCAGTCACAGACATACCGACGCTAGTTTTAATCTAGCTAGCCTGAACATGTTGAGTTGTATCCAAGCTAGCTATCTTGAACAACAATAGCTCAGAGGTTTTCAAACTTTTTAGGCTCTTTACCCTTTTCAAAATAATGTAGTCTACCATGTACCCCCATGGGAGACAAGGTCAAAATAGATCTATGAAAACAGAATGAAAGAATAAAAAATAGGTTTGCAAGTCATAACATGATGCAACACAATGCACAAGCCTGGGAGTGCATTGTCCCAGGTATAATAATTGTAACAAACAATTTTATTGTACATATTTTTGTTTTGGATAAAAATAGTTCCTCATACAAGCACTTCATTATTGTAAACAGTAAATTGGAAGTTTTCAACATAATTTTATTGAATTTAAACTGAATGAAGTCTCCATGCTAATCTCAGTCACTCAGAAAGGATATAACCCATGATAGTGTGCTCATGACAAAAAGTTTAAAAATGTAATGATGTATTTTTGTGCATAATAAAGAGATAAAGAAAAGGAAATTAAGAAAAGCTCACTATCCATGCATTTCTACAGGTGACCTGGGTAACATGAAAGCATATTACTGGCATTCTTAAATTTTTGGTCACTAATGTACAGTGTTTATTGATGTTGTTAAAAATAATAAAATGCTTAGCTATCTCTGTTATGGAAGGCCCTGATTTTTAATCAAACAAATCACTCATGGCAGAAAAAGTTAGAGTGAGTTTTCCAGAGGGGTATCCATGTTAGTCTGTGTACAGCAAAAACAATAAAGCATTATGAATCTGATGAAGTGAGTTGGAGCCCATGAAAGCTTATACCTGAAGAAATCTGTTAGTCTATAAGGTGCCACAGGACTCTCATTGTTCTACAGAGAGTTTCATTCGCAAGTCATTTTTGACATTGAACCTCTGATGATACTTGGTCTTGATTGCTGTGAAGGCAGACAATCCAGTCTTGCAAAGATATGTTGTGGAGTAGGGCATCAGACATTTGATAGCTCATTTTGACAGGTCCAGATAATCTTTCGTCCTTTGTGCCGCAAAGTCTGCCCAAGGTTTGCATGAAACTCCAATTTAAGTCCACTTTCAGTAGAGATCTAAAAGATTTTCCTGCTCATTCACTGACAGATGAAGGACTAGGAGAGATTCAGGTTTCTCTAGTGGATTACATATGCAGTCATTTGCATTGTCCATTTTGGGGAAATATTTTTTAAGTTGCTGGCTATATTGCTGCAAGTGTTCCATAATGTCAGCTTTCATACTTGCATAGCACCATATATTGTCATTTGCTATGTTGTGAGACATTCTTGCAGTGCTGGAAAGAAGTTGTCACGTTTCTCTTCAAATGGCTAGCACAAAATAGTGGTTTCTTAATCATGGATTTGATTTTGTCTTTTGCTTTTAAAAATACTGTCGCGTAAGCCCTGAAGACCTCCATTGAGCTTGCTTAGGGAAGAAAAAACATCTGCCAAGCAGGGCTGGCCCTGTCACAAGGGTTCACCAGGCAAGGACCATCTTTGCTCTCCATTTGTCAAACTTTTGAATTCCTTATTTTTATTGCATTTGTAGCCCATTTTGATGCACAATTTGCACACATGCGGTATGTCTACACTATAGGCTTAAGTCAACTTAAAGCCCCTTAAGTCAACATAAACAAAGCCCTAGCCACATTGAGAAGCTATTAAGTTAACTTAAGCATTTGCTTATGTCGACTTAATAACTCTTACTTGTAAAGTCAACTCAGCAGTTAAGTCAAGTCGACTTAAGCCAATGTAGCCTGGGAGTTGACTTAAGTCGACTTAATTGGCCTCCTAGCTATCTGAAACATGGGGCTGGGGGCTGGAGAGAAGGCACAACACAGTTGGGAGTGTTCCCAGCTGTGTGCAACACATCAAAACCACTCATGCCTTAGCTCCAGCCCCACAGCCTTGCATCCTAGCACTACAGCCCACATTGCCATCCCCCGACCTGATCTGGTGTCTTCCCCCCTCAGCCCGACCTTGCATGTCTCTCCTTCCCCTGACCTGATCCAGTGTCTCCCCCACTTTTCAGCCCAACCCCATGTGTCCCTCCAATCTGATCCAGCATTTTCCCCCTTTCTAAGCCCAACCCTGCATGTCTTTCCCCTTCTCAGCCTGACCCCACATCTCTTTCCTTCCCCTGACCTCATCTGGCATCTCCCCCACCCCCCAGCTCGACCCAATGTGTCTCTCCCCTTCTCAGCCCAACCCTGCACGTCTCGCCCAGGGATTTCCCTAACATCCCCTGAACTCCCCACCCCCCCGTTGTCAGCTAGTAACTGTTATACCACTTTAGTGAGCACCCCAATACCCCCCTACATCCCCTCCTGTAATTTCAAGTCCTGGGGAGAATACGCTCTCCTGCTCAGCCCAACCCCCCTGATATTGTTGTAAAACAAACAAGGAATCCTGTGGCACTGTTTAAGACTAACAAATGTTTTTATTGGATGAGCTTTCATGGAGGAAAAAATGCCACTTTGTCAGATGGTTTGAAGATGGGAGAATTTACAGAATGGGAGGAAAATAAATGCAGGGGAGTGTAAGACATAGGCTCAGGTCACACTGTTACTGCAAGTCAAAGCAGTTACGATTCAAACACAGGGAAACAGCACATAGAAAGAAAGAAATTATTTTTCTTTTAGATTAACTTGTGTGACTGCAGAATTACATTGTGACGATGGATTATTTTTCCCCCTATTACAACAGGTAATTTGACTTCACCTTCCTTTGTGCTGCTATTTCCTGGTGTTTGAATCTCAACAACTGCTGCGCCCTGCCCCTGCACTGGCAGTTGCCCTGCCGCACCTGGTCCATAGCTGAAGGAGTCTGGGCAATGCAGGGAGGGTGTGGAGAGCTGTGCTGGCACACTGCTGGGCACGTCAGGCTCCCTGTTGCCATACATAGTATGGAGGACAGTGTGGTCACTCACTTCCTGTAGTAAAGAAGTAGCCAGGAGAGAGGGGCACGTCCGCTGTGCTGCACTGTGGGCCAGGTACCCACAATGCATCACTCCTAGAGTGACCTAGCAGCTGCCAGTGTGGACCTGAGCAGTCTCCTAGCATTTTGAGTGTGGCTGCTCTAAACTGGCATAGTAAGGTCTACTTTAAACCAGATTAAAGCAGATCTTGTTAAGCCTGCTTAATAAAGCTCTGTAGTGTAGACATAGCCATGGATCTGTAAATTTGTATTTATTCATGCCATATAAGCAAATCAAAAAATTATTTCTTCTAAACTTCTTAAAATATAAGAATAACTGACATGTACTAACATCAAAAAATTGAACTCTCCATCCACATGGGGTGGACCAGTAATAAGGTGTTACTGGATTGACCACCTAAGAATGCTAACTTTAGTCCTTTAGTTCTAAAGATTTGATGACTTTAAGACAGAAGACATTACATATTACGCACAGCAAAAGTAGTAACATTATTTCTTTGATGTTGCATAGCTAGACTTTCAACAGATATTTCTCATGGCTCATTAAATGTATCCCTTATTAGTCACTACTCAAACTCTTCAAGTCTTAAAACGCAAGTACACTTTCACAATAGAACAAGGTTCACAATATGCAGCTGGGCTTTCACTTCACTTCAGTTTGCCCTTACATTTCACTGACTAAATGTTGATGCCTTCTATACCAGTGAGGCCTTGGCGGACAATGTTCTAAAAAGTTCAGGGAAATGTAGCTCTCAGGAAGTCGGGAAAGTTCTGCAAGATTCTCCAAATGTCCAGAACATTCTAGGAGGATATTCAAAAATGAATCCACATCTGGAACACCCGAAACATTTTACTTTGAGCAGTCTATTTTCCCTTTTGTTGCTAAGAACAAAAAGCAGCACATAGCTTAGCACCCCAGATGATCATCTAGGACACTTAACCCTATATCCTGCCCTGCTGCCAAGTAAGCTAATTGCTGAAGCGAGGAAGCATCTTCCAAGCAAGAAGGCAGCATACAGGCATGTTGATCAGTGAAAAGAATTTGCAGCTCACTGCACAGCTCCAAAAGAATCATGTCGTCACTTTGCCAGTGAATCACAGTTGTACATTAGTAAATAGGGACTACAGTTTGTATTCTCATTACAACAGGTAATTCTGCTTTCCTTTTCCCCTCATCTTCCTCTAATATGTTGTTCTCTCCTGTTTGAATCTAAACAGCTACATTGATTTGCTGAAACAGCCTGACCTGATTCTAAGAATTAAACTTCACTGCATTTATTTTCCTCTCATTCATCTGTAGTTCTCCATCTTCAAGTATCTCATGAAGTGGGATTTTCTCCCATAAAAATCTCACGTGATAAATAATTGGTTAGTTATAATGCCACTAGACTCTTGTTTGTTAGGCCTTGATATGATCCAGGACTCCAATAAACTTTCCAGATGTTGATTCTGTCCCATTATTACAAATCACGAAGAAACCAGTCAATTTTATTCCCACTCATGAAGTTACTAGCAGTAAAACACAAATAAATAAAAAATAAAAATCTGTTGTTCAGGCCAGTGGATGACACAGCAAATCTTCATATATAGTTCTTTCATACATATAATGAACATAAATCAAAAGATTAGCCAGACTAGCTAAATCCATGGACTCATCTAGTTGCAGAGACTAATAATCACCATTTCTAATGCAGTTCACAACCCAAAAAAAGAACAGTTGCCTCCTTCCTAGCACTGGAGCGCGACACAGTATTAAACAGGAAAGGGACATGGAATCAGATTTTCTCTCCCCTACTTTTTCCACTGAGCCTGCACTTTTCCACATCTTTCACAGCATGTATAATGAAATATTCTGCAACTGTGTGTGATTTTCCTTTGTAGCCTCTCTGAGGTATAAAGCTTAAAAGTGCATTTACTTCTCTCAGGCAAAAATTCGATTACAGACTTCTTTTTTTAAATATCTTTTAGTTCTTTCAGTTTGAGACTGAAAAACTGAGCCAGTTTGTCTTGAAATTGATTGTGGTTAGTTGCTAGATGCTAGCAAAGAATGGACAGTTTAAGATGGTTGTTTAATACAGCTTCAGAGTTTAGGACATACTGTGGCTGAGGATACCCAGCATCAGCAATCCATGTAAATCTTACAATGAAACTTTCATCATACTTGCATTCTTTGTCCTGCACTGCCATATGCTTCCCAGGTTGAACTTGTAAATCATGTGTGGCCTCCTCTGCGTTTGCACTGCTACAGCCAGTCATAAGAATTGAATCAGTTGAAACAGCGGCTGCACAGGACTCCTGCGGCTCCCAGTGTGTTCCCTCCCTTTGTTAATGTCCCTGTTTCGAGCCAATGGGTCACATTTTTTCTATTGAATTGAAGACTAAAAATAACTTTAATTTTGACATCAGAAGTCAAAAACATTTTGTAAGAATGAGGCCAGTTAAACCTCAGTAGCATTAACCTTGCTAATGAGGTTTTATTGGCCTCGTTCTTATAAAAAAAAAAAACAAGGAGTCGTGTGGCACTTTAAGATTAACAGATTTGTTGCATGAGCTTTTGTGGGAGAAAATATGTTTTTCTAGTGTTAATCTCATATAACAGCAAAGAAACATACCCCAATGCAGCTGCAGTTTTAACTGAAAGTTGATTAGATTGCCAAGTCTTACTAAATAAAATGAGTTGTTCACCAATACAGGATTTTTCTTGAATAACCCTGGCAAGACCTTGTATCGTTTGAAAACCACTGCTGCTCATGTGGCAGCAGAAGTTAGCTGCTTGAGTACACACCCAGATTCTGCATCCTCTGCCGATGCTGATTTCGGGGTTCACTAACTAAAAGTTAGTTCCGGTATGTCTACATATGCTGCATTCACACCTCTGACTGCACTATAGACACCCAAGGAAGTAGAAAATTTTACTGCAATACACAAAGAAAACAGAATGCCATCCAACTACTTCAATATATTTATCAGGCACAAAATGCCTTCCACAAACCTTTGAATGTCTCTGTTAAGTTGTTCCCAAGACCTCCAGCCTACATCAGCTCAGCTTCAAACAACACAACTTGCAGCTTCAGCTCACCCTGCCCCCAATGCTTGTATGAAGATCTACAGGGTTCAATTTTCACAACATGCAAGCACTTTGAGAACCTTTGAACATTCCTAATTAAAACTATGAATGATGATGATCTATATACTGGTGTGCAGTTTTAAGTTCAGAAAGTTTGGGTTTTAAAAAGCCAGCAGTGTATCCCAGCTCAAATCAAGGGGAGCCACACTGAATCTCAAATAAATAAATAGACTTCACTTCCTACAAATGCAGCTAGAATGTGAGTTTTCAAAGGTTTTTTTTTTTTTCTTGGAAGTTTAAGAGGATTGGAAAATTGGAATGGGTGAACAAACCATTTTTAGCCCCATTCAAATAAACTTCAGACAAAGTCAGACTTGCCCTTCAAAAAAGAGAGAGAGAAAAGGTTGACCAATTTTCTGAAAACTTTGACAATCTTTTTTGTCTTCAGATTAGTCCAGCTATTTTCAAACCAAACCAATGTTTCCAGATAGAGGTCTAGAGTACTAAAAATAGGGCTTTATAATGAATTAAAGATATTTGCAAGTTTCATTATACAGTGGTTACCATGGAGCCATAATTTATGATACAACATTCTACAGCTCACTAAGGTTTAATCTGATGAAGAAAAAATTAGAATAGACACTATATGTGGTGGGAACGTAGCATAGTTAGCCCAGAAGGAGATAGTTTTAATTCTGGTTGTATCATAGCTTTCATGGAATCACAAAGTTCAAATCCAGTATCTCAAACCAGCCATAACCCAAACATTTTTGTAAAACTATATTCTATTGAAGCACTGGGAAAATCCAGAAGGTGGCTTCCCTACCCAACTTAGGTTCTGAATTGCCTTAGAATTTTGGGGTATTTATACATTAGGGACTTCAGTCAACTTAAGAAAAGCCCTGGCCATGTTTGGAGATCATTAAGTTGACTTAAAGCCTTTCTTAAATTGACTTAACTCCTGCCCTTACAGTCAATTTTAAGGGTTAAGTCGACTTTATTAAGAGAACTAAACACAATGTGTCCATTAAAGTCAACATAAGCTACGGGACACATTTAAAAAGTCAACTTTATTAAGTCAACTTTAAATGGGTCCTCCTGTCTTAAATTGACTTAATATACTCTACTTAATACAATGTGGCCTCACTAAGTCAACTTAATAAGGTCAACTTTAAGTTGACCTTAAATAGACTTTATTAAGTCAACTTAATATAGTCAACTTAGCTTTGTAGTGTAGACATAGCCATAGAATCACAGAAACTAGAATCATAGGGTTGGAAGGGACCTCATGAGGTCATCTAGTCCAACCCCCTGCTAAAAGTAGGGCCACTCCCACTAAATCATCTCAGCTGGGGTTTTGTCTAGCCCAGCCTTAAATACCTCCAGAGATGGAGGTTCCACTACCTTCCTAGATAACCCATTCCAATGCTTCATCACCCTCCTAGTAAGAAAGTGTTTCTTAATATACAATCTCAGCTTCCCCAGCTGTAACTTGAAACCATTGCTCTTTGTTTTGTCCTCTGTTACTACTGAGAACAGCCTGGCTCCCTCCTCCTCGGAGCACTCATTTAAGTAGATGAAGATTGCTATCAAATCCCCCTTCAGTTTTCTCATCTGCAGATGAGATATACCTAGTTTCTTCAGTCTTTCTTCATAAGTCTTGTGCTCTAGCCCTTTGATCATTTTCATTGCCCTCCACTGGACTCTTTCTAATTTGGCCACATCCTTTTTGTATTGGGGAGCCCAAAACTGGACACACTATTCCAGATGTGGCTTCACCAGTGCCAAATAGAGGGGAATAATCACTTCCCCTGATCTGCTGGCAAGACTCCAGCTGATGCAGCCCAATATGCCATTGGCCTTTTTGGCAACAAGAGCACACTGTTGACTCATATCCAGCTTCTCGTCCACCATGACCCCCAGGTACTTTTCTCCAGTACTGGTGCTTAGCCGATTGTTCCCCAGCCTTTAGCAGTGCATGGGGTATTCCCATCCTAAGTGCGGGGCTTTGCACTTGTCCTTGTTGAACCTCATGAAATTTCATTTGGCCCACTGCTCCAATTTGTCTAAGTCTCCCTGGATCCTGTCTCCACCCTCGTTTTTCCCTTTCTTGAAGGTAGATATTATATTTTCCTTTTTCCAGACCTTCAGCACCTCCCCCATTCACCATGAATTTTCAAAGATAGTGGGCAGAGGCTCTGCAATCACATCAGCCAACTACCTCAGCACCCTTGGATGCAGTTAATCTGACCCCATAGAATTATGTACACCCAACTTCTTTAAATAGTCTCTAACCTGACCTTCCATCACCAAGGGTTGTTCTTCTTCTCTCCATTCTGCATTACCCAGTGTAGTGGGCTGGGAGCTGGCCCTCCCTCTGAAGTCTGATGTTTAAAAAAAAAAAAAAAAGCACACATTGAGCACTTCAGCCTTTTCCACATCCTCCACCATGAGGATACCTGCCCCATTCAGTAAGGGGCCTACATCATCCCTGATCCTCTTCTTGTTACTGACTGTGAGTAAGCTGCCCACCATCCTGAGGGGAGGGATGGCTCATTCAGGTCCCCAGCCCCTCGTGGGGTGGGACCACCAAGTCTTAAGCCCCTTGACTAGGCAAAAGTTTCACCAGGTTAGTTCACATCACTGGGTGAGGGGAAAGTACAAGGCTGCCTCTCAGGGTTATGACCTGAGAGGTGGCATATGGCAGGGTTCCGGGTCAACAAGGGCATTGGGTCGCACAGATCCACTGTATCCCAGCCAAGGTTCCCAACAGGGGCTGAGGCCTCTGGACAGGGGTCAGCAGGGTCCGAGCTGCAAGAAGCCAACCCCGAGGTGGGCTCTGTGGGGCCTGAGGCCTCAGTGCAGGGGCCAGCAGGGTCCAAACCACAACACACTGCCCCAGAAATGTGACTTCCCATCAAGGGCTGAGATCCACACTCCCCTGGGTTACCTCTGGCCTCATGTTCCCACCATACCTCATCTGTTGGGTCTTCAGGGTAATCCCCCAGGGGTAGATTATAAAATGCCTTCCATCTCATCGGGCGTTGGCAGGTCGGGGAGTCTGTCAAGCTCCTGTGCAAGTGGTAATTCCTCCAGGTCGCAGGTGGTGGGTGGAGGCTCAGGGCTCCCAGCAGCCAGGGGCAGGTCCTCCAAGTCACAGGAGGGTGGCAGCACTTTGGGGAGCCCCGTAGGGAACAACTCAGGAGCGCCCACCTACCTTGCTGGCCTCAACTCTCCCTGCAGGCCTGGGGTGGACCTGAACCCAAGCAGCAGCTCCCAGTTTCCAGCCAAGAGTGGGCCCCACCAGACATGTGGGCCCAGGTCTGATGGCCAGAGCCCAGCTTCCCCACAGGGCAGCCCAGGGTTGGGAGTGAGCCAAGGTGCATCCTTCCTCTTCAGCAGCTAGTGCTCAAGTGAGCTGAGTGCCTCCCTTTTTATACTTCCTGTTCCTGTCCCACCCTTCCGCTTCCAGCCTGATTAACAGGCCGGCTCTGCCTCTGCCCCTCTACTGACAGGCAGAACCCTTTGGCCTATCTCTGAGGGGGGCTGTGCCTTCCTGCTACACTGACATAGTTGTAAAACCTCTTCCTGTTATCCTTCACATCCCTTGCTAGCTGCAACTCCAATCGTCCTTTGCTTTTCTGATTTTATCCCTGCAGTCCCAAGCAGTATCTTTATATGCCTCCCTAGTCACCTGTCCAAGTTTTCACTTCTTATAAGCTTCCTTTTTATGTTTCAGCTCATTGCAGAGTTCTCTGCTAAGCCATGCTGGCTGCCTTCCACATTTGCTGTTCTTTCTGCACATCGGAATAGTATCTTCCTTTGCCCTTAGCAAGGCTTTTTTAAAATACAGCCAGCTCTCTTGGATGCCTTTCCCCTTCAGATCAGCCTTCCAAGGGGTCCTGCCCATCGATTCTCTAAGGGAGCCAAAATCTGTTTTTCTGAAGTTCAGGGTCTGTGTTATGCTTCCTTCCTTTTTTCCATTGATCAGAATCCTGAACTCTACCATCTCATGGTCACTGCTGCCCAGGTTGCCATTCACTTCTATTTCCTCAATCAGTTCTTCTCTGTTTGTGAGCAGCAGGTCGAGATGCACAAGGCCCCTCATTGGTTCTTCCAGCGTTTGTACCAGGAAGTTCTCCTCAACAATCTCTAAAAACCTCCTGGATTGCCTGTGCACTGCTGTACTGCCCTCCCAGCAGATGCCAGGGTAACTGAAGTCCCCAATGAGAATCAGGGCCTGTGATCTAGAAACTTCTGCTTGTTGTCCATAGAATGCCGCATCCACCTCCTCCTTCTGGTCTGGCAGTCTATAGCAGACATCCACCATGACATCCCTCTTTTTGCTCTCCCCTCTAAACTTAACCCAACAGACTTTTAACTGGCTTGTTTCCAATTTCATAATGGAGCTCCAAGCAGTCATACATCTCTTTTACATATAGTACTACTCCTCCCCTTCTTTTTCCCTGCCAGTCCTTCATGAACAATATATCCATCTATTGCAATGCTCCAGTTATGCAAGTTATCCCACCATGCTGTGTTATTCCAATTACATCAGAATTCCATGTCTGTGTCAGTACTACTAAGTCTTCCTCTTTGTCTCCCAGGCTCCTCACATGTGTGTACAGGCACCTGAAATACCCAGCTGACTGTCCTACTTTCCCCTGTCAATTATCTCTCCTGTTGTATCTTCCTCCTTGCAATTTCTCCCTGTGTCCTCCTTTCCCACTCACCTCAGGTATTAGGGTATCATTAGGACACCTAAGACAGTGATTTGATTCCCCCCCACAGTTGTCTATTAGCCCTTTTATCCCTGCTGTTACAGCCTAGCACTCCCCACGTTCGATCCCTTCCCCCACGTCTCCCTCACTATGAACTAGCTGTGGGCTTTGGTCACCTTCCCCCTTCAAACATAGTTTAAAGCCTCCCTCACTAGGTTAGCCAGTCAATGTGCAAAAATGTTCTTTCCCTTCCTTGATAGGTGGATCCAATCTCTGCCTAGCCGTCCTTCTTCCTGGAACAGCACCCCATGGTCGAGGAAGCCAAAGCCTCCTGACAACACCATCTTCACAGCCAGGCATTCACCTCTAGGATGCATCTGTCTCTGCTTCGGCCCCTACCCTTGACCAGAAGGATCGAGGAGAACACCACTTGTGCACCAAACCCTTTCACCTGCTCTCCCAGAGCCATCTAGTCACTTTTGATCTGCTGAGGGTCACATCTTGCAGTATCATTGGTTCCCACATGGATGACTATCATGGGGTAGTAGTCAGAGGGGCAGATGATTCTCAACAATCTCTCTGTAATGTCTCAGATATGGTCCCCTGGCAGGCAGCATAACTCCCGAGAGGCCTTGTCAGAGTGACAGATGGATGCCTCTGTCCCCCTGAGAAGAGAGTCCCCAACTACCACAACCTGACATTTCTTCCTGGTTGTGATGATTGTGATCCTCCCAGCCTCGGGGCGCATGGCTTCTCTTCTTCCACCTCATTGTACATCTCTAGTGCTGCATAACAGTTCTTCACCACAGTGGAGGGTGGGATGGGATCAGGGGTGGAGCACTGTCTGCTGCCAGAAGTAACCAGCTGCCAGCATCCTCCCTGTTCCACAGCCACCTCATCCTTCTCTGATGGTGTGGCAGCAGTCTTCGGCACCTGGATAGTTTCCTCATCCTGGTATGTCTCCTCATGTATGCTATCAAGGAATTTCTCCAGGGCATGGATACTCCTGAGCCTAGACACCTCCTCCAGTAACTCTCCCACCTGCCTCTTGAGAGATTCCACCAGAAGGCACCTGTCACACTGAATGATCTCCCCAGCCTGATTGTCTGTGAGTGGGAAATGCAGTCCACAGTCCCTTCAAGTCTGCACCAGGATCTGGATAGAGATATCCATGGTCAGAATGTCTGGACATAGGCACTGGTGTAGGACACAGAAGCAGTGCTCGCACAAGTGGTGCAGCACCTCTTCACCACAGTGGCCTCACACACCACAAACGCCTTCTCACAAACTTGTCTTTTCGCAGTCTCCTGTTTGTGAGCTTCCCCTGGTCGCTCAGCCACTAGCTTTTATGGCCTTCTCTGCCTAGGTCAGCCCCTACCCCTCATTAAGCACACAGGGGAACCGTGATCACAAGGCTGATGGAGGCTGATCAAGAGTGAGCAGCAGAGGCGTTGCTGGGGGGGCAATGGACCGGGGCATGGGCCCAGCCCCTGCCCCCAGGGGCAGGCCCATCCCCCTGGCCAGGGATAGGGCCAGGGGGAGGCCACGCCGCTGCGAGCGGCAAGGACGTGGCATGGTGTGGCCAGAAGCGGCCACTGGAGGCTGGGCCCATGCCTGCGGTGGTGGGTGGTCAGGCCCCTGATCCCCGTCTGGGGACGGGGCCGCCACAGCTGCTGGCGGCCAGGCCCCGGATCCCCAGGGAGGACAGGACCGCCGCTGCCGCGGGAGGGCGGCCAGCTGGGCCCTGGATCCCCCGCTGGGGATCTGGGGCCTGGCCACGGGTGGCCACAGCGGCCCCATCCCCAGCCGGGGATCGGGGGCCTGGCCGCCTGCCGCCGCGGGCGTGGGCACAGGCACAGGCCTGGCCTCCAGTGGCCACTTCTGGCCGCGCTGCACCGCGGCCTAGCCGCTCACAGCGGTATGGCCTCCCCCTGGCTCTATCCCTGGCCAGGGGCAGGGCCTGCCGGGTGGCCAGCCAGGCCCTGGATACCTGGCCGGGGACAGGGCTGCCACGGCCGCGGCCGGCTGGGGATCGGGCCCCGGATCCCTGGCCCGATTGGGCTGGAGATCTGGGACACTGGCGTTGGGACCCGGGGCATGTGCCCCGGCATGCCCAATGCCAGCGATGCCACTGGTGAGCAGGAAACAATGGTACAAACAGTCCCCAGACAATCACACAATAACTGACAACTAACAGAAATCACCTGTAGGAAAAAGACACAAACACACAGTCAGCAATTCATTCACCCCAAGGTTCGCTTTCTTCCTTGGTTCTTCAGCAAGGGGATCTCCCTTGCCTCCTTCTCAAGGCTTCTCCTTCTTGTTCGCCTTCCCTCTCAAACTGTCCTGTTCACAGTCTCCTGTTCAAAGGGGACCATGAGAGGTCATTGGCTATTTCTACACTGCCAAATTAGCCCAGACTAAGGAAGCTTAGTCCGAACTAATTTGGCCCATGGCCACACTAGACTTTGTCTAGTCCGAACTAAGAAATTTCTTAGTTTCGACTAGGCAAAGCTTAGTCCAAACTAATAAGACTCAGTGGTTAGCTACTTGAAGTAATGCTTAGTTTCAACTTAAAAAGTTCAGACTAAGCCATTAGGTTCAAACTAGCTGTGTGTTCTAGTTCAAACAAAAAAGTTAGTTCAAACTAGAGCACATGGCTAGTTTGAACCAAAAAGTCATGGTTAATTCAAACTAGCCTGAGGTTAGTTCACACTAACCTTGGACTTTTTTAGTTCAGACTAGCAAGTCTGAACTAAAAAAGTAGCTGTAGGCATAGCAATTGCGTCTAGTCCCCTGCACTCATGGCAGGACCAAGGACCCTCTTAAACCATCCAGGTATGTCCACATGTACCTTTTAAATAGAAATAACAGTGGTTATTTTGATTTAAAAAACGTTTACATCCACACAATGTTCTTTTGAATCAAAATGACAAGCTCCATCATTTCGATTCAAGAGATGTTGAATCGAAATAGGTTAAACCTAGTTTAAATTGAAACAGCCCTTGAAGTGAAAGAGTTGTTTCAAAACAAGGCTGTTCAGACGCCTTGTTTTGAAACATTGTTTTGAAACATTGTTTTGAATCAAAGGCTTTGACCTTCCTTCCAGGGTGCATGGCACACTGGACAGAAGGCCCACCCCCTCAGCACCCTGGCCAGGGAAAGGGGGACACCTGTGGCAGGCTTTCCAGCAGCTGTGAGGGGGAGTGCGGGCAGGGAGCGGGTAAGCCGCCCAACTCCCTAGCAGCTGCGGGGGGGGGGGGGGCACGGAGGCGGGGCGCGCCCCGGCTTGGCACCAGCGGGGGGGGGGGGGCACGGGCAGGGAGCCCGCACACTGCCCAGCTCCCTAGCAGCTGCGGGCAGCGTGGGGAGGGAGCCCACGCACCACCCAGCTTTGCAGCATCTGGGGGCGGGGGCACTCAGGCAGGGAGCCCGCACACCACCTGGCTCCCTAGCAGCTGCAGGCAGCATGGGAAGGGAGTGGGCTCCCCAACAGCTGCTAGGGAGCTGGGCGGCTTGCCGGCTGCCTGCCTGCACCACCCGCATTCCCTCCCCAAGCTTGGGGTCAGTGGGGGGGATGCAGGGTTTAGGGGAACCCCTGCCCTGCCAGCTTTTATACCTTGCCTGGCTCTCCAGGTGAGAGCCAGGCAAGGGATTGGATGGCAACATGGACCTGCCAGGGGGCCATGTTGCCACACTTCCCAGGGTGCCCCTCGCCCAAATCGAATTAGTAAGTCTGGTGTCTGGACATGCTAGTTCAATTTGAGTTTTGTTGGTCTGGACCTGTTAAATCGATTCAACAAGTTTCATTTCACTTTGGTTAAATCAATTCAAGTAGAATTGATTTAACCACTAGATGTGGACATAGCCTCCCTGACTGGTGCTTGTCTAACCTGCTTTTAAGCACTTCCAATGATGGATATTCCACAAGTTGCCTAGGCAACTTATTACAGTGGTTAATCACCCCAACCGTGAGGAATTTTTCCTAATGTCCAACCTAAACCTCCCTTGCTGTAATTTAAGCTCATTGCTTCTTGTCCTATCATTGGCAGTTAAGGAGAACAATTTTTCTCACTCCTCCTCATGACAACCTCTTAGATACTTGAAAACTGTTATGTTCCCTCTCATTCTCCTCTTTTCCAGACTAAACAAACCCAGCTCTTTGAATCTTCCCTCATAAATCAAATGTTCCAGACCTCTAATCATTCACGTTGCTCTTCTCTGGACTTTCTCCAATTTGTTCACATCTTTCCTGAAATGAGGTGCTCAGAACTGGAGACAATACTCCAGCTGAGGCCTAAACAGATGCTTCTTGTATTTTAGTTACAAACATGCCTTCATATTAACCATCAACCTGATATATAGACATATTATTACCCAGCCCTGCAACTCTTACATATATGAATAATCCCTTTGAAATCAAAGCATTATGCATGTGTGGGTTGCAGGACAGGCACAGAGAGACAAAAGTAATCATTTATTCATACAGGTAAAAAGAAAACCAGGAGGACTACAAAAAATGATTAGCTCAGCTTTTGAGACAAATATAGGACAAACTACCATCATATTTAATTTTTCTGAAAAGAATTGGGATACTAATTTAGATTGTAACTGTAAGACAGGAGTCCAGAGCCTCCTTGTAGGGGTGCCTGGCTACTGTTGTTGTCAACCACCTCACTTGTTGGGTGAATTGATGAACAAATATTGCTGTCTCTGGCCCCTTAGCAGGGCAGGCAGGTAACTATGACCATCTCTGGCCCCTCAGCAGGGTAGGTGAGTAATTATTATTGTCTCTAGGGGTTAACACAAATGAAAACAAAAAGGTTGTTAGGAGTCACCAGCAGAAGCTTCCAACAGGGGCTCAGAAGCAGGGATGTGGGAGACTGGAGGCTGACCCAACTCCACTGTGGCCCAGCCCAGATCCCGATACTGGGCCTCATGATTGGGTAGGGGACCAGCGGTGTTCTGTCCACAACATGCCGTTTTCTCCCGAGGTTCAGCCTCTCTTGCATGGAGGTCCTGAACCCTTGGTTCATCCATGGCCCATGTGACCTGAGGCACCTCCTCCTCCTTAGCTTCCTCTGGATAGTGGGCAAGGGGTAGGTTCTTGAACCCATCATTGCCCTCATCAGGGTGCAGCAGAGCCAACAAGTCAGGTAGATCTTCAGCCAGGGGTAGCTCCTCCAAGTCACACCCGGCCTCATCAGGGTTGTCATGGCTGGCCAGGGGAAGCTCATTTAAGTCACCGGAGACTGTTGGGTAAATAGGGGCTGCAAGGTCCTCTGCTGGTGGTGGTGGTGGTGGCAGTGGCATGGGTGGCTCCAGGAATTCTGCTGAGCTTGTCCACTGGGGCAGCATCCTTGGCCCTTTCATTGCCGGTAGCTCCAGACGGCCATCTGGTCCCCAGAGTGCTGGCAGATTCTCAGTGGATCAGGTCTCCTGCTGGAGTGTCACTGGTAGATCTAGGCAGCCATCTGGTCCCCAAGGCGCTGGTAAATTCTCAGCAGGCTAGGTCTCCTGCTAGGCCTGTGGAGAGAGCAGAAGGAGCTCCTTCCCCTTTGGCTGCCAAGCCCTAACTGAGCTCCAGGGTCTGCCTCTTATACTTCCTGTCCCTGGCTCCGCACCTTAGGGGTAGGGCGGCCCTGGCTGCCTGTCTCTGAGGGAGGCCATCTTGCCTCCTTATATTAGGGCAACCATCTTGCCTCCCTATATAAAGAAGCCCTTCTTGCCTTCTTACAGGAACAACTAAAAACTTACAGGTTTTAAAGTTACAGGCACTCAGTTAATTTACTTACAGGTAATGTTAACCTCCAACAGCAAAAAGTTATATGCATATAAATTAACTCAGCCAGCAGCTGCCAATAAATGAAAGCAGCATCTTTAATTCCCTCCTTAGTAAGATACCCTCAACCTTTTCCCACTAAACCTGCTAAATAAATAAGCTCTTGCAATATGCCCACAAGGTCCAGTCGATTCTGAGCTGAAGTAGGATGCTTTAAATGCATTACCATTGTGTAGTGGTGGCATAGTCTTTGGATGTGTATGCTTAACTCCCAGTATGAGTGTGCACTAGGAAGAGACCATAAGTCAAAGTTTAGTATTCCTTCCTGCTCCTATTCTTTATTTTGGAGTCAATATGCATTTTACTGTCATAGTTAGATTTATGATAGTAAATTATGTATTTATACTCATCATAAAAATTGGTAAGTTTATTGTTATTGTAATCCTAACTCAAGGATCTAAGCCAACAAAAACAGAGCAAAAAGTTTTTTTCAAAAAAGAAGCTCATATAAACCAGATACATACAAAATTTAATAGAATCTGAAATGAAAGGAGGTTGTGTTCATCAAGAGAAACTGTTATATATGGAAAAATGTGTGATTTTTGGTCAAATTTGTCATATAACCTTTCTTAGTTTCCAAGTCCTCAGATTGCTCTTTAGGTCTGAAGTGAAACAAGGACACTAACTATGTTGCATAAAACTTATTTTGACTTCTGCCTCCCTTTCTCTTCTGGCTTACTGTAGAAAATAATGTATCATCATTAACCACCATGAAATCAAGTGCTAATATCATTGGAAAGCAGTCTGTTTTTTGGTTTGCTATGGGGCATGGAAGGTAAAGTAAATATTTTTGAGACTGCAAACAATCGAGAGAATAGCAACTCCACTTCAATGATAACCTGTTACGTAGCCAGGCTAAGTTTTCTGGAAGAGCCCCTGACTCTGTAGGGTGGGCAGGCAGCTTCCAGTCACATGACTAGAAGTTGAGATCAGGCCTACACACTGCAGTGCTCAGCACTGGCATGAATTTCTCCACTGTGGCTACAAGTGGAGTGGCACCAACATCTCTCATCCACTCATGGCCACAGGTGCTGGCTTCTGGCTGAGCCCCACAGCCACATTGGAGAAATTCACACCCCTGCAGGTGCAGCAGTGAGTGGACCTGATCTTCAAGTGGATAGGTCCTGTCCACCCTGCCTACCCATGACTATGCCCCTGCCACCCACCGCAACACTCAGCAGTGGTGCAAATTTCTCCACCACTGCTGTGGGGCCCAGCCAACAGCCAGCATCCAGCATCCATGACCACGACCACGACTGTAGCCGTGAGTGCAGCAGAGGTACAGTGCTGCTCCACTTGCACCTGCAGCTGTGGGGAACAACCAGCAGTTGGTGGCCATGGCCAGAACTGGAACAGCATTGGTGCCTCTGCTCTATTCGTGGCTGCAGCCAATGGCTGCTGGTTGGCCTGATCTTCAGCTTGGTGCACCATGGCTACACCACTGTTGATAACAAACCATTTAAAACTAACATATGCCTTCAATACATACACACTGTAGTACAGTGGGGGGGGGCAACATTTTCTCTTTTTTATCAGTAGGTGGGGGGTACCACTTTAAGGAGTTGTTCCCTATATTGGAGGGGAAACACTCAAACTACTAATATGTTTCCTATTAGTTATTAAGTAAAAATAAAACTTTTGAACTATGTCCTGTATACATATCTGTAGAGGATTAAGGATATATATCTTTATGCCAGGTTATACTGGAATTAGAAGCAGAAGCCTTTTTAACTAATTGATAATGTTGCTGGCCTAAGCATGGTTTTGAATCACTGAGTCATTGGGTGTTTTGCCACTGACTTCCACAGGAGCAAAATTTTTCAGAGAACACTTCCTTGTAACAGTCTTATTATTTTTGGAGCTCTCCTATCCTTAATTCAAAGCCAAGATTTTACTTTAATAAAACATGATTAAAAACTCTAAATCATCCTTAAAAATAAATATGTAAGGGGAAAAATATGAACTTAATTTTGTGAGCTTTCAACATCAAAACATAGCTTGTAAGGTTTTCAAGTCCTCCAATGCCATGAAGGTTGCCTATCCCTATGAAAACTGTACAGCATATTTAAATAATGACCTTTATTCAAGGATGGTCTGTCATTATATAATTTAGTTAACTACATTATCAAGTAACAAACATTCTTGGATCCTAGATCCTAAAATTAGAGGAGGGGGTGCCTTAGGAGATCACACTGCTCAGGGGATATATAGTGGGCTCAAAGTGTTCCACCTCCAAGTTACAGGTTCCAATATAACATCAGATTGATAGCAACCAAAAATGGTTACTGTTTGCTGACTATTCAGTAGTTTTTTTTTAAATGAGCTGGTAGGAACTGGAGAATAACATACAGATGCCTACCACATTAAAGTATATCACTGCTGATACTTTTGTTGGCATTCTTAGCAAAGAGACTTACTGTAAGAGGCTTGGGGACCCAACTACTTTCACTGTAGATACTTTGTTTGAAATGTATACCCACAAGTCTCATTTTTAGTCACATTTTATAAATTTCTTCTCTAGAATACTAGGGATGATGGGTACAGACAGATATCATTGATGACTTCCATGGCAATGAAGTATCTGCAGTTTAGTGGGTTACTCCAGTCCCCAGGGCAGCCCAGCTTTCACAGCCAAACTGAGAGTTGGAACTACCCTCAGATTTGCATTAAGGCCACACAACTTCCCTTAACTCTCACATATCGGTGAACAGAGCCTGGACTGCCCTTATTAAAGATTCCAGCAAGCTAAAAGAGATTGTAGAGCCTACGACATTATCTGGCACAAGTATTATCAACAACTAGTGGGGAAAGAAGGTTTGAAAGTGGAGTACAAAGGTTAAACATACAGAAAAGGTTAAAAAAAAAAAGAAGGGGGAATTCTGAAAAGGGGGAAAGGATTAGAGAGTTAAATTAAGTTGAAGTTAAACTCTTGAAAAAAGCAGATGAAGTGAAGGGCTAAGTGTGAATCTAGCATCTTTGACCATAAAATTAACCTTCAAAGGTGGAAAGAGGTATTCCAAGGCACTTTCTTTTCCTATTCAGTACTGCCTAGAGGTGCTTTCTCCAAATGAGGATTGAAGCCTATTCACAGAACAGTGTCAAGAACCTTGCATGGCACAGACTGGTCCTGTTCTGTTAATAATAAAAGCAGAGATCAGAGCACAGAGCTGCCAATCCAGCATGTTCAACAAACTCCAAATTCACTCACATTTTTTATAAAGATGACAGTATACTAACATTCATACTGAGTTACGAAACTATTTACTGAAGCATCATGAATTAGTTAAATTTTCCTCTCTGCTACCTTGGGTACACTGACCCTTCCCGTCAACCCCCCACGCACATGAGGATGTTTTCTCTTTCTGCTATAACTTGTGCCATGATCCTGTAGTAATCCCAGCTGCAAGGAGTAATAACAATGATGGATGCATTAAAGCACTGGTATCTGTTACCCAAGAAAATTTCAGTGCATCAATTTTCTTTTCTTTGCCATTTCTCAAATATTTAACATAGTTTCTCATCTCTTGTGAATTGTTGGAGGTGGAAGAGATAGGTGCATTTTCTCAGATTCTGATAGGCAAAGAGAACCATCTGCTATTATCCAGTTTATTGATCAAATGTTTGGTTAGCACTTTGCCAGAAAGTTTTGGGCTTTTTCCAAACCAATGGAACATTCTAATATTTCTGCCATGGTCCAGAACTCAGTAATACCCATGCTCCTTTACCATGCAAAGCCAGGTCTAACTCACAAAACACTAGGTGGTTAAGAAATAATGTTTACAAATCAAAACTTGAATATTTATCTGTAATGCTAGTTAGAATTTTTGCTATGCAGGGAAGACCTCTTCAGTGCTCTTCTTGGCCTTACTTAATGTATGTTTTTGGGAAAGACTGCAAAATGGACTTTTTCTAATCAGAAACATACTGCAGTAATTGCAGTTTTAAGTGCTTGATATTTTTTAAGCGTTCTACTTAGTGACAAAGCAATCACCTCTCAGTTACTCATCTGCCACGGGGCTCAATGGAGATCAGATGTGCAAATCATTTCATGTTCCAGAAAGCTATACACAGCAGGACCTGACAGGGAAAAGAATTCACTCTTCTGGTAAGCAGAGTTCTCAGTGGATTAAGACCTATTCTTTCCCTTAAAGAATGAATGGGTATATAAATCCCAAGGATTCAATAAAATATTTATAGTTTTAGTGCAGCAGAGCAACCACAGGCCAATTCTGGGATTTTTACTGTTTGTCTTCTGCAGAAACTTACGTGAACTCTCAAACATTCCTTTTTTACAAGCTCTTTTGTTACATATGGATGTTTGTTAAATTAGTGATGGTATCGCCTGGAAAATATCTGTAATTAAAATCTCTCCTTTTTGATATATGAAGAAAGCCAGCACATTGCTTATTATTCTGAACAAAACAACTTGCACCTCCAAGTAATCTGATCCAGTGGATGCTGCTTTCTTGTTGAAACAAGAGTTAGAAATGAGAAGCAGAAGATAGCTTTACTCCAACTCTGTCACATACTGAGGACTGATAAATGTGTATGAAAGTTGGGGTGGTCAGAGGCCCACTTAGCTCTCACTATTTCAACTGGAAACAGAGTGCAGTGTCATCTCACTGCAGTGGGATGATATCAGTTAAAATACAAAACAAAACAAAAAGAATCTGTATTAGCAAATCCTTTTTATGCCATGTCCTTTTTTTGTCAGAGGAATTCATATATGCAAAACTCTTCAAAGTTGTTCTCATTTGTTCATTTCAAGAATAGAGACCATTAGAGCAAGGGGATGTTTGGCCATGATTCCGTGGGCGTAATGTGGTTATTCAGATTCATTCTCACATTATCGCCTCTGCTTTCAGTCTTGGAGGGGATAAACATGTTAGTAATGAGCCCCTACCAAAATGACTCCAGAAATCTGTCAAAGACAGATGCCAACAGGAAGTTGTCTTCAGTTCATGCCTTCAATTTTTTGGAAATCCTTCCACACAAGCATTGCATGGTGTGGGTGTTACAATTTATGGGGGAGTATAAGACTGAGATAGAAAGTAGACAAGGTACAACTTCTCTTTTCAGAACATATTGATCTTCCCTTTGAAAAGGTTTCCTCCAACACATGCTTTCGGTACCATTGGATGGGAAACATTTCTACTGTAAATCTGATGCCTCTCACACAGCTTTCCCCTCTAGCAGGAGTCAGTACCAATCTTGATGTTTTTTCTAAGATATTCTCCAGTGCAAACAGGGACTAATTCAGGAAAATTCTGTGCCCTGTGTTAACCAGGAAGTCAGCCTAGATGATCACAGAGATCCCTTCTGGCCATAAAATCCATGAATCTATTTTATTAGCAGTAAAGAACTTGGGAAGTTACATCTTGCAGTGGGGTTGTCTGTGGAATAATTCCTCTTTGCTATTTGTGTTAAGGCTCCTATTACATTAGGATTAGTCTAGTCTAATGATCCCAAAACTGTAAGATGCCTCCCCCTAAAACAGTGCAGAGGAACTCTCAGAAGGAGTGCAGCAGGGCCAGGCTCCAGCACCTGTCTGGGGTGAGTGCACATCAACAAAGTTTTGAGTCCACCGTTGTAGGTATTGGATGAACACATAGATGCACATGGTACCTACAACAAAGGAAGTTACAGTTTAAAGGACAAGCTTACCTGCGAGGGCGGGCATACAACTGAACAGGCAACACTGACAACAATGAGTGTAGTGATGTACGGTACACAATGATTTGCAGGACTAGACCTCATTTTAGGAATGAATCTTATCCTTGACATGCTCCATACTATGCTTTCCCTTGCCTCTACATGTTCAGCTATATCTTCTAAACCAGGGGTCTCAAACACACAGCCTGAGGGCCACATGCGGCCCTTAAAGCTGTTTCCTGTGGCCCGCAACAACACTATTCTTCCCAATATTTACAATATAATTGTAAGAAAAAGGTTTCAGTGGTGCAGCCCTCGGGCTAATGTACTAGGCTAGAGGAGAAAGAAACAAGGGGGATGTTGTGGTGGGTGTCTGCTATAAACCTCCAGACCAGAAGGAGGAGGTGGATGAGGCATTCTGTGGACAACTGGCAGAAGTTTCCAGATCATAGGCCCTGGTTCTCATGGGGGACTTCAATTACCCTGACATCTGCTGGGAGGCCAATACAGCAGTGCACAGGCAATCCAGGAAGTTTTTGGAGAGTGTTGGGGACAACTTCCTGGTACAAAAGCTGGAGGAACCAGCTAGGGGCCTTGCACCTCTTGACCTGCTGCTCACAAACAGAGAAGAATTGACTGGGGACATAGAAGTTAATGGTAACCTCGGCAGCAGTGACCATGAGATGATAGAGTTCAAGTTGATGATTAAAGGAAAGAAGGAAAGAAGCAAAATGCAGACCCTGGACTTCAGAAAAGCAGCTTTTGGCTCCCTCAGGGAACTGATGGGCAGGATCCCTTGGGATGCTCATCTGAAGTGGAAAGGCATCCAAGAGAGCTGGTTGCATTTTAAAGAAACCCTGCTAAGGGCACAGGAAGATACCATTCTGATGAGCAGAAAGAACAGCAAATGTGGAAGGCACCCACTGTGGCCTAACAGAGAACTCTGCACTGAGCTAAAGCATAAAAAGGAAGCTTACAGGAAGTGGAAGCTTGGAAAGATGATTAAGGAGGCATATAAAGATATTGCTCGGGACTGCAGGGATAAAATCAGAAAGGCCAAAGGATAATTGGAGTTGCGGCTAGCAAGGGATGTGAAGGATAACAGGAAGGGGTTCTACAAGAATGTCAATAACAAGAAAAGGATCAGGGCTGGTGTAGGTCCCTTACTGAATAGTGCAGGTATCCTCGTGATGAAGGATGAGGAAAAGGCTGAAGTGCTCAATGCTTTTTTTACTTCATTTTTCACAGGGAGGGCCAGCTTCCAGCCCACTACACTGGGCAGGGCAGATTGGAGAGAAGAGAGGCCCTTGGTGATGGAAGGTCAGGTTAGGGACTGCTTAAAGAAGCTGGAAGTGTACAAGTCCATGGGGTGGGCAACCTGCATCTGAGGGGGCTGAGGGAGTTGGCTGATGAGGTATCAGTACCGCTGGCCATTATCTTTGAAAACTTGTGGCAAACGGAGGAGGTGCTGGAGGACTGGAAAAAAGCAAATATAGTGCTGATCTTCAAGAAAGGGAAAAAGGAGGATCCAGGGAATTACAGACCTGTCAGCCTCACCTCAATCCCTGGAAAAATCATGGAACAGATTCTCAAAGAATCCATCCTGAAACACTTGAAGGAAAACAGAGTGATCAGGAACAGTCAGCATGGATTCACCAAGGGTAAATTGTGCCTGACCAACCTCAGCACCTTTTATGATGAGATGACTGGATTTGTGGATGCAGGAAGAGCTGTTGATGTGATATACCTCGACTTAGGGAAGCTTTTAATACGGTTTCCCACCGCATTCTCGACAGCAAGTTAAGGAACTATGGGTTCGATGTGTGGACTGTAAGGTGGACAGAGAACTGGCTAGATCAATGATTTCAATAGGTAGGAATCAACGGCTCCATGTCTAGTTGGCAACCAGTGGTGTGCCCCAGGGGTTGGTCTTGGGGCCAGTTCTGTTCAATATTTTCATTAATGATCTGGATGATGGGATTTATTGCACACTCAGCAAGTTTGCAGATGACACCAACCTGGGGGGAGGGGAATGGTAGACGTGCTGGCGGGCAGTGAGAAGATTCAGGAAGACCTTGACAAATTGGAGCAGTAGGCCAATAAAAATCTCATGAGGTTCAACATGGACAAGTGCAAAGTCCTGCACTTCGGACGGAAAAACCCCATGTACTGCTACAGGCTGGGGAGCAATCAGCTAAGTAGCATCACCGTAGAAAAGGACCTGCGGGTCCTGGTGGACGGAAAGCTGGATATGAGTCAGCAGTGTGCTCTTGTTGCCAAAAAGGCCAATGGCATACTGGGCTGCATCAGAAGAAGCATTGCCAGCAGATCGAGGGATGTGATCATTCCCCTCTATTTGGCACTGGTGAGGCCGCATCTGGAATACTGTGTCCAGTTTTGGGCTCCCCACTACAAAAAGGACGTGGACAAATTAGAAAGAGTCCAGCGGAGGGCAACAAAAACGATCAAGGGGCTGGAGCACAAGCCCTAGGAAGAAAGACTGAAGGAACTAGGCTTATTTAGCCTGCAGAAGAGAAGACTGAGGGCGGATTTGATAGCAACCTTCAACTACTTGAAGGGTTGCTCCAAGGAGGATGGAGCTCGGCTGTTCTCAGTAGTAACAGAGGATAGAACAAGGAGCAGTGGTTTCAAGTTGCAGCTGGGGAGGTCGAGGCTGGATATTAGGAAAAACTTTCTTACTAGGAGGGTGGTAAAGCATTGGAATGGGCTACCTAGGGAGGTGGTGGAATCTCCGTCTTTGGAGATGTTTAAGGCCTGGCTGGATAAAACTCTAGCTGGAATAATTTAGTGGGAGTGGTCCTGCTTTTTTTGGCAGGGGGTTGGACTAGATGACCTCATGAGGTTCCTTCCAACCCTGTGATTCTATAATGTTCTAGTCCTCATGTGGCCCTGTACTGTCCTTATGCAGCCCTCATGATCATTTGAGTTTGAGTTTAGAATCTAAACTATAGGATAAGTCTTTTTTATGTGATGTTATTTGAGCAATCTCCTTCTCCACGGTGACATTTTTTCTCCACAATCCTTAGATTTTCTTGCTCCTGTCATTTAGATCTATCAAGAGCAGCTGTTACTCATCAACACACACTTATGTTATAATTCTTCCTTTCAAACTATTTGACAAACATACAGTGTTGTACGGCTTCAACTGAAGATCTACCTGTGTTACATCCAGAACAGAGCCCGCAGCCAAGGGTATGGTGTTCAGTTGTTGATCAAGAAATTTGGGGCCAGATCTCCAACTGGTGTGAATTATTGAAGTCAACACAGCTGTGCAAATTTACATCAGCTGAGAATCTGACCCAAGGGGGTTAGGTTTGATTTGTCAGTTGAAGAATTATGCATGCTAATGAGTTGTTTAACTTGTCATATCTTTATGAACTCACTAAACCTAATAAATAAACAAATAAAATTAGGACTCTAGAATGTAGTGACTAATGAAAATTGCTAACTCTGATAAACTGATAAATCATATTTTGTCAGCTAAGTTAAGATATTATTGTAGATCCTTCAGAATGCCAAAAGAATTCTAAATATGCAAACACAACAGGTAAGCCACAATTGTTTATTCAGTTAAATTTGATGCATTTTAGGCAATACACCAGGTGCTTTTTCCTACATTGTGTTGTGTTTGTAGCTTAAGTTTAAGGACACAAAGAGACATTTCGTATAATTATTTTTTTGGGGTATTACATTTGTCATGGAGTAGTATGTTTGTACATGTCTGTATCAAACTGATCTTCAGCTGACATTGTAACCAGCACATTTTGAAGTGTATGATGTCATTATAACCATCAACAAAAGGGATATTATTGTAAAACCTGCCACCTCCATACACAGCTAACATAACAGGCACCAACTCTGGCTGTCTTCCAGTCAAAAGGGTACCCCTTTAGATAAAAGGCTTTTTTAAAGAAGGAGAGTGGACTGGTTTTCTGGCTAATAACTGGACCAAGATTCTGCAGTCACATGGTAGATGTGACTAAAAACTTTTTTAAGGGCCTGATCTGCTCCAGACTCAGATTTTCTCAATAGCCAACCATTGCAAGACAACAGGAGAACTGCAGGAGGGATCTACCTATCTGACAGATTCAGAGCTGGATTTAGGGATGGAATACCTGGGTTGACTGGTTTGCTCTTCTTCTTGTTAGTGACAAAAGGAAAAATAGAATGTTTGAAGGAAAAGGTTTCCAGTATTCTGTGTATGGACTTGTTTTTCACTAACCACTTAGAATGTTCTAGACCTCTGTAGAGTCTTCTAGAGTTTGAGAACTACATTTTGCTCAAATCTCCTAGAATGTCGTCAGCCATGCCTTCATGACTATATAAGGGGCAAGGTGTCACCAGTCAATCAGTGAGATGTACAAACTGAAGTAAACTTAGAGCCCAACTGCAATACTGTGAACCTTGTTCTATTGTGTAATTGTGAAAGTGTTCATGTGTTTTAAGATTTGAAATGTGGTAGCAGTACCCAAAACAGAACATATATAATGAGATACCAGAGATCTCTATCAAATCCTTATCTATGCATAAATATAAAAGAAATACTTCTACTTCTTTTGACAGGCTGAATATACAATGTTTTATTATGGTCTAATATGACATTTCCAGTTAATTTGCAGAAACACTTTCCAAAGACATACTGAAAAGAGGTGCTTAGGAATGGTGAGAAACTTAATCAGTATTGACTAGTTTACTCAAAATGAATTGACAGAGTCTTTTGGTATTGTTGATATGTTTGACAAGAATGCTAAGTCACTGCTTGCACTTTTCAAGTACAATTACTGGCATAACTTGGTGCTCTGAAGGAATCTAAAAAGCCACCTAGCCATCTTACCACCTACTCCAAATAGATGGAAGTTGAGTCCAGGCTCAGTCCAAATAAATGAACAGATGCAGAAGATCAGCACATTATTAATATACAAATCCAGTACTGGAGAAAGATGCTTCAGCATCTGATCTCAATTACCTTCTTCCTTGCAAAGAATTATCTGATTTTCCAGGGCTTGTCAAATTGTTCCCTGAATAATGGGTAATTTCCTCAGTTTGGTAGAGCTTCTTGGGAAATTCAATGATGTCATGCATGAGCAGCTACATTGAACAGTTTGTAAAGAAGCTATGGAACTTAATTGCAGCTCAATGATTCAAAACAAATTGAACTTAGGGAAAGAAAGATATTTGATAATGTACTGGTGTGGCTCACCAAAGCAAGGTACCATGCCATAATAATGGATTATACAACCGGCCCTAGACACAATGCAAAGATGTCATTTACAGAAAGATTTGTTGACAACGGGGATGGCTGTACCCAAATAAAGAAACACGGTTTCTGACCTGTGAATAATGCTACTGGAAGAGTCCTAACAGAACTGTTTATAAAATGTTTAGAATGAGAACAAATAATGCTTCAATACTGCTTGCAGCTAACACTATGAAAACCAGGAAAACGTGAAGAGAAGAAACACCAGTGTCTAGGTAAAGATCTTTTTCAAGAGCTTTTTTTGTGCCTTGTGGCTGCCATTCCCTCAGCCTGATAACATCAGATATAGCATCGCCATCTTTAGATTCAGTATCTCTCTTCAAAGTAATGCAAAGTATATACATCCTGTTTTCAGCAACTATCAGGCAGAAGTCCTCACAGACAATGGTACAAATCTAACTGTGAAGCTGATAAGTGATATTCACTGGAAGAACCATATGACAGCATAAGGTCAGTGAGATACAAACTGACATTAGCCTGGTCTATACAGCTGGAGAAATTTGGCAGAAGTTAAAGAGTTAAACAAGCTACTCTATGTAGCTTGTGTAACTCCTGTCAACTTTGTAATTTCCATTGTACACGTCATCTCCACTGTGCTGCACCAAAGGGAAAAGTGTTCCCATTGATGCACTGTTATGTCACATGAGGAGGTGGTATTACCAGATGGACATCTTGATTGATTGACACATCTTCATTGTCCCTCAACTAAATGAGATAAATTCATCTGATGGTGACAAATTTGGTGCTGTCATTTTAAACACAGCCTGACATTTACAATACAGCAAGTGAACTGACATAGCTGAGTAAAGCCAAGGCCAGAATCCAACATGGCAAATTAACTCAGACTTCAAATTTCTGGTCTCAATTATAGTTTAGCACAATATCCTGTTCCAAGTAAATGTTGTAAGCAAGGCATTGCAAGCTAAATTGATGGACACCATGACCACTACTAATTTGATGAGAAGCTGCTTTGATTTCATTGTGGCCTACAGACACAACAGATGTGAAGATGCCGTTAGTGTTGCCAAAGAAGTGGTGGAAAACATAGAACTTGAGCTTGTCTTCAAGGAAGCTCATCTTGGAAGAAGAGACAGTTTGGTTATGAGGACAGAGATGAGGTTATGGGAAACTCGCAAGAAAAATTCAAGAGGGAGTTATTTTCTTGTTTGTCGATAGTGCTTGAGTATCCATCATAGAAAGGTTCAGCCAAATGAAGCATCATGAAGTGATCTGGGTTTTTTTGTATGACTTTAATAAGCTACTGGTAGACAGGAAAACACTCTTGAAAAATTGTACAGACTTTCACCAGACACTGATCTACATAGAAACTATTTCAGTGGAAGAAGTTGTTCCACGATAAGCATAGCTAGTAGGTGGTGTCACCATCAGTTAGCCCTGTTTAAGTCTGGATATATACACAGTTAATCAGCCTTAGTCAACATGTAACCTTGTAGGCATACAGAAAGAAAATAGAAATTGCCAGCTTTCCAAAGCAAGAGATAAGACACCTGCAGAAAATATAGCAAGCAAGTAGCTAATGAAAAAGACAGTACAAGCTTCTGCTTTCAGACACATACACACCACTGCCTTTGGCCAAATGCACAAAGACTGACTGATAATTTTCAGTCTTTGGAACTTGTTTGATGGGACAGCCTCCATGTATGCCAACATGAGTCCCTGCTCTCTGGCTTTTACCCTGCAGTTGTCCTGTTAGGATTCCTGTCCGCTGAAGGGGCATAAGCATATATCCTTACTACTCGCTCTCATACTAATAAACCAAGTTATTATATACTGCAAGCTGCCTCCTGGTGTTGTGTCTACCAAGCCCCTTGAACCACTGGGCCTGAATTATTATTATGCCCACTACAACTGACATCTGGGGAATGTTCAGACATCAGTGATAAAGACCTTTGTATTGAATTGGACAACATCTGTCACATTTTCCCACATGGTAAGCACTGTTGACTTCAAGTTCTCCAATGCATTCAGGATTCAAAGCTGAAGGACATTTTTCCTAATGTGTGGATAGCTTTGAGGATTCTGCTCATGCTGTGAGTCATGGTCATGAGTGGTGAACACAGCTTTTAGAAACTTAGGCTCATTAAAACATATCTTCAGTTGATGATGTTTGATGAGAAACTGTTTTATTGCTTGAAAATGCCAGTCTTTGGCTCCCTGATGCTATGCTTCAGTTAAGTAGGGCAAAGGCGAGAAAAAGTGACCTTTTGAACTCAAGGACTAGGATTAACATTCTAAGGCTGTCACCTACTGCAACAGTACTTAATATGGGCTCACCTAATCTTGGTGCACAGCTCTATTTCTTGATATTAGTACATGTCAAGAATTTTTAAAATTAAAAAAATTTCTACAAGCTTAGAGGAAACTAGTTTTATTTGCTTTTATGTGGAATGAATAAATACAGATTTACAGACTCTAGTGTGCATATTTATCATCTTATATGACAAGGATAAATCATGCAGTAAATTGTGCATCAAAATCATGAACTAACTAACTAACTAAAACTAAACGTAACTAAAAATTTAAAAAGATACTCAAAAGTTTAACAATTGGAAGGAGAGATGTTCCTTGACTGCTGCACCATTTAGTCTAAGGCCAGCCCTAAAAGAAGAGCTGAGCACAGATGCAGAGAAGAGAGTATATTAACTTTTTGTTGTTTTGCCTAGAAATCTATAATTCTTATATGTTTTAAGAGTAAAGTTACTGTGGTTAAGAAGTTCCTGTGGAAAGTCTGACCCCACAGAAGCCCGGATCTTGAAACAGTGCTAGGAATGTGCCCAGACCTAGGTGGGTTGGAAGCAGTAAGAGTCAAAGAGTAGATCTAATTACAATGTACTGGACACAGTCCACTCAGGGGACTCAGCTGAGTCAGTAATAACATCAGCTTAAAACAAATGCATGAAAATGAAAAACCACCTAAATGTCTAGGTCTCTATAAAAGTTAATCATATGCAGTGAATGTGGAAATTAATACACACTATGGACAGTTAAACTCTTCCCCAAAAAGAGGCATCCCATCATATTTTGAGTTTTAGTTTCTGAAAGATTAGAAAACATTGGCAACAACAGTTATTGAAAGTTTGGAACAATGGAGCTTAAAACAATATGTTGTGAACCACTAACTTCCTTTAGTCATGTCTTCTTTTTGTGGACAGAACTGTAAACATATTTCTATCTTCTTCTATCACTAATTTGGATTTAGAGGGATAGGGCTGAGGCCAAAATATATAGAGAGGCAAAAAATCTCAAAGTTATAATATCTTTTTTAAAACATGGTTGCTCTTGCAATATGTCTATGTCCCCACTATGTGACAGCCTCCATCTTGGCTGACAATCCAGGAATTACACTGAGAACTTCAGAACTAAGGCTATGTTCACACACACAGCGCTTGTTTCGAAACAAGACGTTTCGAAACAAGCCGTTTCGAAATAAAGGGTTATTTCGAAACACCTTATTTCGAAACACAAAAAAAGTGTTCTCGAAATAAGGGAGCAAAATAGCATGTCCACAGTGCGAACATGTTATTTCGCTTGGGGAGGGGACTGCAGGCACCCGCAGGGTGAAGCGCAGCTGGGTACCTCACCCCACCGCCCGGGCTGCCCCCAAACCCCGCCGCGGGGTCGGGGGCACCCGGCTCAGCCCACCGCTGCAGGGGCCGGGGTGAGCGCGGCCCCGGGATTCCTCAGTGCCCTGGGATGCAGAGGAATCCCGGGGCCGTGCTCACCCTGGCCCTGCAGCGGCGGGCTGAGCCAGGCGCCCCTGACCCCGCGGCAGGCTTTGGGGGCAACCTGGGTGGTGGGCTCCAGCTGGGTGCCCCCGACCCCGCAGCAGGGTTTGGGGGCAGCCCGGGTGGGGGGTGAGCCGCCCCGCAGCGGCTCACCCCCCCGCTGGGGTCTGCAGCCCCCATTCTGGGGCTGAGGGACAGCCCTCAGCACCCTAGCCAGGGTGCTGAGGGTCAAGTGTTGTTTTGGAACACTTTGTTCTGAAACAGCATGTTCAGACGGGATTGTTCGAAACAACGTTGTTTCAACCCCAAATGGGGTTTAAGTTGTTTCGCAACAACGCCGTTGTTTCAAAACAATGGAACCCGTTATTTCAAAACAATTGTGCATCGTGTGAACTTGGCATTTCTTATTTCGAAACAACCTCTGTTGTTTTGAAATAAGAATGCTGTGTCAACACACCCTAAAAAATTAAGTGTCTATAGTGGGGAGCAAAGTCAGTCTCTCATTTTCTGTGAACTAGCTATGGAAAGGGACACAGCACACCCGCTAATGAGTTGCATATATTTTTGTAAGTCCTCATAAAACATAACCTCATCTTGGACAGTTTCTACTGAATTTTAAATCATTTAAAGAAAAATTAGTCTACTGTAATGTAACAAAAAAATCAATTATAAAGCCATGTTACTACAAAAGATTGAAAACAGTAAGAGGAAAGAGTTACTCACAGCCCCTCATGTACAAAAAAAACCAAAGAAAGCCACATTCATATCAATCAATTGCTAAGAAACCTTGAAATGTACAAAAATTACTGTACTATACAATGCAGTTCTCTATCTTGAAGAGTCTGACAAAGTGGGATTTTCTCACGGAATAAATAAATTTGTTAGTCTTAAGTGCCACAAGACTCCTTGTTTACTTGCCATTATTGACCGTACAAATTAGAGCTGGGAAATGACCACTGTGAAGAGGGTCTCTTGGGTGCATGTGGCTCTTCATCCACCATCAGCAGCAGATTCCCCTCTGCTGAGTTTTATTTTCCCTTAGTGGCCCATCATTTTTTTCAGACCTTATCTTTTCAGCAGGGAGATTTCCCTATTGTGACTGTACTTTAATGCCCTTATGGCTTTCTTTCCATGAAGCAGAAGGAAGATCCCTGCTTTTTTATCTCCTGCTCTTTAAACGTAGGGGCTGCAGCCATTTCCTCCTCTCTATTAGGATCAGAAAGTGTGCAAGGCAAAGTGATGTTTTTGTTGCACCAGGGGTATGGAGGAGACCTTGAACTCAACAAGTCCAGTGCCCCAGGCTATAGAGGGCCCCTGAAAGGGAGCAGAGTACTGTTTTGTTCTTCCTAGCCTCCCCAGTGGAGCAGAGCTGTTGGGCAGGGCACCACTGGCAAAGGTGGAATGGACAAGAGAATCGGGCTTATGAGTTCTCTCTCTCACTGGAAGTGCAGAGCTGACATGGGAGAAGGGAAGTGTACAAGGACTGCCTATCACTCCCTAAGCCCCTGAGGGAACTCATCTCTTTCTTCCTCCCTTTTGAGCAGTCTGGGGCTGCTGAGCCCAGCTAACCTCTTTAAGCCAACTATGACAAGCAACCGGTTGCTGGACACCCATGCCTAACCTCAAGATATTCAATTTCCCACACTGGTAAGTTCATGACTAGAGCTCTTGTTAATGAAGAAGAGAGAAATGTGGGTTTCTCTTCCACCAGCTCTGTGGCCAGCTTGTATGGGCCTAGATAGCAAAGCAGTCAAGCATTTGCTATGGAGGGCAATGGCCCTGTGCCTCAGTGAGCGGGGTAGAGACAGAATAGCCTGTAACAGAAGACCAGAAGTTTTTCTACCTTCTCTGGTTTTAAGCAGTACAGGAGATGGTGGAGTAGGCCACACTTTAATGAGTGGGTGTATGTAGTATGTAAGATTACTCTCTAGCGAAGTGATAGGTCTTCTCCTGCTGTCAAGTAGAAGGATCAAATAGAGCACTGACATTTCTGGAGCTGAAGGACGAGGCAGCTAGTCTCAGTTTCATATGTATCTGTGAAAGAAGTGTATGGTAACTGTGCCTGAAGCTCAGATTTGGATTAATTACACTAATAGGCTATGTCTAAACTGCCAAAGATATTGTGAAATAGTGATTTCAAAATAACTTTTGAATTTATTTAAAAACAATTATTTCAAAATTTATTATTTCAGAATAGGAGTCTAGAGAAGGCTCTATTTCAAAATAAGGCAGGAATTATTATTTCAAAATAGAGAGCCCTTCACTAGACTCTCTATTTCAACATAGCAGGGAAAAGCATAGGGCTATTATTTCAAAAAGAAAAAAAAAGCCAATCCCACAGCTTGGAATGGCTTTTTTCGAAATAACTGTTTCAAAAGAATTGCTCTTTAGAAATAAAATCGTTTTGAAATAATGAAGCACTTATTTTGAAATAACAAAATGCCTGCATGGACAGGTAAAATGCTTTTTTGAAATAAGCCTTCTTACTGTTTGCATCCTCTTTGCTCATGTGGTTTAGCAGGAAAAAAGTGAACACACACACACACACACACACACACACACACCTCTGACAAAGCACTGCCAGGTACAGTCTACAGCAGCTAGCAGTGAATGAGTGGGAGCTGAACAGGTTTCTAACAACCCGAACTTTGGAATGGGCCAGATCCGCAGAATTTTTAATTTTCTGGAGAAAGCCATCTTGAATCTTCAAAGAAAGTGAGACAGCTGCTGTAGAAAGGCACTGAGTACGTAATCCCTGTGATGAGGACTGATTCTTTTACTTGGAATTCACTGTGCCTGGTTACTGTACCATGGAAGAGAGCAACTCAAATATTTGTAGCATTTAATGCAAACAACAGACAGCTGTAGAAGCATCCATGTTAGCCCAGAAGTTAGCAACCAGAATGGCCATGACCTCATCACAAAGTCATAGAATAAGCAGAGTAGGGCTCAATGGCTATGTCTACATTGTGAAAGCTAAGTCAACTTTATTAATGCAACTTAATAAAGTCTACTTAAAGTCAACTTTAAGTAGACCTTATTAAGTTGATTGAGTGAGTCCACACTACATTAAGGCAACTTTATAAAGTTGACTTTAAATGGGTGTCCTGGTTTAATTCGACTTAATAAAGTTGACTTAGTGGCCCCACTGCACTAAGTCGACTTTATTAAGTCGACTTAGTGATTCCACATGCCTTAAGTCGACTTAATAAAGCCGACTTAATAAAGCTGACTTAACAGTAAAGTCAACTTTATAAGTGGACCTTATAAAGTCGACTTTACTGGACCCTAAAGTCGACTTTATTGCCCTGCAGTGTAGACAGGGCTCTGTTTAAGTCGATTTAAGGGCCTTTAGGAACTCAGATTTTGTTGGCACCCACTCTAGCCTATTTCTGAGGCCATATGAGAATTGACTAGGAGTGCCAGTATCCTTCAAACCCCTTAATCTGAGCTCCCATAAAATCCAATTAATTAATTTCCCCTCCCCAAATAACACTTCTCCAAAACCAGATTAAGCAAATGCATGAAATTATATAAAATAAAGTTCAAGGAGATTCAGCTATGATTAGAAAAGTCTCACATTTACAGGATTCTCAGCTTTTTGGAATGGGATTGGTAGGTGGCAGACTTCCTTCCAAATCAGCATTATCCAGTGCCCACCAGTGGCCTGGGCCACCTGTAGTTATTGAAACATTTTTTATAATACTAAGTGATAAGCCTGACCTCCTGGATAAATTCTGCACTGGTATTTACAGTATGCTGTCCTAAATTTACTTTGTCATTTTAGGGGGAGTAGTTAATTTGTACTTCCTATTTTAAAATATGGTTTATATTTTTTGTTGTGGGCTGCTAAACAGCTGCAACATTCAACCCAGAAATGATTTCACATTCAGTAGCAGGCAAAGTGAGTTTATAAAGGCAGCAGGCAAAGTGCCAGGCAAGTCTGGTCACTGAAAATTACTAAGCAAAAGAAAAATCATAGCCTGATCCAAGGTGCCATGAAATTACTAGACCACTCAAATATCATTATGGATAAAGCACCATACATGTTCTGAGGACTTGAAAAGAGTGACCTTATGCAGAATCATTTAAGCCACTAATAATCTGTCATAGTCCTTCCTCTGATATCTGGTTCTATCATAAGGCATGTTTTTCCCTTGCCTGGCATCACAATTAAAAGGAATTTTATCTAAGATTATATCTGTGGCCCCCATCACTAAGAATCTTTAAATTATTTATCTTTACAAGAGCTCTGAGAGGTAGGGAAGTGCCATTATTCCCTTTTTACACATGTGGAACAGAGGCACTGAGACACAAGGGCTATGTCTACACTAGAAAAAGTTAGGTCATATTTGTTAATTCGAACTAATGAGTTGGACTTAATTCAAACTAAACTTGACCTTATTAAGTCTAATTAACAAAGTGGACCAAGTTGACTTACAGTTAAGTTGTCTTAGTCCACTTTGTTAATTCGACCTAACTGCCCCTAATTCAAATTTAATAAAGTCAAATTAAGGGTTAATCCAGGTCTATACCATCCTTAGTTCAAACTAAGGAGTTGAATTAAGGCTTAGTTCTAACTAACAAGTGGTTCCTATTAATCTGAACTAAGCTTTCATTAAGTCAGATTAAGGAATTTCTTAATTTGACTTAATGAAAGTCCCATGTAGACAGGAACTAATTTAGTTTGAATTAAGCCTCCTTCATTTGAACTAAATTTCCAGTGCAGACATAGTGTAAGTGATTTGCCAAAGATCACACAGGTGTCAATGGCAAAGGACGCTACACTAAGTTCCAGACCAGTGGTTCATCCTTCCACCACAGGTAGGAGACTGAAGCAGGGTGACCAGATGCCTCATTTATAGGGGCAGTCCTGATATTAGAGGGTATTTTTTTTATATAGTTTTTCACATTTGCTATCTGGCCACCATAGACTGAAGAGGCCACAGATCCTTAACCATATTACCAAGATCCAAAGGGGAAGCCGTGTCTTTCACTAAAAAGACCTTCAGATGTAGAGCAGAAGAGTCCTAAAACACAGTGAGTTGTCAGAAATGCATATAGCCCTAGTGTAGATTGTTTTGTTGCTTTAAGTATTCTAGCAACTGGAAGACGTATGGCACTATTTGGTATGGATGTGCTACAGTCAGGTAGCACACAAAGTTTTCAATAAAAAAAAGTACAAGAGCAAAACTGTAGATTCTTGAGTAAGGACACATCTGCTGATATGGAAGAATGAGTTTTGTTTTCTTGCCAGTAAACATTCAGAACTACTGGTAGCTTATTTAAAGGATATTGCTCTTGGCATGAAATCCTACCACCCTAGCTTGGGCCACCACCTTGCACTTAATTTGAAGAACAAGACTTCAGTGACTTCTGTAGAAACTTTACATGACTCACTTTGCTTTTCAGTGAAACCTGTTCCACTAGAGATGCAGCAAGCAGTTCCTTTCTCTCCTCCTGTGTATCCCAGAGAGAGGCTGGTCCAATGGCTAAAGAACTTGAAAGCAAGGGATCATACAAACGATGAGAACCTGTTCTCTGCTGTGGCTTTTAGAAAACACCATAATACAAATAATCATAACAAATGTAATGAAAGATGGAATCCCAGCCTGTGTCCTCCACTTCACATCTGTTATTGAATTAAAATGAGATTTCACTTAACATTCGTGCTGCCACTCTTAAGTCTTATATGGTGTCTGAAGAAAAACTTTATATTTCTTAAAAGAAAACCCAAGGAGTCCTGTGGCACTTTTAAAGACCAAAAAATTTATTTATCATATGAGTTTTCATGGGATAAGATCCCACTTCGTCAGATGCTTTGCCATCTTCAAAGTGTCTAGTGAGGTGTGATTTTTTCCCATGAAAGCTCATGTGATAAACAAATTAGTTAGTCTTTAAATGTGCCACAGGACTACGTGCTTATTTGCTGAACTAGACTAACACGGCCATTCCTTCTGAACTTGTTTACATTTCTTATTTGCAGAGGGCTAGATGTACTAGGCATTTGCATCAATATATCTACATCAGTAGCTAAAATCCTCACATCAACAGCCTTTTTCAGATCTGAGAGATTCATTAGTCATACATTTAGGAAAAGATGTTCCTGTCCAGGGAACTTTTAATGCCAATAGCAGCAAGATCATAAACCTAATCTGATTTGTGGATTAGAATTATAAAATGCTGCTGCTCCATAATTTCCAGCAGCCCAAAATGTCTATTCTGCCTTTGCAAGTGGATTTAGAGGGCCCAGTGAGGGAAGAAAGAATCAGCAGAACGCAGGAAGACCTCATTGTTTCAGGATTTTTTGGTTTTCAGTTTAATTTTTATTGCAAGCTGCCCACCAAAGCCTGAAAGATTAGTCAAATTTGATTTCCATAGCAATGGTCTCTTGACCCTTCTGAACACAGGAAGCACGACTATCAGTTCAGATTTACCTCAAGCTGGAAGTGGATAGGATTACTGCTTGCTATTAACAACATAAAGAAATCAACTTTTAATTGAAGTAAGGTGGAAGTCCAGACTAGCTGAAAAGACCCTTGACCTTGTAAATTGACTGTTAAGGGGCAATTTCCTTTAATGCAAACTTATTGCTGGTGTTTGTGTGGTTTCTGTTACCTCAGCCAGTTTCATACAGAAAAGTTGAGGTAGCATCTTCAGTTACTGTGAGACCATCAACTTATTCTCCAAGGCTATGTCTACACTTAGAAGGTTAATTTGAATGAACTTAATTCAAACTAATTAATTGTAACTAATAATAATTAGTTCAAATTAAGTTAATTCAAACTTATATGGCCCCACTAGGAAAACCAATTCAAATAGCATGTCCATGGACAGGATTGGCTAGTTCAAATTAGGTGAAGGGCACCATGGGAAGTTTGGCAAGATGGCCCCCAAGAAAGGCCATGTCCCCACCCAATATATAGAAAGAGGAAGGCACGCTGGCAGGAAGAATGTCAAAAAACACTAATTCAAACTAATGGTTAGTTCCAATTAACACAGCTACACTGGATTAATTTGAACTAATAAGTTTGAATTAACCCTTACTTTGAAGTTAAGTAAAGTTTTATAACTTCGAAGTAAGCTTTCATTAATTTGAACTAAGGAATTCCTTAGTTCAAATTAATGAAAGCCAGTGTAGCCATGCATTGATTTAATTTGAATTAATTCTCATTAATTCAATTAATCAATTCTCATTAATTCAAATTAAATTGTAAATGTATATATACCCTGGGATCCAAAAATGACTAATCAATATGTCAATACTGTAGCTGTATAACAACTAGGGAAATGACACTTAGGCTTTGAGAAACCATGAAGCTCTGACGGCACCTTCTGTGTCTATGCAAATTATGGGTCAAAAGGCCTTTCAAATAAACAGTGCAGCATCTTCAGCTTTTAAACATCCTGTACACTGACTAATGCCGTACTTCTAGATTCTACATTCATCTGATGGCTGGACTCAATGGGTATGTTTACACTGGAGGCTTAAGTCAACTTAAGGAACTCCATAGCCACATTTGGAGTTCATTAAGTCAACTTAAGCACTTGCCTAAGTTAACTTAATAACTCTCACCCTTAAAGTACATTTTAATAGTTGTCAACTATATTAAGTCAACTTAACAAAATGTGGCCATTAAAACTGACTTAATAAAGTTGAGTTAAGGCTAGATAGTAATTTAAGTCGACTTTATAAGTCGACTTAACTCAGGGGACCCATTTAAATTCGACTTAATGAAAAAATGGGGACTCTTAGAGCCAACTTAATAAAGACCACTTTAAGGCAACTTGTTAAGTCGATTTAACTGAGCCCTCTAGTGCAGACATATCATATGATCCTGATTCTGCAACTGGTTCTGTGTGACTGAAACAGAGCTGTTGAGATAATTGGGCCTACACATTTACTATAAGTGTGAGATCAACAGTAGACAAGTATATGAAAGTTCATAAAATGTCACAATAATATATAACAAACATTGATAGGAAAAGTTATGAGATGGAGACAGACTGAATAAGCCTAAACACAAAGGCCTATTAATATAACAAGGACTGTGGTGAAAACATGTTTAGTAGAAAGAAAATATCTGGAACCAAGTGAAGATACGGTAGGACTAATTGGTGGGCAAATAATAAGGATATGAGCTATTCCACCCAACACTTAGAATAGAATAGAATCATAGGGTTGGAAGGGACCTCGTGAGATCATCGAGTCCAACCCCCTGGGGCTTGAACCCAGGACCTTCTTCTTGTTGGGTCCCTTAAAAACAAACAAAAATGCCTTTGGAGTGAAAGACGGAGGCTACTGGAGCAAGTTTTACCATCACAACTGCCTGACCTACAGTGTCCAGGGACCCCAGACCTGCTTCATCCTAATTCTCAGTGATGGCCTTACCAGGCTAAGCTAAAGAGAAGGATCTAAATGATGTTTAATGATCATTTAAGACATTGTCAAAGCAGCAATTTTTTCCTTCTAAAATCTCCCAGTAGCTAGAAGAGAAAAATGTTAAATGAAAGCCTTATTTAATATTTCACATTTGAAAGGCTTTAACTGGTTTTCCTTCTTTTTTTTTCATCTTTAATAAAAAATTAAGGTGATTTTTAATGGGACATTTGCTATCATACTAAAGAGCTTTACTCTTGTTTAATATTAGACTATGATTTAGTTAGGTTATGTGACCTAAATTAATACAACAGAACTCCACTGAAGCCAGAGGTTCACTGGCATCAAGCTATCTGCATGATCAGGGCCTATACTTAACTTAGCACTAAAATCACCAAGAATGAAAAAATTGAAGTAAGCTTAGGCTCTGTAACCATTTCTGCATACGATATTTGAAGTGTGCAATGTGTGATCACTGGGGCTATCAGAGAAGTCCCTAAGCATGTAAGGGCTTTTAACCTAACAGTACATGTTTAGCTAACTTTGATATCACAGTAAATAGGACTGCAATAAAATATTTGAGAAGCATCTAACACCTATTGACTTCCAATGGAATTTTGGTATTTTTGTAACTGTTACCTTGCATCTTTTTCCATGTTATTTAAGTGTTCATACTCCAGAAACCAACCCACAATTGGATACATTCATTTAACTCGGTTATCACCTTCATGCAGCCAAGAAAAATATAATTTATGTATTTAGAATACCTCTCTGGTTCCCCCATTAGCAAAGACAACTTATATGACATTCTGTGTGCAACACCTGTGCTCACTTTATTTACAGTGATGAGATCCTTTTCCCACAGATTAAGCTACCCCCCAGAGGCTCTGACTTCTCATCCTTGCTAACCCTGTGGCAGTCTGAACACAGGGCTCCAGCCACTGCCCAGCCATATATCCCTGCTTTCCTTTTCCAGGCCTTCTATCAGGGTTGACTCTAGGAAGTCAGATGTTCCCATCTGCACCATTAGGCAGGTTCTCCCTGCCCTTAAACAGCCCACAGCTGAAAGCCTCTCCTGCTTGTCTGGGTTTTCTCCCCAAATTAGGCAGCTGGGAGCCAGGTGGCAACAATCCCAAAAGCTTAAGCCCCTCCACTGCACTCCACTCCAGAATCCAAATTGGAGCTAACTATCGCAACAATAGTTGGCCTAGGGGTACAGCTGGGAGAATAGGACTAAAATGAATTTGCAATAGCCTTTCATAGACTCATAGAGTCTAAGGTCAGAAGGGACCAATATAATCATCTAGTCTGACCTCCTGCACACTGCAGGCCACAAAATCTCCCCAACCCACTCCTACAATGAACCTCAAACCCATAACTGAGCTATTAAAGTCCTCAAATCAAAATTTAAAGACTTTAATACAGAGAATCGACCAGCAAGTGAGCCATGCCCAATGCTACAGAGGAAGGCAAAAACCCCCCAGTGCCCAAGCCAATCTGCCCTGGGGGAAAATTCCTTCCCGACCCCAAATATGGAGATCAGTTAAACCCTGAGCATGAGGGCAAGTCCACAACAGCCAGTCAAGAAGAACTTCTCTGTAATAACTCAGAACCCACTCGATCTAATGCCCCTTCCCACGTCCCTATCATACCCATCACCAGTAGTAAAAGACAGACAATGGCCAAGCTACACTGTCCATCATGTCATTCCCTCCATAAACTTATCAAGCTCGGTTTTGAAGGCACCTAAGGTTTTTGCCCCCACCACTTCCATTGGTAGACTATTCCAGAACTTTACTCCTCTGATGGTTAGGAATCTGTGTCTAATTTCTAGCCTAAATTTTCTGAAGGACAGTTTGTATCCATTTGTTCTTGTGTCCACACTGGCACTGTATTCAAATAATTCCTCTCCCTCCCTTGTATTGATCCCTCTAATGTATTTATAAAGATCAATCATATCTCCTCTCAGCCTTCTTTTGAGAAGACTAAACAAACCAAGCTCTTTAAGTCGTCTCTCATAGGGAAGATTTTCCCATTCCACGAATCATCCTTGTAGCCCTTCTCTGCACCTGTTCCTGTTTCAAATGAAGCCTGCCTATTTGATCAGTTGGTATTCACAATTCCTTTTATATATTTATGTCATGAACATTTGAGTGGGGCTGTATTCACAAGAAACAGCATCATGAATATTGGCACAAATTCATATTTGTAGGAAAACTTGCACAGGAATTGCTCTGGTCAGTTTTGAAAGTTTACATTATATTGTTGCCCATTTTTCTGTTAGTAGCATCTGCACTCTCCCACAAAATAGTTATACCTAGGGGCTTTGCAGATTGGCTTCCAATGAAGAAGTCACTGATGTGAGGTCAGGCTGTATTCTAAGTATAATTTGCTTTATTTACACATGTAAATTAGCTCTGAAATGAGATGTTCTAACATCCTGAAGAACAAGTCTGCAGCTCAACATCAGTATGCAGTTTCTAGAGAGTAGTGCTTTTTTGAGAATTCACTGTAATCAGAGCCAAAGGCAGAAAGCAAACTCTCTCTCATAGCTAAATGGGCTCTACACAAAACTTTGCAACAACACATCATATCATCCCAAGAATCAAAACTTTCTCACACCATAAAAAAACGAACTTGGGAAACTATTTGTAACAGTGCCACCTTGTGACGCCTGCCATAACAATATACATTGAGCAGTTACCTATTTTTATGAGTAAAGGGTTCTGGTTTATAAATCTTAGATCATCCAATCAGGCAAAAGAAATGATGCCATATGACTGAGCTAAGAACTCACAGAGCAAGCACAGCTAAAATGCCAAAAAATAGTCATAGCAATTATTCGATGACCATCCTTAAGATAAATTCATTTACACAAACTATTCTTTGAACAATTATGACTGTCAACCCAATCAGCTTACACATAATTCACTGACTAAGGAGTAGGAGGTTTTTTTTAAATGCAAGAGTAATTTTCAAATAGTTCTACTTATGGCATGCTTCAAATGATTCTGCACAGGCAGGGTATAACAGAGCTGTGACTGACTTCATAGGCTCAGGTTTTTATGCACACTGAGTTCCAAGTAGTCCCTGAAATAGGTAGAATCCAATTCTATTCCAGTTGCCTTTGACTTCAGTGGAAATAGTATTGCATCTATACATCCCAGTTTAGCATTGACTTGCACCTTGTTGATTCACTTACCATAGTAAAAAATGAGTATAAAACACTACCAGTTTGACGTGGGTATATTGTGCACTGACTTTGCATAGGTGCACACGGCTATGAAAGATGCAGGAGACTAGAGAATTTGGCCCACAGACTCTGTTCTTTCTTTCTACTTACTTCCCCAAAAAAGACATTGTAATACTTTCTTCCATTTGCTGAATATAAGTGGGGATACTGCATAGCTATGAACTTCCTCTATTAGCTACCTCACTCCTGATGAGGAAGTCATTAAACTATTTTATGAGAGGTCATCCAGAATTTTAATGACCATATAAAATTAAATGTTAAAAAGCCTATTACTTGCAGATGATTCATATTATTCAAATAATGTTCTTTTAATATTCTAGTTTTAAAAATATTAACGGTTCTGGATTAAATCATTACACTTCCCTCCAGATGTCTTCCACTTTCATATCCCTTCAACTGCCTGGTGATAATGGCTATTTTTTTGGCATAAGAATGATTTCAAAGTGTGGCCTTTTCTTTGTTGTGTGTCTCAGCTTTTTCCTTTTTTGTTACAATGATTAGTTTTTCCATGTTTTTCTCTTTGGTTTCCAGGGCTTTCCATCTTTTCCCCTGAGATCTTTCTTTTCTACTTTTTTATTTTTTAAAATAAAACATTTTATGTCTGTTTTATCTTTGCTCCCTCGGGCCTCTCCTCTCATGATTCCTTCTAAGGTCCAAATACTATGTTCAGTTGCAGAAATGTTAATCTAGCATTTAGTGAAGAAATTACTTATTTTGGATTGACCTATGTGAGAATGTTGGTTTGTTCCTTAGAACTTCCTAAGGAACTTTAGGTATTTCACTGGAGACTCATCTTGTTTTCTCACCTTCTGCCTCATTTTTTGTCAAGCTTTTCTTCAAGATGGTGAAACCGAATGGCCAATCATAATTGGTTTAGCTGTCTTCTTTACTGAACTGCGCTGGAGACCATGAGCCTTCAGAAGCTAATATTTCTGTAGATACTTTCAAAGTGGCCATTGTTCTAAAAGTTTCTCTTAAAAAAACAAAATGAAACAAAACAAAAAACCTGAAACAAAACAGCAAAACCCTCACACCTTTCAATGACAGTTGGGGACGATATTGTAAGAGTAAGAGATGAAGGGAAGTAATAGCATAGAGGTAGATACTGAGGAAGCAACATGTCAATCAGTAGTCTGTGAAGATTTTTTCATGAACTTAACTCTGCAGTGTTTAGAGGCACATGAGTTTATCTAATCCTGCGGGAGCTACAGCAATCTCTTTCAAGCACAAGAAGGAAAAGGAAAATGACATGCTCCAAGGATAGCCTCACTCATACTCCTAACTGACCTTCAAGATGGTTATATTATGGTTCTCTGAAATCATTATAAAAGTAAACTTTTCTCCATGTAGCCTTCTAGTTTAAAAGGAACAGAAGGAAAGATAATGGCTGCTGTTATTAATATTTCTTCAAATTCATACTAAGAAAATACAAATTCATTTTAAAGAAGATCTGAACTGTAGTAGCTCAGGTACTCTTTTTTAATCACTATGACTTTTGAAGACAAATAATTCAGCAACAGTGATTTATCTAGTGTGTTATAGTCACCTATCCACCACCTCCCTATTTCCTTGCTTTTGAGTAGCAGGCGACTGGACATGTGGCAATGTAACCCTATGACCAAATCAGTAAGGACAAAAAATAATGTCCAAAGATAGGTCCAAATCATATGAAAAGCACAGTCCTTCCCTTCTAGCTAGCCTCTTTGCTGTATCATCATCCACTCAAGTTCCATCTGTCTTGTCCTCTTTCCAGAATTGGAAAAAACACTTGCTTCCAGCAGATCAAATCACCTTCTCAACATGCTTCTCCTTGGTTGCAGGGTTTGCATCCCACCATTCCTGGAGGAGGGCTGAGGAAAGAAGGGCGAGACTCCAGGCTCTACACCGGAGCCTTAGGTCAACTTAAGGAAGTGTAAGTCAACCTATGGACTCCCATGGCCACGCTGGGTTTTTATTAAGTCGACTTAAACACTTCCTTAACTCAACATAATAACACCACCTCTTAAGGTTGACGATATTCAAGTCGACCTTATTAAGTCAACTTGAACCAGTGTAGATAGGGAGTAGTCCTTAAGTCAACTTAATTGGCCTCCAAGCCCCCTCCCAGAATTCCTGGACACCAGGAAGCGTATACCTAGCACCCGCCAGTGTGGATACAGGCAATCGACAGGAGTTTTCACTGTGGACACTTGAAATTGGCTTAAAGTTGACATTAAGTCAACTTAACAGACCCTCCAGTGTAGTCATACCCCATGAGAGAAAGAGGGCCCCACCTCTCAAGAGCTGCCTACACTTCTGCCAAAGGTCACTCCCTGCACCGCCTTGCTTGCAGCCTCCTAGACTTTCTCCCCAGCCCTCACTCAGCTTCTGGTTACAATAGTGCATTCCCAGACCTAGCTGAGACAAGAGTGTTGTACTGAATCAAACACCACAGTACACAAATCCACTGCTGGAATGCTGGCAAGAAGCCCAAATTTCTTCTGCAGCCACACACTGTTCAACACAACAGTGATTTGCTGACCTGTTAACAGAGTTCAAGCCCTAGCGATGGAATAATGGATGTGTATTCCAACCAGTTCTGCATAAGACACACTTTGCCCTGACAAAACCTAGTGTATTTACATTAATTGTTTTTCATTTTAGTGCCATAATAGCCCATCTCTGAAGTTCCTTTCCCAGCTTCCTTCCTGACCTGCCACAAAGACTCCCTGAGCCTTACAATGTTGTGAGCCTACAGCAGCTCTCTTTTCCCCAAAAGGTTGACTTCATTCCCTCAACAGGTCTTGCATCCATGCTACTGTCACATACCTTTTGAAGACTAGAGGTCCCAAAACACCTGTGCTCAAAGACACAACTCCTGAATCAAAAGCATGGCCTTGAAAAGAGATAGATCAATCATTCTACATCTATGTCTATGTTGCACATCCCTGGGAGTGACTTATAGTGAGTAGCAAGGTAAGGGGAGGCAGGCTCTGTCCACACTGCAATGTGTAGCTACATGTCTGTGAAAGGCTCTAGCAAGCAGCAGGGAAAGACTCAGCCTTCCCTACCACACCTGCCACTTCCCTTTCAGAGGCTTTCCTGGCTGCCAGAGTCTTCTCCTGAAGCACTGGGGAGACTGCTAAATATATTGTAGACTAGCTGTAACACATCAAAAATGATGGGGGAAAATCAAAGGAGAATTTATGAAATATTTATTTTAATCGCTCAATAGCTCTTTAATTATAACTTTTTTTGCAAAAGTTCTATGGTCAGCTAAAACTGATCCTTGGTAGTTTGTATCCTTCACGTAAACTTTCAGATTTTCCTGGTTTCTTCCCCAAGTGAGCACCACGTACAGTTGTCTGAAGAGTTGGTCTGAAATATTGGAAACAGCTGAAAGCATAGCTGAGAGCTTTATTATTTTGACAAGTTCCAAAGGGGCAGCCATGTCTCCAGGGTGAACCATCACTGGGATTCACTGGCTGTTATTGTCCTATATTTAATTTCAAAGGGGATAGCCGTGTTAGTCTAGTCCAGTAAAAAAGCAACAAGGAGTTGTGTGGTGCTTTAAGACTAACAGATTTATTTTTTGCATGAGCTTTCGTGGGAGATGCATCTGAGGAAGTGGGATCTTCTCCCATGAAAGCTCATGCGAAAAATAAATCTGTTAGTCTTAAACTGCCACACAACTCCTTGTTGTCCAATATTTAAACCTTCAGCCCTTTAGCCTGTATGAATTAAAGTGAAGTATCCAGATACAATAAGGTATATAGCTCTGCCACACCAAGACTCCTCGGGAGCAATTGGTTGAGTCACCTCTGACATCTCAATGGCCTGTCACATGGTACACTTCACATCACACAACACATGCAAGCACACAGCAAATTTGTATAGTAGATGTAAAAGCCCAGCTTGGGTGTGAAGAGAGCCAGATAGGGTATGTATGCAGGTATAAGGACAGATGTGCCTTTGCTCACCTAAACCTCACAGCCCACACTGCCATTTACACCTGTGTTGGGAGGATGGGGGCTATGCATGTGTGTATACCATATACTGCCCGATGAAACATACAGTGTAGACATGCTGTAGGAAAGTAGAGGAGCATGCAGTGTGTGTCAGTTATTATTGATTAAAGTTTCTGTCCTACAATGGAATTTTCTACTCATAAGAACAGCACTTCTTTTTACACAGATTCAAAGTAAATGCCAATAAAGACACAGGAACCCTTTTAAGTATTTCTTTAAAAACATGACGTAGATAAATGCCTGGTACTGTCATGAGCTGGGTAAAACCTGGCTATACATTGACATGTGAAAGCATCCTTTGTTTAAGTAAGATATCTGCAACAGACAGGTAGGGTGACAGACAAAAAAAACAAGGTCCAACAATCTGCTCAGAAACCAGCACCATGTGGGCAGAAGATTCCACTGGGTATTTGCTCTGACCAGATGGAGGTGAGGTATGAAAGACAAGTTGGCTATGTCCACACATAAAGTTTTATTTCTGAATGACTTATTTCAAAATAAAACCCTTAATTCGAAATGACTTATTTCGAATTTTAAAAAAAATTAATTCGCAATAAATCAAGCCCCTCCAATCAAAATAGCATGCCCTGTGTACGGACATGCTATTTCAATTCCCTGAGAGGGGCACTGTGGGAGGTGTGGCAACATGGCCCCTGCATCCCTGCTCCTGCTGGGGGCAGTGGGGCAGGGGCCCTGGGGCACCCCAGCCGCGGTGGGGAGCCGGTCTAATTGGTTCCCCAGAGCCTGGGCGCTGAGTGGCTGCAGCTGCAGGGAGCCGGTTGGGACCTGGCTCCCCAGTGCCCCCGGGGCTAAGCAGCTGCAGCCACAGGGAGCCGGTCCAGGCCCGGCTCCCCAGCACCCCGGGGCTCAGCTGCTGGGAGCCGCTGGCCTCCCGACTGCCCCACCGCCTGTGGGGGGAGCGGTCGAGAAAGCCCGGCTCCCGGCTCTGCCCTTCGCGGGCTCAGGGGTGTTGCAGCCCTGCCGGGGCCACCGCAGCTGCTGTGGCTCACTCCGCCACCAGCTCGGGGGCGCTGCAGCCCCAGCAGGGTGGCCGGAGCTGGGCGTGGGTGAGCCGTGGCAGCTGAGGCCACCCAGCGGGGGCTGCAGCCCCCCAGAGCTGGGCACTGGGTGAGCTACGGTGGCTGCGGCCACCCCGTGGGGGCTTTCTGATGTGCGCCCCTGCACCTCCCCTCAGCACCCTGGCCTGGGGAAGGTCAATTGTTATATCGATATGCCCAGCATATCGATATAACAGAGCCAGACGGGTTATTTCTATATATAACTCGGTTTTATTATATGAAAATGACTTTCCTTATTTCAAAATAAGGAAGCTCCTTATTTCGAGATAAGAAAACGTCGTCTGGACCTGGCAAGTTTTATTTCGAAACTACCAGTGTTGTTTCGAAATAAAACTCTCATGTGGACACACCCAGGGGGTGCAAACACAGAAGTGTGGCTGAAGGAAAGCAAGCCAGGAAGCAGCTGTGAGCAAGGTATATGTCTCTGGAAAAAGTGAGAAAATTGTTTGGGTATCATGTTGGCTAAAGAGGCTTGGAATTGTACACTGAGACACTATTATTTTATTTCTAGTTACTCATGCATTTGGAGACACAATCCTGTGCCTATTTGTAATATAACAAGATTGCATCAAATCAAAAACCAGACTCCAACATTAATTTCCACCCCCCACAAGTGCAACATCCCCAAGAAAATGAGCTTTCCTGAGCCACTTGGGTCAAAAGTGGCAGCAGTACTGGAATATTTAAAGTGTGATTCTGTTTCAAAAAGGATTGTTTACAAACTGTATAAGAGGGAAGAACTGTGTAAGAGGCAAAAAAAAAAAATCCAAAAAAACCCCAAACAAACCTTAAGCTGGATCCCTTTTTTCTTAAAAGTAAGTAGTTATAAACCTGCTGTGCACTAAATTTTGCTCTCTGCTTCCTTTTCAATCCCACTGGTTTCACTAGAGTGCATAATTGTAACTAACTGGTACCACCACTTCAGTTTAATAAGATAGCCCGTTGATGATGCCCAAGAAGAAAAAGACTTAAAGATTCCAAAACTGATGACATTTTTTTGCCCAAGTGACTAGGAACAGTTAATTTCCTTGGGGATGTTCCACTTGTGGGGGTAAAAATTAATGATCAAGTCTGGTATTTTATTTGATGCAATCTTACCTTACAAGGAATGGAAACAGGGCAAATCCCTAACTTAGACACTTCCATGTTATAAGGTAGTGTTTACCCCAGTGTGATTTAAACTGAAAAATTACCATTGTAATAACCACCAACATAAGCTCCACTTTAAACATCAATGAAACACTTGCTGTGTGAAATGGTGCATATACAGTGCTATAATTTCATCATTGCTCTAAGGTAGAGTGGATTTAGGCATGCTGGCTCTGTAAGGGTATGTCTGCACTACAGGTTTAAGTCAACTTAAAGCTCCTTAAAAGCCACACTGAGAAGACACTAAGTCAACTTAAGCATTTCCTTAATAACCCTTACTTGAAAAGTCAACTTAGCACTTATGTTGGCTTTATTAAGTTGACTTAAGCCAATGTAGCCCAGGAGTTGGCTTAAGTCACCTTAATTGTCTCCTAGCTATCTGAGACATGGGGGTCAGGGGCTGGAGAGAAGGGACATGGTGGGGATCAGGGCTGGGGAGGAAAGGGAGATGCAGCAGAGATTGGGGCTGGGGAGAAAAGGGACCTAGCGGGGATGGGGGCTAGGAAGAAAAGGGAGACTCAGCAGGAGTCAGGGCTGGGGGAGGAAAGGGAGATGTGGCAGGGATCAGGACTGGGGGGAAAGGGGGACACGGCAGGGATCCAGGCTGGGGGAAAAAAGGACACGTCAGGGATCTGGGCACAGGGCAGACTTCCACAGTCTGCTTTGCCAACACCAATCTCATTGACTGATCTGCTTTAGCTGTGAGATTTCCCCCAGACTGTAGCAGACACTTTTTCCCCCAGCGCCAGGAAGTTTACACACAAACAGCAGCAAGCCACCATGAATCATGTTCACTTTCAGGAAACCAAGGCTGGGGCCAGTGCAGGCTCTTTCCAACGCAATTAAAAAGGGAAACCCCATCTTTAGGGAAGCAACATTTTCTTCAAGCTGTGAACCAAGGTTTACACTAAGCATCTGTCGGGGCCCTCCCTGGAGGAGAGCGGGGCTCCCAGCGAATCACCCTCTGCAGGGCCCCCACTCACCCCTCCCAGCACTAGGGGTCAGGGCTGGCCGGCCCAGGGGAGTGGCAGGCCTCTGCTCTGGCCGTCCCATCCCAGGGACCAGGAGAGCCAGCCGAAAGGGTGGACCAGTTCAGCGCTCCCTGTTCGCCCACCCTTGTCCCCCGCCACGTGTGCTGCTTTCAACTCTGTGCTGGAGCAGCAAGGAGGCGGCAGGAGGCAGCACAGCTGGGATGGGGGGGGGGTAGCTATACGGGCTCCATGCTGCCTCCCGCCCCTCCCCACTGCCCCAGGACAGAGCCGAAAGCAGCGTGTGTGGCAACGGACAGGGGTGAGCAGACCGGCAGCACTGAACCGGGCTGCTGCTTTTGGCCAGCTCACCCAGTCCCCGGTATGGGGGGGCAGTGGTGCAGGCCCCGTGGGGCCCCCCCAAAGTGCAGCTAGGGATGGCATTGTGGCTAGCTGGTCCACAGTGCACCACAGCAGAAGTGTCCCTTTCTCCCAGACACTCCTTTACTACAGGAATTAAGTGCCTAGGGACGGCCCTGCTTGAGATATTCTTCCAGTCTCTCACCATGGCTGAACCCCTGGATGTCTGCTGTCAGGCATCAGAGGGTCCCCATCCCAGGTTTGTTCTGCGGGCAGAATCCACAACTAAACTGTTCTCCTCCAACAGAGGCTACTCAAGTGATTTTCCCCTTGTAGCCCCATCAAATGCTCTAGCTGTTGAACTGCAGAGTTCTCCTTCGAGCGCTGCTCACATCATTCAGTTACAGGTGTCTATTGGCCGCAGTGCACGGTAGCTCAGAAAGTCTTTAGCATTAGCCTGTCAGGTCAGGGCACACGGCTAATGCCCCCTCTGCGCCGCAACCGCGGGTGTATAGGTGACCATGACCCTGAACCTCCCAGTTCCTTTTTCTGCCATTAGTGTTGGTTTTGGATCAGTGTAAACTTGCAAAACACAAGTGCCTGTCTTTCGCATGAAATTCAAGATGCCTGGTTTCAAGCCATGCTTGGGATGCTGGAAGGCTTTTCCAATGGACGACCTGCACGAGAAATGCCTCGTTTGCCTGGGTGAGTCCCACCTCGCGGCGGAATGCTCCATTTGTAAGTCCTTCAAGCAGAGGACCCACTTAGAAAGGGAGCGCCACCTTCTCTTTATCTGGGGGAGTGGGGCAACCACCCCTGAAGCTGGCCGAGCCATGAGCTCTCCGCCGGACCCCAGAAAAGCTTGGCCTCAGGAACCCCACCACTGATCGTCGGTACTAGGCTCGAAACCTCGACCCGCAACAGTACCGCTCCAGCACCGAGCTCATCAGTTACTGAGTAGCCTCTCAGCTGTACCGAGAAAGGTACCAGCACAGGCACCCCCAATGGCCCATCAAGGGCACCATAACCCAGCTCTGGTGCAGAAGAAGAAGAAGAAGAAGAAGAGGCACTGTCTTCATCAGTACCACAGGACATGGTACCGCCCCTCATGGTACCAATGTCAAGCCCGGTACCGACATCAAGCCCGATACCACCAGGTCCGGTACTGCCAGGCCCGGTACCGACAAGCCTGGTACCATCAACCAGCCTGGCACCAAACACCAGTACCAGCATCCAGATCCACACTAGTCTCCAACCTGACACCGATCTGTAACCAGGTACCAGCAACTAGCCCAACAGTGGGACCCAGGACAGCAATGCCCAGCCCTCCACTGGTACCACATCTGGTACAGAGGGGCGGGAAACTTCACTCCATCACTCCTCTGAAGAGCTCTCAGTACCGGGTTCTGCATGCACTCCAACTGCCCTCCAGTGTGGTAGGGACAGCTTCATTTAGTAGGATTATGTGCAGCAGTTTAATTACAACAGTCTTTATGACATGTGAAGACCCATAGGGTATATCTACACTTACAATTTTGTTTGAATTAATGAGGATTAATTTGAAGAAAAATTAATGCTTGGATACACTGGTTTTCATTACTTCGAACTAAGGAATTTCTTAGTTGGAAGTAATGAATGCTTACTTCGAAGTTAGAAAACCTTAACTTTGAAGTAACAATTAATTCAATATTATTAGTTTGACTTAACCCAATGGAGCCACATTAATTCAAACCAACCATTAGTTAGAATTAACACTGTTTGACCTTCTTCATCCCAAAGTGACTACCTCTTTCTATGTATTGGGTGAGGGCATGGCCCTTCTTGGGGGCCATGTTTCCACACTTCCCATGGTGCCCCCTCGTAAATTGAACTAGCAAGTCCTGTCCATGGATATGCTAGTTTGATTCGGGTTTCTAGTGGGGACATGTTAGTCTGAGTTAACCATTAGTAGTTTGAATTAATTAATTAATTAATTCAAACTAAGTTAATTCAAACTAACTTCTCAAGAACAGACATAGCCAGAGAGATCACAAGCTTTTGTGCTGAGTTAGCGAGTTGGGCAAGTAGAGGAGTATAATGGGTGCAGTGGAGAGTTGTAGGAGCCATGACACTGTACTACAGAGCAGTGGTGAGTACAGATGATGTACCAGAGCGAGTTCTCAGGACAAGGATCAAAGTGTAGTAACAGCGATGAAGTGGCTGTACATGTGCCAGGCACAGTTAGCTGGTATTCACTAAGCCCAACCTAAACACAAATTTTGCCTCAGTAGGGACAAAATGACTGTTTTTGTTGCTGCACCCATGCTCAGGCCCTGTAGTACTCCATATCATCAAGAAGTGCAGGAAGCCAGGATGGCTCCAGGGGGTAGATTGTAGTATCACTTCATGAGGCCAAAGTTAAGATTATGGAACAGGGTTGTTGCACACCTTATTGCCTGGTTCTCACAGGTTTAACATAGGTGCTTTGAAAGGGTCTGAGGCATTTCTGAACAGCCTTCACTCAGCATTGGCAAAGTATCTGTACTATGAATTTGTCTTATTTTTTGAAGTGAAGGGGGCATGACAACAAAACCCCTGAGGAGTTTCTGAAGGATGTTTCCTGGGAACACCTCATGGCTACACTGGGATTGTTGCTGCAGGAGTCAAGGGGAGAAAAAAAGTTGGTAGGTGATGGGTTGTAGGAAGCACATTGGGTGTGTCTACATTTACAATGTAATTTGAATTAATGAGGACTAATTTGAATTAAATTAATGCATAACTACACTGGCTTTCATTAATTCAAACTAAGGAATTCCTTAGTTCAAATTAATAAAGCTTACTATGAAGTTATAAAACCTCGCTTAACTTCGAAGTAAGGGTTAATTCAAACTTAGTTCGAATTAACCCAATGTAGCCATATTAATTCGAACTAACCATTAATTCCAATTAATGCTTTTTGACCTTCTTTATCCCAGGGTGCCTTCCTCTTTCTATATATTGGGTGGGGGCATGGTCCTTCTTGGGGGCCTTCTTGCCACACCTCCCATGGTGCCCCTCTTCTAATTCAAACTAGCAAGTCCTGTCCATGGACATGCTAGTTTGAATTGGGGTTCCAGTGGGGACATGTTAGTTTGAATTAACTTAATCAAATTAATTCAAACTAACCTAAGTGTGGACATAGCCATTGACTCATTAGAAGCAGCAAAAGGAAGTGGTGGGGAACCCTAGATTCAGCATGGTCTATATTAATCCCTGAAGTACAATCATTTACAGTCCTTTAGCTTCCCTCAGTTAATTAATGCTTCTTACCTTAATAACATTTCTGGGTAATATCTGCATACGTATATGGATTTAGTGCACCTTGAAATAACTTACACAGGAAGCCTGCCTTATGGCAAAAATTCCAGGATCTCCTGTGTAATGTAGGCAGAAAGTGATTAATGTATATAACACAGTCTCAGAAAGCTGTCGGGGGGATGACTGACTCACAGAGAATGGGTTCTGTGGGGGTTAGTGGCCACAGCATGCTGCCATGAGTCTCCCAGTTACTCTGCCATCAGGCTTGCTGCAAAGACATAAACTTGTAAGAGAGGCCTAACTCCTGCTGCACATGTGCAAATGAATTTCTCTGTCTCGTCTTCTTGACCTAAATTTCATTGTAGATCCAGCTCTTACCTGAATAATTTGAAATACTCCAAGAGAAAGTGGATGCAGGACAAAAAACTGATATCAGACCCCAACATGTGATACCAATTTGGGGCAGATGAAAAATAGTGTTCTCAACTCTACACAGAAAAATTGGGTGAGGACCACACAATCTTTTTGCACTTTCTTAAAGAAAGGTTTACACAGAGATGTAGAGTTTTAAGGGAAATTATAATCCAATAAGGAGGACAGCATATTCAGAGCTGTATAAGAAGTCTTTATTGAAAGAGAACTGAGAGAGAGAGAGGAGACAGACAGGTTTTGCTAGCACCTAAACAACTCTCCCATTTATTACTGTGACAAACCCAATGACTCTAGGTAGTCCAAAACACCACATATTCCTCCCCCTCTAATGAACACCCTCCCCCAGAATAAAGCCTCCCCCCCCCCAAAAAAGAATAAGAACTAAACTAGGAGATGAGGGTAGACAGCCCCATCTCCAGCGAACCCCTGGGGAATTATTCTACCCCATGAAGAGGGGGTCACCACTAGCTAAAGATCCAGCCGATTAGGAGGCCTTCTGTCGCAAGGTGGATTACGGCGAACTTCTGGTATGCCCACCCCACCAGGTGGAGATGCCTTAGTTGTAGCCTGTGGAGTGTTTCTGTAGGACAACAAGAAGTTGTCCAGATGCTTATGAAGAGGTGAACGTCCCTTTGCAGATTTTAGAGCTTGCTTCATAGTCTGTACAAACCTTTCAGCAAGTCCATTGGTGGAAGGATGATACGGTGCTGACCTGATGTGATGCATTCCAGTGGCCTTCATAAAAAAGTTTCAAAATCCTGAGAAACGAATTGTGGTCCATTGTCACTCACCAGCTGTTCTGGAAGACCGTAATGACTAAAAAAGCCACGCACGGTCTGAATAGTGGCTTCCGTAGTAGTGGACTGCATTACCGAGACTTCTGGCCATTTTGAATGGGAATCCACAGCAATTAAAAACATACATCCTTCAAATGGGCCAGTAAAATCAACCTGGATACATTGCCATGGCCTTTCGGGCCAATCCCATGGGTGAAGAGGTGCCAACTGAGATGCGTTCCGGATGCTCTGGCATGAGGTACAAGCTCTAGCCGTTTCTTCAATGGTCCTGTCTAAGCCCGGCCACCAGAAATAGCTCCGTGCAATTTCTTTCATGCACACTATGCCGCAGTGACTTGAATGGAGCTGTTCCAACAAACGTGGTCTTAATGAAGGTGGGATAATGACACGCATACCCCACAACAAACACCTGGATTGGGTCGATAACTCTGTCCTCCTAGACACAGAGGGGCGGAGGTCAGGAGAGACCTGAGAGTCAGGTAAGAACGTTCCATGCATCACGAAATCCATAACTCATGAGAGTACTGGGTCAACCCGTATTGCTTTCTTCACTTGAGAAGCCGTGACAGGTGTGTTTTCCACCTGTTCAAAGTAAAAGTTTCCTTTCTGGCCCAGATCCTGATGGTGTGCCGGTAAGGGTAGCCTTGAAAGGCCATCAGCATTGCAATGCAAAGAGGATTGCCTGTACTTGATTTCATATGTGTATCCAGAAAGTATCAATGCCCATTGTTGCATCTGACTAGCAGCCAAATGTGGGATGCCTTTGTGTGGCCCCAAAATTGATGTCAGGTGTCGATGGTCAGTGAGAAGTGTGAACTTCTTTCCCCACAGGTACTGGTGAAATTTCCGAACGCCAAAAACAATGCCCAATGCTTCGCATTCAATTTGGGCATAGTTAGTTTCTGCCTTAGTCAAGGAGCGTGAAGCAAAAGCAATAGGCCTCTCTTCACCAGAAGGCACAATATGTGACAATACAGCCCCAACTCCATAAGGGGAGGCATCACAAGCCAACTGTAGGGGCAAGGATGGGTCAAAATGTGTCAGAGCCTTAGAGTTTACCAGTGAGCGTTTAGTTTCATTAAATGCAACATCACAGGCTTCAGTCCAGTTCCAGGCCTTTTTCGGCCCCAGAAGCTCATGTAGGGGTTTCAGGAGCGTCACTAATTGTGGCATAAACTTGCCATAATAGTTTAATAAGCCTAAAAAAGAGCAAAGTTGGCTTACGTTCTGAGGTAGCGGAGCATCCACAATAGCCTTAACCTTGGCTGGAGACTTATGGAGACCATCAGCATCAATTATATGTCCTAAATATTCAACTGAGGGCTGGAAAAACTTACATTTGTCTCTCTGAACACGTAGACCATACTCTTCCAGTCTTTGCAGAGTAGCTTCCAAGTTCGTAAGGTGTTCCTCCTCATTTTTGCCTGTGACCAGGTTGTCATCCAGATAGCACTGTACTCCTGATAAACCACTCAAAATCTGATCCATTGCCCTTTGGAACAAAGCTGGGGCTCAAGTAATGCCGAAAGGTAAACGACAGTATCTGTACAACCCCTTATGTGTTATGATTGTCAACAATTCTTGAGATTCTTCTTCAACATGCATCTGTAAGTACGCTTGACTCAAATCAATCTTGCTAAATTTTTGTCCTCCAGCCAAACCTGCAAAGATGTCCTCAATGCGGGGAAGAGGATATTGTTCTGCACATAACACTGGGTTGACAGTGACCTTGAAATCTCCACAAATCCAAATGGAGCCATCCTTCTTCACTATTGGGACAATGGGTGTCGCCCACTGGCTGTGAGTAACTGGCACCAAGACTCCCTCTTTGACTAACTGCTCCAAGTTTTCTTCCACCTTGGGTCTGATGGCAAATGCACCATCCTGGCCTTCAAACATTTTGGTTGGCAATCAGGCTTTATATTTAATTTCACAGTGATTCCCTTCATACTGCCTAAGTCTTCACCGAAAACAGCAGCATGTTTTGTTAGTACCACTGCTAGATTCATTTCTTCTTTAGTCAATTGATGCACTTGTGACCAGTCGAGTTGGATTTTCCTGATCCAAGATCTTCCCGTTAGGACTGGGTCATTTCCCTTTACCACAAACAGTGGTAGCTTTGTGGTCTGTCCATTGAGTTCTACTTTCACATCAATAGTACCCAACAGGGGAACAGTCTCTCCAGTATATGTCTTCAAAACGACTACTGTCGGCTTAAGTGGCAGATGTCTAAAGTCCTTCTCATACACAAGGTTAGAAACTAATGAAACTGCTGCACCAGTGTCCAGTTCCATGCGTATAGGTTTGCCTTCCAACACAGGTGTTACCCAGAATTTACGTGGGCCAGCTGTTATAGACAAAACATGGAGGGAATCTTCATTTTCCAATTGGGTGTCACTATGATCACCTGTACTCTGCTCTACTGCATGCAGAATTTCCCTCTTAGTTCGCCAAACCAACGGCCCATTTTTCTCAGGTCTGCCTCTTCTGTTTGGCTCACCCTTCTTTTGTTTGCAGGCATGTTCAATGTGCCCTCTCTTACCACATTGTCGACACAGTAGTTCCTTAAACTGGCACTCAGATACGAGGTGGTCCTGTTTCCCACACCAGTAACATTCTTGTCTCCCCAGTGCCCTGGGGGGCAGGTTGTAGGGATACTTTACGGACACTGACCCCGATCTGTTGCATGTCTTGAGTGATGTGTTCCATGGAGACTGCAATTTCCACAGTCTTCTGCAAGGTGAGTTGACCTTTAGTCAATAGGCATTTTCATGTTGATTCACTGTGCAGGCCACACACCAGCCTGTCACACAGCATTTCCTCTAACATGTTCTTGAAGTCACAGTGTGCTGCCAGCTTCCGCAGAGCTGCTATAAATTGTACAACTGATTCACCTTCCTCTTGGTTCCTTTGGTAGAACCTATACCTCTCGGCAGTTACTAGTGGCTTTGAGGAACAATGTGCTCCCAGAACTTCCACTAGGTCCCTGTAAGGTTTCTGCTCTGGCTTCTCCGGATAAAGCAAATCACATAGCAAATTATAAGTCTTAACTCCAATGACCGTTAGAAAAACTGGTACCTTCTTCTCATCAATTATGTCGTTTGCTATTACGTACAAAATTTTGAAATCGGGCTGTATATGTCTGCTGGGAATCTGCAAATGATCATTTGCTTCAAAGGTTGTAGTAAGTAAAGCCATGATGCCCTTTTGTGGTTATTGTTTTCAGAATAGCCAGCTAGCCCTTAGGCAAACAGATCAGCTTTCACAGCTACAACCCAACCCCCATGCAAGCAGTAAAATAAAGTTTTGCTTCTTACATTGTATTCCGGTTTTCCAAAGTTGCCAGGATTGTTGAGGATAGCCACTCCATCATATATCCCATCCTCTGTCGCTAGATGTAGAGTTTTAAGGGAAATTATAATCCAATAAGGAGGACAGCATATTCAGAGCTGTATAAGAAGTCTTTATTGAAAGAGAACTGAGAGAGAGAGAGGAGACAGACAGGTTTTCCTGGCACCTAAACAACTTTCCCATTTATCACTATGACAACCCCAATGACCCTAGGTAGCCCAAAACACCACAAGAGAGCCTTTTCTGGTGTCACAGCTGCAAAAAAGGCAGTCATTCCTAGCAATCAGACAAGATCAGGTAACTGGAAGTTCAGAGTCAGGTGGCAGGTTACAGACAGCAATTAAGACCGAAGTTGAGAATAAACAACATTCAGAAACCAGGGAGTCTAGGAGCTATTGCAAGCAGATCTGGAGCAGAAACTGATAAACAGTCTGTGTTATTGCTCAGACCGCTTCCCATCATGGCTTCCTGGTATTAGTCAATCAGTGAGCTGGCAAGGGGCTGTCACTCAGGTCCTTCTGTGTGGTACTTCCTTCCAAGCCCAGCCTGCTAGGGTCATCCTATTGGAAACCACTCTAAGCTTTCATTAGCTGTGTGGTGTGATGTCAGTAGTGCAAAACCACTTAGGGTCTATTCTATCCTTGCAGGTTCTTACAGCTGACTCTTTATGAGGCACAGACATTTTTCAACACACTTTAAGTAAACATGTGGATTTACAATACTTTGAAATATATCAGCTGCTAAATTAGTAAGCTAAGTTCAGCTACTGCCTCACCATAATTAAGGCTGAAACACCTTTCCTTTACAGCCTTTCCCCCTAAATCCTGCACTGCATACATTCTTCTTTAAAAAAGACCATTTCCTCCAGGACAAGATGAATCTTCCCAGATTTGGACTTGCTACCCCAAATCATCTGCTAAAATTTCTTGGAAAAGACTTTCCTCCATCACAGCATTCAAAACAGCTGCTTCATAGCTAAATCTCTCTCTGAGGCATACTAAAGAAAAGAGCTGTTGATTTTTCAGTAAGAAAAAGAAATGGCAAACTATGGCTGCAGATTAAAGTCGTCATTTCCAGTGCACCCATTTCTTACTTGACCAGATGTTGCTTCTCAGAAAAGTGATGAGGTTTCTTCCTATTTCCAGGACATGAGGTTTCACTTTGGATTGGCTTGAAACAAAAAAGGGACTCGTTCCCACTGAAGTGGTTCAGTATGGCAATGAGACTGGCTTTCCTTCCTCCAGCACACTTGTTGAACACATTTATGGAATGATGCATGCTTTGGTATGCTTCTTACACATACTGAACATTAATTCTATGATGGGGTATATGATTAGACTGTGAAACACTTATTATTTCAGAGCCTTCACTGGTGTAAATGTTTCTTTGGCCCAGGGGAATCATTTCCTTTAGAAACACTTCTCTCTGCCCCACACAGCTGGCACTAAATAATGTGACATACTTAAAAAGTATTTAAGAAACAGAAGCTAGGACACTGCAAAGTCTATTGTCTTCATTCCATGTATAAAAGCATAGCTCCTAGACATATGAACAGGAATCATTGGCCTGATATTCAAAACCACACACACAAAAGACCTCTACATTTGGCACAGAAGCATCATAGACACAATCCTCTGGGATTTTCAAAGTTTAGCAAGAAGCATGAGCCAAACAACTGATGAAAGAAAGGATTGGTAGAAGAGCAGAGTGATATTTATGGCAGGAGAATCACTGCCCCGGGGAAAGACCTGGGGCATTGGCACAGGCCACACCCCCTGACCAAGGCCCCACACCCCATGGCCCCGATTCCCTGCCCAAGCCCAATCCATCCTCGGGCTCCTCTCTCCGCCAGTTTGGCCCTGAATTCCCAGCCAGGGCTGGCCCAGGAGAGGTGGGCGCTGCCACTGGCAGCCGGCCCTGGATCTCTGGCTGGGGCCAGGGCCGGAAGATGCAGGGGTTGCCCCAGACACTCAGGGCACTGGCACTGGGACCAGGGGCTCATGCCCAGTGTGCCAGGTGCCAGCAAAGCCCCTAATTTATGGTATGATTTGGGGGATTTTGAAGGGGGATAAAGATATAAAGTCTGATGGATTGGGTGAAGCTGAAATATATTCAGAGATTATTGTGAGTAAGGTACAAATTAAATTTCCTCTCTCTCCTTCCAGCCCCTGAAAATAGCATGCTGATGGATATTTTAGTTTAGTAATACTTTGTCCATCAGTTTTTCCAGTTTAGAACAAATGAACCAAATACCCAAAGCTAACACCATTTCTGACCTACTTTGTATAGCCATTGTTACAGTCCTAAAAATTACCTTCCCACTACAAATTTATGCAGAGCAACAGTGGCATCCGGTGGCCAGTTTAATTAATCCTCAATGACTATATTCCATAGGGATAATTTAAATTATATAGGTATGAGAAACATTTGATGGTGTAGTGTTCTATAAAGGTTATATTGTATCAAATTTGCTACAGCTATGTTATGCACAAGGGGTGCAGTGAGTTATACAACTCATGCCAAGCATTTGCTCAGAAAGTCAAGAAACAGCCACAACAAATGTATTCTACATGGCCCCGGGGGGTGGGGGGTGGGGGGGGGACATATTGGCAATGTTTTAGTGAATTTTAAACATTTTTACAGGTACCATTTCTTTAACCCTTCACCTGTAATAGACATTTTATTTTGCTCTAGTTGTCTTTTATAAATGTACTGTTAACAGAAAAACAAGCATAGCTTTACTAGCATGCTTCTTCCATCTAAAGTAGAAAAGATGGAAACAACGTGGGCCTTTTTAACCCATACTTAAAGTTCAACTAGCCAAAAGGTGGCAGTTGGCTATATTATGGCTATAGATAGCATACCCAAACAACTAAGTTAAAATAATATTAAAATTATAAAGTCAAGCACTCAAAGAAACCCAAAAACTATGATAAACCAAAATTAAGGTTGCCTTTGCAACCTTAACTGGGTGCCTTGTGTATATGCATTATGATATTAATGACATGATCTCATAACATGTTTTCTACAAGACTCCTAACTTACATACTGCAAGTGGACCATATTCACCTCACGGCCAGCTATTTAACATTTTGTATTTTTCTCCTTGTTCAACATGTAGCTCCAGGCTTTATGTACTTCATGCTACCAAAACCATGCTCTGAAGACAAAATAATTCATTTCCTCATGGGCTTTCCTAAGCCACTCATCACTACAGTATCTGCACACACCACAAATAATAATTTAGTCTCACAGAACTGCTATGAGACCAGGGAGTATTACTCCCATTTTACATATGGGAACCAGAAGCACAGAGATTAAGATCAAAAGTATCCATTAATTTGGGTGTCCAATTTGAGATGCATAAGACCTAATTTTACAGAGAACTTAGAATCACATCCCACTTGATGTGTTCAAAGCCCAGCTCCCACTGAGTGCAGCTGCAGCTGTGAGTGCTCAGCTGTTCTGAAAAATCAGGCCCAAGACTCTAAATCAGGGCCACAGAATTTGCATGTTCATCCTTTTCCACTGTAAGGCAGGCCTAGGAGCTGTGCCTAACAGCTCCTGGGGGGGGGGGTGGATCTAATCTGCATGGGTTTTAGTGTTTCCATAAGCACAAAGAACACATCAGCATATTCAAACTATGGGTGCAGAGCAATATGGGTAATGGTATTTGAGCTTATTTGATCACAAATCTGTCAATATCTGTAATTCTACTGAGGGGAAATATGAAATACTATCTTTTTGTAAATTGCTACTCTCTGTTTCAAATCTGTCTGGATTAGTTAAAGGGTAAAAGCCACCCTTAGTAAAAGTTTGTAAGAGAGACTACTGCATGTTTCAGCCTAAAAGAAATAAAAAACACAGAGGTGGGGGTTTGAGGCTAATTCTGCCTCTCCCCCAATTGTCTCCCCTCTCTAATGATAGCTATGGCTAGGCTTCTTCTGAGGTCTTAGTCATTTAGATAGAGGTAGTTGTTTTGCAGCTACTTAAGAGCTGGAATCACTAGGGAGAGAAAAGCAAACTCTTTCTCTGCTAAAATTTACTAGAGGGAAAATTCTTTCTGAGCTGAGATCACTGAAGGGGGCCCAGGGGATGGTGAGAGCAGCCAGCGGCAAGCTGGGTGGCATGAGTGATTGGTGGGTGGAACCAGTGGACACTGTGGCGGAGCCAGGGAATGGTACCATTGGATGGAGTGAGTGACCAGTAGGTGGTGTCGGTGGACAGCTGGCATGAAAAACACTCCCTATGTACCCTAGGGTTTGTTGGGAGCCTAGTTAGCACTGATTCTCCAGATCGGTGCCGATTTTGCTAATGAGTTTACCTTGTATGTTCTGTTATGTGGTGTGGGTTGTTGGGTACTTTGCTCTGTACTGATTTGCTAGATCAGCGCTGATTTCTGTTATTTGGCCTTTTACACTCTGTTTTACTACTATTAAAAGTTCTGTTTACTACACTCAGACTCGTGCTTGAGAGTGGGGAAGCCTTACCCCTTTGAGGTGTCCAGGGAACAGTGCAGGATTCCCCAGAAATCTGGATGGGGGCTCAAGCCAACTGGTGGTGTTACACTATTGGGAAACCCCTGCATATAGAACCCGGGCCTTGTTCTGCCAGCCTGCTATGTCAGAAGGCTTACATCACTAATTTGTGTTCCACTGCTAGTGACCATCTCTGAAAAGTTTCCTTTCAGTGATTTGTCCAGCATCACATAAGAACTCTGTGGCAGAGACAAAGATAGAATCATAGAATCACAGAATCATAGGGTTGGAAGGGACCTCATGAGGTCATCTAGTCAAACCCCCTGCCAAAAAAGCAGGACCACTTCCACTAAATTATCCCAGCCAGGGTTTTATCCAGTCAGGCCTTAAACATCTCCAAAGACAGAGATTCCACCACCTCCCTACGTAACCCATTCCAATGCTTCACCATTCTCCTAGTAAGAAAGTTTTTCCTAATATCCAACCTCGACCTCCCCAGCTGCAACTTGAAACCATTGCTCTTTGTTCTGTCCTCTGTTACCACTGAGAACAGCTGAGCTCCCTCCTCCTTTGAGCGCCTTTTGAAGTAGTTGAAGGTTGCTATCAAATCCCTCCTCAGTCTTCTCTTCTGCAGCCTAAATCAGCCTAGTTCCTTCAGTCTCTCTTCATAGATCTTGTGCTCCAGCCCCTTGATCATTTTTGTTGCCCTCCGCTGGACTCTCCAATTTGTCCACATCCTCTTTGCAGTGGGATGTCCAAACCTGGACACAGTATTCCAGATGCGGCCTTACCAGTCCCAAATAGGGGGGAACAATCACATCCTTCAATCTGCTGGCAACACTTCTTCTGATGCAGCCCAGTATGCCATTGGCCTTTTTGGCAGCAGGAGCACACAGACGACTCATATCCAGCTTCCCATCCACCATGACCCCCAGGTCCTTTTCTACAGTGATAGACCCAGTTCTCTAGAGCAGCAGCTCCTGTTGGGTTGTGACATGCCGCCAAGCATGCTGTGACTCACAAAAGGTTGACAACCACTGCTCTAGAGCAACGTTCAACTATCTTAACCAAGAGACAGTCTTTTCACTTAGAAGTCCAAATACTTAGATGGGTGATCTAGAGTTCCCAGCACTAAATGAGGTTACTGATAAACTAGGCATTACAGAAAGTTGGCAGAATGGGGAAAAATCAATGAGCTACAGTACTACTTGAGTACAAAATATTTAGGAATGACTGTAGGTTGTGCTGGTTGACAGGTAGTACTATATGTGAAAGAAAGCACAGAGCCAAATAAAGTAAAAATCTTAAATGAATCAAACTGTACCACAGAATAGCTATGGGTAGTATTATTCCATGCTGAAACAATAGAGGTATAGCAATAGACATGGGCAGATTAATGCATGGGCCTAAGGGGCCCATACCCAAGGGCCCACACAATGTGGAAGGCCCTTCACTATATGGCACTGTGGGGCGGAGGGTGAAGCTGCCCCAGCCAGAGAGTGGGCTCTGTAATTTCATTGCGAGTTCTGCCCTGCCCTTGGGGGCCCACTGGTCCACCCCTGGGGGTGGAGTGAGGTGGGGCCAGCTGCTGCAGTGTACCCTAGTCAGCCCTGCTGCCAGGGGGGAAGCGCCGATCAGTGGGGACGGGACCAGCCTCTCACCCCAGTTCCCCATCCAGCACCAGTCCTTCCACAGGGAGCAGGGCCTTATACTGGGGGTTGGGGGGGAAGACTATAGCCCAGGTGAAAGCAGGTGGGGCCCACTGGTGGAGGAGGCTCAGGGGCCTCTAATGCTCCAGTGGCAATAGAAATGTACTACAGACCATCTAACCAGGATAGTGATGGTGAATATAAAATTCTCAGAGATTGGTGGGGGTACAAAGACAGAAAAAATAAAAATAATGGGGAACTTCAATTAATCTTGTGTTGGCTGATTATATTTCAGCTCAGGAAGGGATGCAAAGATAAAATTTCTGGACACCGTAAGTCACTGCTTGTTGGAGCAGCTTGTCCTGGAAACTACAAGGTGCAAAGCTACTCTTGATTTAGGCCTCAGTGAAGTACCATATCTCATCCAGGAGGTGAATATAGAGGAATCATTTGGTAATAACGAATGGAATTAATTTTAACATCCTTATAGAGAGGAAAATGCCAAAAACCAGTAGCATTTACATTTAAAAAGGAGAACTACAAAAAATGTGGAAGATAGCTGAATAGAAATTAAAAGGAGCAATCATAAGAGTAAAATGCCTGCAACCTTGATGGTAACTATTTTTAAAAACCATATTAGGGGCTCAAACTAAATACCGGGGGGGGGACCCGTTACTGCATGATTGGTTTGTGCGTGGAACCAGTTAACGCACAGTAACGGGATGTCCCCCAAAGGCCCCATAGTAACATGCAGGTCCCGTTAATGTGCCTTGTGTAAACGGGACAAGAAGCATCGCTGCCCCAGAGACGCTTCTGTGCTGGGGTCTGAGCCGGCCTCAGGCACCTACTCCCACCAGCCTGGCCCCAGATCCCTAGCCGGGGACATGGCAGGGAGTGGCAGCCACAGCCACAGGCAGCCGGACCTAGAACGGGGCTGGAAGCGGCCACTGCTGCTGCTCCCTGCCATATCCCCGACTGGGGATCTGGGGCCAGGCTGGTGGCAGCAGGCACCTGAGGCCAGCTTGGACCTCAGCATGGAAGCAGAGCCAGGGGCATGGCCCATAGCAAGGGAGCAGGACATGGGCCAGTGCCCCAGGAAAGGCCTTCTGGTCCCATTTACACGTGGGCCAGTTTACAAGCGGTCGCTGGGGGCTTGTTCCCTGACACTTGCGCATGAACCAGTCCCCACTGTATATGTTCAAAAAATGTAATAAAATGATGAAAAGATATCTTCGTTAATAACAGCAGAATAAAAGACGAGGTTGGGGCAAAAAAGCATACTTTAGAAATTAGAAGTTAATCCTACTGAGGAAGCTAGAAGCGGCACAATCAACTTCGGCATGTCAAAGGTAAAAGTATAACAAGGCAAGCCAAGGAAGGATTTGAAAAGCCATCAAGGACCCAAAAACTAATAGCAAGTTAGTTTAAGTTTAAGTACATCAGAAGCAGGAAGCCTGCCAAACAGTCAGTCAGTGAGGCCACTGGATGACTGAGGTGATGAAGGAGCACTTAAAGACATAGCTGTTGAAGAGAAGCTAAAATCAATTCTTTCCATCAGTCTGCACTGCAGATGATATGGGGAGATTCCCACACCTGAAGCATTCTTTTTAGATGAAAAATTTGAGGAATTGTCCCAGCTTGAAATATAGATACAGAAGCTTTTGGAACAAAAAAGGATAAATTAAAAAGTAATAAGCCACCAAAACCAGATGATATCCACCCAGGAGTTCTGAAGTATTTCAAATATGAAATTGCAGCAGTAACTTTGCTATGCAAGCTATTGCTCAAATCAGACTCTGTACCTGTTGACTGGAAACCAACTAATATAACATCTTGTGATGGGGGAACTCACCTCTCTTGAGCATCTCCTAACTGCTGGATATGACTCTTCACTTCTCTTTTCCTAGCACACCCAGGCAGCATGATCCTCAACAGGAAGGTCTTCAGTGGCTCAGCCTTCCTGCTGTCACACATAGGTCTAAACACATAAAGGAACCCCTTCAGGGTAACAAACATCCAACAGAGTCTTTCACTTTGTCCATATATGCAGCCCTGTCTCTGGGCTCAGTTCTCAGCCTCTTCAGAGCTAGCTTTAAGAGTCTCTGCCTTGTTATGGAGCATTGTCAAAAAGGCTTTTTCCCTTGAGACACTCTCGTCCTCAACAGTTGTCCAGTGTTTCAGTTCTCCAGCCAGGTTACTCCTTAACTTCTGTCACCTTCTTGGAGTAATGAAGTTCAATGAACGGTTAGCCCCCTTCACTGTTTTCAGTCTACATCACCACAAGTTAGTTTTGACTTGTCGGTTTAAACTAAGAAGTTCGAGGTTAATTCAAACTAACCTCATGCTTGTAAGTTCAAACTAACCATGTGTTCTAGTTTGAATTAACACTTAGTTCAGTTAGCTGGAACGCGTGGTTAGTTCAGCTTCTTACATTCGAACTCAGCATTAGTCTGTGGCCACATCGTGCCAAGTTCAAACTAAGCACTTAAGTCCAGACTAAGCACTGGTACTAAATAGTTTGAACTAAGTTTTCATTAGGTTGAACTATGAAATTTCATAGTTCAAACTAGGGAAAGCCTAGTGTGGCCATGGGCTAAGTTAGTCCAGACTAACTTGCCAGTGTAGAAATAGCCATAGTGTTTCCATTCACAAACTGCACAGGTAGAAGAACTGTTCAGAGCCTTTACAATATCATCATTTTTGGCTAGAGCATTGTGTGTTTGTTCCCTTAAACAAACTGCCCACCCTTACAAATCAGGAGTCCTGTGGTCCCATCAAGAGCAAGATTAAAGTCGCATCTGCCATTAACTGATGACTCATGGTCATACAATATCCTGATACAGTGTGGACACAATGTCCATGGACAAAGAGACGTAAAAGATGAGTGAGACTGAATGGATTGAATTGTTCTGCACAGCATCCAAGAGCATTGGTGCACAGCTGTGTGCCCAACAGAGACCCCCCGCTCTTCCTCATGCTTGGCTTCCCTGGCCAGGTAGCCACCATGAGCTGCAAACACCAGTAATGAACTCAAGCTATGATCACAAGCAACAACCAGGAATGGTAACTGGACCTGCTTAGATTGGTGTATGATGGGATTACAAAACTGGTAAAGTTACAAGGACAGCTTTCAAAAGCAGTGACCTTCAGCTTCCCAAAGTGATCCATGCAAATACCATTAAAGCAGATGATTTAACCAAACTTTGACTAGCTAGAGAGTGAAAGGTGAGTTCAGATCCCTTACCCAGACATCTGTGAGAACAGAGATAGGACCAGGACTGACTGACAACTCAGAAAGCCATTCTGAATAAAAGGGGATCAGGGACCTATTTGGTTTTGGGGAGGAAAGAGAAGAAGAAATAGGCTCAATTTCTTGAGTTCTAGATAGTTCAGCTGATTAATCTGCTCTTTAGGGAAAGAACACCAGGTTTCTTCCAAGGAAATTCTCCACAAATTCTTCTCTATGTTGGGGTTGTTTATTCTGCTTCCTCTACAGACACTGCCATGGGGCCTTTCTTTTAAAGCATGTCAGTTTAACTTCTTGACACACATGGGATCATCGCTTTATTACCACAGAAAAAATATTTGCATAGTGGTAGAGCAGTGACTCTGCCACTTGAAATAAGTTGAGTGGTGTTGAGTAACTTGTTTCAAATAAGATTGTGCTATGGCATTAATTAAATATTTGCTTCCAGTCTGGGTGTTTTTTGGCTTTTGGAAAGTGTTTATAACCTTGTACAATCACTACTAATTATTGCTAAAATATGCTCTGGGCATTGTGAAAGCAATCACACTTCCTTAACTAGGCAGCCATAAGAATTCTTCTTATGTCTACATGTAGCTAAACACACACACACACACACCCTGCACTGATTCTGGCTCCTGGGGTAACACTGAACTATTACCAAAGGACACATTTGAATTAGATAAAATCCTTACATTCAGCTAAAATCTACTTTCTGCTAAGAAAAAGGAAGAGTTTTAGAACCACCTGCATGCCGTCAGCTATAGCCAACAAGTGACTCTCATGATGGGTGGTGCTGACCTTTTGGAGTCAGCCCTCAGTGTGAACTTTATACATTGTTGCAGGCTGGTTCTGAGCAACCACATTCTCTTTGCATGTCAGTCGTGCTGATTCATCCATCATAGCCCTGCACCGCAGCCTGCTTGGGCGCTTTGGGCTGTACCTCTGGAGACACAGGGAGCTTGCGTGCAGGTGATGGACACGGCTCTTGTCAGTGGAGACAGTTGCAGCTTTTGGTCCCAAGAGCACTTCCCTAGGCAGCTCCTCCACTTGTGCTTGGCTGGGGCATAAGGAATCTGGGACTTCACAGTAGCTGTGAATTCCTGACCCATCTTCCCTAGGGTGGGGTCTTGCTGAAAAGTCATAGGAAAAGGGACAGGGAGATGGGTTGGTCAGAGCGGCTACCAGCAACAGCTGGTGGTCACTGTCTGAGACCATCAAAAAAATTGTTCATGAGCAGTCTTGAGTTAAAGTGTGGATTTTCTTGTCTTGGAAGAGGCCCTCAAAGAAGCACAGAGCACAGAAGGGTTCTGGCCATACCTTGGGTATTCTAGTTTGTTTAGGGATCCCTGAAATCACAATTATTGGGGGTGAGGAATGAATGATGAAAGCACCTCTGCTTCCCCACTCAGGAGTCTGTTTTCCCTTTAAATATGGAATACAGATGTTGTGACAGTAATGCATGCAGCAATCAGAAGCATTTAATAACGTCTAGACACTAATCATGTTCTTATAATTCTTATACCCATTTTAACAATACTGACAAAGGCGTGCGAGACCAGTTTTAGCCAAGTATGTCTTAGTATTCAATTGAGGTAAGGATTTTTTTTTTCCCCATGAGTTGGAACTGGTTTTCCAGCACCACAATTTGGTCTTAGGATATCTGAAACATTCAGGCCTGTCCTACAATTTTGGCTTCTACAACAGTCTCCTCCTACAATAGTTTTGGCTGATTTTACAGATTTCTAATTCTGACATTCCAGGTGCTATCATTTTGCTGCTCCTTATACAGCATGCTACCTGGAACACTTGCTGCCTCCAAAAACGCTTACCTGCTCTATTATATGTCTTTTTTCTCTGAAGCAATGCCTGAACCTACCTACTAAAATGTGATTGGATGTGGGAAAACGGCTATACTACAAAGAAAGAAGTTTGATGATTTTAGAATTATAAATATTTTCTCCAGGGTGGCATAAAGTTGGGGCAAGCCATGAAGTAATTTACGTTATGACTGCTTGTCCAAAGATATTTCACAAGATTATCAAAATCTATCTCCACTTCAATCACGTGAGTCATTTTGCATGATCAAAAGGATGTAGTTTTTTTCATCTCATTCAGAAGTTAGTGCCCCCAACAGTATGATTGCCTATCAACACTGAATCATAGGACTGGAATGGACTTTAAGACATCTTCTTGGTTCCATTCCCTGCATTCAAGGCAAGATTAAATATTATCTAGACCACCCTTGGCAGATGATTGTCTAATCTGCTTTTAAAAATTTCCAATGATGGAGCTTTCACAATCTCTGTAGGCAATTTATTACAATGCTCACCTACCATGACAGAAAAGTTAACATATTGGGCATTAAATTAATACTGATTAATTAATTGATTAATTCTAATGGGGAATGTTTTCACTTCAACTACTATCTACTGCAGAAGGTAGGCTAACAAGGATAGGGGATGGAGAAAGGTCTTTTATTGTTGTCATCCATTCATCCTTATTTAATCAGCTATAATGAGACCTCCCCACCAACAGAAGGGTTTGTGACCACAGCCTGGGTAATAGGACCGTGATTTTTCCAGAGATTGAGGTGAGACTGATTGGTCTGTAGCTCCCCGAATCCTCCTTCTTCCTTTTTTTAAAGGTACACACTAATAACCTTAACCTCTATTTATTAGCAATTCCCAAACATAGTACACATACTAAGCATACAATGCTATGCTTACCAACCCTGATCAGGAAGGTGAACTTTCCCTGCTTGCCAGGCAAAATCAGTCTCATCTAATTCTGATTGCAACACATCATTGTCATACAGAGGATTCTAACAGCTAGGACCTTGGGTGGTGCTTCAAGGGGGGATTTTTCTTCTTCCATCAGGTCTTTCCTTTCTATTATTCTTGCTGCCCTTTCTTTTCTAGCTGGTCTCCTTTTTGGACCCCTGCTTTATAGTGAAACAGGAGTCCCATTTACTTATCCCTTATCCAATCATATTACAAAATAGTTCTTTGACCAATCCTAACATATCGCAAAATATTCCTTTAACCAATCATACCCAACCACCTTAACTAATTCACTCTAGTTATGCAACAGACAACTATCGAAGAACCAGACAGAAATCATTCAGATAAACAATAAAGAACTGGATACCATAAAGACCAAATAAGTGTAGATTTTAAAGTCACGACTCTTGACAAGTGATTCCTTTCTAGATAGAATATTATCAAATAAAGTTTTCTTCAAGCATCTTAAGATTTATTTGTATTATCTCGTTGTGATATATACAATTAAGGAAGTATCATCACCTTACCAGCCCTGATATTACATTGTCTTGAAGTATTTTCAGGAATGTGAAGCTGTGACTATCTGTTTCTTAGCTTATAGATGCTGTCTCCTCTCTTATGGCTGCTACTATTTAGTGCAAGAACAAGGCCTAAACTTAGCCAAAAAAGCAAGGCATCAGATCTTAGCGGAGGGATGAGCTCAGAGAACAGGTCACTGGACTTAGACTCAGGAGATGCGAAGCCAATCCCTGGATCAGCCAGATGTCCTGTCTGACCACTAAATCCCTCTGGGTACATCTACAGAGGGTTAGAAGACCCAGGGCACAGCTGTGGCTGGCCCCAATCAGCTAACTCCGGCTCCTGGGCTTAGACCGCAGGCCTAAAAATCCCTGTGTAGATGTTCAAGTTCAGGCTGGAGTCTGAACTCTGGGACCCTTTTCCCTTGTACAGCCCCAGAGACTGGGTTCTACCCTGAGTCTGAACAGCTACACAGTGATTTTTCATTTCTAGCATCTGACCTGGGGTCAACTGACCCTGGCCAGCCATAGAGTTTTATTATCCTTGCACACACATCCTGTTAGCCTCCGCACTCCCTTAATCCCCCACATGTCAAATGAGGATAATACTTTCCTACTTCTCCACGACTTGCCATGGGAGGTAGTATTTGAAAACTCTTAAGTCACTGGTCAATACTATCCTGATAAAATCTATGGCAACATTGTACGTTAACATGTAAGATTCCACTGTATGGTATTACTGAGACATATTCAAAGTCTGGCGATCACCCAAGCCAGTTCCTCAGAGACAAAAGGCAAGCTGACACCTCAGCCACAAGGAGGTAAGGTCAAATAGGCCATCACCTGCTAATGCTGATTCATCAGCAAGAAAAAAGGGCATGAGTGAAAAAATCTGTATCTTAAAAAGAAACAACTCAGGGTTCCCATCCATAGTGACTTTGTCTCCTAAACCCCAACTGGAGATGTTTCTCAAGAAGGGAAAGAAATATAAGAAACCAGAGTAGATGACCCAAATAATACCTCCCTTTCTCTCTGCCCATAACAACCATGGCATCTGAAGAAAAAAGGAAGAGGCACTGGCTTGGGGGGAAATTTCAGCTAGTAAGACTGTTAAAATATGGGGTGAGGAAAGACTTGACTTTGAGGTCACTCCAGTTTGCAAAACTGGACATCAGTTGCATTTACTTTTATTTTTCTTGTAGCCAGTTCTGACTTTTATACCTCATTTTTTATATTCACTTAAAATGTAATAAAATGACAGATTATGAGTTTATGTTGTCTAGGAGAGAGCTGAGCAATACAAGGCATATGTTTCTGGGGAAAATCTGGGACTGGTAGTTTCCTGGTGTTGCTCTATGGTATAATTCAAGAGTGGCTGGCTACAGCACTCATAGAACATAACTGGGAGTAACTTGCATACTGGAGGCTATGTGAGAGCAGATCAAGAGTAGTATTTCTCACAGCGAAGCAGTGTAAGACCCGTCTCATGTTAAAGAGCTGTTCATCAGCCCGAACAGTAATCTGGGTGTGAGACATTTCACACAGGAATTGCAAACACAAAATCCATCAATAACTGTGAAATGTTCAGATAATATTGTGCTGTGGGATGTAAAAGTACACAAATAGATAAAACAATGGGAAGGATAACTGCCAAGTTACACAGAACCTGTGAGCTCCTGCTGCAACACAGTCTTGCCTCAGTTCTTCCACACACCCCAATGTACCACATGGCTTAACACCCAAACCTTCTCTATGTAGAAATAGAAAATCATCAATTCAGATGGGCCTTTGGATGCATTTCTCCTAACAAGTTAATCCTCTGTAGATCAGACGCAGATAGGAACAATGATCATACAAGGTTAATTTCACAAGCCACCAGGGAGCTAAAATACCAGCTTTATATCTCTTGTTTTCATTTCATTCTAGGGTTCAGATTATGAATTTTGACATTTCAAGGCAAAACATGTCCAGCTTTCACTGTGTCATTTAAGTTTACAAAGCTTTTTTCTGTCTTCAATATGATACAGCTGGTTGAATATTCCTAAAGCAAAACAACTTTTATTAAATAGTACTGTAGAGGCAGCTACTTTTAGATTAGCCCATATCAACTCACAGTGGAACCCAGTAGCCACCTTGGCTGCACTGAAGGCATATTTCGACTCTCAGTAATCTGTTCATCTCTTTCATTTTTGAAGATGTGGTTGTAATCAGTCTGAAAGTAGCAGGAAATAGACCAGTTATTCACACACCAACCTCATCACAGACTTGGAGTTTAAAGAAACAGTCTGTAGAAAAAACATGAATGTGAAGAGGATGACTGCAACAACTTGGATCACACAATGAAAAACAAACCCAAGGTAATTTACCAAAGTTGGATAAAATTCAATACGTGTGAGATTTAACTACATATTACATTCTCATCATCGGCACAGAATAACAGTACTCTTCATATGACTATTTGATGTCCCTGCCCCATTTCATCATCCACGTTGTTAAGCAAAATCCACTACTGCAATGTTTTATAAGAGATCACTCCACAACACAAAGAAAAAGAGTTATATTGAGCACTAGGGAAAAGTTTGCTTAAAAATCAACTAAAGCTATATATCCATTGGAACACAGCAAACAACATACTGACAAGCTGACAATATTACATGGATATATGCAATGTCGGTTATTGCAGGAGTGTGTGGTGTCAAGTGTACCACGTGACAGGCCATTGTGATGTCAGAGGTGACTCAACCAATTGCTCCCACGGGCTATGTCTACACTACAAAAGCAAAGTCAACTTCATTAAGTTGACTTAATAAAGTCTACTTAAAGTCAACTTTATCGAGTCAACTTACTGAGTTCACACTTCTCTTAAGTCAACTTAACAAAGTTGGTTAAGTCGACTTAAGCAAGTGTCCTAATAAAAAATGTGTTGCTTACGTTGACTTTACTAAGTCAACTTAAGTAGGAACACATTATTACATAGGGCTTCTTAAGTCGACTTAGATGGCCACATTGCCCTAAGTCGACTTAATAAAGTTGACTTAATGCCTAAGTCGACTTAAAGAGTGAGAGTTATTAATTCAACTTAAGAAAGCCCTTAAATTGACTTGATGAACTCCAAATGGCTATGTCTACACTATAAAAGCAAAGTCGACTTTATTAAGTTGACTTAATAAAGTCTACTTAAAGTCAACTTTAAGTAGACCTTATTAAGTCGACTTAGTGAGTCCAGACTGCATTAAGTCTACTTTATAAAGTAAACTTTAAATGGATCCCCTGGCTTAAGTTGACGTTACATGGCACACTGCACTTAGTCGACTTTATTAAGTCAACTTTAAGGTCCACATTGCCTTAAGTTGACTTAATAAAGTTGACTTAACTGTAAAGTCGATTTTATAAGTGGAAGTTATAAAGTCGACTTTACCTGATGCTAAAGTTGACTTTATTGCCCTGCAATGTAGACAGAGCTTTGTTTAAGTCAACTTAAGGGCCCTTGAGTTGACTTAAACACACAGTGTAGATGTACCCAATGTGGCCAGGGCTTTGCTTAAGTCGACTTAAGCCTCCTTAAATTGATTTAAACCATAGTGTAGATATACCCAAGGATTGCTCCCAAGGAGGGAGCAAGGGGCAGTTGGTTGAGTCACCTCTGACATCACAATGGCCTGTCACATGGTACACCCAGCTATACCTTCTCTGCCCTCATCTCCTGCCCATGCCCCTCTTCACCACCCCACCTCCTGCCACCACCCACCCCTCCTCAGCCCCCATCTGCTGCCCAGCTCCCCCTTCACCACCATAGCACATCTTGGCTGCCGCCCTTCCCTTCACCGCCCCCAACTCCTGTGCCTGCTCCCAGCCACTCCTTCAACACCCCCATCTCCTGCCCCTGCTCCATTGTTCCTCTTCCCCCCCATATCCTATGCCCTCATCATTGCCCCCATTCCCCCAGCCCTCATTGTTCTGCCCCCATGTACTCCCTCTCTTCCCCCATCTTCTGCCCCTGCCTGCCTTCACCAGTCCAGCTCCTTCTCCTGCCCCCACCCTTTCTCTGCCCCAATCTCCTGTCTGTATCCCCATTCACCACCCTGGTACATCTTGGCTGCTGCTGTCCCCTTCACTGCCCCCATCTCCTGCCCCCACCTCCAGCCACACGTTCAACACCCCCCCACCTCTGTTCCATTGTTCCTCATCCCGCTCTCCATATCCCTTCCCCCCATGCCCTCACCCCTTACTTTCACTTGTGCCACACCCCCTACCCCATCCTTCCTTATCCCTCTGATGCATGTGGTGCTGAGAAGGTGTTGCACCCTACCTCCTGCTCCCCTCCCCTTCTGTGCCCCTGCCCCCCTTCACAGCTTTCAGCTGTTTCCAATATTTCACCTTGACTCTTCAGACAATTGTATGTGGTGCTCACTCAGGGAAGAAACCATGATTTTGCCATGTCATTTTTGATGGGTTACAGCTAGTTAGTTACTAATACTTCTGCATACTTTCCAGAAATCTTCAGGGAGAGTTCAGTAGCAACCTCTTCAACAAGTAAGTGAGGCCTGGACTGTACTACTTCATGCACAGAGTGGTAGGGTAGCATAACTGGGTCAGAAGCACAGACTATGCACAGAAATTAATTTTGCATAGCAATTATGATCTTACATGTGCTTTACTCTACTCTGAACTTGCTAAACTAATTAAATACCAGGACCACACATATAAAGTGTATCTTGAAGGGGTCCAGAAATTTAAAGTTCAGGAATAAAGAATGAGATAGTATCTCATTTAGGTACCATAAAATATTTGATTGGTTGCAGGGCATTGTGTTGCTATCAAGGGATTTTGACAAAAAAATTAATATTTAGGTTGGGTTTATCAACTGATGAAAACAAACTTATTACAGAAACCAGGAGCCACTCTGGTATGCAGCATGCTCAGACAAGAGATCCACTTTATGTGCAAAAGCCTGACCAGACCATCACAAAGACTGAAATAAATGGCAGAAACTGGTGGACACTTTACTGGTGGGTGCCCTATGGTAGATTATAAAGAAAGAAGAAAGAAAGCCAGTCTGGGACTGTACTCCACCTTGGGTGGAAGGCAGATTTTCAGGCTCTTGATGCAAAAGCTGAATAACTGGATTGGAGGGTAGAAGATCAAGTTCTCCATGTGTGAGGTAGGGAGTCTATGACTGAGTTTCCTGTCTCTGGGAAGCGAAAGAAAGAGGCTTTGGTAATGATCTTTCATAGCATGGACACTTATTCAAGCTAATCGCTATAGCTTAGTATTAATAAAAACAATATTCAGTTTTTGATTAAGAGACTCTTTGTTATACTTGGATAGTTAATTTTAAAGCCCAGTTTCATGATGTTCAGAACCAACATTCAATTCCAGCATCCTACCCCAATGTCTTACACAACTCAGCAATCTGTTCTATTGCAGCAGGGGGTTATCATGTCCATAGATTAGGGACAGCATTTTCTCCTATATTGCCTTACTGTGGTGTCCTCTAAACAATAACAGTCTGTAGAAAGGTATTGATCCTTGGTGTGTTTGAGTGTCCTTGGGCCCCTCTTTTAAATCTCTAGCCTACTGCAGAGTTGAGTGGCCAAATATCATGAGACAGAAGCCCTTTACCAGTGCTTTCTACTAGACGGAGCTTGTTCAGACGGAGAGGAAACCTAGAGTCAGGAAAAGAAGCTGGGAGGTATTCTATGCATCAGCCAAGTGAAAGTTTGGTGTAAGATCCTGGCAGGGAAAGGAGACAACAGTCCCAGCTTGTAAAGGCTTTAAGAAAGAAGTGATATTCAGAAGGAACTGGAGAGCATTGGGACAAAGTCTGGAATATTTGTATTTCAGTTGACATTATCTGTTGTGTCCTATTAACAAGCCAAATCCCTTGAAGGAAATGTTACTTGAACTGTGTCAATCTATGTCCATTTATTGGAAAGACCAAGAAGGGAGAAACTGAGTATCACTAGTCCTCTGGTAATAATGTGGACATTTCATATGAGTTCTCACTTTTTACTGGGCGTTAGCTGGTTTCTCAAGCCAGCAGTTAAAAAACAGACTTGGCCAAAGCAGTGGCTTAAAAATCTTTTTCTGTCCAGACAATGAGCACACCAGATCTCTTGCTGCATAGACTGTATTATTAACATAATCTCCTCCTAGTCCTTTGGCCTCTTTTCAGCTGCACATATCACTGCCTGAGATTTAGTGTCTTTCCAGTCAGAATCATGTAGAAGATGCATGAGCGTTATAGTAGGATCAGTTCTACAGATCTCCTTCTAATGCCAAGGAGATGTGGATCATCTTTAAAGGGCTGATCCAAAGCTTTTTGTAATAAATGGAATGATTCCCCCAGACTTCAGTGGGTTTCGGATCAAGTTTTATGGAACTACAAAATATGCTTATCAATGAATAATTAAGGAGAGACTTCTTCAAAGCATCTGACAAAATGGGATTTTCTCCCATGAAAGGTCATGCAATACATCAGTTTGTTAGTCTTTAAGTGCCATAGGACTCATTGCTTACATTGTTTTAAGTCATTTCTGAGTGGTGCAAGTGTTAGCACATGGGTGAAACTCTGAAGTGCCATGATTAAGACAACACAAGTGATTAAACACAAATACAGGATCTCCAAGGAGATAATATTACGGGCTAGATTCTCCAGTACCGTACAGCTACTTTGTACTGCACCCTCAGTTTACTGGCCCTTCAACTGTTAAATGGATTAATACCTATGTCACTGTTATGTTGGGAGATTTGATGAAATTCATGGTTTTGAAGTGCTATGGAAACCTCAAACTATAAGTGCCACAGAATTGCAAAGACTATTTAGTATATAGAGGGCGCAACTTCAGCTGGTATAGATCAGCATAGCCCAAGAGAAGTCAAACAAACTATGCTGCTTTCCCCCAGCTTTTCCTTTTCTGCTAATATAATCCAGATGTGCTTTTTACTGTGGTGCTTTTTACTGCATCATATTCAGATGGTACCATTGTAGAACCAAATTTGAAAAGCTCAGAGATGCATCATGTACTTTTTGGATTACTAATCTCTCAAGAACCCAGTTCCTTTGTTCCCAACTTCATGCTGCTCTCTTCCTTTCTTTACTTCTCATTCTCAGTCACACATATGAATTTTTGAGCTTATTGCATTACTTTTCAAAATACATCAGAGTCAAAAAAACAACAGAAAAGCAATCCCACTACATCTAAGAAAATACCCATTTTCAATGTTTTTTGGTGTTCTGCTAGAAGAGACTATGACTGGGTCAGCAAACTAATTGAACTGAGTCCAAATAAAGTTTGCCTCATACAATCAGTGGGCAAGTTTAAAATGGTATTAAGCTATGCTATTCATTAGAATAATAGCAAGGAGTCTTGTGGCACTTTAAGGACCAACAGATTTATTTATCGCATGAGCTTTCGTGGGAGAAAATCCCACTTCATCAGACACTTTGAAGAGGGGGAACTTAGAAAATGGGATGAAAATAAATGCAGGGGAGTGTAAGGCATGGCATCAGGTCATACTGCGACAGCAAATCAGAGCATTTGTGAGGATTCAGACTTGAGGAAACAGCACACAGAGGAAGAGTGAAGTCAGATTACCTGTTATAATGTGAAAGAATTCATAGTCACTATTCAGTCCTGCTTTCACAGAATCTAATCTGCGTTTTAGTTCAATTTTGGCTGTTTCTCTTTGAAATCTTGATGTCCCATTGATTTTCTTGAGGACCATCATTAAGAAATCATCAATAGAGTGATTAGGAAGATGGAAGTGCTCAGCAACTGGTTTTTTGGTGCCCATTTATTCTTCTGCATAGGGACTGTCCTGTTGGTCCAATGTATCACGTGCAGGACATTCCCTACACAGACGAATAGATGGGCACAAAACTGACATAAAAAATCACAACACACACACACACAAAAACAAAGAAAAAGAAAGAAAGAAAAAACAGTTGCTGAGCACTTCCATCTTCCTAATCACTCTAATGGAATGAACATTCATGGAATGCCAGTTGCTACCTCTTTGTGTTCATATTTTGTGTTTTGCACTATCAGATCCACATAGCTATATATCTGATGGATCTTCCCCCACTCATCCCATGTGTAATTGTCTGTGATGGTACCTGGGGGTCCGTCTAGCTTTCCCTACGCAGCCCTCTTTAAATGGTGAAGAGGACTTTGTCAAAGGCATCTGCACCAGGGTGAGTTTTTACTCTAAATACTATGCTATTGGGATAGGAGGTTCATTCATATTGCTTATTGTGCTTGATTGAAGGATCAATGTTGTAACAAAGTACAGTTTAGATCTACCAGGAAAATAATGCCAAGTTCCAAAGAGGCAGCTGTGTTAGTCTAGTTCAGAAAAACAAGCAAGGAGTCCTATGGCACTTAAAGACTAAAAAAATTATTTTTCACATGAGCTTTCGTGGGAGAAAATCCCATTTTGTCAGATGCTTTGAAGATGGAGGAACTTACTGTGACCCGGGCCTCCTGGGATAACCTTCTGAATGTGCCAAAATCAGGGCAAGCTGCAAAACCAGGGGCCAAACCCCCAAACCACTGACAGTTGGTACTTAAACCAGTCTCCCAGTCAGTAACAAAACATGCTTCTGATTCCACACTCTGGTCATCACCAAGCATAACAAAAGAGAAGCAGCCCCCTTGCAGCAGATCAGTTCCTATGGTCCCCTCTAGCCACTGGGTGTCTTAAAGAAAGAGGTTCTCCAGACCCCAAAGAGCCAGCCACATCACCAAGAACAATATAGGCTTGGATCTTACCCAAAACACCATGCTGCCAGCCAAGCCTTTAGTAACTACAACTAAAGGTTTAATACAAAAGGAAAACAAACAAAATATGAGAGATGTTAAAGGAATGTTAAAAGAGATGTTAAAGCAGCAGCAGCTGGGTGGGCCTCAGTCCTTTGTTCAGTCCCAGAAGAAAAGTTCCAGAGGCAGGTGTTGGTTGCACACAGACTGAAGACTAAAGACAAAATGGAGAATGGCTGTGGGCTCTTATCTCAGAGTCCTTGCCAGATCAAAATGTACGTGGGCCACGTGGTCGGTCTGGGTAACCAGTCAAACAGGTTTCCTCTTTGGGCCCACTGTAGCGGGGAGCACCCTCCTGATGGGCCATTAACAGAATAATAGTTTGCAGAGGCGAAGTCTGGGATTGCCTCAGCTCAAACAACTTGGAACATACATAAAACAAATAAGATTCCAATACAAATATGATACCTACCTATATATCATATAATCATTCCTAGCAGATTACAGTCTTTCTATTGATACCAAACATGGCATATCACATATGGATTATTGCAAATATGAAATATTAATATGAAAAATAAACATAAACAGTCTCCTAGACCCAGATAGCATCACACTTACAAAATGGGCATTTATTCTCTTCCCATTCTATAAGTTGTCCCATCTTCAAAGTGTCTGATGAAATGGAATTTTCTTCCACAAAAGCTCATGCAATAAATAAATTTGTTAGTCTTGAAGTTGTCCTTAAGTGCCACAGGATTCCAGCTCATTTTTTCAGGAAAATAATGTATATAACTTACAAAATACACCTATGATTCATGGAGATACTTAAAGACAACAAGACCTTGTGACAATTCCAAGTCCACTATTATACGGTTGAACATCACTGCCTAATTTTGGAGCCCACTGAGTTATACACTCGCCGGATAACAGCTTTTCAAACTCTGGTTCTACTACTGGCAACATGTTTAATAGGTACAATGGAGCAGTTGTACCCTTGTTAAAATCAATGGTGTGGACACTGAGAAAACGCAGTACATTCAGAATTTATTAGTGAACTGACTCCAGTAATCTATGTATGAAGTTTATTGCAGCATTCTTTAGAGCTTCCTCCCCTACACCCACTCCCCCCATGACAATATTAAGAACTTCACTGATGGATTCAGATTTTTCAGGTAACAGATTAACCTTTATTGCTATATAATCTGTTAATCGAAAAAAAATTAAAAGCTTGGGTAATAAGTACATAATACAGAAAAAAATAATAAAGCCACTCAAATTTTTTATTCTTCAATTTTCATTTTTTTCAAGCCAAAATTATTTTTCCCCCATTTTATTTTTAGGTGGTTTTTAAAAAACCCCTCTGTTGTTTGTTTTCTGAAAATACGGCTAGCTAAATATGAAAAAAAGTCAAAACAAAGTCAAACCATTTCATTAGAAAAATATCAAACTGAAATGTTTTGACTTTTTTTAAAAAAGAGAATTCAGATGACACTATTCATCAAAATTGACCTGAATTCACAAATTGTATTGGTCAACTCCAAACTGTTTTTTTTCACCAAATAAATTATTTATCTAAAAAATTCTGCCCAGCTGCAGTGCAGAGGTCCTTCTATTAATCTACCTTTCATCTAATAAGCTTGAAATGCTCTACAAAGGTAAGTCCCAATTAATGTCCTGTTTTTTCGTTTGTGACAGGCTAGGAAGCTGCAACCTACTCCATCAACTATGGACAATGCTATTGTGATCCATACACAACACTTCAAGATCAGACAATTGCAGTGCACTCTCTGGTAACTACAACAACTTTTGAAAGCCGTTCAAGAACTTGCTATGGTGCAAAACACAGTGAACTTCTACTACTACAAAAAAAAGTCCCACAACAACAACAACCAGTACATTTCACTCCATATGCGCTACACTGGTGCCCTGCCTTTTATTTTTCATGTAATGTTGAAGTTGAAGGTTTTGACTTAATTCAAGGGCTTTTTCAGATGGACCAGAAAATGGCCTCTTCCCCCTCAAGCACATGAGATGAAAAACTTCTGTTTCTCTACAGCAACTCTACACCAGTAACAACGAACCTGGTAGCTGGAGCACTCTGTGGTATCCTTTAGAATTATACAGTTTTGTCCTATAGTGTATTTGCTACAGACCTGTCATGGCTTTAGCAGATTTCTTAGTTCCATATGTCCTACATCTTTCCATTTTTTACCAAATTGCCCTCCACGCTACACTGTTGCTAGCCTATCATGTATCACCACACTCTCCTTGGCTTCTAGCTGTATTAATTAAAGTTTCATTTTACTCATGAGAGATCATTCCACATTTAGCAACCATTTTCAATATGATAATTTATAATATCACTTTACACAAGGTAGTAATCTATTTTTTTTAAAAAATTCAACATCATGGACCTTAGAGACCACCAAATAATATTTTTCTTTAAAGGATATTAGAAAACCAGGTGTTAGCACCATCAGCACTTCTTGTAAGTTTGTATTTTACATCAGGAAGCCATTTACTGAATAACTCTTCTGTGAATGTGTACAGTATTGTATGATGACTTTAAAATACAGACGTAAAGGAATTTGAAAAAAAAAATCAAAGAAATCTGCATTTTACAAGAAAATGTGAGTACTGGTATCGCAATTCATTTCTTCCACCTCTCACTCCAGCTCTCTTTCCCACATAATTTCAGGCTGAAAAATATACACCATTTTTTCAAAACTTTCATCTTACTGTTTCCTTGCAGTTGAAATTGTCATGTTCAACAGTCACAGTGAAGTACATATGTGATAACTGTTACGGAGAGCAAAGGATCATACAATGCACATAAGGGGCTACTAAGACAGTAGCAAGGAAGGGTAAACAAATGAAATAAATCTGTGCTAGCTAGAGAATGGTCTTCATTTCCCGGCTCTGGTCAGATGACATGGGTCAGGATTACAGAAAGTTTTCCTCTTTCACATGATGGGGTTGCTATCTACTGAGTCCAGTGGTTACTGTTAAATCTTTAAAGAAATATTAAATGCAAATAACAACCACCTTTTCTCATATAGAGTTTTCATCAGTAGAGCTCATAAAACATATCAACTGAACCCATACACAAAAAGTACTATGGCCAATTAATAAAAATTTGCAAATATCAAGGTCTAGAATGAAGTCACTCAAACCCCAACACATAAAAGAATTGTTCTGCTTTTTATTGATAGTGGTTACAGTATAATTTGATGGCCCCAGAACTTTCCTAATCTCTGGGCCCCCTTCCTGTATTGTCCAGGCCTCCTTCATGCATGTACGTGCCCAATTTTCTTACATGTAAAACCCCATGTGCAGACCCTTGAAAAATTAAATAACCAAATGCAGATTTGGATGCCCAACTTCACAACTCCACCTATGACAATTTTGTACTATATAATTAACTACATCCCCACATGCTCAGAGTGCAAACAGCAAGATGCTGCTCCAATTTTCCAGCTCTGGGTCAAAAAGAAAAGACACCAGGAAAAGAAAAAAGGGGAGAAAAGAAAAACGATTTTATAATTTCTTCATTTCTCCCCCATCCTGCTCCAGCCACATGGGAAAGTTTAATATCCCACTGGTGCCACAGCCTCTCACAGCAGTAAGTGGTTACTGTGCAAAATGCAATCCAGGTGCTCTCAAGAGGTTGTGGTGACGTTTTGGGATTTTTAATTCCGTTTCTTTAAAAGATAAAAATGAATGGCACAAGGTTATAAAAGTTAAAATGTTAGATATGTGACATCGCCTACAGGAGACATAAAGACCATTTATAAGGTCCCAACACCTCATTTCACCATGTTGCTGCAACTGACTGGTTCAGTACAGTTCTTTCGGCTAGTGTTCAAGAGCAGAGCTGATGAGCGTCCTCAAAACTCTTCACTGACGAAGCCCACACATAAAGCTGGAGACTTGTCAAGCTGAACCTTTTTCTTTCTTTTATTTTTTTCTTTTAGCCTTTTTGCATTGGTGCCAGAAATGACTATTAAAAAACCCCACAGCCTTCCTGACACACAGCTTACTTTTTGTGCCCCAGCTTCCCTTTGCCAAGCATTCACGGAGTCCTCTATCCCGTTGCCAAGAGCTAAAGGCCTGCTGAAAATCCAGAGCAACCTAAAACCACACTTCAAAGCTACACAAGCTTCTGTAAATCCAGCAGCTTCTCAGATATTTAATTGGGATTTTCCCCCCACTTTAATCTTTCGTTATTGTTTACCAGATTAAAAAAAACAACATGTTGATCTGTTACTGCTCTGCATGCAATACATGGACAAAATCCTTAACTGAAACTATGTCTCCACTATCTCATCATGAGTTCAAATAATTCCATTTACCCATAAACGCTCAAGGAATGAAACAGGTAGTTCCCTGACTGTACACCTTCATGGAGGGAATGCTACCTCTCCAGCACCCATCCCTATGTTTCCTGTGGTCTTTGTGAAAAGTACCATACAGAAGCCATCTATATCTGCAGATGAGGGCATGAAGACAGAATAAGCACTTTCCATGAACTGTTACCCAACTGATGCCAGCGGGAATTCATGGATTTTTAAACTCAGAAGGGATTATTAGATCATCCAGTCTAACCTCCTCTGTAACACAGACCAGAGAATTTCACCCAGTTACTCCTGCACTGAGGCCTATAACTTGTATTGGATTAAATTTCTCACAGAAGGTAATACCCACGTGGCAGTATTTGTACTAGTTGGGACCACACTTATCCATGGGACCCCTACCTCGAAAAAGTTGACGAGCCCTGGTGTAGTGGATCTAACAAAGTTGCAATGACTTGGAATCAGAAGCAGCCGGGTAAGAACGGATGCAAAAGAAGCCAATCTTCTGCATAGATGGTAGGCTCAGGAGTTCCTCATCAGCTCAGTCCTCCCTCTTCCCCCCCCCACTGGTTCTCAGTCCCACTATCTAGTCTCTTGTTACTAGTCTGTCTCACCCAGAGATATCCCGTACACATTGATTGTGGGAGGGAGGAGCAGAGTGAGTGCAATGGCTTCAGCATGTTACTGAGCATGCTCAGTCTGTATGAACATGCTCAGTACAAACCAACCAGCAAATCTGGTGGGTACACAGGATCTTTGCATGCCCCCTACTACACATTTCCTCATCTCTTCCACGAACCTCATCTCCCTGTCTCTTTTACTCTCCCCATGCACTGCCAGCCTCCAGTCCTAGATTTCTTCTTCTCCCCACCACCAAAGATTGTTGTCCAAAATCTATTTCCTTAACATCACTGCTTTCTCCACACATCTGACTTTGTTCCTTCTGCATCTGAATCAAGCAGGTTCTTCCTCCATGTTGCCAGGGCCTAGCACAGGAGAGTCACTGAGATTGCAGGAGATTAGTTCCTTGCACTCAGTTCCAAAGCTTGGAACTGACTGGAACCTCAGCAGCCCAGAGCCACAACTAGAGCATCCAATTATGGATGGATGTGTTCCTGGAGGTTTCATCATAATGAGATAATTTTTAATTCCTGGAGACTCCAGGACAATCCTGGAGAGTTGGCAATCCTAAATCTGACTCAGTTCTGAGCTGAGACAAGTGCAGTGGACCAGAAATTTTGGCTCATTTTATTGCTAAAGATTTAAGGAATCTGAGCTTGTATAAATTGCATGCTTTCAAAGGCATGTAACTCAGACAGATCTGAACACATGTCCACCGGGATTGCAAAAGGCACAAGTCCTTGCCGCAAAGCGTGAGAGCACTAGATCTTTTTCAAAGCAAAGGTCACTCAAATTTTTAAAAAAATGGGCAAAACACCTTATTTTCCCTTAGCCTGGTTTTCAAAATGGCTCACCCCTTTTGACAGACATTTTCCAGAATGATCCCCACGCCAAGCAAGGAAAATTTCACCCCAAATTCAGTCCAAATTATAAACTAGTAAAAAGGGGGTCTTATAATGGGATGTGTTTGGCAACCTTAAAAATAGGCACTGCTACCAACCCCACCTATAATCAGCTGTAGTTCTGGGAATCCCAACCACATTGCCTGGAATTTTTAAGATCTCTGATTTAGATGCAGTGTCATATTCTCTGGATAGCAATCTATAATGGTCAAAGGATTGAAGGACTAAAAGTATTTTGGTTTTGGGTTTGGTTTGGGTTTTTTTTTTTGTTTTTTGGTTTTTGTTTTTTTGTGCCTCGGTTATGCCAGGTAGAAAGTGAAGGACTTCTAGGTTAAGAGTTCTTGAACTTAATACACAATGAAGCTAGGGAGAAATCCTGGCCAGAGCGAAGTCAACGAGTGTTTCCTCATGTATTGTAACCAGGATTTCACCCTTAAATCATATTAAATAGTTTCCACTGTCCTGAGTAAACTCACAAACTACTCCATTGCATGTGGATTAAATCCTTTAAAATTGAAGGAAAAAAAAAACCTTTTGAGAAAACAAAATACTGTAAATAACAAAGACTCCTCAAGTTGCCAGGATGTGCTTGTTTGTTTTGTTTTTGTTGTGGGAGCACTGAGGCTGGACTTCTCAAAGCCGCCAAAAGAATAGGAAAGCCTATATTTTTGGCAGTAAAAGTATGCAAAAGCATAAGAGGGCTGTGAAAACTTCAGCTATATTTGTGCACTCAATGATTCATTTTGGTAATTGAATTACAGAATGCAACAACGTTGGTCACAAATAGCCAATGTTGTTTGATGTTTCTAGACACTGTAGTCTGTGTGAACTATGATCAAAAAGTTAATCTTAATTATAGCAAGGTATAATTGAAGCTAGAGAAGTTAAAACTGGAAATAAAGCACATATTTTCATAATGGATGTAATTAACTAGTAGAGTTGATTGACCTCTGCTTAAAATTCTTAAATGAAGACTGAATGGACTTTTGTGCTTTTAGTTAAAGTAAAGGTTACTGGGCTTGAAGAAAAAATTAATATATGAGATATCATGTCCTCTCTCAGGCACGAAGTCAGATTTGTCAATTATAATAGTCCCTTTTAACGCTGAAGGAATGCTCCCAGGTATTCTTTTGGAAGTATTAGTAGATTTTAAATAATAAGCTCAATAGATTTTGCTTCTTTTCTGCTTGTGTGGTTATTTTTTCACAAATCTTCTAGGAACTAAGTTTACTATCAGTGTTCGCATAAAGAACTGATTTTAGAGGGCAAAAACACTGAAAGTGAACTCATAATTCCTGAGCACAGGTATTTGTCCTGTAAACCTGATTGTAACAGTTATGATATTACAAGAATATGATATCCACATGATCATATGCACAGTCAAAAATTAACCAAAGCTGCTCAAATCTTTCAATGCGAGCTACCCAGTAAACCTCTTGCAAAGTATATACATGAACATAAATTAGGTCATAAATAGTTTTGAAATATGAATACTGTCAATCAGTTTATGAACCATTCACAAAAAAGCTCTTGTCAAGAAAGAGAATCACATTCAAAGTTCAGGAATGGTCCAAATACATGCATCACTTTTATCATGGAACTTGTTTTCTGAACCATTTTATGGAATTTAATGAAGAATTATAGCCCTGCACGAGAATGCTGTAATATGCCAAAAGAAGTGTTTTAAAAGGTTAACAGTCTCCATTGAATTCTACCGGTTTCTAAAGTGATTTCTAGAGACCCCCTTATTGGCTTTATTCCTGTTTTCTTCTGTTCTATCATACATGACTTTTTCCATGTGGAATTAATAAGGATTTTTGTTTAAGACATTTTCAGGAAACATTTCCAACAGAGTCTTTGTGGTAAGCAATGAGATTACTCTAATTAGGTTAGAGCATTTGCACTGGCCCAACACTACCCACAAACAGGGGGTACAAGTATGGAGCTCAAGTTGCTTGATGCTTTGTGGCCAGCATAAGGTCAGCTTTTTTATGGCAGCAATAAACTTAGCTCTTAGCATGTGGCCTCATGTTAACTATTCCTATAAAAAAACAATAATCCCTCCCATTTTTAACATTTGCAGCCAGTAGGCAACCTGAGTAAACAACCTGGGGTGTGACCCCTTTGGAAGGATTTCAGCAATGAGAGAGCATGCAAAGTGGTTAGATCAGAAGACTGTAATGTAAGGACCTCTTGATGCCAACTGGCAGCACAGGGATATGTAAATATTAGAGATCTGTGAGTATGGTATTCACGCTCTAGTTCAACAAAGTGTCTTGTAAGGTTTCCATTGACAGCCTGTGTCACACAGTCACCATAACTTTTCGGAAATCTGGGTGTGGATAATATATAAGGAGATATGTGTACATATTGGAAATGGTGCTCTTAAGGCCTTGCTGTTGAAAGCAATTCCTCCAGAGGTAGCATGCCTGGAAACAAACTCCATCAGACAGGCAGCAAAAGACATTTAGCTCATTAGCTGATCATTGTGTATTAATTGTATAGAGAAGAAAAGCACTTACAGCTACAGGAAGAGGAAGAAAAGGAGACCACAGTTCAAACCCAAACTGTCAAGTTCATGTATACATGAATAATATGCCAATAAAGAGGAAGAAGTACAGCCTATGACCTCTACAAGAAGTGTGGGTGAAAAAATCTCCTAAAGATGTTGAGAAGTTAATCTAACTACTTATTAACTCACTCAGTCATTAGAGCTCTGAATGCATTGATGGAAAAGCGAGAACATTTCTCCTCAAAGATCCACTCAGTATGTCTTTTGGAGCCATGTTTTATACTCCAAGGCTATGTCTACACTTAGATTGTTAAGTTGAATTAACTTAAATCAAACTAATTAAATTGAACTAAATCATTAAATCAAATTATGTTAAATTGAATTAACATGGCTTCACTAGAAACCCATATCAAACTAGCATGTCCATGGACATGACTTGCTAGTTCGATTTAGCAGAGGGGTGCCATGGGAGTTGTGGCAATGTGGCCCCCAAGCAGGGTCTTACCTCCACCCAATATATAGAAAGAGGAAGCCACCTGGGGAGGAAGAAGAGCAAAAATTGTTAATTCGAACTAATGGTTAGTTCAAATTATCATGGCTACACTGGGTTAAATCAAACTAATAAGTTCTATTTAACTGTCATTTCAAATTTAAGGGAGGTTTTATAATTTTGAAATGACCTTTTCTTATTTCAAATTGAGGAAGGTCCTTATTTTGACCCAAGGAAAGCTAGTGTAGCCATGAAATACCTTAAATCGAATTAATCAACATAAGTTTAATTTAAAGTGTAAGTGAAGACATAGCCCAAGTTCAAATACACTGAGATCTGGATTTCAACTGAATGAAGATTCAAATTTTTTCCCTGTCACACACAAATGGTATGCCTACACAGGAGGATTAAGTCAACTTAACCAGGCTTACATCAACCTAAGCAACTCCATGGCCACATTTGGAAGTCATTAAGTCGACTTCAGCACTTGCTTAAGTTGACTTAATAACTCTCACTGTTTAAGCCAACTTTAAGAGTTAAGTTTACTTTAGTAAGTTGACTTAACAAAATTCAGCCATTAAAGTTGACTTTAAAAGAGTTGACTTAAGGCAGGAGAGCCATTTAAAGTCAATTTTATTAAGCCAGGGGACCCATTTAAAGTTGACTTCATTATTTTTTAAATGGGTCCCCTGATTTAAGTCAACTTTAAAAAGTGAACTTAAACAAATGGAGCCTTTCTAAGTTGACCTTATTAAGTTGACATACCTCTACCCTCTAATGTAGACAGAGCCAAAGATGTTGTTAATAAATATTGTGACAGACTAGACACATGATGTAGCCTTGGTTGCAGCACAGATCATGTTCAAAAATTAGTTCTTTACCTAAGCTGCCAGAATACTGGCTAGTTGCCACCTCTCCTCTTCTGAACTCAAAGAAAAAACTCAGTTTAAACATCATATTGGGAGGAGAAACTACAACTTTATGTACAAATTCCAGCATAATCCAGGGCCTTTTAAGCACTCAGTAAAGCAAAAGTCAGAGGCTTTTTTTTAAAGGTGTCTTGTGGAACTTTTAAACACAAAGGGTATGTCCACACGTCTTTTTTATTTTTAAATAACACTGGTTATTTCAAAATAAAAAAGATTAGGTCCACACAACATTTTCTTATTTCGAAATGACGGGCTCCATTGTTTCGAAACAAGATCCGTCTTTTTGAAACAGCTTAAACCTGGCTAGTTTTGAAACAGTTGTTATTTCAAAATGGTGGTTTCGAAATAACACCGTGCAGACACATTATTTTGAAACAACCATCATTTTGAAATAACGTGTTGGACTTTTCTCCCTGGGTGCATGGCACCCTGGGAGGAAGCCCCACCCTGCCCTCAGCACCCTGGCCAGGGTGCTAAGGGGAGGTGCAGGGGCCACACTAGGCAGTCCCTGAGGGGTGGCCCGGAGCCCCTGCGGCTCACCCTGCCACCCACTCCCTGGGGCTGCAAACCCGGCAGGGTGCCCAGAGCCGCTGTGGCTCACCCTGCCACCGGCTCCCATGGGAGCTGCAGTCCTATGCCGCCGCTCCCCAAGCCACTTGCTCCGTTGTGGGGGTGGTAAAGCAAGTGGCTTGGGGAGCTGCGGCACACCCCCAGGCTCCCGGCTTGCAGCTCCTGCTGCAAGCCGCCGTGGTCCCCCCTGTCTCCCCACCCTGGTTGCTTTTTCCCCTGCCTGGCTCTCTAGGTGAGAGCCAGGCAGGGAATTGGGTGGCAACATGGCCCTACCAGGGGCCATGTTGCCATACCTCCCAGGCTGCCCCTCTCAGGGAATCAAAATAGCTTGTCCATACACAGGGCATGCTATTTCGATTAGAGGGGCCTGACTTATTTTGAATTTTTTTTTAATTTGAAATAAGTCATTTCAAAATAAGCTTTTATTTCAAAATAAGTCATTTTGAAATGACTTATCTTGAAATAAAACTTTATGTGTGGACATAGCCTAAAAGTGCCACAGGACTCCTTATTTGTTTTGCTGAACTAGACTATCATGGCTATCCCTTTGGTACTTGTCAACATGCAAGTGGTACTTAAGAAAGCTAAACTACAACTATAATTGTTTTTAATCTCAGTTTTGGATACAAACAACAAATAATCCCAGGTAAATTATTTTTGAAAATCCTCTCCTTCCACTTATAAACCACAGCCTGTTGATCCCTTTAGCAGCTTTTACTGTTTACTTTCCTGGCCTCTCAGTCCTGGTAAGTTCGGTTCCGAAAATGGACCTCTTCTTTTGGGGTAGTGCCCCCGCCTCAGGTTCTACTTGAGGGCATGAGAAGGAGAACACAAATGAGAAGTGAGAGTTCCCAAAATGTCCTAGAGTTCTAATGGAAGCTCAGTTCTTACATCAGCTATCTCATCTATGGTCTATATACCTCAGAGCATAAAAAAAGAAATAGCTAAAAGCTAACAGAATTTAATCTAATAAAAGATATTACCTCACCCACCTGTCTTTCTAGAGACCCATTTTTAAAGTTTGTTCTTCTAGAAATATTTCTTTTGCTCTCTACTTCCTGTGCTCTCATTATGATCCAATCTGTAAATAAGGTAGCTGCCATTAAAGTAGTTTTCAGCACCTTAAAAAGTCCATTAACAGTTAAGGTTAGTAATCCCTCTAGGCTTGAGTTCATTCCTCAAGAGCTATAACTTCAGAAACAAACCATTTTTACAGAGCCTGCCAAACAAAATCAGAAGGTGGTCAGGTGGTTGTGCAGCCACTTATGCAGATAATGTTCAGCTGAGTAATTCAGATCTATATATGGGCTCAAATTTCAACATCTACCAAGTTTTGAGTTCCTTGAGACTGCTGACTGTGCCTATCTTCTGTTCTACTCCTTTAGGCACTCAGTCTCCCTGGATACATGTTCACTTCAGATTTAATTCAAGTTATCTACACTTGACCTCCTCTCCTTATGTTAGCTTAGTTCAAGTGACAGCAGCCATACTGAGAAATAGCATTCAAGTTGCTGTGTCCCACAGGCACTGTGTTCACTTATATGTGTGATAAGACTTGCAGGGGAATATCCACTGCTTTTTAGTACTGAAGGTAGCTGAGCTACTCTGTAAACTGTTTCCCAGCAAATTGTGGGAGAACTTTTTTGGGCAGTGTCAGGACAATTGCGGGAAGGCATTGGACAACTAATGGCACTCAAGTGCTGCTAGTTAGTGTCCATGTTGCAGAGTGGTTGCGTGAGCAGCTAGAATGAGTTGTGTTCATTTGAATTTTAGATTCCCCCCTCCCCCCCCCGGCCAGCCAGCTCAAGTTAATAGCCCCACCACAGCACTATATGAGGTAATTTTCACTTGCAGAAGGGTACCTCATCAATCATATGGAGAAAATGCATATCTAATGCCTTCCTCAGCTGATTGCCAATGTGGAGGGGCCATTCCAGGTCTTGTTAGCCTAACCCTCTGGCCATAACACTATCTGTCTACACATCTCTTTTATTTCGAAATAACACTGGTCCGAATGGCCTTATTTCGAAATAACCATTTCAAAATAACAGCCATTTCAATAGCAGGCTTTCTCTTAATTCGAATTAACATTTTCTTAATTTGAATTAACTTATTTTGAAATAAGGACTTTATTTCAAAATACTTATTTCAAAATAATGTGTGTGTAGACATAGCCTATGACAACATATACCTTGGAATTATTTATTGACCCAGATGCTCTGGCCTTTCCTGACATCCCTGTAATACTGGGTGTAGTAAAGATGCCCCCTAGACCGATGTGATTGATGAAAAAGCACTTTTAGAGTCTTGACGATGTCACTAAAACCTGCGATGAGTTTAATACTAAGCAATGGTTTCTGCAAATGCATGATACCTCTGTTCTGTATGTTACGGAAGGTGATTTTAAGTGTATAACTTTTGTTTTGTCCTTTTCTTTATGTATTGTGATAGTCTGTACTGAAAATAAAAAATTAATAAAAAAAAACAAAAAAGCACCACAACTGTTACCCCAATCAAGTTAGTTCAAGCTAAGACCTTCTAATGTATATAGACCTGTATTCATAGGAGCTTTAACACTAAGAACAAGCACTCTGTACTTCATGATCACAGGCTCCTGGCTCGTCTTGGCTTCCTCACGTCTTTTCATTTATTTATATTTTCAAGAAAATCTGGGAGAGGTGTCTTCCCCTCCTCTGCTGCTGCTCAAGGCAGGGTCTAAAGCACAAACATCTTGCCACTCAGCCATATGAATTTCTTGGTTTAGAACAGGGGTCAGTAACATTTTCTGGCCCCTGTGCCAGCCCCACCACCTCGAACCCTTAGAAGGTGCTATGGACAAGGCCAGAAAGGTGCCAGGGACAGCACCAGAAAGGGACAGCAGCCACACACGCCTTGTCCCTGCTTTCTACACCCCCCAGTTGAGGAATGGGGCCAGCAGGGGACCGGAACCATGTGCCAGGGGCAGCAGGTAGAACAGTCAGAGTGCTGCAGGGCCAGGAGCCCCGCGTGCCATTGTGCATAGGCCCACGTGCCAGGTTTAGTATGTGTAGTAGGGGGTTGCTGACTGCTTGTTTAGGGAAAGGTAGATGGCAAAACATGCTCCAGTAGCTTCTCAGTTTATATTTTCCTGTTTTTTCCAAAGAGGGATGGGATTAGGGTGTAGACCCCAATACTCCTGATATCAACCCAGGCCACTTCTCTCCGGTTTCTTTACCCAAACATGCTCCTAGCTTCCCTTCACTTTTGGTTCCAACAGCATTTACCCCTACTTGGAAACTGACCTCACTCAATGACAGTGTAGCTCTTCTCTTTTGACCCCTCTGCCTTGAAAAAATATCATTAATCAAAGTGGATTGGGGTCAGTGGGTGGAAAGCCACAGTTTTTCTACCAGATTGTTTACAATACAGGGGAAGAGGATAGTAAAAACTATGTTTATACAGCATGCAGCACAATAGACTCCCAAACATAAAATCTGGGCCTTTGAGTACCTAAATAATATTGTTACAGCATCAGCAAGTGGTGTTGTTAAACACAGTCTTTCAGGTTTTCTTCAAGTGCAAACCTACGTTCATGCTTGGGAAGACATGTTGTGGTATTTAGAGTTTGTTATGCAAGGTTCTGTGTAAAGGCAGTGGCCCTTGAAAAGAGAACCATGTAAACAGCAGAAGAGCTTCTTCTATGACTTAGGCTGTGATTAGTCAAAACTGAGGCAGAGTAGCTTCCTGAGATCAGTGCACTGTTGCTGGGCTAAGATTCCTACACAAAGTTGGTGGCCTACCTGGGTGTAGGACAGGTGGCTTTATGTTTTACATTTAGAATATACCCAGACACTGCACAACTGAAAGATCCTGGACATCTGCTGCTGCTGAGAAGCAGGGTGACTCAGGTGTCAAAATGAGGCACTGTCAGAAGAGACACCACAATATATTGGTTTGCTACTTAGACAGTGTGGCCTACTTGATTGAAAACAACAAGGAGTTGTGTGGCACTTTAAGACTAACATTTATTTTTTGCATGGGCTTTCGTGGGAGAAGATCCCACTTCCTCAGATGCTTCGAAGATGGGTGAACTTACAGAAAGGAATGAAGCTAAATGTAAGGGGGTGTAAAACATAGGATCAGGTCATAAAGTAACAGCAAATCAGAGCAGTTTTCAGGCTCAAACCATGGGAAGCCTGAAGTCAAATTACCCTTTGTAATGGAAAAGAACCCATAGTCTTGATTAAGTCCTACTTTTACAGAATTTAGCTTGCATATTAATTCGAGTTCAGCTGTTTCTCTCTGAAGTCTTGATGTCCCGGCTATATCCCTAACAACAGTCATTAACAAATCAGTCATCGAGTGATTAGGAAGATGGAAGTGCTCAGCAACCGGTTTCTTTGTTCTTTGATATCAGCTCTATGTTCATTTATTCTTTTGCACAGGGATCATCCTGTTTGTCCAATATATAAGGTGTTGGGGCATTTCTTGCATGTGATGGCATAGACCACGTTAGTAGATGAGCAGGTAAATGAGCCTTTGATGGAGTAGCAGGCTTGATTAGGACCCATGATGGTGTCTGTTGTGCAGATATGTGGGCAGATTTGGCAGCATGGTTTGTTGCAGGGGTGTGTGCCTGCTTCAATGTTCCTGTTGTTAGATCTGTAGCTGCTAGTGAGTAACTGTTTAAGATTAGGGGGCTGCCTATAAGCAAGGAGTGGTCTGTCTCCTAATGCTTGACAGAGAGAGGGATGATCTTTTAGAATAGGCTGTAGGTCCTTAATGACTTGATTGAACACTGGGACTCAAAGTTATGAGACTGGCTACTTTGTTACTGGGTCTGCCACTCGTCTGCTGGGTGATCTTTGGCAAGTCACTGCACCTGTGCACCCCAGTTTTCCCATCTGGGAAACATGGAGAATGATACTAAACTTCTTTGTAAAATACTTTATTTATAAATGAAAAGGCCAAGGAAAGCCAGCCACAGTTACTTCTTAATAAAAATAAAGGGTACTTTATTAAGATTATTAATGTTAATTTGCTATAGCACCTTTCACAGATAGCACTAAGACAGCAGGTAATTGATTATGCAAGTAATAAATCTGAAAAAAACTAACATTTAGTGCCTAGGTTTGAGTTGTATTGATGGCCAGTACCACAAATAACTACATATTTCTTGACAGTAAGAGTTGTCATGTCATGGTTATGAAACAGAAGATTATGTACACTGTGACAGGGCTGATTCACCCCACACTGTAGTAGCCCAGCCAGCCATGTGGGCAGCAGAAGCTTCACCCCTTAAGCCCTGCTGGGCATGCTCAGGCTGCTCCCCCAATATAAGAGGCAGCAGCACAGCTCAGTCGGGGCTGGCTAGCGGAGAGGAAGGACATCTGATGGAGGATCCTGCTCCTGAGCTAGGCAAGCCGCATTCCAGTGGAGACTTGGCAAGCAGAGTGAACCCTATGGAGTGGTTACTACCAGGGGAAAGCCCTGTGACCAATGTCCAGGACCTGCGGAGAAGCCAACGACCGCAGGCCCAGGAAAGGGGCAGTCTCTCTTCAACACCGGCCCAGATCTTCTCCCTGCCCCAGGTAGGAAGCAGCCCAGGGGGTTCAAAGGGGGGTGCACCAGGGTGTATAGAAGAATGAGTCAGCATGTTTCGGTTTGGATCCCCCGCTGACTGGGTGCTGTACCCCCGGCACCCGTAGGGCCCTGGGCTGGGGCTCAGTGGAGCGGGAGGGGCAGAGGCCCCCCCCACCTGGGCACTGTGCACTGCTCATGGATTCAGAGTACTGATTGTGGCGGTCAGACCACGCTGCCCATGTCCAAGGGCTGCTCACAGACTCTGGCTGTGCTGACTGTGGCAGTTAGGCTGCTCTGCCCCTACCCAAGGGTTGCTCATAGACTCTAGGTTGACAGTGTGGCCTAGTAGCCACAGTCTGTGCTGACTCCAGGGCCATTACCAAACATTGTACTCGATCTGGGTGATCAGACTGGTTTGCCCTGACTGCAGGGCTGTGTTGGTACAGCAACCATGTGATCAGAGACTCATGGGGTGCCCTCCCTGATATCCTCCCTGTTTCCCCACAAGGGGGCACTAGGGAGGGCTTACCCTGCGCCAAGTGGTGGAGAATCTGGGCAACAATCAGTCCATGAGGGAGGGACCCCAAGACAAGATTGAAAAAGAGAGGGAAAGGAGGGGATTTTTTTTTTCAGGAGTCTCCCAAGCAGGAGCGATGGAGACGGAGAAAGTTTTGAAGTGGCTTCTAGAGAGAGTCAACAGCAGCAGGCCACCCAGCAGCAACAACAATATACTCAGCTGCTCCAGCAGATGGCTACACAGCAGCAAGCCCAAGCGGTCAGACAGCAGGAACAGCTACAACACCCGATGCAAGAACTGACTACACAACAACAGCAAAACCAAGAGAAGTTGATTCAACAAATAGGAGTTGTGATGAAAGCCCCTACGGCTACACCCACCAACCTTGGGGGTGCAGGGATGGTGGGGAGCCAGAACTATTTGACCATCCAGTTAACTAAGATGGGCCCAGGTGATGACCTGGAGGTCTTCCTGGTAACATTTGAATGGGTTGCTACTATGGCGAAATGGCCAGCAGAAAACTGGGCCACCCTTCTCACACCATACCTGATGGGCCCAGCGTAGATGGCCTATCTTAATTTGGACCCCCAGGATGCCTTGGTGTATTCAAAGGTCAAGGAAGCAATTCTTGACCAGATGGGGGTGAACCCAGAGACTTACTGGCAGTGGTTATGTGGTGCATGATATCCCCTGGGAGCCCACCCTAGGCCAGTGGCACAAAGAGTTAAAGAAGACTGCTGGTGGTGGCTGGAACTGGATCAGCGCACCAGAGCAGTGGTGCCAGAGTTTGTTGCTTTAGAGAATGGGTCCAAAAACATTGCCCGGAGACCCTAATGGAGGCTGTTTCCTTAACTGAAGATTATATGGCCGCAGAGGGAATGGACACCTGCACCCAGAAAACAGGCAGCTCCCAAAAGTGGAATAATGGGAAAGAACAGGGATCTGTCAAAGGGCCCATTCGAGAACCACCCCATCCCTTCCCACTCTTCAAAGGACCTTACCAGGTACAAACGGTTAGGGGTTCCACGTGAGACAAAGTTAGATGGTAACAGGAACTGGTGCCCAGAGTCAGATACCTCGGTAAGGGAGACCCAGGGAGGGAATAGCCAAGGCCAGTGCTGCGAATGTGGCGAAGAAGGGCACTACCACCAGGACTGCCCATACATGGAGTGTGATTATGGACAGGTATGTGCAGTAGGCTGCCGGGCCAGGACACGCACCCCAGAGAAGTTAGTAGTCCCTGTGAAGATGGGACGAGTAAGTGACCTGGCTTTGTTGGATTCTGGCTGTAGCTAGACTAGTCCACGAAGGATGGCTACCCAATCTCAATAGAGGGGGGCCGACAATGCACCTCCAATGCATCCATGGGGACATCTGTTCTTACCCGACAGCGCAGGTGCAGCTCACAGTGAGGCAGCAGACGGAGGCCTTACAGGTAGGGGTGGTCCCTAAACTAACCTATCCAGTGATCTTAGGCCATGACTGGCCTTAGTTCTGGAAAATTCTTCAAGAATGTAGTACCTTACAACCACAGAAACCAGGGACAGGGGGCTCAAGGAAAGAAGAAAGGGAGCATCAGCCAAGTGCCGCAGTGGGAGAAGATACTGCGACCCTACCGAAACAGCTTTAGATACAGGAGGCTGCTATACAACACACCACAGAAGAGGCACAGAAAGAGTTAGAAAGAGGACGACTTTGTATGGGAGCAACACAAGGACCTCATATTGTGCGATGCCTGGGAGCAGGCTACAACACATAGCTCCAAGCCAGATGAGGGGATACAATTCCCCCAAGGGCTGTAATTTGAGATACGGGGGGACTGTCTGTACTGAATGGTGAGAGAGCCCAAGACCCAGGAAATTATCTACCAACTACTGGTGCCACGACATCTGTGACAGGGTCACCTACATATGGCACACAAGGTGCCTTAGTCCGGACACCTGGGCAAAGAGAAGACATTCCATCGGGTCACCCAGTGCTTTTACTGGCTAGGTATTCACCATGAGGTGCAAGATTTCTGAGCCTCATGCCCAGAATGTCAATGAGCCAGACCACTTAGGGTACCTTGAGTCCCATTGGTGCCACTCCCTGTGGTGAGGACCCCCTTTGAACGCATTGGTATGGATCTTGTAGGGCCCCTGGAATGAAGTAAAACTGATAACCACTTCATTCTCGTGGTAGTGGACTACACAACTTGGTATCCAGAAGCGGTACCGCTCCGGGCAGCAACAGCTCCCCAGATAGCTGCAGAACTCATAAAGATCTTTGCGAGGGTGGGTATCCCCAAAGGACTTTTAGCAGATCAGGGGACTAATGTCTCCTCAAAACTGATAGCAGAGCTGTGCCGTCTCATGTGGATTTGGACCCTGAGGACATCAGCATACCATCCCCAGACCGACAGGCTGGTGGAACAGTTTAATGGCATGCTTAAGATTATACTCCGGAAAGTTGTGGAGGATGACCGCTGACATTGAGATACAATGCTACTGGCCTTGCTCTTTGCCATACGAGATGTCCCACAAGTATCCACTGGTTTTTCACCCTTTGAACTTCTATATGGACACCGACCTTGAGGTATCTTAGATCTTTTAAAAGAAGAGTGGGAAATGCAAGAGACCCAGGTTCACAGAACAGTCCATTATACATTAAAGCTGCGTGAAGAATTAAGGGCCCTCAGGGCATTTGCTCAAGAAAACAAAGCAGGCCTAGGAATTACAACAATGTCATTATAACCAAAGGATGAAGACACGCGTATTCCAACCTGGCGATCACATACTACTCCTGTTACCTTCCAGTGAATCGAAGCTCCTGGCCAAGCAGCAAGGCCCCTTTGAGGTGATCCGCTGGGTGGGACCTGTAGACTATGAAATCAGGCTACTGGGTCATAGGAGAGAAACACGTATCGACCATATAAACTTGCTGAAGGCCTGGAAAATGAAAGAGGCTCTTTGGGTGGCTGCCCCAACAACCAAACCAGAACTGGGCCCATTAGTCGGAATGCCCACGGAAGATGAGCCAGCAGAATTGGGGAAGGACCTGAGCCCCACACAATGGGAGCAACTTTACAGCATCCTGAAAAGGTTCCAAGACGTTCTCTCAAAGCAACCAGGGCGCACCCACCTTATGAGCCACCATATCGTGACACCCCCAGGCCAGAAGGTGAGAGAGACAGGCTCCGACCCCTTCTGAGGAAGATGTGGGAGGCAGTGCAGCAAAAGCTGAAGACTATGATAGAAATGGGTGTGGTTGAAGAATAAAAGAGTGAGTGGCACAGCCTAATAGTTCTGGTGCCCAAGTCAGATGGTACCCTCCGATTCTGTATTGATTTTCGCCAGGCAAATGCTACATCCCGCTTTGATGCCTACCCAATGCCCCGTACAGATGAACTTGTGGAAAGGCTGGGGGGGGCAGCAAGTACCTGTCCACACTGGACCTGACTAAAGGATAGTGGCAAATACCCTTGACCCCAAACTCAACTCAAAACAGCCTTCTCCACACCGTTTGGACTCTTTCAATTTGTGACTATGCCTTTCGGCCTTCATGGGGAAGCTGCCACCTTTGAGCGACTAATGAATAAAGTTTTACAGCAGCATGACCAATATACTGCTCCCTACATAGACAATATAGTAGTCTACAGTGGCAGCTGAGATAAACACCTCCAACACCTCACCCAGGTGCTGGGAGCTCTCCAAGCAGCAGGCTTAACAGTCAACCCAGCTAAGTGCCATCTCAGACAGAAGGAGGTGATCTACCTAAGATATGTTGTAGGAGGTGGTACACTATGACCCCTAGTAGATACGGTCCAGGTTTTGGCCAATATGCTGACTCCAAAGACTAAAAGGCAGGTCTGCCAGTTTCTAGGACTGGCTGTCTATCATCGATGGTTTGTACCAGACTTCGTGTCATTAGCAGCACCACTGTCTGATCTAACCAAAAATTCTGAGCCGAAGCAGGTACGGTGGACAGAACAATGTGAAAAAGCATTTCAAACATTAAAAGCATGGCTAATGCAAAAGCCAGTGCTCATGCACACTGATTCCAATAAAGACTTTATTCTCCAAACAGATGCCTCAGGGGTGGGGCTGGGTGCGGTGCTATTCCAGGAGGTCAATGGTGAAGAACATCCTATATTATATATAAGCAGGAAATTGTTTCCCCGAGAAGTCCAGTATTCCACCATGGAGAAAGAAGCGTTAGCCGCAAAATGGGCCATCAATGCCCTCCGTTATCTTCTGGGCTTGAACTTCACATTGGTGACAGACCACGCACCTCTACATTGGTTACACGTGATGAAGGACACCAATCCCCATATAATGTGTTGGTATCTAGCTCTCCAGCCATACAACTTCTGTGTGGCTCATCGACTTGGTAAGGCCAACAAGAATGCGGATTTTTTTTTTTCCTCGGATAGGAAAAGGAGAGGAGGGGGAAACTGAATGATGCCCAAGGCCTAACATAAGGAGGAGGGTGTATAACGGGTCTGACTCACCCTCCACTGTAGTAGCCCAGCCAGCCATGTGGGTGGTGGAAGCTCTACCCCTTACGCCCTGCTGGGCATGCTCAGGCTGCTCCCCCAGTATAAGAAGGAGCAGCACAGCTCTGTCAGGGCTGGCCAGTGGAGGGGAAGGACATCTGGTGGAGGATCCTGCTCCTGAGCTAGGCAAGCCCCATTCCAGAGGAGACTTGGCAAGCAGAGTGAACCCTATGGAGCGGTTACTACAAGGGGAGAGCTGTGTGACTGATGCCCAGGACCTGCAGAGAAGCCAACAACCGCAGGCCCAGGAAAGGGCAGTTTCTCTTCAGCACTGGCCCAGATCTTCTCCCTGCCCCAGGTAGGAAGCAGCCCAGGGGGGGTACACCAGGGTGTATAGAAGAATGAGTCAGCATGTTTTGGTTTGGATCCCCTGCTGACTGGGTGCAGTACCCCCAGCACCTGTAGGGCCCTGGGCTAGGGCTCAGTGGAGTAGGAGGGCTTGAGCCCCCCTACCTGGGCACTGTGCACTGCTCACGGATTCAGAGTGCTGATTGTGGCGGTCAGACCGTGCTGCCCTTGTCCTAGGGCTCTTCACAGTTAGTACACACAGGGCCTATGGAGGTTAGGCTGCTCTGCCCCTACCCAAGGGAGACTCAGACTCTGGGTGTGCTGACTGTGGTGGCTAGACAGTGCTGCCCCTACCCAAGGGCTGCTCCCAGACTCTGGCTTCAGACTATGGCTACTAGGCCACACTACCCTCACTCCAGGACTATTACCGAACATTGTACTTGATCTGGGCAAATCAGACTGGTCTGCCCTGACTGCAGGGCTGTGCTGGTATAGAAACCATGTGATCAGAGACTCGTGGGGCACCCTCCCTGATATCCTCCCTCCTGTTTCCCCACAAGGGGGTGCTAGGGAGGGCTTACCCCGCAACAACACAATTCATATTTGTGCATTGGTTGGATGCACTAGTGTAAGTGGAGCTCTCTGATCAGTTCATGTAGCACCTAAGTTACATCTACACTAGCCCATTAGTGAGTGGACTGATTTGGACCAGGTCAATGCTAGCCTTTGGCTAGTTTGAACTAAAAAATTTAGCTTAAACTAGGCAAAGTTTAGTTCAAACTGCTTAGTTCAAACAGTAAGTTTGAACTAAATGCTTAGTTTGAATTTTAGTTTGAACTAGCATGATGTAGTCATGCTAGTTTGAACTAAAAAAGTTTGAGCTAAGTGATTAGTTTGAACTAGCCACCTTTTTCTAGTTTGAACTAACTTTTAGTTCAAACTAAGCCTCAGAGCTAGTTTGAACTAAAAAGCTGCATATAGTCTGAACTAGTTTAAGACTAGTTAGGACTAAACTAGAACTTATTTTGTTCAGACTTGCAAGTCCAAACTAAAAACAGACGTAGACAGAGCATAGCATTCTAAAAGAACTGCATAAACAATTGTATACTAGCATCATACTTGCAGAGCTTAAACTCAAATTGTTTGGTGTACATAACATTCAAGTTCCTTCTCCTGGAGTTAGAGCTTTGAAGATCTATTCTAAAGTAAATTTATGGAACAAATTGTAAACTTTTTGCTGGAAAAATTGATCCATCCCTTCCTTTCCCTTTAGTTGTAAGATAACCTTGGGCTTTCCAAAATACATGCATTTACAACCTACAACTTTACTCCAAAACTGAATGATGCCTATCAAGTTGTGCAAAGCAGGCCTTTACAGTTAGTCATGTTTTTGAGAGGGTGTGGCTTAAATATTTAAACAAAGGAAGATCTTGAAAGAATTTTAGTTGGACTGATAAAAATTTCACTAATTAAATTCAAGCCACCACACCGAGGGACCAGCCCTGGGAAAGTTTTTTCAAACTGTTGGAAGAGAAAATGTTAATTACACTCCCAGCCATAAGATGAGATCATTTCTTTAAAGTGAAACATTGTAAGTTATACAGCTTTGGTCAATGTGTAAGATGATATTTGGTTTCCAGTAGAGCCATGTAAGAACTCTCCTGTATCAAAAAACAAGAACTGTATTGTTTTTTAAAAAGGTGAAAGCTAAAATCATGTTGTAATATGGTTCACCCTTGACCCATGTATTACAAGCATTAAAGGGTTACCATTGCACATCTGATCTCTGGTAACTATCTGGTCAAAACTCCACTGGAAGTCCCCCACCCCAATCTTTCTTGCAAGGCTCAGTTAGCTGATCTTCCCAAAGCAATCAGAGTAGGTGGTCTGACCTCTCTATTGATATTCTTGACAATAGCACACTGAAAGGAGTTGAGCCCAATGGGATGACTGTTATAGAATATTGAATTATTAGGCCTAGACTGGAAATCTGACACTGAGAAAACCTAACCCCCTCCAGAGATTACATTTTCAATCTTTAGTATGATGAACCAAACCCCAAGCTTGGTACTGAATTCTTCCTTCCTTACTTACTTTTTGTAGTCAGAATTGAAATAAAAATTTTCACTGGAATGGAAACTTTGAGGGGTGAGGCATGATGAGGGGTAAACACCCAGAACAGATGGCAGGGTTTGACTTCACAGACTGCTGGGGTGCTCTCTCACCAACTGTATGCTTTGTTGTTAGTTTGCTGTGCTTTTTTGAGGTTAGAAATGCTTTCCTAGGCAGTTTATATGATTTGTCTGTTGGATGCTGGTTTGCCTACATAGGTGCATGAGGTAGGGAGTTCTCACAGCTCCCTGTTCTGCATTCCACAAACATAACCCAAAACAAACAGAGATACAGAAGTGCACAATGAAAAGTATGACCCAGACATGGTGTCTAAAATCCTTATTGTGTTCCTCTGAGATGTCATCCTGTCAAAAATATTTATTTAAAAGCAAGGTAACTCTTTAATATGCTGCTTTCCTGTGCAGCCTTTAAATATAAAGCTGATCCTTTGGACAGCAGCAGTCTTGAATTGGCTGCAGGAAAATATCCAGTTTTGTTAACAAGATTTGGCGGTATGCATCTACAGTATAAGACATAATAAACTGGGAATTGTGGCCAGGAATCCTTGGCAGCAAAACTGCTGAGACTATTAATTATACCTTTTGTTTTTATTGGAGGAAGTTACTAAAAGTTAAAATATATTGTGCACTTTGATATTATGGGGACTATGAGGAATGAAGCCAACTTCAGTTCAGCTAAGTCTAAAACTGTGCTTCAAAATAACAAGAAAAACCCTTCATCTTAGATGATGTGAGCATGATTAATTTTGGGAGACGATTGCTCACTGAAGAAATGAACCAGTATTACAGTTAGTCCATCTATACATAAAAATATGAAACAGAAAGGTTAATGTTGATTTAAATCAGTTCTTTCATGTTATGGTTTGTTGCAAGGTTACATTATTTCTACATTTTAGGAGGAAAAAATATTACTAAACACACTTGAGCATCAGACTCTCAGCTTCAGCTCCTTCATGCTGCATACCCTTCTCTTAAGAACTTTTTTCCTTCAGAAAGCAATAGTTGCTATTTGCATACAATGTTTTCTCTAATGGACCAAACCTTCTAAGTTAATGAACTATCCATATCAACTTACAAGAGAAATAATTGCAGTTCTCTATCCTCTGAGAGCTCATAATGGTGTCACAGTGTGAAGCTGCCTCCATGTGGACATGTTCTGCTGTTCAAAATGGTGAACTCAGTTTGTCTGAAGTCACCACAAGGAAGAAAACTGGGGGCTTTGATTGGTTAGGCATTTTAGGGAATAAAAGGGAAAATACTAGGAGAAAAAAAAAAAGCCACCCTTACTGATGCCCACCTTAAAACCCCAGTGCTGCCCTCCCACAGAAAAGTATGCTTTAGAGAGACAATTTTGTTATATAAGAAAATAAAATGTTTTATATAACAGAACATTTTATGTAACAGTTTCTGCATATCTCCCTGCCACCCCATTTATCTTTTCAGGCAATTTCTTAGTCTCAGTCATCATTAAACCTAGTTAAAAAGTGACATTAAAATTTTGATCTTTTTTTCTTAAGATGGTCAACATTTTCACTTTTTTAAAATTCATCAGCAGCCCTATAGCTACAGAAAACACTATCAATTTTTGCAAAAATATTCCTAAAAATTGCCTTTTAAATACCATTGCCACTACGTTCAGAGTCCATGTGTAATATTGAGACTAGAATCAAAACAAATGCATCCTGTTCTGTGTTTAAAACTGAGAAAGTAGAAATGTTATCTGTTTTTCTGATAGATTAGACACAAGGATATTTAGGGAAATAGCTTTAAGCACCTGTAGAACTAGAAGCAATTACCTTCAAGAACTCATGGAAGAATCACTGAGATCTCAGAAAACTAGAAAATAGCAAACATAGAATATATCTTTAAAAATGAAAACAAAGAGGACTTGGGGAAGTATAGACCCATCACCCTAAATTGGGTACCTGGAAAAATACTTGAACATGTTAATTAGTTTGTAAGCACTTCAAGAACAGCATTATAAAGAACGGCCAAGAACAAATCATGCCAAGCCAGCTTCTTTTAACAAGGCTGGGAGGATCACAACCACCATACCCAAGAAGAAACATAGGGTAGCAGTGGTTGGGACTCTTCTGAAGGGGATTGAGACACTCATCTGTCACCCTGACATGGCACCCCAGGATGGCTTCAGAAGAAGTGTTGCCAGCAAATCGAGGGATGCAACCATTCCCCTCTATTTAGCACTGGTGAGGCCACATCTGGAATACTGTGTCCAGTTTTGGGCTCCCCACTACAAAAAGGATGTGGACAAACTAGAAAGAGTCCAGCAGAGGGCAACAAAAATGATCAAGGGACTGGAGCACAAGACCTATGCAGAAAGACTGAAGGAACTAGGCTTATTTAGCCTGCAGAAGAGAAGACTGAGGGGGGGATTTGATAGCAACCTTCAACTACTAGAAGGGATGCTCCAAGAAGGACGGAGCTTGGCTGAGGACAGAACAAGGAGCAATGGTTTCAAGTTGCAGCTGGGGAGGTCGAGGTTGGATATTAAGAAATTTTCTTACTAGGAGGGTGGTGAAGCATTGGAATGGGCTACCTAGGGAGGTGGTGGAATCTCCCTCTTTGGAGGTGTTTAAGGCCTGGCTGGACAAAACCCTGGCTGGGATGATTTAGTGGGAGTGGTCCTGCTTTTTTGGCAGGGGGTTGGACTAGATGACCTCATGAGGTCCCTTCTAACCCTATGATTCTATGTATGCTGCCTGCCAGGGGCCTGTATCCAAGGCATAATCTAGGGATTGTTGAGAATCATCCAGCCCTCTGACTACTACACCAAGCTACTCATCCATGTAGGCACTAATTAGACTGTAAGATGTGATCCTCAGCAGATCAAAGGTGACTACAGGGCTCTCAGAGTATGGTTGAAGGAGTTTGATGTGCAGGTGGTGATCTCTTTGATTGTTCCAGTCAAGGGTAGGGACCTGGGCAGAGACAGATGCATCCTGGAGATGGATGCTTAGCTGTGAAGATGGTGTTGGAAAGAGGGCTTTGGGTTCCTCAACCATGGGATGCTGTTCCAGGAAGAAGGACTGCTAACCAGAGATGGAGTCCACCTACTAAGGAAGGTGAAGAGTGTATTTGAACAATAACTGGCTAACCTAATGAGGAGGGTTTTTAATCTTGGTGTGAAGGGGGATAGTGACAAAGCCCATAGGTAAGTCAAAACCAGGGAGACCTGAGGGAAGGGTCAGAACTTGGGGGCAGCCTGAACTGTAACAGCAGGGCTAAAAGAGAGACTAGCAGAACCAGGGGGTGGGGGGATATCAAATCAGTATCTTAACTGTTTATATACTAATGTGAGAAGTATGGGGAATAAACAGAACTTGAAATGCTAGTAGCTAAACACAACTATGACATAGTTGGCATCACAGAGCCTTGGTGGGATAATACACATGACTGGAATAACAACAGAGTATAGCCTGCTTAGGAAGGCTAGGCAGGGAGAAAAGGGAGGTGGTGTAGCCTTGTATATTAAAAATGTGTGTACTTGGACTGAGATGGAAATAGGAGAAAGACATGTTGAAAGTCTCTGGGTAAAAAAAAAAAAAGTTAAAAACAAGGGTGATATCATGGTAGGGGTCTACTACGGGCCACCTAACCAGGAAGAGGAGTCGGATGAGGAATTTCAACAATTAACTAAGTCAATTAGCTAAGTCATCCAAAGCACAGGACTTGGCAGTGTCGGGGGATTTCAACTACCCAGGCATCTGTTGGGGAAACAACACTTCAAGGCACAGATTATTCAACAAGTTCTTGGAACACATTGGAGACAATTTTTTATTTCATGGCTGTTCTCTACTTGGTTTTGACAAACAGAGGAAGTGGTTGAGAATTTGAAAGTGGAAGGTGATTTAAGTGAAAGTCATCATGAAATGGTAGAGTTCATGATTCTAAGGAATGGTAGGAGAGAATGCCAAAATAAAGACGGTGGATTGTAAGAAGGCAGACTTTTGCACACTCAGGCAGTTGGTAGGGAAAATACCATGGGAAGCATGTCTAAGAGGAAAAACTGAAGACTGTTGGCAGCTTTTCAAAGAGACAGTATTAATTGCACAAACCAATGTGTGGTAAGGATTGCAAGTATGGCAAGAGACCACCCTGGCTTAACCAGGAGAATTTCAATCATCTAAAAATGAAGAAAAGGAGTCCTACAAAAAATGGAAACTTGGACAAATCACAAAGGATAACTATAAACAAAAAACAGTTACGTAAGAAAGGCCAAGTCACAAACTGAGATCAGACTACCTGAAAGCATAAAAGGCAACAAAAACATTTTTAAAAAACATTAGAAACAAGAGAGACCAATGGCAGCATAGGTCCCTTACTCAAGGACAGAAAAACAACAACAGAGAATGTGGAAATGGCAGAGGAAGAAAATGATTTCTTCATTTCCGTCTTCACCAAGAAGGTTGGTGGTGACTGGATGCCTGACATAGCAGAAGGCATTAAAAACGGGAAAGGATCAGAAGCTAAAGCAGGGGAAGAACATGTTAAGAGTTACCTAGGCATGTTAGATGTCTTCAAGTCACCAGGGCCTGATGATATGCACCCTTGAATACTCAAGGAGCCGACTTGGAGGGTTTCTGAGGCATTGGCTATTATCTTTGAAAAATCTTGGAAGACTAGAGAGGTCCCAGAGGACTGGAAAAGAGCAAATATACTGCTCATCTATAAAAAGGGAAATAAGGACAATACAAGGAATAATAGACCAGTCAGCTTAACCTCTGTACCAGAAAAATGAATGGAGTAAATATGTAAGGAATCCATTAGCAAGCATCTAGAAGAGAATAAGGTGCTACGTGATAGTCAGCATGGATTTGTCAAGAAGAAATTGTGTTAGACCAAACTAATAGCTTTCTATGGTGGGGTGTGGATAGAGGGGAAGGGGTAGACATGGTGTATTTAGATTTTGGTAAGGCTTTTGATATGGTCTCGCAGCACCTTCTCATAAACAAACTTGGGAAATACAGCCTGGATGGAGCTAATATAAGTGAAAAACTGGTTGGATACCCTCTCCCAGAAAGTAGTTATCAATGGTTCACAGTCATGCTGGAAGGGTGTAATGAGTGGGGTACTGCAGGGATCAGTTTGGGGTCTGGTTCTGTTGAATATTTTCAACAATGATTTAGATGATGGCATAAAGAGTACACAAAGATTGCTGATGATACCAAATTGTGAGGGGTTACACATACTTGAGGATAGGATCATAATTCAAATTGATTTGGAGAAAGTGGTAAAATGGTTTGAGAAAAACAATGAAATTCCAGAAAGACAAGTACTCCACATAGGAAAGGACAATCCATTTCACATATACAAAATGGGCAATGACTGCTTAAGAAGAAGTACTACAGAAATGCATCTGGGTGTCAGAGTGGACCATAAGCTATATATATGAATCAATGTAATCCTGTTGCAAAAAAAGCAAACACCCTTCTGGGATGTATCAACAGGAGTATTGTAAGTAAGTCACCAGAAGTAATTCTTCCACTGTATTCTGTCCTGATCAGGCCTCAGCTAGGGTAGTGTGTCCAGTTGTGGTCATCTTATTTGAGGAAAGATGTGGACAAATTGGAGAAAGTCCAGAGAAGAGCAACATGTATAATTAGAGGTCTGGAACACTTGATTTAGGAGAGAAGATTGAAAGAGCTGGGTTTATTTAGTCTAGAAAAGAGAAAACTGAGAAGGGACATAGTAACAGCTTTCAAGTATCTAAGAGGTTGCCACAAAGAGGAGGAGGAAAACTGTTCTCCTTAACTGCCTATGATAGGACAAAAAACCAATGGGCTTAAATTACAGCAAGGGAAGTTTAGGATGGTCATTAGGAAAAACCTCCTAACTGTCAGGGTAATTAACCACTGAAATAAGTTGCCTAGGCAGGTTGTAGAATCTCCATCATTGGAAGCGTTTAAGAGCAGGTTAGACAACATCTGGCAGGAATAGTTTAAGAGGGTACTTTGTCCTGCCATGAGTGCAGAGGACTGCACTTGATGAGCTCTCATGATCCCTTCCAGTTTCTATGATTCTATGGATGCTGGACTAATGGATGGGGTGGGGAGAAACAATAAAGGCGATGCATCTTTATTTTAGTAAGGTTTTGACACAGTCCCACATGACGGTCTTATAAGCTAATTAGGGAAATGCCATCTAGATGACATTACTGTCAGGTGAGCACACAATGGCTATGTCTATACTATAAAAGTTAATTAGAACTAACTAATTCAACTTTAAGTTGAAGTTATTAATTCAAATTAGAGAGTCTTCACTAGACTACATTAGAGACTACTACATTAGCTGCAGCTTCTGAAAACAAGGGAGTCTCAGTTCTCCAGCTAGCAGGGAGTCATGACTCCCTTCTCTGTGGGATCCACGGCTCCCTGGCAAGAAGGAATCCACAGTTCTCCAGGAAAAGGGAGCCTCCGGGGCTCCATTGACAGGGAAGCCCCAGAGAAGCAGCTTCCAGGCTTCCTTCTCCAGCAAGCCCCCCCACCATAGTGGAACCACAAGAAGCGGCTGCTGGTGCTCCCAGAGAAGAGAGCCACTGGTGCTGTCTTCCCCAAGGCTCCCCTGTCCCAGGAGCTGCTGGCAGTTGTCTTCCCTGATCCTCACCAGAAAGGGGAGCCCCAGAGGTTCCCCTGTTGGGAGCACCAGGGAAGACAGCTGGCGGCACTCCCTAGATATGGGAGTCCCAGGCTGGCAGGTCACCTCCCCACCAGCCAGCAGGATCCACCATGGGGCACTTTCTGGTCAGCAGGGAAAGCACACTGCAAGGGATCCTGCCAGCCAGCAGGGAAGGTGACCTGGCAGCCGGGGACTCCTCTATCCAGGGAGCACCAGTGGCTTTCTTCCCTGCCTCTCTCAGGACAGGGAAACCCCCAAGGCTCCCCTTCTGGGGAACGCCAGGGAAGACAGCTGCTAGCGCCTCCCAGGACAGGGGAGCCCCAGGGTAAAGAGCACTAGTGTCTCTTTTTCCTGGGAGCCCCAGAGGCTCCCCTGTCCAGGGAGCACAAGCAGCTGTTTCTCAGGGCTCCCCTGTGGGGGGGCTCCCCAGAGAAGGAAGCTCAATGGCTGCTTTTTCCAGGGCTCCCTTGTCCAGGGGGGCCCAGACGCTCCCTTCTCCTGGGGAACCATGGCTTCCCAGCAGAAGGGAGCTGTGCTCCCTTTGCAGGTCCCAAGGAGAAGGAAGCGTGGCTCACATCTTGCCATGAGCTGCAGGAGCTGTGCATGACTTGACAGTAAAAGGGAGCCACTCACGTCTCCCTTCTGCCAGGAAGCCACACAGGGCTCCCTTGTCCCCAGCCAGGAAGCCCATTTAATTCTAAGTAACACTACTCCCCAGCTAATATAGGGTTACTTTGAATTAATAACTTCAGATTAGGAATTAATCTGAAGTAAAAGGTGGTTTTATTAAGTCCAGTTAACACTGCCTTATTTCAAATTAAGGAAATAGTTCATTCATCTTAATGAAATGCCTCCATGGCCAGGGAAAAGGTTATTTCAGATTAGGGCTCCTTAATTTGAAATAACTAGTGAGTGTAGACACATCCAACTAGTTGTTGAAAGACCATACTCAGAGGTCATCAATGGTTCATTCTCAAACTAGGAGGTTATATTAATGTAGGGGGAGGATCAGTCCTTGGTTTGGTATTACCCAGTTATTTTAATCAATGATATGGATAAAGGAATGAAGAGTATGCTTAGCATTTTCATAGGACATCAAGCTGGGGAGGAGTAATCAACATTTTGGAGGGCAGAGTTAGAATACAAAATTGTCAGGACTGATGAACTGGTCTGAATTCATGAAGATGCAATTCAATACAGTGCATTTATGAAAAAATCAAATGCACAACTGCAAAATGGGGAATAATTGGCTATATGCTAATATTGCTGAAAAGAATCTGAGGTGATAGGGGATCACAAATTGAGTAAGAGTCAACAATGAACTGCATCTGTGAAAAAGGCTAATATTCTGGGGTGTGTTAACCAAAGTATTTTATGAAAGACACAGGAAGTAATTGTTATACTTTACTTGGCACTTATGCGAGTTCAGGCAGAGAACTGTGTCCGTTCTTGGATGCTGAACTTTAGAAAAGATGGGGACAAATTGGTGAGAGTTCAGACAAGAGCAACATAAAAGTTAAGATTAGAAAACTTGACCAGGTTTAAAAACAAAGCATTAAGTATGTTTAGCATTGAGAAAAGACGACTAGTGAGTGGGAAACTGCTATTAGTATACAAATATGTTAAGGATTGTTATAAAGAAGATGAGGATCAATCTTTCTCCATGTCTACTGAATTCAGCATAAGAAGTGATGGGTTTCATCTAAGGAGATTTAGACTAGAGATTAGAACAGTGGTTCCCAACTTGGGGTCCGGGGACCCCCACAGGCTCCACAGAGCCTCTCCCTACTCAGCCTGGAATCCAGCTGCAGCCTGGATGCTCCCCGCCAGGGCTGCCTCTCTCTGCCCATGGCCAGATTGCAGCAGAGGGATGGGCCCATGGTGGCTCCCCAGGAAGGCAAGGGCAGGGGGCCATAGCCACTGCAGCTCAGCTCCCCAGCAGCGCAGGTCACGGTGGTGGTAGTACCACTCACTGGCTGTCCCAGCAGAGTGGTGTGGGCCAGAGTCTGCCTGCACAGGCCAGATAACATAATAAACCACGTGGGCCGCAAAGATTTTTTTTTTTTTTTTTTTTTGTTAAAAAGGGGTCCCCAACCTGAAAACAGTTGGGAGCCACTGGCTTAGAGAAAAGATTTTAACTAGAAGGGAATATGCTTCCAAGGGAGGCTGTAGAATCCCCTTCATTGGAGGCTTTAAAAGGAGGCTGGACAAATACTTATCAGGGATTGTCTAGGTGTACTTGGTCCTGCCTCAGAGCAGTGATGACATGTTGAGGTCCCTTCCAAACTTAAATTTCTATAAGGCCAGAAGGGTTCATTGTGATCATCTTGTCTGACCTCCTACTTAACACAGGCCTTCAGACTTAATTAAATCAATTCCTGTTTGAACTAAAGCAAATCTTTTAGAAAAAGATCTAGTATTGATTTAAGCATTTCCAGTGCTGGAGAATTCACCACAACACTTGTTAAGTTGTTCAATTGCTAAGTACTCTTATGTAAATTGGGTTGCTTACCGGGTGGGCTGCTTTGGCCATCTAAGGGTGACCGTCTGCAGTCACAGCCGCAGGGCACACGCAGCATACCCGGGCTTTGCCTTCTAGCCCACACCGGGCCAGGCAGCCAAGGTAGTCCAGGCTTCAGCCCTCTTACAGGACAAGCACAGTTACAACAAGGGGTCAACATTCACTGGGCAGGGTTTAGTGTTGGGGTTTGTCACGGTAAGGGCCGAGGGGAGGGAGACGCAAACCCACCCACTCCACTGCATCTCAGCCCAGGGCCCTAGTGGGCGGCCACAGGCCACCAGATAGCTAGTGGTGCGCCTGCCAAAACACACTAGCTCTGCAGAGCTAGTCCACACCCCTCCCCTGGGCTACTTCATAGAATCATAGGGTTGGAAGGGACCCCACAAGGTCATCTAGTCCAACCCCCTGCCAAAAAAAGCAGGACCACTCCCATTAGATCATCCCAGTCAGTGTTTTGTCCAGCTGGGACTTGAACACCTCCAGAGATGGAGATTCCACCACCTCCCTAGGCAGCTTATTCCAATGCTTCACCACTCATCTAGTAAGGAAGTTTTTCCTAATATCCAGCCTGGACCGCCCCAACTGTAACTTGAAACCATTGCTTCTCATTCTGCCCTCTGTTACTACCGAGAACAGTCAAGCTCCCTCCTCCTTGGAGCAACCCTTCAAGTAGTTGAAGGTTGCTATCAAATCCCCCCTCAGTCTTCTCTTCTGCAGGCTAAATAAGCCTAGTTCCTTCAGTCTTTCTTCATAGGGCTTGTGCTCCAGCCCTTTGATCATCCTCCATCTTCCCTACCAAACCCCCAGGTACCTTCCCAGCGGTATGCCCATCAGGCCTTCAGCCTTCACCATGGGTGGGTCTGGACCTCCCAATGTATCTTCAGCCAGCAGCAGTTCCTCCAGGTTGCAGGAGTTGGGCAGCCCTGGGTCAGTCACATCCTCTGCAGAGGACAGTTCATCCAGGTCCTGCAGGCCCTGCTCATCTCCTCCACCAAAGGTAACTCCTCCAGGTCCTCACCCTGGGCAGGGTAGGTGGGGTCATCAAGGCTCTGGCCACACCCTCACTCCACCTGGTCAGGGAGATCCACATCCCACCTGATGCACCTCCTCCTTCTCCCCTAGGGCTGCTTGGTCCAGTCCCTTAAATAGTCCTCCCTTCCTCCAGCCCAGCCCCTTTGGTTCCTGGTCCCCACTGGGTCTGTGCCTTTCCCTGGCCAGCAGGGGGAGTGCAAGAGCTCAGGCCTGGGTTTCACCTTGCTACATCTTACTGTTAAAAATCTCCACCTTATTTTAAGTCTGACTTTGTATGGCTTCAGATTCCAACCATTGCATCTTATTATACTTTTGGCTGATCAAAGAAATTCAAGGGGTCACTTGATCAGTCTATACAGCATATTTTCCAATTTTTATTCTGTAAGTATGGCCTGTGTGCTTTGTTCCTAGATGTTTAATTTTACATTTGATTTGAACATATTGAAATGCAGGCTGTTTCCTTGTACCCAACTTAATAATAGACCCAGATAGAACCAGTGATCTCTTTTCCTCCTTATTTGTCATTCTCTTATCTTTATCACTTGCAAACTTTATTAGTAATGATTTTGCATCTTCTTTTAGGTCATTGCTAACTTTGTTACTTTGTGTAGGACCAAGATCCCACTAAAAATTTATTTGCTTGACAAAAACTCCCCATTTATAATTACAGTGATGAGACCCATCAGCTAGTCAGTTTAAAAAGCCATTCCATGTATGCCATATTGAATGTGTGTCATTCTCATAGCTTAATCAAACTGTCATGCAATACCAAGTCAAATGCTTACAGAAGCCTCTTGGATCAACACTACTATTTTTCTCAGTTTCAACTTGTAACCTCATCTAAAAAAATATCATGGTAGTTTGACAAAAATCTGTTTTCCGTAAACCCATTCTGATTGGTATTAGTTACTTGACCCACCTTTAGCTCTATAGTAATCAAGTCCTGTATATTATTTTGCCCAAGACTGACTTCAGGCCAACAGACCTATAATTGTGAATCATCCCATTTACCCTTTTAAAATGTTGGCACAACATTAACTTTCTTATAAGCCTCTGGAACTTCTCCAGTGTACCAGGAGATAATGAAAAATCTTCATTTATGATCCAGAGGGCTCTTCTGCCAATGATTTTAAGACTCTTGGATGCTGATTTGAGAATGTGTAACTTTAGTAGCTGCTGCTTAATATACTCCTGAATTACTGTTGGAATGGAAAATATTTTATCATATGATAAAGACTACATATGGCTCTTTCCCCCAAACACAAAGCAGAAATTTTTATTGGACACTTCTGCTTGTTATTCATTATTATTGACAATTCTATCATTTCCACCTACCAATGGGCCTATATCATTGTTAGGATTCTGTCCATTCCTAATATACACAAAAAACTAGTTTCATCATATCCTTAACTACACCATCTTTGGATTTCTCCCTGAGTGCTTTCGCTTACCGTATTTTTTTCTACAATTCCTAGGTTCCACCATAGATTCATTGTTTAAAATTTCTCCTTTATTTTTTTAATAGCTCATTTCACTTTACTTCTAATCTAGGTCTGTTTTTTAAACAAATCTAGTTCTCTCTCTCAATTGTGGGATTGTGGCTTAGTGGACATCTTATAAAATATTCTTAACAGTTCCTAACTATTACTCACATTTTTCTGTTTAAAGTCACTCTCTCTCAGCTGAGAAGTCATCCTTTTGCCATTGAAGCTAAGGGAAGTATTGCATAAAAAGACAAGTTTTCTGTGATCTCCTATAAATGAGAAGGTTCACAAATCTCCTGATCTGTGATGGAACACTGGCACCCATGGGATCATTGTTTCTCCTTCCATTTCTTACATAAAGTAAAAAAGAAAGATTAAAACCAATAATTTCATTAGTCAGAACAGCTCCCAATGTAGTTCAGTGTGTGCTTCAGGCCAGATCTGGCCCCATAAATGTCAATGGCAGAACTCATTACTTCAAGGCAAGCAAGATAACCCTAGCTGCAGATATAACATGGTGGAGAGTCTGAGCGCTTAGTAATACTTTTACAGTAAGTATGATACATAAGTAGAAATATTGTTCTTGGAGTGGTTCCAGATAAAAAAAAATTGTATTCAATTGACCATGCAGGCTGTCTGCCCCCTCCATGAGGGCTGAACAAGAGACCCACCCACTCCTTCTGTTAAGTGATGCAGCAAAGAACAGGCATTTTGCTATCTGGATTCTTGGCTTTTTAAATTAATTTTGTTGCCTCCCTGACTGCAGACTGAGGTAGATCACTTTTCTGTCAGGGCATAAAGCCTAGAAGGAGAGGAGGCAGGAAGGTGAAAAGCAGTTCAGTAGAGTCGATGTAGCAGGTGGACAAAGGAGGTAGCTGCATGAAAATGTACAAGCTGTGTCAGTTATTGAGTTTCGTTATTTTGTGAACACCATTTATGATGGTAAACATTTTTAATGGTTTAGAACTTCCATTTTATAGCAGAGACTTTATACTTAGGGGACGGGCTGTCTGAGAAGCTGCAACAAAACAATCAAGGATAAATCAACACTGAATAAATCTCCTGATTAAACAACAGAGTTTCTTCCAGTAAAGCCTTAGAATAGACTCTCTACACAGAAACCTGATTGGGGCAAAGAGGCTGGAACTGTCCTCAGTCTAAGCACATGGCTGGGAGTTTCTCCACCTGACCAAAAAGGTAGGGAGTCTGCTAGTGTGTGAGTTTGTCAATAAGTAGCCATTTCATCTCTAGAAAAAGGAGATGTAGCTGGAGAGAGTGGAAATGGGAGGAGCTGTGCCTCCCTTCAGAATGTCAACCAGACCCAGAGACTCACAAAAGGGGAAGAGATGAAACTAATGGGGATGCGTTCAGAAGTTTATTCTTCAAACACAGTTACAGATCTATAGAAGCAAGTTAAGTGTGGTACATGTAAGAAGTTTCTTTCCTAAGCCTGGGTTTCCTTGGCCTACAGCCATATTGTCCCTAAAAAGCATAGAGAACTAGACCTCCTCCCATGGGGACAGATCTAAGCAACTGCAGATTGAGGAGGGCTGACGCACTAGTTTTAAGATCCAGATGGTTGACTACTGGGTCCCATGCCCAAGAAGGGTTCCAGGTACGGGGTCTGCAACTGTACACCCCAGGACCAAGAACATTGACCCTTTCCTACCCAGGCCCAAGAGGCTGAGAAGTATACAGGATTCAGTGGCTGGTCCTGCCACTAACAGGTCCTGGGTCAAAAAGCAGGGCTGAACCATTTTTTAACATAAGTTCTTGGCTTTTCTAAATGTATGGGTATGTCCACACATCTCTTTTATTTTGAAATAACACTGGTTATTTTGAAATAAAAAAAGATTAGGTACACATGATGTTTTCTTATTTCAAAATAAGAACCATCAGTTTGAAACAGCTTAAACCCCATTCATTTCGAAATGGCTGTTATTTCAAAATGGTTAGTCTGAAATAAGGCCATTTGGACATGTTGTTTCGAAACAACACCATTGTTTCAAAACAACTGTTTCAAAACACCATGTCCAAACAGCCTTATTTCAAAATAACCATTTCAAAATAACAACTGTTTCGATAGCAGGATTTCCCTTAATTTGAATTAACATTTTCTTAATTCGAATTAACTTATTTTGAAATAAGAACTTTATTTCAAAATAACTCATTTCAAAATACTTATTTCAAAATCACAATGTCTGTGTGGACATAGCCTATCTGTTTTGATTTGTAGATATAAACTCTTCAGGAAGTGTACTGTCTTTTAGTCTATGTTCATTAAACACCTAACTCAACAAGACCCCAACTCTAGATTGGAATCACTAATTACTATTGGGATTTCTGTAAGAATTACTGCTCTAACATTTAGAAAAAGCCCACTTACTTTGTAAGAGACATTTTTCAGATGAGATCATAATTATTTGTTGCTAAGAGGAGGCAGGGAGAGAGTTCCAATCATAAAAGTTGGAGAAGAAGAGTGGAGATAGTACAGACTGAGTGGCACCAGTAAGAGGGGAATAGTTCCACTTCCTGCCATAGATATTTCAGATCCACCAAAAGTTGTTTTAGTTTTGTCCTAGAAGTGGATGGAAGGTCAGGCAAAGAGGTGTTTCTTTTGCAAGCATCTATTATGATACTTCTCAAGGGCTACATCTACATTGTAAAGCTTAGTTTGGACTAACCGTAACTTTTTAGTTCAAACTAGCTGCATGTCCTACTTCGAACTAACTTTTTAGTTCGAACTAAAAAGCATGGGTAGTTCAAACTAATGGCTTAGTTTGAACTTTTTTTAGTTTGAACTAGCCATTAGCCCATGTGTACATCACACTTAGTCTGAACCAAAGTTTGAACTAAGTGCTTAGTCTGGACTAAGCGGCTGAATTTATTAATTCAGACTAAGCTTTACTTAGTTCAAACTAAGAAATTTCTTAGTTTAAACTAGGCAAAGCCTAGTGTAGGCATGGACTAATTGGCTAGCGTAGACATAGCCAAGGATGCCTAGAGATGAGATGCACCTCACTGCCACCTGTTATCAGCTATTAACATGAGGGATACTCATTTGTGCCATTAAAGTGCTCAGCTCTTCAACTCTACCTAGCCATTCGCAAAACAAATTCTGCCTTCAAGGTCTATGCAGGGCCCGTTGTCTCTCTACAGTTAGTAATAGCTATTCCAATCCCTGAGAATCTCAAAGACTTTAAAGTGAGAAAATCCCAGTATGATCATCTAGTTTAACTTCCTGCACCGTGGAGGCCACATAACCTGACCCAACCAAACCTGTAATAAATCACTAATCTATGATTGAATAAAGTCCTCAAATCATGGTTTGATACAGAGAATCCATCAGTAAGTGGGCTGTGCTCCATGCTACTAAGGGGGGAAGGGGAATCTCATACAGACCGGGCACCTGAAGTATTCACAGGTCTATTACTTCCAAAGAAACAATTCACTAGTTTACCAGTTCCACTGCTGATCATCTCTCTGCTTAACACAAAGCACTGAGACATATCTGATTTCACTATAAATAATAAGCTTATTTAGCAAAAACAGAGATTGAAGTAGTGGCAAATATTGGAAACAAATGGTTACTTGTAAAGCAAAGTAATTACACAGATTCTTGAATATAGACTTAATTAATTAGACACTCATGTCATGTAGTGTTTGGCTCATCTAAAGTCCTTGCAGTACTTTGCAGTCAGGCTTGGCTGTGATCCTCTTTTCATGAGACACACATGCTGCCATTTTGTCGCCTAGGTGAAGGACACTGTGATGCACCTACAATCCTTTGTCTTTAGTCATAAAGAGGTATCCCATTCTGTTTGCAAAATGTACAAGAAAAAACACGCAGGATGAAACAGTTTCTTCTTTTTGCCTAAAACAAACAAGGAGTCCTGTGGCACTTAAAGGCTAACAAATTTATTTATTGCATGAGCTTTCATGGGAGAAACTCCCACTTTGTCAAATAGTTTGAAGATGGGGGCACTTACAGAATAGGAGGAAATAAATGCAGGGAAGTGTAATTCATGGGATCAGGTCACACTGTAACAACAAATCAAAGCAGTTGTAAAGATTTAAACACTGGGGAACACCATATAGGTGAAGATGAGAGAAAAATCAAGTCCCTATTAAGCCCTGAAGCAATGCAATCAAATTTGCAAATAAATTCAATTTCAGCAGCTTCTCTTTGAAGTCTTGATCTGGCAGTCATCTGTCTGAGCACCGCAATTAGTAAATAGTCAATGGAGTGATCAGGTAGAGTGAAATGCTCACCTACCAGTTTTAGAATGTTGTGATTTCTGATGTCAGATTTGTGCCCATTCATTCTTTTGCACAAAGACTGTCCTGTTTGTCCAATATATAAGGCAGAGGGTCATTTCTATCACATGATGGAATAAATCACATTGGTGGATGAGCAGGTGAATGACCCTGTGATGGAGCAGCTGGTTTGATTAGGTCCTGTAATAGCGTCTTTTGTGCCAGTATGTGGACAAAGGTGGCAGCATGGTTTGTTGCAGGGATATGTGCCTGCTTTAATGGTTCTGTTAGCTTTGTAGTTACTGGTAAGTTTCTGCTTAAGGTTGGGGGGCTGTCTGTAAGCGAGGAGAGGTCTGTTTCCCAAGGCCTGAGAGACTGAGGGATCATCTTGTAGAATAGGCTGAAGATCCCTGATGATATGCTGTAGAGGTCTGACTTGGGGGTTGTAGGTGATGGCTAGCGACGTTCTGTTGTTTTCTTTCTTGGCCTTCTCCTGTAGTAGTTGACTTTGGAATACCTGCCTGGCTCTGTCAATCTGTTTCTTCACTTCTGCAGCTGGATACTGTACTTTTAAGAATGCTTGATAGAGATCCTAAAGGTGTCTATCTCTATCTGAGGGATCAGAGCAAATGTGGCTATATCTTAGGACTTAGGTGTAGACAATGGACTGTACAGTGTGTTTTTGCCTGATGCTTACTGTGGAAACAGGCCTACATTGTGAGCATGCAATGCACAATACACACATGCCCAAATAGGGATATAAACGTTTGTGCACACCAGCATGAAAGGACTATGTCTGACGTGTATAACCTTCTGGTGACCTGCCCTGATGCCAAGATTTTTAAGGATATATGTAAAGAGTTATGTATCTATACCAAAAATTATTATTTTTATACACATTTTGCAATGATTATTAGGACTAGTAGACTCACTTATCACCTTTTTTATATATCTGATCCTGGAGATTCCTGTAAAAACCCCATGCCTCTCAGTGCCCTCTCCCAGTTGGCAACAAGATGTCCCTGAGTGACACATATAAAATATGAAGAGTGAACAATGTGAAGGAAGCCAGAGACTTTTTGAACTTATGGGTTGTACTCTTCACACTTCTCTTTCCATGGTTATCACTGAATCCTCACAGCATGTTCTGTCTGACCTTCAACCTTAGGAATGAGCTGTGGCTGAATTCAATCTGTGCGTTCTCCAAGTCAAATACTAACACACTTCATTTGGCTTTGGGACATCCAAAGATCATACACCGCACAAGTAAAATCCTGTTGAGTTAAATTATGCAAATATTCATCCATTCAAAGAAGGGATCAAGAAATTGTAACTGAAAAAAGAGTCCAAAATCCATTTGGCCAAAACAACCTTCCACACAGATGTTTCTTTTGACCTTAAGTTTTTCTGCCACTGCAGCTTTAAAAGAGTCTCAGACAGACAAAGGAGCCTTACAGTAGAACCGGTCTGAGGATTTATGTAGTAATGAGACCACACTTGCTGGGGTATTATAGAGTGTTTGACAATAACTCCCCTCCCTTAAAATCCTTTGGGTTTGGCACTGATTGGATTCCTGCGGTGGATCCAGAGTAAGCAGTCTTACGACATGACCTCTAGTAGTTTACATTGAAAAACATTCCGTTTGGAGCTTGTCCAAAGACAACTGCAAAGCCAAGGAAGTTTTATTGCTATATGGTCAGCAAAGTTCATGCAAGGAACGTTCTGAAACATACTACTGTGTGCCAACTCAGATAGCAATAGAAGTATGTCAACTGAAGGTGTGGGGAAGTGGGATTATTACGATCCAACTCTGCATGTGGGTCACATTCATGCAGTACATGTTGAACGGCATGGAGAAAACAAATTTGTTGCTATTCATGTGAGCACATACTTCATGCTGTTGGGTCACAAACCCAGGTTAGGTTATGCCAACTCCCATGACAATTTAACCAGTTGAACCCTAAATTCAACATTATAGAAAATAGCACCACACACATTTAGCCACAGCAGGCAAAGAACAGTGACATAGCCTAACTCCCACATGATGAATATGTAGCTGACCATCAAATGATGCATGCTTCCTCACTTTCGTATCCTCATGTTTAGAGGGTTTTTTTGACTTTGGTGCCCCTCTCTGTGAAATAGCATGGGTTCTTTACATTTAAGCAGAAAAGCAATGTTCTGAGGCATTGCCATCTTGTGGCAGTTTGGAAGCAGCACAACTATTGGCAACTCCATATTAGAAATAAAATTCAGCTATGTTACCCATGAGTGCAGTTATTAGCAAAAAGTAATTTTGCAGTCTTTGGCAGCATTCAGCTTGGAGTACACATTTACAGTCATTGCCCAAACAAAACTGTCACTGTAAAATGTGCGTATTATACAGCTGGATTCTAATTAGATCGATTACTTGGTTAAAAATCAAGGCATTTCATAGTGGTTTTCCCCCTGAAGGAAACAATTCGGGTGCATTTTTTAAAAATAATTAATTTTCTGCATTAATATGTATTCCTGGAAACCATGCTTCTGAAAGCTGTCTGCATTCTCATGGTAATGTCTAATAGATTCTTATTGGACTTCAAAGTCAGTGGTGCAGGGCTATGCTGATAACGTAAAATGTGCATCTTTCACTACAGCTAACATGTGGGTTGTAATTACTGCATATGATGGCAAAGAATTTCACTGTAATTGCTGTAATGTTGGAAACTGCTTTAGTTCAACCCATTACTGATCTGGGAGGAAGGGTTACTTGGGCATATTTACAAATGTGCTAACTATTTTATCGATGACATAATGAAGGAAAAGGGTGGTCTTGTGAATACATTATTGGACCGTGATGCAAGGGACCTCAGTTCATATCCTTAGCTCAGTCATATGTTTCCTTTATGACCTTGGGAAAGTCATGGAACTAGTGTTGATGGCTATGTCCACATGTAGAGGCTTACTTTGAAATAAGTTAATTCAAAATAAGTTATTTTAAAATAAAATTGTTATTTTGAATTAACTTAAATCGAAATAAGCAAAAACCTCAAATTGAAACAGCAAGTCCGGACACAGAACTTGCTATTTCAAATCAGGAGAGGGGCAGCATGGGAGGTGTGGCAATATAGCCCCCTCGCTGGGCCATGCCCCCACCCAATGTATAGAAAAAGGAAGGGACCCTGGGAAGGAGAAGGGCAAAAGTGTTAAATTAAAATAATGGTTATTTCGAAATAACATGTCCAAACAGCAATATTTCAAAACAACCATTTCAAAACAACAGCTATTTCTCTTTCTTCCTAGGTTTTACTACTTCAAAATAAGGTTCATTATTTCGAAATGATGGGGCACGTCATTTCAAAATAATGAAACGTCATTCAGACATAACATTTTTAAAATCGAAACAACAGTTGTTTCAGTTTAAAAACTATGTGTGAACACATCCATTGTTCCTCACCTATGAAGGTGCAGAAAACATGGATACTTCTCTCCACCATACTGTGAGGTTAAATTCTTTGTTTGGGATGTGGTCAGATACCACAATGAGGGAGCTAATAAAATTCTTAGAGGTAGATTTCTCACTGGTAGCAGATGATGTATACTGCTACTGTTGAGAAACCTTCCTCTAAGAATGTTATCAGCATTTTCTCAAACGCTAGCTACAAAAGAAAGCAATGAATGGCAATAGAGAAGGATTCAATATAATTAGAATAATCCAACATCTGTACTTGTATAGAGGGATTAGCAGGGAGGCTGAATTACATGACTTACAGATAATAGCTGGATAAGGACTTAAGCTTTCTAAATAACATTAATTGTGCAATCCATCTGCAGCAATGGAGCACATTAGTATTGATGTATTTTTTACTAAAATGGGCATATTATAGCAGAAAATATATAGCTCTCTCCCTCTCACACACACACACCATTTGCCTTAGTTTTTAAAAAGTTGGTTAGAGAAGTCTGGCATTTATCCACAGGAGACACCATGGGGAATATTCTCTTTTCAGTGAATGCATTTAACTTCCATATATATCAATGGTGTTTGCATATGTGCACTGAAAGGAGAACAGAGGGTATCTGCTCTTAACTCTCACCTCGTATTTTATGAATGGTAGTATGTGTGGATGGTGAAGCAGGCTAAACAAAGAGAGCCAAAGTTTAGTCACACTTCTTTCCTGGAAATGTATTGAGCAAATCTTTAGGTCAAAAGAGTCTTTCCTTATATTGAACATTTCAGATAAGCCCAGCAATAACACAGGTTTACAGCACAATATCCATTTTAATTAAATAAAAGGTACTCAAGAATTATGGGTTAGGTACAATCTAGTTTCTATGTGGGAATCAATTATCTGTATAAAACTGAATGAATGATGTATGGAAATAGTCACACAAGGCAAATGTCTGTACTCAACCTTTGCACAAAATTCTTTGTGTCTGAATGAGTCTGCATTCAGATTATATCAACACAACCACCGGTCAATTTGAGACTACTTTGAGATGTAGCATGCAAGTCTGCAGGGGGTGTCAAGTTTTCCAAGATTTTCTGATACAGTATGTCAGTCATTCCCCACAAAGCCAGATTTTACCATCCCACTAACTGATTAGTGGCACAGTTCACTAAAGCTATGCTGTCTTCCCACATGGCACCTCGTTAAATACTAGTGCGTCTAAAACTTAAGTGCCAAGCTAGGCCACTTAAAGAAGCATAGATACATGACACAACTGGTTAGGTAAAAAAACTGTGGAATTTCATCACACCTTTGAAAAAGTCAAGCTACTCCCATACATTTGACCTTCAAAGGCTTTTGATACCATCTTGTATGACCTGCTCTTAAACAAACAAGAGATACAATCTAGATGGAGCTACTGTGAGGGTGGATGTATAACTGGTTGGAAAACCCATTCCCAGAGAGTAGTTATCAATGATTCAAAGTCAAGTTGGAAGGGTGTATCAAGTTCAGTCCTGAAGTTCTGGGTTGGGTTCTGTTCAGTATCTTCATCAATGATTTAGATCATGACAGAGAATACCCTTATAAAGTTTGCAGGTGATACCAGGATGAGAGGAGTTGCAAGTGTTTTGGGTAGGATTAAAATTCAGTGTGATCTAGACAAATTGGAGAAATGCTCTTAAGTAAATAGGGTGGAATTCAATAAGGACAAATACAAATGCACTCCATTTAGAAAGGAAAAATTTAGTTACACACATACAAAATAGAAAATGACTTCCTGGGAAATAATACTAAAGAAAAGGATCTATGACTATGTCTACACTAGGAAAAGTTAGTTTGAATTTGTTAATTCAAAGTAATAAGTTTGAGTTTAGTTCAAACTAAACTTGAATTTATTAGTTTGAATTAACAAAGTGGATTAATTCAACTTAATCTTAAATTGAATTAGTCCACTTTGTTAATTCAAACTAACTGTCCTTAATTCAAATTTACAAGTTTGAACTAAGGGTTAATCCTAGTCTACCCTGTCCTCAGTTTGAACTAAGGATCAAATGAAGGGCTTAGTTTGAACAAACCAGCAGGTTTTACTAATTTGAACTGGTGTTGACAGGTACTAAATTAGTTTGAATTAAGGAGGCTTAATTCGAACCAACTTGCAAGTGTAGACATACTCTATGGGTCTCAGCAGCTCACAAGGTAAATAAGAGTCAGTGTAACTATGTTGCAAAAAGAAAAAAGTAATCACTCTGGGACATATTAGCAGGAACGTTGTAAGCAAGACATGAAAAGTAATTCTTCGACTCTATACAGCACTGAATAGGCCTCAACTGGAGTACTGCATCCACTTCTCAGTGCCACTTTTCGGGAATGATGACAAATCAGATAAAGTCCAGGGAAGAGCAAGAAATAACTAACGGTCTAGAAAACATGACCTGTGAGGCAATATTTTTAAAAAATTGGGTTTGTTTAGTCTGGAAAAGAAGACAGAGGGGCATGATGACCCTTTTTAGATACATTAAAGGGTGTTGCAATGAAGAGAGAGAGAAAATGGTTCTCAGCCTCTGAGGATACAAGAAGAAGCAAGCATCTTAAGCTTTAGGAAGAGCAGTTTAGTTTGAATAGCAGGAAAAATGTCTTAACTGTCAGGGCATGTAAGCACTGGAATTAATTGCCTAGGAAGGCTGTGGAATCTCCATCATGGGAGATTTTTAAGAACCAGTTAGATGAACACCTGCCAGGGTTGGTTTAGATAACTTTTAGTTTTGCCACAAGTGCAGGGACTGGACTAGATGCCTTCTCAAGGTCCTTCCCAGTCCGATGAGTCTGTCCTGATGCCTAAATGTCACTTCAGAAGCTTAACTCTAGGTATCAAGGTTTGAAACATTGGCTTTTATCTCATACTGCTAAACTGGCTTGGTTTGGGAAATCTTTCCCTTTAAAGGGAATTATGGTCTTTTCTAACTGTTTTCCATTCAGGAGGGGAAAAAATGGAGGATAAATCCATACTAGAGTTAGCACATAAGGATATTTCCAGATATATTTTGTGCAGAGAGGGAATCATGGCTCTCTATGATATCATCTAAATTGACAGAGAAGGACTTAGGAAGAAAAAGATCCGACAAAAATCTTTAATTTCAGCTCTCTATTTTTCACTGATGTTTAAACCCAAAGGATTTCAGATGTACTTTCAAAAGCTCTACTCTGAATTTTCCACAAGTACTCTTGTTAGCTTGGAGAAGGCTTCCCCAAGCCCCGCTAAGCGCTTACCGACATATCCCTCTCCCACCCTCACCCCCACCATGAACAAAAAGCTACTTTGGACCTCATTCCATAGCCCAGAAGCATATTTCCAAGCAATGTCAGCTGTTGCATCTGTTTCTTCACCAACCACAACATTCAGGGTGAGTCTAAGAGCCTTAATTATGATAATCATCTAACAAAGTTAAGCCTAGTTAGCTGATATGCTGCATCCTAAACCTCCTGCTCCTAGAGAGAGTTTTCCTCTCATCCACAACTTTCTGTTGTTCACCACAGTTCAAGAATGACTGCATCTTTATTTCCTCCTCTCCCAGCAGTCTTTCTTGGGCACTCCCACCCACCCCAGGCCAGGCATTTAGGGTTACAGTTCCTCTACATCGCATAGTACTTTCTCCAGCTGGGTTCAGCAGCACCTGTGCTTCGCTTCTTTTCAGGGACTATAATACAGCTTACACAAATCAGCCTTCACAAGGAAAACTGCATTCACTTCTTAAACTAAAAAGCATTCCAAAGAAAAACATTAAAAACAATAAAAATCTATGTGCTTGCTTGCACTTCCAAGAAGTCATGTCCAAGGCTCTGGTAAGTGTTAGTGTTTCTCACCTCACAACTGGTGTTGTCTCCTTGGTTATATTCCTCATGCCAGTGCTCAAAGAAAACCCAGGGTTGAAACCAGCTCCATCATAAGGAATGCTAACGGAGCCGTGGAGATGGCCTATCACAGAACCTGTCCATTTGCTTCTCTCTAGCTAGTGCTATCATATTTTTACTAGCACTACATTACATCTTCTAAAAGAGAAGATTTAAACCCCAATCTTGCTAATATTTACATATGTGAGTTAACATGCATATGTTTTTAAGAATGCCATTTTCATTTGTCAGTTGTTTAGACATCCTTTATATTTTAGTTGCTGGGACAGTTATTACAAAATCCCATTTCAAGTTCTCACAGTAGAACAAGAAGTTACAGAGATGGGGTTTTTTCTTCACCTTCTTCTTCTTCTAGGGCCAGGAATATAATTGCCAGTAAAAAATACCAACATGGCTTTCACATTAAAAAGCCCTTGAATTCTTCAGTTTATATTTTCATAAAGGTTCAGCTCTTATTATTTTTTAATCACATCACATAATCATTTGCCACTGTCAAACACTGGGACAAGAATTATGCATTGCTCTTTACAGAAAAGTTTCATTGATTTTGTTTGGAATTCTTCCCACTTTCTGTTCTAGTGATTAAGAAAAAAAAATCACCAATGCTCTTTGATTGCAACAGAGAGATTTTCACAGGCATTGACTAGAGTTATAAAACAGTAACCAAAAACACAGTCAGTCAACCTCTTGTAATCACCAGGATGAAGTTAATACTGTTCAGATTGTAGTATTTCATGTTTCATTTTGAAAATAAAGACAAAGTGTTCACAGAGATTACACAAAAATAACAGGTTTCTGCACTCTTTGCTGAAAGCATATAACTGTATCTCAATCTTCATTACAAACTGCCTGCTTCAACACTCTCCCTCTCTCTCAAAAATTTAAAGCAGTTTAGACATTTCGGGTATGTCCACACATCTCTTATTTCAAAATAACACTAGTTATTTCAAAATAAAAGAAATTAGGTCCACATGATGTATTCTTATTTCAAAATGACGGGCTCCATCATTTCATAATAACAGCCGTCATTTCGAAATAGCTTAAACCTCCCTTAAAGCGAAACAGCTGTTATTTCGAAATGGTTATTTCAAAATAACGCCGTTCGGACATGTTATTTCAAAATAATCATTATTTTGAAATAACACATTTGCCCTTCTCCTTCCCAGGGTGCCTTCCTTTAGCCTATGTTGGGTGGGGGCATGGCCCAGGGAGGGGGCCATGTTGCCACACCTCCCATGGTGCCCTTCTCCTAAAACGAAATAGCAAGTCCTGTGTTTGGACGTGCTGTTTTGCTTTGAGCTTTTCCCTTAATTTGAATTAACTTATTTCAAAATAAGGACTTTATTTTGAAATGACTCATTTTGAAATAACTTATTTCAAAATAACGACTTATGTGTGAACATAGCCTTCAAGCCTTGAGCCAGTATTAATTGGGTATATCCCTCACAAAGTGATTGCCCCTTTGGAACTTAAAGTTATGTTAGTCTAGTTCAACAAACCAAACAAGGGGTCTGGTTAATAGCTGTAATTAAGCAAACAGGTAACAAATCAAAACTTTGAAGAGAAACGCCAGAATTGGAATTCATATGCATATTTGACACTGTTACTTTAGGGCTAGATAGAGACTATGGGTTTTTTCCCCCCATTACAGCAGGTAATTTTGCTTTTCTCTCTCCATTCCCCCACCCCAACCCCCACTTCCCTGCTAATTGCTGTGCATCAGTGTTTCAATCCAAACAACTGCTTTGATTTGCTGTAGCAGTCTGACTGATCCTATGACTTACAGAATGGGAGCAAAATAAATTGTAGGAGAGTGTAAGTTCCCAATCTTCAAGCATCTGACGAAGTGAGATTTTTCTCCCTAAAGGTAATATGTAAGGAAATTTGTTAATCTTTATAGCCCCACCAGACTCCTTGCTTGAAATAACTTCAAGGTCATTGACTTACTGAGCTCAACTCATAAGCTCAGGAATGTCTGCAGAAGCCATATTGACTCTAATTTAGATTTATATGGAGAGATGTTCTCTCTAAAGATATCAGAGGAGGTAGAACAAAACTGTCACCCTCGAGGTGCCAGCTGGCTAGCAGACCACCAGTCCTCAACCCCAAAAGGAGACTACCCTAAGTAGAGAGTTGGGAAGGAGAAAGTCTGTTACAGGGCCTGCTGGAGCAAGATGGATTGCATTAAGATGAAGAGGTAGTTCTAAGTGGCAGGGATCCCAGATATGTAGAGCATCTGAAGGCTCAAAACAATAAACTGCGGAATATTATATAATAACCCCTTTTGCTTTGAATTTCCAAAAAAAAAAGGGGGGGGGGGGAAGAGGAGAGAAACTAATGCTCTCTAGTCACTAAAAGTCATCTCTGCCATATGTGGTGAAATAAGGCCTACCTAGTCTGCCTCTGCAGGTCCTGCACTTTTATTCTGTGTCCTGGAAAAATCTGGCTTGTTACTCTCAATTTTCCCAAGGTGCAGGTCCCCTTTTTGGGGCTAGCTCAATTTATAGTCTGGCTGGCCTCCTCACTTGGGTTTCTTCCCTGTTGGACTACCCCTAAGTATGGCCAAATGGCAGCAGGAGATTGGGAGGATCCAGTCCCATCCTCTATCCTGGGCCCTGACCCAGAGACCCTATGAATAACAGCCTCCAAAAACTGAGTCTGGGAGAGCTACCATCTTCCCTGCGTTGACTATCCTTAGCTACACCGCTCCTGGTCTGCCCTCTGGGAATGGGAGAGTACCGCACCCTCCTTGCCTGGAGTCTTTCAGTCTCTGTATTCTCTCCCCTGTTTGAGCAGGGTTGCCCCACTTCCACTCCCTTGCTCAGTTCTCTGTGTGGCAGGGTCCTCCTTCAGGGTGCTGGGCCTAACAGCGCTGTGTGACCCAGACCTCTTGGGATAACCTTTTGAATGTGCAAAAGTCAGGGCAAGCCGCAAAACCAATGGCCAGAGCTCCAAACCACTGACGGATGGTACTTAAACCATTCTCCCAGTCAGTAACAAGATATGCTTCTGAGTCCCCACATGGGTCATCAAGAAGCATAACAAAATAGAAACAGACCCCTTTATTGCACATCAGCTCCTCCAGTCCCCACCTAGCCACTGGGTCTCAAAGAAATAGGTTCTTCTGGCCCCAAAGGGCCAGCCACATCACACAGAACAACAGAGGCTTGGATCTTATCCAAAATACCACACTGCCAGCCAATCCTTTTAATACCTACAACAAAAGGTTTAATATAAAAAGAAAAGAAACAAAATGAAAGATGTTAAAGTGTCAAAGGCTATGTCCACACGGCCTTTTAAAGTGCAACAACAGTGGTTGTTTTGATTTAAAAATAGACACATCCAGATGATGTTTTCCTTATTTCGAAATAAGGAAAATCATTTTGATATAATAAAAGCTGACTGTGGGCAAGCCCCGCAAGCCAGCTTGGGGACTGGCCCACACCACTGCCGGCTTGCTGGTGCAGCTAGGAAAGCCGGTTGGGGCCCCATCACCCCACCTTCTGCCAACAAGGGGAGGGGGCAGCAGGGAAAGCCAGCTCTGCGCTGGCTCCCCACGGAGCCCAGGCAGCGGGGCCAGGGGGATTGGGGAGCCGGCTCCCCCCTGCAATGCCGGGGCTGTAGGTTCCAAGCCCCGGGGCACGGGGACCCTGGCTCTCACCCGCACTCCCAGGGCTGCAGCACCCAAGCCTCCAGGGCAGCAGGGAGCCGGCTCGCCCCTGCACTGCAGGGGCTGCAGGCTTGGAGCCCTGGGGACATGGGGAGCCAGCTCTCACCTGCGCTCCTGGGGCTGCAGCCACCTAGTGCGAGGACGCTGGGACCCAGCTCCCACCCCCACTCCCGGGGCTGCAGGCATGCCCCAGGGTTCGTCCCCCGCTGCTCCACCAGCAGTGGGGGAAGCAGGGCAGGGGGATCCCTGCCCTGGCAGCTGTTTTCCCCTGCCTGGCTCTCTAGGTGAGAGCCAGGCTGGGGACTGGGTGGCAACATAGCCCTGGCAGGGGGCCATGTTGCCACACCTCCCAGGATGCCCCTCTCCTGCGTCTGGACTTGCTATTTCAATTTGGTATTTTTCCTTAATTCGATTTAAGTTAAATCGAATTAAGGGTTTTATTTCGAATTTGCTTATTTTGAAATTAACTTATTTCAAAATAAGCATTTAGGTGTGGACATAGCCAAAGATAATCACATAGACTATGTCTACACTAGCAAATTAGTTTGAATTAAGGAGCCTTAATTTGAACTAATTTGCTCCTTGTTTACACTAGGCTTTGCCTAGTTCAAACTAATTTTTTTTTTTTTTTAGTTCAAACTAAGCAAAGCTTAGTTTGAACTAGTTAGTTTGGCTGGTTAGTCCAAACTAATTTGCATCTTCAATTAGAACTAACCCAATGAAGACATGCTAGTTTGACCTAAATAAGTTGGACCTAACTTTTACTTCTAACTAGCTGTGCTTTTTTAGTTTGAACTAACTTTTTTAGTTTGAACTAGCCATGCTTTTTTGTTTGAACTAAAAAGTTAGTTTGAACTAAAAAAATGCGCTAGTTCTAACTAACTTTTGAACTACTTAGTTTGGACTAACCAAGTCCAAACTAAGATTTTAGGTGAAGACACAGTCACTCATTCAAATGATTTAGAGTCCACAGAAAGCAGGTTCTTGAAGAATTTGGAGTTACAGGTTAGTCCATTTCTTCTGGTATGGGTGGGTCTCAGGCCTTTGTCCAGTCACAGGAGAATAGTTCCAGAGGAGAGTGTGAGTTATAGACTGGAGATTGAAAATAAAATGGAGATGGACCCATTGCCTTTTATCACCTCTGGCCTTCCCCATGCTGTGTGGAGTTTTTTGCAATTCCAAATGGAGTTGAATCACATGGACAAGTCCTAGTGGCTCGACAGGTTTTTCCTTGAGCTCACTGTACCTGGGACCTTCCTTAATGAGCCATTAAGGAGACTGGTTTTGCAGACATCAAGTCTGAGAGTGCCCTGGAATCCAATAATTTGAAACACAAATAGAACAAATCTATTCCTAACTTCTAGTACAGATATAACACCTCCATCTAAACCATATAATCATTCCTAACAGATTACAACCTTTCTATTGGTACCAAACATGGCATCACATATGGATTATTGCAATTATGAAATATTAATATGGAAGATAATCATAAACAATCCACTAACGCTAGACAGCATCACACCCTGCCTACATGGTTTTCCCCAAAACCCCACACAGCAAACAATCTCTCCAACTCCCTTCTAGAACTCTACTCCTCTCCCCTCAGCTGCCCCTACCTGCCCGAGAACGAGGCTTTTAAGTAGTGCAACAGGTTCCTTAATTGGCTTCAAGTGACCCAATTAACCTGGAGTAACCCTAACTAAATTAACCCAGGGAACAAGGATTTACTAATCCTGGGGCTCATATCCACTCCCACCACCACTCTTCTATAGCCATCAGGGCTAACCACATCATATATAGTAGCTCCAACTCGCTTTGCTCATTCACCTACACTAGCTCAACAATCAAAGTTGTCAATAATACTCATTATTAATGTATTCTAATATTGTCCTGGAGAAAGGACTCTAGTGATGTAATGTCCTTTTGCTGCAAATGAAAAAATAACCAAAAAAAAGTGTTAGACTCTTGAATCTTTAGTTTGTTGATAACCCACAACAGGATCTGCTTTCATTGCAACCAACTCCTCATCTAGTCCATTGGACTCTATTCATTAGGATCCTTGATAGCAGCTGTAAACAAAGATATGAAGAAGAATAGATGAAAAAGCACAGTACCAATGTAAGAAGTACATGGCAGTCAGATATCAAGACTTGTGTTCTCACTTGTCAGTGCAACAATATTACCGCCATGCCAAGAAATTATTTCCAGTTGCCATTATTATTAAACATGGCAGTAGGACGAGGGAGGTCTACTGGCCTCTGTGGGTCCTATACTTTCTTCTTTGCAGCCTACTAACACAGTGATTCTCTCTCACTGTTTTGGGACACATTATTGTGTTGCCACACAGTGGTTAATGTGTCACAGAGAACCAGGGAGATGGCTAGAATTGGCCCGGGGTGTCCTGAAGGATTCCTACACACTACCAAGAGTGTCACTACTTGCAAAAGGCTGAGAACCACTGTGTTAAAGTATGGCTGGTTGGGAAGGGGAGAGGTCCAGTCCTGCCTTCTACCCCAGGCCTTGACCCAGTGAACCTACTAGTGGCAGCCTCAAACTCCTGAAACCCAGAGAGCTACAGCCTTCCCTGAGTTTCCTGTCATTGGTCTTGCTGCTCAAAGTCCACCCCCTGGAACGAAGGCAGAGGGAGCAGAAGTTGTGGCATCCTTATCTTGAGCTTCTTAGTCTCTGTGATCCCCCAGCTGGGTTGGAGTTACCCTACCCCAACTCCCTCACAGAGTTGTCCAAGTTGTCCTTCAGCAGATGTGCCTAAACCCCTTGGCACTTTCCAGCTAGGCTTCTCCTTAACATCCATATGTTTCTGGCACTGTGGCTGCAACAGCAGTAGATCTGATCAGTTCACTTCCAGCAACTCTACTCCAACCCACGTCCTATGCCAAAACCTTTTCAGCTGCCCTCCCTCGTCTGCCTGAAAAAGAGGCTTTTAAATGATGTGGCAAGTTTTTTAACTGGCCTCAGGTAACCTAATTAACTTTTAATAACCCTGGCTAAATTACCCAGGGGACAAGGATTTGCTGATCTTGGGACTAACATAGGCTATGTCTATACTGGGGCATTAAGTTGACTTAAGGGCCCTTAAGTCGACTTAAATAAAGCCCAGACCACACTGCAAGCCAACAAAGTCGACTTTCCCCATCGCTAAAGTTGACTTATAACTTTCACTTATAAAGTTGATTTTATTAAGTCGACTTAAGGCAACATGGCCCGGGGAATTGCCTTAAGTCAAATTAATTGGCCTCCTAACTACAGAAAACATGGGGATGGGGAGAAGGCACAACACAGCTGTGAGCATTCCCAGCTGTGAGCATCATATCCAAACTCCCCATGTTCCCCAATCTGTTCCAGCATCTTTCAGCCGTGTCAGCCTGACCAGCCATCTGCCCCACTTCTCAGCTAGACCCTACATTTCTCCCATTCTAGCTGAACCCCGCATGTCTGCCATTCTCAGCCTGACCCCTCGAGTCTCCCTCATTCTCAGCCCGACCCAGGCTGTCTCCCCCCTCACCCTTCTCAACCCAACCCTGTATGTCTCTCCCCTTCTCTGCCCAACCCTGTGTATCTCCCCTTCTCACAGGACCCCCCCCCCCCGATATGGTTGTAAAACAAGGAGTCCAGAAGCACTGTTTAAGACTAACAAATTTATTTATTAGATGAGCTTTCATGGGAGAAAATCCCACTTCATCAGACAGTTTGAAGATGGGGGAACTTACAGAATGGGAGGAAATAAATGCAGGGTAATGTAAGACATAGGATCAGGTCACACCCTAACAGCAAATCAAAGCAGTTGTTAAGATTCAAAAACTGGGAAACAGCACACAGGCTGTGTCCACACGCAAGGTATTATTTCAAAATAAGTCATTCCGAAATGACTTACTTTGAAATAAAACCTCTCTTTCAAAACCACTTATTTCAACCTAAAAAAAAATTAGTTCAAAATAAGGGAACCCTGAAAACGAAACAGCATGTCCTATGTGTGGACATGCTATTTTGCTTCAGGAGAAGGGCACCTTGGGAGGTGTGGCAACTTATCCCCTTGTGCGCCATGTTGCCACCAACCAGGGTGGAGGTGGGGGAGAAGGCTTGCCAGGAGCCTGGGGGTGCCGCAGCTCCCCAAGCCATTTGCCCAGAGGGGGAGCTGCAAGGGGCATGGGGTGGCTGCAGCGGTGGTGGCTCACCCCATGCCCAGGTCCCCAGGCCAATGAGCCGCAGCTGTGGTGGCTCACCCCACAGTGGCCTATGCCCCACGGCAGGGTGCCCGGCTTTTCCCCACCGCTGGGGCTGGGGAAGCCCCACAGCAGGGGTGCCAGGGAGCTACATTCCCTCTAAGGTGCGCGGCTGCATGACCTCGCACCTAAAAAACCCTCCCCGCGCAGGGCTGTCCTGTTCCCACGCACAGGGAGGGCCAAGCCAGAAGCACAGCCCACGATTGGCTGGGCACACCAACAGAGCAGCTGACGATCAGCCGGGGGGAGGGAGCAGGGCCAGGGCCAAGCAGGGCAAGGCAGACAAAGCGGCGGAGGATTGGCTGGGGTGGGGGGGCCCAGGGCAGGGCTGACCCAGCTGAGCAGCGGGGCGGGGCCAGGCAGGGCAAGGCCGGCAAAGCGGCTGAGGATCAGCCAGGCAGTGGGGGGGGAGACCAGGGCCGGGGCTGGGGTGGGGCTGGGCAGGGTCAGGCCGGAAAAGCGGCCAAGGATAGGCCGGGGTGGGGGGGAGCGGGGCCGGAGCTGGGCCAGCTGAGCAGTGGGGAGGGGTGCTGGGGCCAGGCAGAGCAAGACTGGCGAAGTGGCCGAGGACTGGCCGGGTGGGGGTGGGGAGCAGGGCCAGGGCTGGGCAGGGCCAGGTTGGAAAAGCGTCTGAGGATCGGCGGGGGCAGGGGTGTTGGGACTGGGCAGGGCAAGGCCGGCAAAGTGACTGAGGATCAGCCAGAGCCGGGGCTAGGGCTGGGGCCGGGCCAGGCCAGCAGAGCAGCTGGGGGGGGGGCTAGGGCCAGGCTGGCAAAGCAGCAAAGGATCGGCAGGGGGACAGCAGGGCCGGGGCCAGGAAGGGCCATGCCAGCAGAGCAGCTCAGGATCGGCCTGGGACTGGGGGGGGTTCAGGCTGGCAAAGTGGCTGAGGATTGGAAGGGGGGGGCAGGCCTGAGCCATGGCCAAGGATCAGCTGGGGGGGGTGTTGCAGTTGCTATTCCTGAGCTATCCAAGGGCTCCTTTTTACCTTCATGTCCTTCCTCCCCCAGGCATTCTAAAAATAGGTGATTGTCCAGCTTTTTATTTCTGATAAGTAGAATGTTGAAAAAAAAAAACAAAAACCAAAAAAAAAAAAAAAGAGCAGTTTATAGGGAAGGGAAAAAATATCAAGGGGCAGTGCAGTACACAGTTTTGTTTTGTTTTTTTTGTTTGTTTTTTTTGTTTTTGTTTTTAAAAAGGCAGCTGGTTTGTCCATAGCTCACTTGGTAGCTCAGCAGACTTATAATATCATGGTCATGGCTTCCAGTCCTGTATTCAGTTTTTTAACTTTTGGCCTCTTGCTTGTTAGAGAAGCGCTAAATTGAGGAAAAAATCTATAGCAAACACTAATGAAATGAAAGAAAAAGTGTGCCATGATTAAAATTACTAATAGTGACCAATTAAGTAAAGCAAATAAAGGGACACATTTGAACAGACTAGAAACAATTTTGGACAATTTTTTTTAAATTGTAAAATTGGCTGCTGTGCAAAATTGAAAAACAAGAGGCAAGTTAGCTGCTTTCACTTTTTTATGTGCTTATTCATTTTGAAAAGCAGACAAAGGCACACAAACAGTACTGAAGAATTGATGAGACATGTCACATAAACATAGAATACATTCAAATTATTAATAAAAACTATTTTAAATAATGTATTAATTTTTCATTATTCTATACTTTTCAATAATTTCCATCACGTGAATTTGCACAAAAATTTTATTCAGAAAAAGTTCTGCACATGGGTTGAAAATTTTGCACACAAGCTGCCAAACCTTAGTGGGAACATTGCTGGGGAGCCCAGCTCTCCCCGCCACTGGGGTCTGGGGAAGCCCTGTGGTGGGGGGTGCCAGGGTACCCAGCTCTCCCCACTGCTTGGGCTGCTCCGAAGCCCCGGCAGCAGGGAGAGCCAGGCACCCGGCACATCCACCGCAGTGCTTCCCCAGACTCCTGCAGTGGAGAAAAGCCGAGCACCCCAGCACCCCGCCGCAGGGCATCCCCAGACCCCTGCAGCAGGGAAAAGCTGGGCACCCCACCACAGGGCTTCCCCAGACCCCAATGGCAGGGAAAAGTGGGGAGCCCCAGCACCCCCGTCGCAGGGCTTGCCAGCAGCCCCAGTGGCGGGGAAAAGCCGGGCAGCAGGCTCCCCACCCAAGGGCTTGGAGGCAGCCCCCTATAGCCTGCAGCGGGTGCTCCCTCAGTACCCTGGCCAGGGTGCTGAGGGCTCCCTGGCCAGGGTGCTGAGGGAGTGGCCCATGCTCCCAGGGTGCTAAGCACCCTGGGAGTAAAGTCAAAACATATTGTTTTGGAACTGCGTTTGTTCCGAAACAATATGTCCAAATGGCCTTATTTCGAAACGACCGTTCCAAAATAATGGCCATTTCAAAACCAAACTAGGTTTAAGGTGTTCCGAAAGGGCACCTCTTATTTCGAAATGATGGAGTCCATCATTTTAAAATAAGAAAATGTCATCTGGACCGAATCTTTTTTATTTCGAAATAACCTGTGTTATTTCGAAATAAAAAAGATGTGTGGACACAGCCACAAAGAAAGAAAGGAAGAAGCTACTATTTCTTTTAGATTAAATTGTGTGAAAGGAGGACTAAATCATGACTGGATTTTTTTCCCATTACAACAGGTGATTTGACTTCATCTTCCTCTATGTGCTGTGTTCTGGTTTTTGAGTCTTAACAACTGTCCTTGTGCTGGGAGTTGCCCTGCGGCACCTGGTCCAGAGCCAGAGGAGTCTGGACAACACAGGGAGGGTGTGGATGTTATTTGGTAGCTCTGTGTTCTTGGACAATCAGGTCATAGTATCCAGCCACTGAGACTCCCCCCCCCCCCCAACCTTCAGCCTCTGCTTGAACCAGAAACCAGAACCAATGAAAGGCAATTGGAGACACACCTAAAACCACTTTGAACACGGGGGCTGGAATTAGGACAACTCCTTTAGCCTCATCCACATGGAAGATGCAAGCCATCATCACTCTGAATGAACAGCAGAAACTTCATTTGCATCAAGGATGGAACCAGAATTAGCGCACTGAATGGAAAACCAAGCTCTGAGGCAGGAGTCGCACTGAATTCTGTGAACGGCAAAGCAGGGAAGCACTGCATGATGGGGGATCCCTGCTCCTGAGACAAAGGAACTCATGTCTGCACACATCCAGGTCAGCAGTTATCAGATCAATTCTAGTAATAGATCTTCAATTGATAGCCAACATAGTGAATCTGCCTGATTGCATTGTAAGCTCCCTCAGAGGAATGCCACCCATCACCAGGAATGATCAGCTCCTATTGTCCACCTAAACAAAACACCTCTGGTATGCTCCCATACATCATTTACCCCAAAACATCCCCAGTGTTCTGCCTTGAACCATTGTTTCTTTCCTACAAAACTCCCTACCCAAGTTCCACATGAGAGTTAGTTCTGAATCTTCTCTGTTGCCTGGACCTACAAGCTGCATCAGGTCCACTGGGACTTCACCTTCTCCTTGCTGATCGTGATGGAGCTTCTGCCTGTCTCCAGCACTCCAGACACTAAGCTGAATGGCCTGGTTCCTGGGTACCTTTGAGTTTCACTGAGTGGTGAGACAACACCCCCCCCTTCTTTCTCTCCTTTTTTTTTTCCTCTTGGTCCAATTATAGCTCTCTAAACCTGATCTTTTGCCCACTTGGGCTAGCTCTCCCCAATACTATAATTGAAACTGGGTAATATTGTCACCGTTTGATCATTTTCCTCTTTTTGTATGGTCATTAATATTGTAACTGTTTGGGCATTTTTCTTTCCTTTTATAATTATTCATAAGTTTTATGTACCTGGCAATAAAGTAACTTTCCTAATCAAGCTGGTTACCAGACTTCCTCTGTGTTCTTGGCTTCCCTATATTGCTCTGCAGCAACGTTCCTTTTACCTAGCCAAAGATCCTTATGATGCCCAATTCCTTGTAAGGCTTGCCAGTTAAGGGGTTACCAACGTGCTGAACCTGTGGCATATAAGAGTGACAGCTGAAAGTGCTGTTTTGACCGAGCCTAATTGAGTCCATGGACATATAAAGGTGACAGCTGAAAGTGCTGTTTTAACCCAGCCTGCTCAGATTCATACTCCAGTCTAGTCTGGTGCGGTACGGGGGCACATAGGGGTAGCAGAAGACCAGTGCTGTGTAACCCAGCCTGCCGAGTTCTAGGACATATAAGGAATCAGCTGAGAGTGCTGATAGACCTGCTCTGCTCAGTCACACTTAGAAACCCAGTCCTGGGAATTTAGGTCCTGCAAGGATGGCTCCACTGGGAGGGATTTGCAGAAGGGAGTAGTAAGCTCCACATAAAAACACAAGTGACACAAGAAGTACACTAACAGAATTGCACCCCCCCCCAGAGGAAGTAACCCTAATAAATGAGCAGACCCTGAGTTGAAGGGCAAAGTTGGTAACATGGAGTGCTGTGCTGGCACATTGCTGGGCTATGTCAGGCTCCCTGACCCCCCTGGGTTCTCTGTTGCCACACACAGTATGCCGGGTAGTTGGTCACTCATTTCCGGTGGTAAAGGAGTGGCTGGGAGAGAGGGGTGCTTCTGCTGTGCTGCACTGTGGGCCAGGTACCTACAACGCACCACTCCTAGGGTGACCTAGCAGCTGCCAGTGTGGATGTGGGCAGTTTCCTGGCATTTTGAGTGTGGATGTGCTATGCTGACTTAATAAGGTCTACTTTAAGCTGACTTAAAGTAGACTTTATTAAGCCAGCTTAACTGAGCTCTGTAATGTTGATATAGCCATATACACCTTCCACCGCTCTCCTACAGCCATCAGGTCTGACACTGTCACAGCAGTTAAAACTTCTCACTATTAGCAACTGGCAACAACAGGTAACATTTACATTTTGCAAGGCTGGTATCCAAGGTGGAGTGGATTAAGGCTGCAGCTTCATATTTGTAAGTGTGTAGAAGAGTCCAGGTCAAAGGCTCCAGTTGTGGCCCATCTCTGTAAAGAAGCCTAACATTTCTTCTGCCTTTTGCTTTACAAAAAAAACAAAAGAGCCATATTATGACCTTAAGAACATAAATACTGTTGCAAGGGGTTTTGGCCACTCAGAGACCAATGGGGCAAGATCACCAGCTGACCCCTAGTGGCCAGAGCCAGGATAGCCATGTCCACCCCACCAGAAGCAAATGGGCAGGACAGGAAATAAAAAAATTAGGTCCTGCAGCTCAGCTAGGCTGAAGATGCCAAGGGAACAGACAGCTCCGATCTGCTGCTAAATTGGGAACCTGAAAAAGACATCTATGACACTGAAGACTTGGCCTGATCTCTGAGGAGCTGCTGGGCCTGCTGCTGGCAATATACCCTGGGAAAACAGAAGATGACTGAGACCCAGGTACACAATCAGGAGAGTGTAGGAAGTAGCCCTGGGAAATCAGAGTTCTGTGACCAGAAAGTTGGCCAATGGCTGGCAATGGGATCCCCTCTGACCCTGCGGCAGAACTGTCAGCCACTGCTAAGGCCCTGGGCTGGGACGTGGAGGAATAAGATGGCCCTGGGTCCCCCTACTCCCCACTGCCAACTCTACTTGTGGGTGTCAGCCTGCCCTCCTTAGGTCAATAGGCCTGTGTTTAACTGTCATCCACCAGAGCCAAGACATAAGTTGTTAGACTGCTTACAGCTCTGTCCTGCCTGAGAGCTTGGGCCTTCTAGATCAGTGATTTTCAGACTTAGGGTTGGGACCCAGTCCTGGGTTGCAGACCCACAGGCATTGGGTCACAGCATCCCCTGCTGCTGCTGCCAAAAGACTGGAATGCATTGCTCAAAGATGTAATTGTTGGGTCATGGGCATGAATGATTTTTTTTTCTCAACTGGGTCCTAAGAAAAAAAGTGTGAAAACCACTGTCCAGACTGTTGATTATTCTGCCTAGCCCTGGGGGCTTGAGCTCCAGAGACAGCTCATTCCCCATTTCAGTTGCCTTTTAGAGAAATGTGACAGCGAGCGGCCATGGCCACCTCTGAGATTGACAAGGAAGGACAGCCACACACTCCTACAGATAACAGGCACAGCATTTACTGTTCTGTAATAGCAACTCTTCACAGGCCTGACAAATTCACTACAGCTAATATTGCTTTTAAATTATTTATGCATAAATAGTATCTCAAAGTAGCAAATGAAAGCCAGGATCATGATGGCCATTAATATTATTGTGTAATGTTTATATACTGGAAATATATCCTCAATTGGTGTCCAGGTATTATTCTCCAGCAGAGGTGAAAAACTACTTTTTCCAGACAAGGAGATGTACTTTTACATGTCTGCCTAGACTCATCTGTAGATGGAGGATTGTAAGCCAAAATAGTGCTAGCTCCATTTACATGCCAGTCAATAAGCACAGGGTTTGGACATCAACAGGATGGGAATAAAATGTGAAGATTAGCCTGGCTATGTGTGAAGACAATGAGCTTTTGGAAAGAAGGAAAGGCAGTCATTTTGCTATCCATTACTGAGGGAAGAAAAACAACTTTTTGCATCCATGAGTAAGGGACCCCAGTCATGTGGACTTGTGCTGTTGGGGAATTATTTCTTTAGTAAGAAATTACTTCAGACAAGAATTTCTTCCTCTTAAAGTTTAGAGTCCAATAAGCATATAATACTTTTGTTTAGTTAGTTTCCAATATTCTTGCTCACCACTTATTTGAATCTGCCCCTTGTTAAAACTTATTCTCATTTTTTATTATAAATACATCTCAGTGATGTGATACCAAGCCAAGTCTGTCATTTCGCCTCTTACTCCTCCATCCTCTTTCCACCATAATCCTCTTTTGTAATAAAAACCAGAGTATGTTATGAAAAGGAAAGGGTGGGAATAGTAACTTTTACTTCTATGCACCCTTAGTTGTATCCTCCCACGCCCTACTCCAACCTGAATTCTTCACCACAAGGTTCTCAGCCTGGGGGTTGGGACCCAAAACTGGGTCACCCGAATGTTTCAGACGGTTATGTAATAGCTCCTGTCCCATGAAGCTGGGTGAGCTCACCTCAGTGCTCCAGGCGCTGCAACCTCTGGTGTTTCAGCACCACTCATGTTTGGCCTAGCCATCCTGATGACAGGAGTTGGGAAGGCCAAAGCTGAGTGAATGGCACTGCAGCCCTGGGTTACAAATACACTCAACCAAATTTGATCCAGTGCAGGAGGGAGGGCCAAACCTGAGTGCTGCTTCAACCCCAGAGCTTGCAGTGCCTGAAGCAGAGAATCAAGGCCAGCCAGCCTCACAGTACAAGAGCCACCCCTGTGGGGTGAGAGCCAGCCGGGATTCAACCGCTCCCACAAAAGTGGGGAGAAAGAAAAAAAGGTACAGAGAGGTGGGGAAGTAACTTGCTCAAGATTACATAGCAAGTTGGTGGCATATTGTGAATAGAACCAGGCATCGTTACAGAGTAGTATCCCAGTGGTTAGAATTTCAAAACCAGTTGGTATATAATAACTCCTGTAAAACAGGGAAAGGGTTAAAAATAAAACTTATGTTGGTGTGCCATAAAGGGGGAAACAATGTAGAAATAACATTACTAACAGAAGAGAAAGGGAAAAAATACATATATTTCTAAATTTGTGTCTTTTATTACCAAACATAAGAAACTTAATACAATCCCAGCTCCCTGATTCAGTAACGTGATAACCCCTGAAAGTAGTAATATAAGAGTTAAACTCTCCAGACACATTCTTTATCCCTTTTCTTAACCCAATATCTTATTTCAAAAACAGATATTTTCTCCCTTGTGCTAGAAAGTAACTTGTTCCTCTCCAAACCACATATTTAATAACAAGAAATCAGAGCCAAACATTTCTCTTTCTAGGGCCCTAGAAATTCCCTTTAATTAAATTGCGGCTCAGGAGACCCCACTAGTATGTCTAGACAACCACTGGCCTTCTAGTTAAATGGATTTCACATCATTGCATCAGGACAGTGTATGGACAACTGAGACTACTTAATTATGTGCTAAAGAGCTTAAAGTAAACTTTTTCCTAGACACAAAGTTGGTATTGTCTGATTCACTTACTGCCCAAAACCAGGTTGCATGACAAGGACTGCTACAAAATGCTCCACTGCAAACTGCCTAATTCCAAACAATGAGTCCTGTGGCACTTAAAGATTAACAAATTGCACAATTCCACACACTAACTGCACTCCAGGTACTGAATTTCTTTCATGGAGGACCTGTAGATAAGTTACTGTAGGTTAAAAAAGGGGAAAAAGGCAGAATTTTGGGTATAAGAGAGAAACTGATTCAGAGGATATGGAACAGGCCACAGAGAAAGAAATTCTAGAAGTCAAATAAACCACTGCAGCATTTAAAACTTTTACTTCCGGTGGGCAGGTTATACTGCAAGTTGAAACAAGGTGGGGGGGGGAGGACAATAAAAAGGCAGCAGTGTGACATTCAAGGAACTTAAAAGAGTAGAGCTAGTCAATAAATCACACACTCCTGCAAAAAAGTAATTTTTCACTGAAAATGTTCTTTAAAGTTTCAGGGATTTTGTCAAAAACTGAAAACCTAGATCTCAAACATTTGCAGTTTCCAGCAACCAGTTTTTTCTAGTATTAAAAAAAAAAAAAAAAAAAACAATTTATCAGTCCCCCCCCCACCCCCAAATCCATGAAGGCTGATTTTTCCCACAAGAATTCCTATATAGGCAAAGTAAAAAGCATTGTATTGATCCCCCCCCCCCCCCCCATAGGGGAGTCGGATGAGGGGGGAGGGGGGACTAAACATGGTTTTCCCCTTTTTTGTCTACTCCAGTAGTTCAGACTTTGACATGCCCTCCAAAATACATTTTTGGTAGTTTACATATGGAAAAAAAAAAAGTGAACACCCAGTGTCTACTCCTAATGCATCTCCAATCCTGTTACCTCTATTACTTGTTTATCCTCATCACTCAGGCCTGCAACCTTGAGTCCTATTTAAGAACTCCCTACATGTCCAAATTCTGTCCAAGTAACACTTCCTCTTACACCCCATATAGAAAAAATCAGACCCTTGGGCTTGTTGTGTTGATGAAAACCTGTCAGTGCTCTGATCACTTCCCATCATTATTAATAACAACCTCCTCCTCTCCAAACAAATTGCTTTAGGCAAAGCGCAATCAAATAGATTTAGGTACCAAAGCTGTTAGTTTCTTTGCCTGTTGATCAGTCAACACTGCTCTCTTCTTTGGCAGGATGTACCTAGAAGTTTGGCTCCCGACAAGTTTCCAGAACTACTTTTTAACTATCCAGAGTTAGCTATAGAGAAGCACTTTATGTGATGCTAAAGCTAGTTTACTCTATCCATTTTCAATTCCAAGTCCTTTTCTCTTGCATGTCAGTGTATTAAATCTACATCTTAACAACTGTCACAGCTTCCAGTGAAGGACCCCAGAATTACACCTTCATTAAGTTATAAAGGACATCAGTTCTTTACACCTGGACTTAAAGGAATTGCAATAGCAGTAAAGTTTTAATAAAAATATTATTTAACTACGGACTGACTTGGGTATAAGAAAATGTGGAAGTAATCAGTACAAATTTCCCCTGGGAATTCCTTTTTCTGGTAAAGAGCAAAAAACCCAAACTGATTCAAGCCTGGCTCTCTTGTCTGGCACAGAATTACCTCTGGTAGTAGGCAGTTTCATTCACAAGGTTTTTGTATTTGCAAGTGTCTTAATGTTGTCCCTTCTGGGGTATCTTCCCTGCACGTGGAAAATTGTGTTTCTCTCCCATTGAGTGTTGCAAACATAACATTCCTATAAACATTTGATTTGAACTAATCACAGCCTTAAATATTCACTTTAGATTTTAGAATTTGCCTGATGTATTAACAGTACATACACCATATATAAACAGTACTGGCACACTCCTGGTCAAATGAGGTAGTTTTAAAACTCTGCCTTAAAAAAAAATTAAGGGTGATCCTTCAGACTTTCCCCTTAGCAAAAAGCTTATTCGTAGAAGAAATATGTAATACTGTAGTCTTCTTGGGCACTGATCTTTGGGCAATTTTTCCAAAACATATACTTCATGCCTGAAAGATGAACAAGTTTGTCTTGCCCAAGTGATTTTAATCCAATAAACTTGGTTAAGCACCTGTTCAAGTTACTAATCCAAAATTAAAAACCTCATGAAAATTCAGAGGTCAAGTTCCCATGGAGAAGTTTTCGACACTCTTATCGCCATTCTGGTGGATACCTTCCCAGCAACCTCTTCCGTCTCTTTATTATTCCAATAGCACTTCCACCAAATCTCTCTAATAACCCTCAGTTACTTTAGATAGCCTTTATTCAGAATTCCATTGCCTTTGATTTATTTAGCATTATTTTATCAGTTTTCTACATGCCATTTCTTATGATGTATTTTCAGTAACACCCAAAATGTGCTAAGTGCTTTCCAAACATTAGAGGCATTCCTTGTCCCAGCACAGCTTGCCCGGCTTTGTTTACCTTTGAAATCTTTTCCCTCTCATACTATCCCATCAAAACATCACAGAAACAAGGATATTTACTTAGGTTGCTCTACCCCAGGGGTCTCAAACACACAGCCCTTGGCCCGCATGTGGCCCTTAAAGCTATTTCCTGTGGCCAGCAATGACATTATTGTTGTATGAAAAGATTTCAGTGGTGCGGCCCTCAGACTAACGTATTAGTCCTCATGCAGGCCGCTCTCATGGCAGCCCTCATGGTGATTTGAATTTGAGACTCCTGCTCTACCCTGATGTTTTCACATTTAAAATGCTCTGTTAAGGGCTCACAATAAACACACATGGAAACTGATTCCTTTGTCACTTGCATTAGAACAGCATTGTAACAACTGTAAATATTGACTCGTTTTATCATTGTGGTTGACACAGCTATGGACCAAACTTCTCCAGCCACTAAATCAGGGTGGAGCAAGGTGCAGGAAGCTGCATCTCCTTTTGTACTTCTGCATAATGAATGAACTCAACCGTAGACCCCACTCTACGCATGCTGGGACTGCTCCTTTCTTGTGCCCAGTAAGATACAAAAGATCATCCTATAAAAGGAATACGAGAGGCCTGATCTGTCCAGGCTTAACATGCAGATGGGAAGTGAGCTGCACCCGTTGAGTAGGTGAGTAGAATTAGCCATGTACCCCCTGCATGTTGGTAAACACCAGAAGATATTTTGTCTGACAAGCATGAGTGAATCTTTTACTAGGATTAAGATGTCATTGATCCAGGCTGATTACATTCATGTTTACGCTCCTCCTCACTTCCCCCTTGAATAACTCAGCCCCAGAGATGGTTATTACATATCACCAGTCCTCTTCCCTTCCCTATTCAATAACTCAGGCCCAGAGATAGTTATTGTGTATGTAAGTAGTCACCCAGAGGCTCTAATCAGGGCTGTTGCCTGCTGTGCTAGGTGCCGTACTGTAAATGTTAATGCTTCTGAAGAACTTAGTCTAAAGCAAAAATTGTGTTCTTCCTTCAGATTGACAAAGCAAACTTGATGTCCTCTCCAAGCTCCTGAAATTCACGAATGCTTCTCTTCCCAAAAGACTAAATGTATAATCTCTATTATAGAAAAATCATTTTTCCAACAAGCCAAGTCCTTTTCTGTACTTTAAGGCTATGTCCACACATACACCATTATTTTGAAATAACTCATTTCGAAATGAGTTATTTCGAAATAAAGCCCTTATTTCAAAATAAGTTAATTCAAATTAACAGTTTGTTAATTCGAATTAAGGGAAAGCCTGCTTTCGAAATAGCTATTGTTTCAAAATGGTTATTTCGAAACAAGGCTGTTCGGACATGTTGTTTCGAAACAATGGTGTTGTTTCGAAACAACATGTCCAAATGCCGTTGTTTTGAAACAACCACCGTTTCAAAACAACGGCTATTTCAATTAGATGCGAGGTTTAACAGTTTCAAAATAACAGCCGTTATTTCGGAACAACGGGTCCCGTTGTTTCAAAATAACGGTGCGTTGTGTGGACATGCCGCTTCTTATTTTGAAACAACCTCTGTTGTTTCGAAATAAGAAGCCTGTGTGGACATACCCTAAGACATTAAACTAACAGTGATTCATTCACACACACGACACAACTGCCTTCCATTTTCCGAGTGCAGCTTGTGAGAGTTTTCCCAGTGAAATTTACTGAGGAATGGTCACATAAAACTCCTACTGTGAGACAAGTTCCAAAGGGAAAGCTGTGTTAGTCTGGTTTAATAAAGCAAACAAGGAGTGCTGTGGCACTTAAAGACTAACAAATTTATTTATGGCATAATTTATTTATTTATTGCATAAATCTATTGCAAAGCTCATGCAATAAATAAATTTGTATGCAATAAATAAATATGCTAGTCTTTAGGTGCCACAGGAATGCTTGTTTGTTTTACTGCAAGAATCATCTTATGTTGCATGTTCATCTGAAAGGAATCTAATGGAGGGAAGCAGTTCCCTAAGTATGGAACAAGGAGTAATGGGGTCATAGCCCAGGATTTTTAGTGGCTCACAAAGCAGAGATGCTCTAGGAATTGTTTTGAAGTGTGTTCTCAGAGAATTTGTCTGCCCTTCCCAGGTCCCTGTGTAGACATGTTCATAGCCAGCCTGCACATGCAATATTTCAGCAATAACTTCTGACCCTCTGAATATTGAGTTCTGTCCTGCCAGAGTCCAAATAGCTGTTGCATGAATTTGTGTATTTTCCATGTATAAACCAAAGTTTCTGATGCAAGAAAACTAACACAGCATGATGGAGACCTTGAATCCCAGTGCAAAGGATACTACTTGATCAATCTGTGGGCCTTGGTAAATTAGAGCTAAGTTCACAGAAACCAAGGTGGATGGTGTTTTCAAGATGCATGATCTGGTACAGATCTTTATGGACAAAAGGGGGCCTTATTTACTCTAAATAACATAGTGATCAATCAGTATCTGTGCCTACTGTTATTTTAAGGGATCCCATCTACCCTCTAGTGCTGTGACTTCTGAAACTATAATCTTGCCACAGAGCACCTCCAGGAGTAGGTTTAATTACACCCATAGCAGTTACAAGATGGTGCAGGAGTGTGCACTGGGGAAGCTGAAGGCGAGATGGTACTGCCTTTAGAATACCAATGTGCTCACTGCCATCTGTAATATTGTGGCATTCTAGGTCTTTCACAACATTTGTAAGAGTAGAGATAAGATTTTCACTAGAAGTGGGTTTGAGACTGTTTGTCTTCAGGTCCAGTAGAGGCAACCAGAAAATGCCCTTGTCACACTGGGGCTAGTGAATGTCAGGTGAGCAAGGAAAAAAGGGATTCCACATCTTTGCATTACAGGGTGACATGTGAGGACAAGCGATGCCATGTACTACTGTAGCATATGCATCAGCTTATTAGCTATTGCATTATGCATTATGACAGCTTGATATTTTATTAAAAGCTTTGACTGCAACTCCCTGACTCTCATCTTTCCGACAGGCTCTAATGAGAAAGCACTGTGCAAGAAAAACCAATTTATTTATAAAAAGTATGTAAATAATAAATGATGTTTTGCAAGCCATACAGTCATCCCAGCTGCCACAAACAAACAAATGATATAAAAGAGCAGAAAAAAAAGTGTGCAAAACAGTGCCATTTAAAGTGCCAGCCATGCAATGTCACTGATAGTGCAACTGACTGTCAGAAGAGTACCTGTTCTTTACCCCTAGCTGTACAGGGAACATCTGCCCATTCCAGTTCAGTAAGAGGGTCACAGCTTAACTAACCCTCAAATTGTCTAGGGGCTGCAGTATGTGGTAGCCTTTTGGACATGGGTGATAGTGCACTGCTGGCACAGGGTTCTGCAGCCTGGTGGGTGACCAGCTGCTCACACAGCTCCTTCTGCTGCTCCCCAGTCCTGGTCCTCCAACCTCCAAGCACTAAGAGAGTTCTCTGTTCTCACTCTCCTTCTATCTCGCTCCAAAATCTGTTTCCCCCTTTCCTCTCAGTAGTCCAGTTTCAGCAACCCATGGTCACTGTACATTTGAAACAACAGGTCAACCCTGACCCTTTCTTCCACCATTCAAATTAAATGAGTGCCTTCCTCGGTCCAGGAGAAGAGGAAGGTTTGAGCCAGGAGGAGCAAGGGGGAGCCAGAAACTGGCATGGCTGCTATCTTCAACTGAAGGAAACCATTTATCCTCCATAAAGCACATGATACCCTTTGTAATAATTTTATTGGTCATAACCCAGAAACCCACTCCACTTATGCTCCAGTTTCCCCCATTACAACAATAAAGATGGCAGGTGCCACTTACCAGGCTGCACTTACCTCTTGCAGGGTTGTCCCTGTCCCCTCTGCCTCCAGTCTAAAAATCACACCATCCCTGCCAAGCATCCTGTCATCCAAGATAATGTGCTCTGTATTTGGAGCCGAGATGAGGACCCAGTCAAACTCCACATAACAAGGGCAGGTAGATGGGACTTACTCTTGCTATCCATTGCCTTACAGAAGGTGTCCTTAAGGTTTTTAATGTACTCCCTGCACTGGACAGCAATGCAGTTGATCTCTCCCTCTACCAATCTCTTAGACATGCTGTCATACCTGTGCAGATTTTGAGTCCTGTGAATGAAGGACCACCTCAGTGCCAGAGGACACGCCATAACAAAACTCCCATCAAGCCTGACATACTCATTGCCCATCTCACCATTGCCACAATCTGTATCTAAGAGGAATCATGTAACATGTCACATGGGGTATGTCTACACGGTAACTTATTTCAAAATAACCCATTTTGAAAAAACTCATTTTGAAATAAAATCCTTATTTTGAAATAAGTTAATTCGAATTAACAGTTAATTCGAAATAAGGGAAAGCCTGCTTTTGAAACGGCTGTTATTTCGAAATGGTTATTTCAAAATAAGGCCGTTTGGACATGTTGTTTTGAAACAGTTGTTTCGAAACAACATGTCCAAACGGTCTTATTTTGAAATAACCATTTTGAAATAACAGTTGTTTTGAAACAATCAGGGTTTAACCTGTTTCGAAACAACGGTTCTTATTTCGAAAGGACGGGATCCGTCCTTTCGAAATAAGAAAACATCATGTGGACCAAATATCTTTTATTTTGAAATGACCAGAGTTATTTCCAAATAAAAGTGCTGTGTAGACATACCCATGGAAACAGATAATGAACTGGTCATTAATATTATTCCATGATGTACATGCCGATGCTGTATAAAACAAGTTATGGGTGCTTCCTGGAAATATGCTTCAAAAATGTGTTCGACATGTAATCCCTAAATCTAGTTTATCACAGAGAAAGCACTGTTTTGCCAACTTGACTGTGTCTCTAGTGGAAATTAACCAAGGTGAGATCAAAAAGAATGAAAAACTATCAGGCAAGCCAGTGGGGGAAACTGACCACTTAATTTCAATACAGGTTGGAGATTGCACCCATAGGAAGTCTTTCTGACACCTGAAATAGGGTCAATGTGTTGTGTAGAATTATATTTATGTGATTATGGACTAAACATCACTCAGAGCTCTTTCTGTAGCTTTATTAAACAGGTCTAGACCCAGACTACAGGTTTCCCTATCAGGTAAGGCAACTCCCCCCATCTATTACTATAGCAACCCCAATGACACTAATGTAACCCAAAATGCCATGCAGTGAACTTTGGGAAGATGTAAACAGGGCAAAAAGCCATTTCATTATCCATCACCTAGAAGACAGAGGGCAATCAGTGCCAAACAGGGCCAGTGATCAGACTGTAGATTCTTATGATAGTAATGGCAACAGGAGATTAGTGCCATTTAAGTAAAGTGGCTTAAGATATATTGCCCTGTAAAGCAGGCAGTGGAAAATATTTGTGCTTTTCTATGGGACAAGAGACAACAACAAGTGATGTTAAAAAATATATAACAACAAGTGTTTTAGAACAGACAGCCTTAAAACCAATGCACTAAAATGGAGAACACAAGTACAGAAGTAATTCAGAGTGGTCAGACTTTTTGTACGAGGCATTTTAAGCACTGTAAATGCATCTGTTTGTAAAATGTCAACTAGCCCCTGTACATGCTATACTTGCCAGTCAACCTTTTGCTAACAAATGCATTCATGGTGCTTAAAACTTGTGTTCTCCATTTTAGTGCATTAGTTTTAATGTCATCTGTTCTAAAAAGTTTTTTTTATTATTTTTCAGTCAAGACTGAAAATAGATCAGAACAAAATCTATGAGCACCACTTGCCTGATACCTAACCTATAAGTTTTTTGCCATCTGCTGGAGAAAGGTGAGAAAGCACAGGGAATACAGAGACAGAAAAGATGGAGTGAAGTTAATACAAAGGTTGTCTAATAACAAGCACACCTTTACAGTGTATGTTGTCTCATACCCTGCCACTGCAGTTGTACAGCTGTGATCATGCAAGAGCCAGCTCTTCTGGATAGGTTTATTGTGATTACTATGTGAATACATTTAATAGCACAGCTATAAATTTACGAATTGTATGGCTGTGTGGTTCCATCTAATTCCTCAGTGTGGTGTCAGCTGCCAGTCCAAGAGCTGTTCATATAAACACTGTCGACCACCATAACATTTTCCAGAGAAACTGTAAAACTATTTGGATGAAATCTTGCCCTGGGCTGCTATTAAAATGACCTTTCTTTTTTCACAATAGAGTTCATTTAACTTTGATATGACTTTAGTTTCCATGAATCATAGGAAAAATGCTGGTAAGTGCCATGCTTGGTTACATATAAATGCTGACATTTATCTCCTTGAGCCACTAAAATTGCCATTTGGATGTTCTCCTTTTCAGGGAACATAAACATATAGCTTAAATTGAATTTGCTCCAAGAGAGATATCCTCTTATTGCACTAACTGTTAATTGTGTATGAGACTGGAACACAAACAGCATTTCTTAATAACGTTGGTTGGATCCAAACAACTTATTTACTTTAAAAAGATAGGCTAGCATTCTATCCCTCTAGATCTGTTTGAATTAACCTTGTGACCCATCTTTCTCTGTAGCTATATATTTACAGCCTACATGCTAGCAGGAATGCTGCTGCCCCAGGGAAAGAACCGGGGCCCTGCTCCCTGGCCACGATCCAGCGCTTAGGCTCTGCTAGCCTGGCTCCGGATCCCTGGCCAGGGATGGAGCCGTGAAAGGTGAGCAGCAGCCCAGCCTCAATGCCGGGAGAGGCAGGCGACACTGTGGGTGGCCTGGCCTGGATCCCTAGCCAGGAGAGTGAGGCGCCGCTGAAGGTGGCCTGGCCCCGGATCCTGGTCAGGGAGGGGGCTGGGAAATGCGGGCGCTGCCCGGGCACTCTGGGCATGTACCCTGTGTGCCAGGTGCCAGCAACACCCCTGCATGCTATATTTTCCATTTCATTCATCTGACAAAGTGGGATTGTGCCCACAAAAGCTCATGAGATAAATACATTTGTTAGTCTTTAAAAAGTACCATAGAACTACTTGTTTGCTTTACTGAAATAGACTAACACCGCTACCCTTCTGGACCTTTCTTCCAAAGGACTCCTTTTCTTCGCTCACTGCATCTTCCTCCTCACCAGTTAGCTTTAATGGTTAGCAGCAGTGGATGTGCATAACTGAATAATGTGTCTAGTTTGCTGTCCTGTCACTAAGACTGGTCAATACCAGATGCTTTATAAGGTGAAAGAAATCCAGTGGACACTTACTTAATATGTCTGTAGCTGAAGTTTCTCCCTAACAGCAGACAATTAGCAATTGGCTTTTAATCTGAACCATGGAGATTTATAGCTCCTCTACATTTTATCCCGATTTATGAGGTTGTAGAGGTTTTATTCATTTAGCTATTAATACTTTGGAATCTTCCTAAGCTCTTGGCCTCAGTGGCACGAAGTTCTTACTCACGCAAAATGCATTTCCTTCAATAAGTTTCTAATTTGCTTCCTCTCTATGTTAATTTATATCCTCTTGTTATAAGGAAGTCTGAATAGGCGCACTTAATTTATCTTCTATGCACAGTTCATCTTTTTATACTTTTATCACATTCCTTCTTATCCATCTAGTTCTGAATTTTTCCAGTACCTCCTTACATGGAAATCTTTCCATGGCAAAAATCATCATTTGCCCATCTATGGAACCAATGGCAAGGGTTCCTTGTAGTATTTTAATTCAGGTAAGCCAGATATCCATACAGCAACAGGTGTGTAATATGGTACATGCATGTAAATACACAAAATAACCATTTGTTTTCCAAGAATGCTCAGGGTTCTTGGGTCTCATAGAACTCAATGAGAACCACATGAGCTCTCCACTCTTGAAAAATGAGACCCTAAATCACCAGGGTGCAAAGTTAAAACCATAAGGGTCAAGACTTGTCTGTATTTGAATGCACCTAGCACCTTAGTCCAGCATGCAGCAGGAGGCACAGTGCTACCTCAATGAAAATGTAAGTAGAAACTAAGAGTTGGCCCAAAGACAAATACAAGGCATAGTAATCTCTACTGAGTGGTGTTAATTCTTGAGCCCCTTGTACACAGCCCACCCTACTCACAAGTGTACAGTGAAAAAACTGGCAAGGCATAGTTGAAAAATGGCTATGCATGAGGGTAATTGGACTGAATGACCAGTGTTTTATCATGCCATTGAAGTACTCAGCCAGCCACTCCCATTTTAGGTTTTAGTCTCGCTGCTTGATAGGAGTTAACTGGCAACCGTGCAGCAGCACTCAACTAAACACAAGACTGGATTCCTCTGAACTACTTGCCCTGCTGTGAGTTGTACCCTGGTGTTTAATGGTTTATTATACAAATGATCAATATCTCAGTGGCATTCAGCCCTTAGATATAAGTCCTGGGCTCAACTGAACTGTCTCATTAACTTCAGTGGAACCAGAATTTGGTCTTGGGCTCAGTTCGACCCTCTGTTCCAGATGCAACTCATAGTACCTAATGGTACCCTGTACACCCTTTTACCCTATGTCTTAGCATAACATCTCAGTAAAAAGGATCCTATCCTGCACAGTAACAAACATCTTAGAGCATGAAACCCAACTCTCTTATCCACCTACTTGCATAACACAGTGGAGTCACCACTAGGACCCTAGGACAGATTTAGGAGCCTGATCCAAAGCCCATGATGTCAAAAGGATCTTTGAATTGACTTCAATAGGTACTGGGTCAGATCTTCAGGGCTCATATTGGCTATGTCTACACTAGGGGGTTAAGCCAACTTAAGCAGGCTTAAGTCAACTTAACCAAAGCCTGGGCTATATTTAGAATTTACTGAGTCAATTTAAGCAGTTGCTTAAACTGACTTAATGACTCCTGCCCTGTAAGTCGACTTAAGCTTTTAAGTCAACTTTACAGAGCACAAAAACCTGAGCCCCTCCCTCTGCCCTGCCCCCAGTCCTGATTGGGCTCCTGGGGCCTAGTCAGGCTCTGTGGGTCTGATCTGGCCCCAGTCACTGCTGGCAAGTGACTGGGAGCTGGAACCAGCTCCCAGCCCCTTGCGGCAGGACCAGGAGCAGGCTCCTGCCACCTGTGGAGCAGGGCTGAGAGTCAGATCAAACCCCTTGCAACAGGCAGCGGGGACGTGGATCAAACAGCTTGAGCTCCCAACCCCCAGCTGTAGGAGGTGGCTGCTTGGAGCCGGCTCCTGCTGACCATGAGGAGGAGCTGGGAGCCCAATCTGGCCCCCAGCCCCCTTCTGCAGGCTGCAGAGGCTAGGAGCCTACTCCTGCCCCCCATGGTAAGGGGCATGCAGAGCCTGATCTGGATCCAAGCCCCTTGCAGCAAAGGGCTGAGAGCCCGATCTGGCCATGAGTCGCTTGCCACCTTGAGCAGGCAGCTTGAAGCCTAATCAATTTCACAGGCTCCCAGCAAGTGAAATGGGCCAGGCTCAGAGTCACCTTGTCAATTTCAAGGGCTCATAGCCTGTGAAGTTGATTAGGCTCGAGCCGCCTGCCCATAGCACCAAGCAGCTTGTGGCCACAAGAGGCTCCAAGCTGACTTCTAGCCCCCGCAACCTGCGACAAGGGGTTGGGGGCCAGTTCTGGCTCCCAGCTCCTCTCTGAAGGCTGCAGACAGGGCTGTAACTGGAGTGGGGGTAACCAGGGCAAAGCCCTGAATACCCCATTTTAGAAGGCGCCAGAGCCCTCCAACCTTCCCCCCCAGCACTGGGAAAGAAAGGGGAGCAGAGCAGGGCCAGCCATCCTGAGCCCAGGCTCTGAGCTCCTGCCCTGATCCATCTGCACGGGCAGGGTGAGCCAGACCACAAGCCAGCTCTCCCAGTCTCACCCTGTCTCTGGGCTGGCCGCTCCGCGCTAGAGGACAGGCAGGGTGGGCCTACCAGGAGGGTGGGGGCTGGCATGGCCGACTGCCGCATGAGCCACAGCCAGCCAGGAGTGATGTCGGATCCCATGCCCCTGGCTGCTTGGAGGCAGCCAGGAATGATGTCGCGATCCGCGCCCCTGGCTACTTGCGGGGAAGGAGGAGGGGCCTGCCCTGTAAAGTCAGCTTAAAAGCTTAAGCCAATTTAGAGGGCAGGAGTTATTAAGTTGACTTAAGCACTTGCTTAGGTCGGCTTAATGATTTCTAAATATAGACAGGGCTTTATTTAAGTCAACTTAAGGGCCCTTAAGTTGACTTAAAGCCCCAGTGCAGACATACCCTATGTGTCGCGGTCAGCCCTGCCTCCCCAAGGGACCAGCCAGCCAGTCTGCAGCTAGCCTTTGGCCCCAGCGGCTCCCCCGTGCACTGGCCTCCTAGCAGGGTGAGAGGCCCTGCAGGAGAGGGGGTACCAGTGGGGAGGCCCCGGGGCCCCTGATCTGTCACTAGTGGCAGGAGCCCAATCCAGCTCTGCATCACTGGCCAGCAGTGGCTGGGGCCAGATGCAGCTCTGTGCCACCAGCCAGCAGCTGTGCCAGATCAGGCCACAAGGCAGGGGAGGGCGCCTTTGGGGCTGCTTGCCCTGGGCACCAAAAAGTCTAGTTCTGGCCCTAGTTGCAGAAACTGGCTGCGAGCCCCTGCCACCTGTGGAGAGGGTTTGGGTGCACCAGCTCCTCTCTGCAGGCTGCAGGAACCTACTGCCAACCACTGCCACCTGTGGAGAGGGACTGGGAGCCCAACAGGGCAGCACCAGTTATTTCTGCACTGTCTCCAGTGCAGACATACTCTGAAATCAACTTTACAAGGTGACAAAGTCAATCTTGTTAAGTTGATTTCCAGGGACACAACCCAATGTAGACATAAGCATTATGATTTGACCTCTGGGCCAATGCATAGATGCAAGAGGGCCTGAAGTGACCCCTTAGTCTTCTGAGCAGCCTCCCTATCAGAGCTCACAATGGCTATGCCTACACTAAAAAGCCAAGTTGACTTCATTAAGTTGACTTGATAAAATCTACTTAAAGTTGACTTTAAGTAGACCTTATTAAGTCAGCTTAGTGAGGCCACATTGCATTAAGTCAACTTTATAAAGTTGACTTAAGCCAGGGGACCCATTTAAATTCGATTTAATAAAGTCAACTTTAAAGGGTCCCCTGGCTTAAGTCAACTTTATAAAGTCACCTTAAATGGCCTCACTGCACTAAGTCGACTTTAATAGCTACATTGTGTTAAGTCGATGTGGGCGCCCGTAAGCGCGTAGTTCGTTTGGCCCACCGGACGGTCATCCCTGGTGGGCAGTTAAGGGAGTCATCATCTCAGGTGTTCCTGCTAGCCCGTCTCCTCCCTGGGGGACGGGTAGCGGGTAGTCGGTTTCCACCCCACGAGGGGGCGTAACTGTCAGCTTAGAGGCTGGGTAGGACAGTTCACCCAGAGTCCTGTGTCCACAAGCGGGCGTACAGTCCACAAGTCGCAATGCAGTTGAGGTTAAACAAGGTGGGGTAGTGTTGAGGTCGACGTCTCAGGAGAAAAAAAAGGGGAGGGGGGGTAGGACACAGGCCCGCCCTACTCCACTGTGTCCCAGCCCAGGGCCCTAGCAGTGGCCTGGCCTTGGTATCAAGGGGTCAGCAGGGATCCAGCCGCAACACGCTGACCCCGATAGGGGGATGTGCAACTCCCCTGAGCTACTACTCTCCCCCTCTGCCCTTAGTACCTGGTCTGTCATGGCTTCTACGTCCTTGGGGTACTCGCTAAGTGGTACCAAGTAGAAGTCCTCCATAGCGTCCGCTGGTGGCAGGTCTGAAAGTCCCAGGCTGATGTCCATCTCTTCAGGGGGTAGCTCGTGTGGCGTCACCGGGTCCAAGGTGCGGGGGAGCTCCCTTGGGACCGCTCCCTCCGGGGGCTCCGGCTCTGGCGGAGCCAGGGGCAGTTCCTCCAGGTCCTCCCCGGTAGCCTCTGGGGTCCCTTCTCTGGAGTCCGGGGCCTCCCTGGCATCGGGGGGGGGGCGCATTTCCCGTTGGGCCCACTGCCTGTCCACTGCAAGTGGGGGAAGGTCCTCCCAAGGGATGCCCGCCATGGGAGGCCCCAGCCAGACCTCCTGGCGTGGGGCTGGCGACCAGTGGGTAGGCCCAACCCTCCTCTGCCGGAGCAAAAGCCTGTTCTGAGGAGCCCAGAGGGAGACATCCTTTCCCTCCAGTGGCCAGGACTGAACTGAGCTCCCTGGCTCTGGTTTTATACTTCCTGTCCTGCCCCCGGCCTTCCGGTGTGAGTGACAGCCCCATGGCGGCCATCTTGTCTCCTCTGGGGGGCGGCCATCTTGCGGCCTCTTTACAGTCGACTTCATAAAGTTGATTTACCCCTTAAAGTTGACTTTAAGGGCAGGAGTTATTAAGTTGACTTAAGGAAGCCCTTAAGTCAACTTGATGGACTCCAAATGTGGCCAGGGCTCTGCTTAAGTCAACTTAAGCCTCCTTAGGTTGACTTAAGCTCATAGTGTAGACATAGCCAATGGTGGAATAGAGCAGCCAATGATGGGACACTTTCTCCCACTTGCCAAGGTGGGCAGGGAATTAAGAAGTACCCCCCTCCCAGTGCGCATCCTGGCATGGCATAGTCAGCATGTTGAGGTAAGCGAACTTGTGTGCAGCAGAGGGAGCAGAGTCAGTTTCTTTGAGCACTGCTCGGATGCATACAGTATTAGGTGTCTCCATGCCAGAGCACCAGATTGGTCGGAAAAACTTGTCCTAGCCTGTCAGAAGAGGGGAGGCAGCCACCGCCCCTCACGCCACCCACGGCTACATATACAGCCGCCTTTCCATTCCCTCCTCAGTTTCATTTCTTCCGCCTTGTGCGTCGGATTTGGAATGTCCACTCCTTGCTATCGCAAGCAGCCTGTCCCTCGAGACTCAGCTTTTCACTGACCAGGAGAATCTTTTCATGGATTTAATTCCACTACAAGACCTTCCACCGTTTGACTGAAACAGCCTACAATCATGCCAGGGTTCAAACCCTGTGCCGAATGCGGCAAGGCCTTCCCCAGGGATGATCCCCACAGGAAGTGCCTCAGGTGCCTGGGCAAAGACCACGTGGTCTTGGTATGTTCCATTTGTCTCTCCTTTAAACCCGAGACCATCAAGGAGAGGGAACAGCGACGCTGTGCCCTAGCCTCGGAGGAGGCTCAGCACCTCTCACCTGAGGCTTCGTGTTTGAGCCCGGCCCCGAGATCTGGCTCGGCGCCAGCGCCTACACAGCACCATGCCACCGGTGTCTGCCACCACTTCACCACCTCGCTGCCGACTCCGGCACCGCGGCACCAATCCGGCGCCTCAGCACTCCAGCGCCGATTGGGGTCGCCAGCAGCCAGCCCGTGCCATCAGCACCGAGCTCGCCTTGGCGCCGACCGAGGTCATCTCCAGTCAATCCGGCACCATCGGCACCGAGCTTGCCTCGGCACTGTACCATTTCACCTCCGGTGCCAACAACCTGGCATAGCACAGCCTCACCGGTGCTGACCTCACATCGGCACTGACTGACCCCAGCTTCGGCACCGCAGAGTCCGGTGCCGACGGAGTGGGAGTCTTCCCACCCGAGCAGTCCTCCCTTCCCCAGTGGGGACTTGCCCGCGACCCATACGGGAGAAATCCTAGTGCCTTCCACACCAGAGGCGATGGAGGCAGCATGAGCCCTGCTGCTCCTCCCAACTCCCCCTGCCCCACCTCTAATCAGGAGGGGCAAACTGGCCCTTTCTTCAACTGCCTGGGTTCAGACGGGACACTCCCCCTCTCCCCCTACCACGAGGTCCAGCGTCACTCCACCGCCGGCACAGGACTGGGAATCCCAACCCCCTTTCCCCAGCTCCAGCCCGGAAGAAGGGCCTTCCAGGGACTCTAAAAGGCCCCGGTGCTGAACAGCATCCCCCTTTCGCTTTTGGGCACAAGAATGGTCCCCCGAGGGAACTCGCTCCCCTCCCCAATGAATCCCCGGTGCCGTGCTGTCCCCAGCACTGGAGGCCTTTATGGGGAACCTCTTAGCGTACTTCGACCTGCTGCGCCGAGCTACGGCCCATTTAGGTACGCAGGTGGAGCCTCTGAGCCTTCCCCCCGATACCCTGTTTGGACTGGCGTTTGCCTCCACAGCACCCTTAGCAATTCCACCCCACCCCAGCATATGAGACCTTGCACACTCCCGGTGGCAGCACCCATGCTCTGTTCCCCTGGTGTCGGAAACGGTGAGCATGAAGTATCGGGTGCCAGAACCGGACTACCCTTCACTCACTGGCCATCCAGTTCCCCCTAGGGACGTGATCCAGATGGCAACGGGGACTGGAGATCCCCCTAGGGACCCCTTCCCCTCCTCTAGGGACAACAGAGAAATGGATCTGCTGGGCCGCAAGGTGTAGTCCTCATCGGCCCTTCAATTGCGAGTGGCAAATAACCAGGCCATAACCAGCAGGTAGCTGCTGGATGTCTGGGAGTCACTTGGGAGATTTAGAAACATGCTCCCACCTGAGGCCAGGGACAACTATGATGCCTTCCAGGAGGAGGGTAACACAGTCTCACAAGACCTCCTCCTTTCAGCCCGCGATGCATTGGACACCGCTGCCTGTACCATGGCTTCGGTGGTTACTCTCCACAGGGCAGCTTGGCTTAGGGAGGCTAGAGTGCCCCTAATGCACAGCAGGCGGTCTTGGACCTGCCTTTTGAAGGGAATGTCCTGTTCCCCCTGAAACTCTCTCAGTGGTGGGCACAGCCCGAGATCCACGGGGGGAGGCCAAATATTTCGGCCTTCTCCCTCCCGGTCCCTTCCCACCAACTTAGCTCCCAACTCATTGGGCAGGGAAGCCCCTTGCTCCTTTCTGTTGCATTTGCGGTGAACAGAAAGTTTTCATTCACCCTCCCAAAGGTGGGGGCCCTCTGGCTACCACCCCCCTTAACCTCAGGGCACAAGGGACCTAAGGCACCACTACCCCCCATAGGGGGAACAGGTGTGCCAGGAACCTTCTAGGCCCTGCCTTCTTAACCCCCCTGGCCTGGTTCCTGCAGCATCAAGGGTTTGGCGACACAAGACGCCCGTCTGCGGTGCATGTGCCCAACACCGTAGCCACCACCCTTTCCCCTTAAGCAGCAACTTCCCCAACAGAAACTGCCCCTCTCCCATTGCAACAGTTTCCCTTCCCAAATACTTCCCACCTCATTCCCCACCCTAACCCCCCGTCAAGGGATGGAAATGCGTCTTGTCGTAGCCTAGCTTCGGCTGGGCTCTGAGACGCGCACATCCAAAGACTCCCCATAATGGGACTGTGCCCATGGCCATGACACGTGTCCCATGTAGGACCCCACTTATCTGGATCAGGGGAAAGGGGAGGGGGACATCCCGGGTCGCACCTCTGCCTCCTGCGCTGTGACCTCAACCCCTCCCAACAGAGTTGTCCTGCACAATCAAGGGGACACATCTGTATGGGAATACAGCTACCTGGGAAGCCATTACTGGGAAGGTACATATAGAGCGGGTTTTACCCCTGTATGGGCCTTAGGGACAGCCCACTTTCCTCCCCTTTTTTTTTCCACCCACACATGGTTCCTAGTCTCTACCTCCTGGTGATCTGGTGGAACCTAGGGACCCACCTCAGGAACCCTCACCTTGGCCTATGACCTTTGGGATCGCCCATGGTACCCGGCCCTGCCAAAGTATAGCTGGGGACACCAAAAATCCCGGGAGGGGAACACCTGTTGTGCCCCATACGTTGGAAAACTGTGTAGGGCCTACCCCTTTGGATGCCCTCGCACATATAGTACCCGCCTCAGTAGCTGCTGTCTTCAGGACGGCTGTCTATGTCAGTCAGAGGGTCCCTCATTTCCAGGGCACTTGCATAGCCATGCCTTTTGATCTTACCCCTGGCAGGGCATGACTCACAACCCCCCCCTTCCGTCCTGCCTCCCTGCAGGACTGCCCACTTTACTCTGCTTAGCCCCTTAGGACTACCGCTTTTCCCCCATATGCGTTGATGGGGCCCAGCAGATCTGTGGTCTCCTTTTGCCTTCTCAAGGACCCCGTTGACCTCACTACCGTTCCCATGGTGTGAAATGCAGAGAACCCCCTTTCTATACAACATATGGTGGTTTTGGGTGGTTTCCCCCCAACCCCCCATTTGCTTCTAGTTCCCCTCAGGGAGGGGATCCCATTGGTTCTCTGATACTGGGGTGTCCTTTAGAGGTGGCAACGACCACTCTGGTAAGGCTCCATTCTTGAGCCTAGGAAGAACCTTCCTGGGTAGCTTTGCTTCCTCAATATCCATGTACTGGAGAATGTCCTCCTTAGCAGCCCTGGCTGGCAAAGTGGTAATGCTATCCTTCGGGCAAGCGCCATAGGTACTGAGCCGGCAGTTCTTCCGACTCTCGTCCGATCCCTTTGGTCACCTAGGGGCTGACTGGACGACAGTGAGAGCTCTCTTCCGTTCGTCTCCCTTCCCCTCATGCTGTAGTGAGAGCTTCAAGACGCAAAATCTGGCAAACCTAGACTGGAGGGGCCCTTCCCTACATTATCACCCTGCAGGCTCCAGTAGGCCTCCCCATTAGCATTGCCCAGGTTACATTGCAGCCAGTACCCTTTTCCGAACCTCTCTCCAGCGAGAGCCGGTCATAGTGCCAATGCAGCTGAAATCATGCGCTTTGTGCTGCCAGGTCATTAATTCACACGCCACAGGCCTGTCTTCCTTGGCCCGCCCCATATGCCGCAGGCCATGTTTCATGGTCTTCTCAGTCGACCTCGAGCCATTTCATGGGTTGATACCCTTACTCCTCTTTGCTCAGATGACCCGTGTGGCCGAATCCTCTATAGCAGGCACTACCTACTCTTCTTTCTTCATGCGAACCTAGCAGTCACCAAACTAGTCCATGACTATGTGGCTCCTAGAAACCTTCAGTGCTCTATGCCTTTCCCTTTGTGTTCCCGCCCAAGATGCGCCATTCGGCTAGCCTCATTTGCTAGCCTTTAATGTTTCTCTCTTGCGCGTCCATGTGGCACGACTTAGGCTAGACTTGTCGGCCAACTACATTCCAAATTGCCCTCTTAGACAGAGCACCCATGCAATCCGTTTTAGATTGCTCCTCTTCTCCAACCCAGGTGACCTGGCCTGACTTATAGACTATCTGCCTCGGTGGTTCGGGCCTGCTCTGTTCTGGCGGACCCTCAGCCCTTGCCCCTCCGGGCCACTAGGACTGCTCACCGCTTTCTTCGGCAAGTCTCTTGCTGGAGGGTACTGCCCCTCAGGGCTTCTTGCTGTGCTGAAGGCGGAAGTATGAACTCTACCCGCCATCCGTCAGCATGGCTAGTAGTCACCTAATACTAAATGCATCCGAGCAGCGCTCGAAGAAGAACGGTGGGTTATCATCAGTAACCGTCCTTCTTCAAGATGGGCTGCTGGGATCCATTCAGGTCCCTCCCTTCCATCCCCACTTCTGGAGTTGGCGACTCCAAGGAACTGAGGAGGGGGCGGGGAGGCAGCCGTATAGATAGCCGCAGGTGGCACGAGGGGCGGTGGCCGCGTCCCCTCTTCTGACAGGCTAGGACAAGTTTTTCTGACCAATCTGGCACTCCAGCATGGAGACACCTAATACTGAATGGACCCGAACAGCCCATCTTGAAGAAGGACAGTTACTGACAGTAACCCACCGTTCCTGCTCTGCTTCTCAGGCATGTCAGCTATGCACTGTCATTTTCTCAGGGCAGATTTGCAAACAGCAGAAACTTATGAACTGTAAGAAAACAATCCAACAGTCCAGTAATCCTTCTAGTTTACTAGACAGAAACTGCATAAATGAGGGGTAGCAAATGCAAGCACTAGAGACTAGACTATGAAATTCCATATGATAAGTATACCCAGTGCAAAGTGCTTCCACTCCAGCATCACTATATAAAAACCTCAAAAATTATGTCATCATCCCCCCAAAAGCTCACTATTTTATACTGTTCATTACCAAAAACTATTTTCTGCTAGAGATTAGTGCATTAAACGATGCTGAAGTTCCAGATGTCAAGGCACTGTACGAAACACTGTAGATTTTGGAAACTGCTTCAGTGTTCTGACAGGAAACTGTAAATAAAATAAGGGAACTCTTTCCAATACATCTACTTTTGTAGTGGTCCCATTTGATGTCTTAGTGCTACAAGGTCTTTTACCAGAAACAGACATGCATGTAGTACAGCATCATGTAAAATATATGCAAACTACAGCACAAGCAACCACCACTGCCACTTAGATTGCAGAATTTCTATTTTAAGTCCCTTATTCAAATGGTTACAACTTTGCAAAAAATTTCCTTTTTTAGGGTCCCCAGGCTCAACCTTCCCCAGTGCTCTGTGACACAGCCATTTCTGAGAGTGGAAAGGCAAAAAAAAACCCACCCAACTCATTAAATGGGATGGGGAATTGACTTTTGTAAAACCAGAACTGTAACAGAAATGTCCGATGTTTGACTGCTGATTTTGTAAATATTCCTTGCTAAAAACATTCCCATTCTACACAAAGATTTTCATTGGAAAAAAGTTATGAGTGTTGCACAGAAAATCATACTGAGTATGTATAACTTCTCCCCCACTCCCCACTGGCTAGATTTGTTAAGCACACTTCTAAGGAATGATGTATATCTAGTTTTACCTACTCAGTGAACCGTCTAGTCCCCAGAATGGCTCCAAGCCAGCCAGGACAACTTCACAAGAGGACTCATCTTCCTGTTTTGGTGAGGAAAAATCTATCAAATCCTTCATCCAGTGCCAACCACTCAAGTTTTCACAACTAATATTAAATGCAAAGGACTACACCTTGCCAATGCATGAGCAAGCATGCAAGGCAGAAGAGGATGTGAGCTGCAGCACATGTCTATGTACCAGGGTGCAGAAGACTGAGCTTTTATAGCACATATGCCTAGTCAACATGACCATACCTGAAAAGCACTACAGAAGCCCAAGAAGGAAAACAACAGAAGCCCACTGATACAACCCCCAAGTCAGACCTCTTCAACAGATCATTAATGACCTACAGCAGGGGTCTCAAAAACACGGCTGAAGGGCCTCATTCGGCCTCTAAAGCTATTTCCTGCAGCCCACAATGGGTATGTCTACACTATGTGTTTAAGTCAATTTAAGGGCCCTTAAGTCAACTTAAACAGAGCCCTGTCTACACTGCAGGACAATAAAGTCAACTTTAGGGTCAAGTAAAGTTGACTTTATAAGGTCTGCTTATAAAGTCGACTTTATTAAGTCGACTTAAGGCAATGCAGACTCACTAAGTCGACTTAATAAAGTCGACTTAGTGCAGTGGGTCCATTAAGTTGACTTTATAAAGTCGACTTAAGCCAGGGCACCCATTTAAAGTCGACTTTATACAGTCGACTTAATGTACTGTGGACTCACTGAGTTGACTTAATAAGGTCTACTTAAAGTCGACTTTAAGTAGACTTTATTAAGTCGACTTAATAAGGTCTACTTAGCTTTTACAATGTAGACATAGCCAATGACACTATCATTACCAATATTTGCAATATTGTTGTATGAAGAGGTTTCAGTGGTGCGGCCCTCAGGCTACTGTACTAGTCCTCATGCGGCCCTCGTGGTGATGTGAGTTTGAGACACCTGAACAACAGCATATTCTAAAAGACAATCCTTTGCTCTTTGAAGCCTTTGGAGATAGACCTCTCCTCACCTACAGAGAGCCAGCTGCCTAACCCTAAACAGATACTCACCAGCAACGACAGACCTGACAACAGAAACATTAAAGCAGGCACATGCCCTTGCAAAAAACCACACTGCCAACTTTGCCCACATATCTGCACAGAAGACACCATCATAGGACCTAATCAAGCCACTTACTCCACCAAGCGCTCACTCTCCTGCTCATCCACCAATGTGATTTATGCCATTACGTGCCAGAAATGCCCCCACACCTTATACATTGGAAAAACAGGAAAATCTCTATGCGAAAGAATAAATGGAAACAAAACTGACATCAGAAATCACAGCATTCAAAAACCAGTAGCTGAGCACATCAATCGTCCTAGGCACTCTCTTGATTGTTTGTTAACAGCTGTGCTCATGCAAATCAGTAACACATCAAGACTTCAAAGAGAAACAGCAGAATTGGAACTGATATGCAGATTCAATTGTGTGAAAGCAGGATTAAATTGTGACTTTTCCCATTACAACAGGTGATTTGATCTCACCTTCCTCTGTGTGCTGTTTCCCAGAGTGTGAATCTTAACAACTGCTTTGATTTTCTGTTACAGTGTGACCTGCTCCATTACTTATACTTCCCATTCTGTAAGTTCCCCCATCTTCAAAGCATCTGACGAAGTGGGATTTTCTCCCACAAAAACTCATGTTGTAAATTGTTTGTTAGTTTTTAAGTGCCACAGGACTCCTTGCTTGTTTTCCACAAAGAGTGGTGTGGAGCCAAAATCCACTGACCATATAAATAGACTGCCATAAAAGGCACAGTCCTGCAGGAAGGAATGAAAAACAGGAGTTCATGGCAATGACAGAGTCCCCGACCAAAAAGCATATGACAGCTTGCCTGGAGACATCTCTAATACCAAACACATTTTATAACATTGTTAGCCACGTGCCACTGCCTACCACTATGCACAATTTTGACTACCAGGCTGGGGCATGGCCTATTTTTTGTATCTAGTACAAAACCAGACAGAATTCAAAATGAATGAGATCTGAGTTCTGGCCCATTTCCCCTCCCCAGCAGGAGCTCAATACAAACACTTCCCCTGAGCGAAACTGAAGTGTGGTGGCGGTTTCACTTGGGCAAGTATCTATCATTTCTTTTAGTTAGAAAGTCACAGACTGTGGACCTAGGACCATAACATTTTCTCTTATGTACAATGCTTAGCCATGTAATGAGCCCTGTTGAATTCAATGAGATAACTAAATCTGAGTATGAGCTGCAGGATCAGGCCCTGTATCTGTTATATAACTCAAACACACGCTTTACGCTGAGATTCTTATTTTCCAGATTTTTTCATTATTAAACTTTAAGGATCAATTAAGTCCAGCCACAGATCTGCACTGTAGAGCTTAAGGCAGGGAGAAACTCCAGTTGTTTCATGTCTTGGTCTGACTCAGTTTTTTCCTCATTTACCTTTTTGGTCTTTCCTCTTATTTCACCAAAAATAAAACCCCCCATATTCAAGACTTCCTTAAGTCCTTTTTGGAATATCTAAGGCTATGTTCACATGTAAACTGTTATTTCAAAATAAGTTATTTTGAAATAAGTTATTTCAAAATGAAATAAAGTCCTTATTTCGAAATAAGTTAATTCAAATTAAGGGAAGCCCTCAAAGCGAAATAGCATGCCCTTAGTGTGGACATGCTATTTTGCTTCAGGAGAGGGGCAGCATGGGAGGTGTGGCAACATGGCCAGCTCGCTGGGCCATGTTACCGGCCATGTTGGCAGCCATGGTGCCAGCCAATCGCATAAAAGTAGGAACTGACCCCCCCTTCTTGTCCATTGTGACTCCCAGGCGCTTGCAAGAGAGATGGCTATGGATGCTCCCCGGCCCCCATACCATCCTCAAGCACTTGGTAGCCCCACTGCTAGCCTGCAGGGTGCTGCCTTGCTGTGGGACACACTCTTCCCTGAGCCCAATGAACCCGGGGCTGAGCCCCGGACCACCATCTCAGTGGCCCTCCCATCAGCAATAGCTCCCAGTCCCCCTTCTGCGCCACAGTGCATCTGGGCACTGGGCACCAGCACAGACTGGTGGGAGCGAGTTGTCCTGCGAACCTGGAGCAACGAGCCATGGAGGAGGAACTTCCGGGTGAGCAGGGAGACCTTCACCCAACTGGTCACTGAGCTCACCTCAGTCCTGCGTCGAAGGAACATGGTGATGAGGGCAGCCATCCCCGTGGACAAGAGAGTGACCATTGCTCTCTGGAAGATAGCCACTCCTGAGTCCCACAGGTCCGTTGCCCAGCTCTTCGGCGTCGGAAGGTCCACCATCAGGGAACTGCTGCTGCAGGTCACCCATGCCATCAACACAGTCCTGCTGCCACACCTCATCACCCAGGGAGTGCTGCAGGACACCATTGCCGACCTTGCCGCCCTGGGGTTTCCAAACTGCGGGGAGATACTCGATGCCACCCACATCCTTGTGCAAGCCTCACCGCACCAGGCAGCCAAGTACTGGAACAGAAGGGATACCACTCAGTCATCCTGCAGGCCTTTGTGGACCATCAGGGCATCGTTCAGAACTGCTACGTTGGATGGCCAGGGAGGGCGCACAATGCCAGGGTTCTGTGCAACTCCTCCCTATACCGGCGTATGGAGGTGGGCACCTTCTTCCCCCCCATAATATCACCATTGGGGAGGTCAAGGTGCCCATCCTCATTGTTTCGGATGCGTCAGAGCTCATCAGTGCCCGGTTCAAGCAGCCAGAGGTGTTGGCCCCGAGGGAACGACTGCCACCCATAGCAAATGCAGTGCAGGAGGCACTGAGGGACCTGTTTGTGCAGGAGGACATTTGAGAGCCAGCCCTGCCCCACCAAACCACCAGCTCCCCCGTTCTCCCACAGCCAGCCCCCACCCATCCCACCCACATCCTGAACCCAACCCAATAAAACACTGAACTCAAACTATTAACATGGGTGAACTTGGTCTATTTACAGGGGTTAGGGAAGGTGAAGCTTGGGAGGCAGGAAGGGTCGAGTGGGGGCACAAGAGGGAGGGCTTCAGTGGGTCAGGGGATATGGGTGGGGGCACAACAGGGGCACTAAACTGGGACAGGGGATGGGGTTTGGGGACAACTGAGGGGGCATATTAGGGGGGAGGCACCCCTGAGGCATGCCCTGCAGCCCCACAGCCTTCCCCAAGGCCACCCTGGGTCCAGGGGCACCAGTGGTGAGGGATGCTGGAGTCCCAAGGGGCAGGTCCTTCCTAGTCCGGGGGGGCAAGGCAGGTGGCAAGCTGGCAGGCGACAGCGTGGAGGTTCTCCAGCGTGGTCGCCTGCTGCTCCATCACCGCTGCCTGGCAGTCCATGGTGGCCACGAAGTGGCCTTCTGTGGCCACGGTGCACTGGAGCTGCCGGACGGCCATGTCCTGCCACCTGCCCTGCTCCAGACGCCAGGCCCAGGACGAGTCTTCGGCCCTCTGGCCAAGGTGGAGGAGGCTGGCCAGGATGTCGTCCCGGGTCTGGCGGACTCACCGCCCACGACAGGAGGTGGTCAGCGGGCTCCTCAGGGAAGGCTGGTAGGTCAGTGCACGAGCTGCAGGGCAGAAGGGAGAACAGTTACTGTCAGGCTACAGGCATGGTGTGTGCAGCCTGTGAGCTGCAAACAGCCCTGCCCTGACAGCCAGCAGGATTCCCAATCTGTGTGCTGTGTACACTGCACTCAGGGGGCATGTGGCCTCGTGGCCCACAGTAGTGGGCTGTCTTCGGCAGCATATGGCGCAGGAAGTCTCCCAAGGCCATGTGCCAGCAGTACTGGCTGCAGGCTCTCTGTCCTGCATGCTGCCACATCATCCTATTGCCACCCCTGTGTTGAGGGACCCCCGTCCTGTTTGGACCCGGGACCCTGTGTGCACATGGCTCCCTGCCCCCCATACCCACAGGAGAGCCTGTGCACCCCACCCCCTGGGCCCGAGCCCCACCGTTCCACTGCCATGCCCCCCTCGGGACACACGGCTTCCACAGCTGAGCCTCCCTGCTGGGGGGGGACGGGGGACGGGACTCTTTGACTGGGACGCCTGATGTCCGCTGTGATGTCCCCTCCAGGGCGGCTTTCTTCTCCTCCTGTGGCTCCTCCTTGGGGCTGGTGGCATGCTCCTCCCCGGCAGAGATCAGCTCCGGGCTAGCAGGTGGTGCAGTGCTGGGCCAGCAGCTGTCCCCGATGTCCAGGGGTTCCTCGTGGTCAGAGGAGGCCCCCTCCAGCTCTGTGGATGATGTGGCCATGGCATGGGTCTCCCCAGAGTCCACTGGCTGCAAAGACAGGCCACTGGACTCCTGGGCCAGGAGCCACCTCACCTCCCAGGCCCAGGCATAGTCCTGCTGGAGGGTTTTAACTTTCGAGCGCACCTGCTCGATGGTGTGCTCATACCCTTCAGCAGACAGGGCCCCACTAATGTCCCGGCACACGTTTACATTGCGATGATGTGCCCAGAACCTGGCCCTCATGTCCTCACTGCCCTGTATCCTGAGGACGCAGAGGTTTCCTCCCTAGACCAAACTGGGGCCCGGCATCACCCCTCTGGCCCAGAAGGATGACCCTGTGCCATGCTGCCTGTAGCCTGATGGCACGAGGCACCAGGCTGGCAAGGCACTTCCTGGCCCACAACACCCTGGGAGGGAGAAGGTCAAGCCAAGCCGGAATTGAAATAGCCGTTGTTTCAAAACAACATGTCCAAATGCCATTGTTTCAAAACAACTGTTTCAAAACAACGGCTATTTCAATTTCCTGCTAGGTTTTACTGTTTCAGAACAACTGCCGTTATTTCGAAACAACAGGACCCGTTGTGTAGAAATAACGGTACGTCGTCTGGACATAAGAAATTTATTTCAAAACAACAGCTGTTGTTTTGAAATAAAACTCTCGTCTGAACACAGCCTAAGTGATGCATTGATTGGTCTTGCACTCTAAATCCTTCACCCATAAAAAAGAGGAAGGAAAAGAAAAAAATATTTTGCTTTCAACTTTTAGATTTACGTAACTGTTAACGTAAGCTGGAATGCTCTGGAACACAATTCTGGGGCACACAAATTTGAGGGGCCAGCATTCCGGGGCCCCCAAAAAATAGAAGAATCAGGCGGAACACATGTTCTACCCTGCCCTGGCTTCTGGCAGGTCCCAGCATTGGGACCTGGCCAATGTTCCCTGTAAGCTATGTGAGTCAAATCCACTTCCGTGAGCATGTATAGATGCATGCTCAGGGAAGGAGCAACTCCAGTCAGGTAAGGTGAAGGGGCCCTGGGGGTTGGGGATGGAGAACTGGTGGGGAAGGGGGAGGTCAGGGTTGAAACCAGCAGGGAAGGAATGGGGAGATCAGGGAGCCAGCAGATGGGTTAGGGAAGGTGCTGTGGGGGGAGCCAGGGCGGGTACAGAAGTCAAGGGAGCTGGCAGCTGGGGGCATTAAAGCATTACCTTTCTTGGATCTGCTAGGATATCACTGCCCTCTGGTGGTCCTTCAGGAGGCCACCTGAAATAGCACCATTGTCCGGCCACCATCAAGCCTTCATACTTCCTCTTCCCCTTTACAGATACCTAAAGATGCAGATAGGCACCTAGTGGGTTTTTCAAAAATATCTAGGAAGTTAGGCACCCAGGTGCTTTGGAAAATGCAAGTAGGCCTCTAGCTGAATTTTTAGCCAACTAAATATCAACTCTCCTAATTTGCTATGGGTGTGTGTGATGGGAAACGTATCATGTGACAGGCCATTGTGATGTCAGAGGTGGCTCAACCAATTGCTCCCTAGGAGCAATTGGTTGAGTCACCTCTGACATCACAATGGCCTGGAGTCTTGGCATGGCACAGCTACACCTTATTGTAACTACATACCTCACTGTAATTCATAAAGGTGAAATGGCTGAGGATTTAAAAAATGGACAGTAGCAGCCAGTGAAACCCAGAGATGGTTCACTCTGGTGACACGGCTGCCCCTTTGGAACTTGCCAAAATTATAAAGCTCTCAGCTCTGCTTTCAGCTGTGCCCAATATTTCATGCTGACTCTTCAGACAATTGTATCCGGCGCTTACTTGGGGAAGAAACCAGGAAAATCTGAAAGTTTACATGAAGGATACGAACTATTAAAGAAAAGTTTCAGCTGATCATAGAACTTTTGCAAAAAATGTTGTAATTAAAGAGCTATTAATCAATTAAAATAAATAAGGGTTTCATAACTTCCCTTTTGATTTTCCCCCATCATTTTTGATGGTTTATAGCTAGTTAGTAGCATTGCCGGGGGGGGCAGCTCCCGAGGGCCTCAGCCTCCCTGAAACTCAGGGCCAGCCCCTGAGTAGCCCACCACTAAACTGCACAGGGGTGCACCGTCATGCCCCCATGCAGGGAATGCTACTGGGCCATGGCCTGTACCTGGCCCTTCCCGCCAGGAGGGAGCTGCTGCTGGCTGGGGCTGGGAGTTTCTAAAACTCCCGCCCTGGCCTGACCCTGCTCTGACCATGCTCAGAGCAGGGTCATGCAGGGGCCTCAGCCGCTGCCTCGGCCCTGCTCTTCCTCTGGCTGCCAGGTAAGGGGGCTGGGGGGAGGGGCGTCCGGGGGCAGGCACACTGGCCCAGCAGGGAAAGGGTGTGGGGCAGGGGGCCAGTGGTGGGACTGGGGGTTAGGGAAGGGCTCGGGGGGCCACTGGGAGGGGTTGGGAAGGGCTCATGGGGCCACCAAGGGGGGGTTCGAAGGGCTCGGGGGGGTCACCAGGGGTTGCTAAGGACTTGAGGGGCCGCTGGGGGGGGGGAAGGGAATGGAATGGGGCCCTGCGGGCTGGGGCCCCCCATTATTTATCTGTAGTGATGTTATGTGTTAGCTCTGTGTTCTTGAGGAATCAGAGCATCCAGCCTGTGCCTCCCCCCCACACACATCCCCCAACCTCTGCTTGAACTGAAAACCAAGAACAGTAGGAAATGGGAGACATCCTTATCTACCCATATCCAAAAGCCATCAGCACAGTTAATGGAGCTTCATTTCATTAACTGTGGAGAGCCAGGCTCCAAAGCAAGAACCACACTGAACTCTGGGATTAAAGAAGCAGGGAAGCATTGCCTGATGGAGAATCTCACAGCAAAACAAACAAACTCAGCAATCATCAGACCATTCTAGTCACAGACATGATAATCGATACCCAAAATACTGACTCTGCCTGACTGTATTGTGAGCTTCTCTGAACCATTACACCCAGCCAGGAATGTGTATTGGCCACGTAAACAAGTCTTTATAAAAAACCTTTACCCACATCCAATGGTAGTGTAGTGTGTGTCCTGTGCAAGTCCTTGTACAGTACTGTGTGTCCTGTCTAAGTCCTGATTGGATCCTGTCTGAATCCTGTGTGAGTCTGGAGTGAGTCCTGATGCTTGGATCTAAAGCTGTAGCATTTCCACTGGGATTTGGCTTTTCTTCCTTGCTGATTGCTGTGGGAGCTTTGTTTCCATCCAGCCTCTGACCGTGATCTGCACAACCTGGAAACCTTTTTGCTACACAGAGTGGTGAGACACCCCCCCCCAACTTCTTTCTCTGTCTCTCCCCTCCAACCTCTCTCTCTCTTTGTTAATGATGACTCTCTCACTAGGTCTGATACAGTAGAATCTAGGTAATATCGTAGCCGGGTGTTTTTCTTTCCTTGTATGTTTATCAATGCTGTAACTGGGTATTTTGGAGTATTCTTCTCTCCTTTTGTAATTATTAGTGCAAGTTTTAGATACCTAGCAATAAAATGCCTTTTTTTTATCAAGCCAGTTTCCAGACTCTTCTAAGACATCATTCCCTCTCCTTTGTGGTCTTGGTTTCTTTATATCACTTTGCAGCAATGCTTCTATTACCTAGCCAAAGATCCCTGTGATGCCCACAACCCTGTAAGGTTTGCTCATTGATAGGGGTAGTAGCCTGATTGACTCTAGGGGCATATAAGGGTGACAGCTGACAAGTGCTGTTTTGACCCAGCCTGATTGAGTCCAGGGGCATATAAGGGTAGCAGCTGAGAAGTGCTATGTGACCCAGCCTGCTCAAGATCCATAATCAAGCCTAGTTTGGTGCGGTACAGAGGCACATAAGGGTAGCAGCAGAGAAGTGCTGTGTGACACAGCCTACTGAGTTCAGGGACCATAAGGGGTCAGCTGAGAGTGCTGATAGACCCAGTCCGCTCAGACACACCTATACAGGTATAGAAACACTTGCCCTGAGCGAGTATCCCCATCAGTGACATCCCTGCAGCTACTCTTTGTCCTGTAGATACTTTTGAAAACTCTACTTTGAGTAATTTCATGCCTTCAATGGGATTTGAGCATAAGCTTAGAGTTAATGTATTGAAAACAAACTCTGGTGTCTCATGGATCTATATAGACCTTCAGTGGCATAACGCTAGATTTACAGCTGTGATTTCAACCTGCCTCTGTTGCTTTGGAACAGTTTTGAATAGAACTTACTGTGAAAGGTGAAAACTAAGGCAGCATTTTTCAAGTATGTCTAAAGCTGCTTCCAATTTTTGTGGTAAATAGTCTTTGGACCAGCTTGTTCCTTCTGTTACATTGATGCAATTGTCCTGGGGACAGTAGGTTGGAGAGATATACCAGAAGATATTCTTGACTCATTCATTATGTCACTCACTATAGCTTTGGTTTGTTCATGATCGGAGCCATGGACCTCTGGTTCCCAATGAAGTCATTGGGAGTGGCTGTTGCTCAGCTTGCCTAAGGATCAGACCCTATAAGGTCTGTAGAGTCAGTGTTAACTTTATACACCACATGTAAATTATAGAAGAGTTTATGTCTATAAGAAGACTTAGTGAACTACAAGTGGGTATGGGAATGCAGCGCACTAGCTTGCTGCTCGCTAACCAACTATGTGGGACTCACTACGCGCCCTAAGGTTCTGACGTGTGCTTCGATGTTCTGCTGTTTCGGACAGTTAGTGTGTGGCAAGCTAGCACACTCAGGGGTTAAAATACATGGGAAACCTAGGACCACCATTCCTGCACCCCACAAATCTGACAGGCCTCCATTTCCATTATGGGAACCTTTAAAGTATGTTAAATCATGGTTGCTTTTAAAGCAGAGAGCAGCAACTAGCACTCAGGGACTCTCTGGCCTTTAAGATGAAGGTGCAGCAATGAAATCAATGTGGCAGGCAATGGAAAATTATTAATTGATTTTATAAACTGTTTTGATTAAAGTTAGCTTCAACCAAAAACGTATGTATGTTGATATTAATGAGTGTTTGCATGGCTGTGTTTTACTGCAAGCAATAAATGCAGTTTTGTGTTTGTTTGCCTCGATTGTTTCTGCTTATGCCTTGCATTGTGTTCAATCAATTACATATTACATTTTATTTAATTATCACATTGTTAATCACAATACTTATTGTATTATGCTGTTTGCTAGTTTGTAACAATAATTCATGTAGACATAAATGCCATATAAAATTAAAATATATTTATGGAGTGGTAATCGATGCATATGGTACTGAGAAGAAGTTGCAAATGCCTACCTGGGCTGGGGCCCACACATGCAGGAAGCCAGCCCAGACAATAGGGGAAGGGGACCTGGAGATTAGGAAGGTTCTGGGGCCCGTCAAATTATACTTTAACCACTGGATTTAAGTCACATGTAATGTTTCAGCTAAGCTAATTTTAATTGCACTTTAAAGACAGACTGTATTCAATTTTTATGTTTGGGTATGAATGGAAATGTATCCAAAGTAAATCAAAATGTTTACCCACTGTACATGCAAATCATGCTTCCACTCATCACAAAAACCTCATTCACAATCCCAGAAGAGCTACATGTTTTTGCTACTAGAGCTGCTGAAAAAAAATTAGCCTTGATACTTAATCCCACTTGTACCTCTACCTCTCAACACATACTGATATCTATGAGGAAGGCTCACACCTATCTTAAAGATACTCTATTTTCATTCTCAGTGAACTGAATCCTCTAATGCAGCCAAGATGTAGTTACTTGTACACCATTTTAGCAGCCAAGTCCCTCCTGGGTTTAGAGACATTATAGCTATTCTTTTTTCCTGCAAATATCTTGTGGGCCAATTTTTGAGAGAAGAAAATTTTAATGTAAAAAGCATGTATAATTCTCTCAACATGATTTGAATGCAAAAATAGCTATTTCACTGAAGTTGTAAAATAAAAATATACAGCAAGTTAAATCATGTGTGACATATCGTCCATTCTTTTGCAGTGGATCCCATGCTTTACTCTCCTGAAGGAGTCAGGGCACGCACTCTTTCTCCTGTTTCTGGGCACTTGGTACCTTGTAGCCACAGTGGGGCAGGAGGGGGAAGGGGCCCAGGCCCACCCTCTACTTCCAGCCCAGGGGCCCTATGAGTACCAGCTATACATACTAACAACTACTTCTTTCCCCTGGGCTATGTCCCCTCTTTGTTCTCTTTTACCTTCCTTGCGGCTCTCATCTGACTCCTCTGCTTGTCTGCAACACTCCTTACATGCTGCTGTTATCATTCCTTATTCTCCAGCCCCTCTAGAAAGGGTTTTAACTATGACTCTAGCTTGGCCTTAATTGTTCTTGGGTGATTCCATCCCGTCAGTCTGGAGGGAACAAGACCCAGATCATTCTAGGGCTTATATATCTCCCTTCAAAGATCCTTCTGGCCCTGCTGTCTCACACATGCAAACTAAAATAGCTCAGAGACTTTAAGAGAAATTTTGTGGGGTGGGAGAAACTAACTTTCCACACTTCTGCTCAGGAATCGGAAGGTTACTTACCTGTAAACATCTTTCTTCGAGATGGGCTGCTCACATACATTCTCATTCAGGTTTGTACATGCTGCGGTGCATAGTCATCTGGAAGCTTTTTTGATGTAGCCTGTCCCAGTAGGGTCAGTTGCCAACAGCCCCTTGGACCCGCACTTCAGCATGGTATATAGTTGGCATTGACCCTGCCCCCCCTTCAGTCCCTTCTTTCTGCCAACTCCAAAAAGCAGGGACAGAGGGAGGGTGCAGAATGTACATGAGCAGCCCATCTTGAAGGAGGACATTTACGGGTAAGTAACCTTCCGTTCTTCTTCAAGTGCTGCTCACATCCTTTCTCATTCAGGTGACTTACAAGCCATGCTTAGGATGGTGGGTAGAGGTGAGGTTTCCCTGCCTGCAGGATGGCTCTGACAAAAACTGCATCATCCCTTGCTTGTTGCACAGTAGTGGGATGTAAAAGTATGCACTGAGGACTAGGTGGCTGCTCTGCAGTTTCCTGAATCAGGACCTATGCAATAAAGGCTGTGGATGATGCCTGCGCTCTGGTCGAGTGAGCTCTGATGCTCCCCGGAAGGGAAGCTTTTGTCCTGAAGTAGCAGTCTTTGATTCAGCTCGATATCCATGATGAGATGCACTGAGCCATTACCACTTGGCCCTTCATGCCTCCTGCAATGGCAATGAAGAGCTGAGTAGCTTTACAGAAAGGTCTGTTTCGCTCAATATACCTGATGAGCACCCTTCTGACATTGAGGGTGTGTGACCTCCTCTGGTTGTGTCATGTGAGGACCTGGGGAAAATGCTGGAAGGAAATTCTTTTGGTTCATATGGAACTGTGAGACCACCTTAGGTAGGAAGGCTGGGTGAGGGTGGAGTTGTACCTTGTGATTATGGTACACTGTGTATGGTGGCTCTGATGACAGGGACCTCACTTCTGATGCCCTTCTGGCCAATGTAATGGCTACTAGGCATGCTAACTTCCTTGAGAGGACTAGAAGTGTGCATGAGTTCAGGGATTTAAAGGGGGTTTTTGTAAGCCCTTCAAGTGTCAGGTTGAGGTCCCGCTGAGGGATTGGTCCTCAG
>ML682060.1:27109234-27125289 GCA_007922195.1 Podocnemis expansa
GCCCTTCAAGTGTCAGGTTGAGGTCCCGCTGAGGGATTGGTCCTCAGACCTGTGGGTAGAGTCTCTCCACCCCCTTGAAGAATCTGGAAGTCATGGGGTATGAAGGGGCTGGGAAAGGCTGAAATGGCTGCTAGGTGTACCTCCTTTGAAGGAGTTGTGAAAGGCTGAGATGGCTGCTAGGTGTACCTTGACGGAGGCCAGCATTAGGCTGCTTTCCTTTAGTTACAGGAAGCAGTCAAGTATGTCCTGTATAGGGGCAGACTCTGGGGGCACCCCCTTGTTTGCTGCCCATTGGATGAAATGTTTCTACTTAGCCTTGTATGTAGCCTTCATGGAGAGTTTTCTGCTCTCAGTGCATACCTGCTGGACCATCTTTGAGTAAGTCTACTCGTCTGGGCTCAGCCTTGTAGTTTCCAAGCCATTAGCTAGAAGAGATTCAGGCCCAGGTGCCAAAGATAGCCTGAGTCCCAGGTCAGTAAGTCCACCCTGAGTGGGAGCATTGCAGGTGGGAACACCAATATGTAGAGCAACATGCTGAACCAGGATTGGCGAGGCCACGCCAGGGCTATCAGAGGATGTTCACCCTGTCTTTCTTGATTTTCAACAGGGCTCTGTGAATCAAGGGAATAGGTGCAAAAGCATAAAGGAGGGGCACCTCCCAGTTTATCAAGAGGGAGTACAATAGTCTCTGCCCGTGTCCCTGAAAGAGCAGAATATGTTGCATTTGCAGTTCTCACAAATTATGAACAGTTCTATGTGAGGGGTTCCCCGCTGTTTGAAGACCTGGCTCACCACTTCTGGGTGCAGGGACCACTTGTGTTGAGGAAGGAAACTGTCTGCTCAATTTGTCTGCCTGGCTGTTGCTCACCTCCCTGATAGGTGGGCTGCTACAAAGAGGAAGCTGTTCACTAGGGCCAGCTCCCATAGACAGTGTGACATTGTCTGGCTTTAGAGAATCGTTTATTATTATTTTTCATATTAATAATTCATATTTGCAATAATCCGTATGTGATATGCCATGTTTAGTACCAATGGAGAGATTGTAATCAGCTAGGAATGATTCTATGGTTTATATGAAGGTGTCATATCTGTATAAGAAGCAAGGAACAGGTTTATTCTATTTGTGTTTCAAATTGTTGGATTACAGGGCATGCCCAGATGGGATGCCTACAAACCCTTGTTTCTTTAATGGCCCATTAAGGAAGCTCCAAGGTATCGTGGGCCCAGGGAGAAACCTGTTGAGCCACTATGACTTGCCCTTTTCACTCAGCTCCATTTTGGTTTGCGAAAAACTCCACACAGCATGAGGAACACCCAATGTGATAAAAGGCAACAGCCCCAACTCCGTTTTTTCTCCAGTCTACAAGCCAACACATATCTCTGGAACTATTCCTCTGCAACTGGACAAAGGACTGAATCCACCCAGATGCTGGGTGTCTACCAGAGGAATTGGACTAATCTGCAAACTCCAAATTCATCAAGGACTTGCCTTCTATAGACTCTAAATCATCTGTATGTATGTGATTCACTTTGATCCTTTAACATCTCTCATTTTGTTTCTTTTCTTTTTACATTAAACATTTAGTTTTAGTTGCTAAAGGATTGGCTGGCATCATGGTATTTTGGGTAAGATCCAAGCCTATATTGTTCTGGGTAATGCGGCTGGCCCTTTGGGATCAGGAGAACCTATTTTTTTAAGAGACCCAGTGGCTAGGTGGGAACTGGAGGAGCTGATGTGCAATAAAGGGGGCTGTTTCTATTTTGTTATGCTCCATGTTGACCAGTGCAGGAAATCAAAAGCATGGTTTGTTACTGACTGGGAGACTGGTTTAAGTACCACCCATCAGTGTTGTGGGAATCTGGCTCCCGGTTTTGCAGCTTGCCCTGACTTTTGCACATTTGAGAGGTTATCCCAGCAGGCCCATGTCACAGATGGGATGCCTCCATGCACAGGGCAGATGAGTTGGCTCCACCCTGATGATTCAGGTAAAACATTGCATCTATATTGTCCGTTAGGACTTGCATGGTCTTCCCTCTGATCTTCTCCAAAAATACACTGCAGACCAGGTGAATCACCCTTAGCTCCTTGACATGTAGTGGGACACCCATCTGCAACCATTTCCTTTGGGTAGAAAGGTTGCCAGTGATGTGGGATCCCTACCCCATGTCTGATGCATCTGTAATCAGAGTCACTGAAGGGTTCTAGGTCTTGAAGGTGACTCCCTCACATGCAAAATCTGGGCTTTGCCAGATCATGAAGGTGTTTAGGATTTCTCTCTGGCTGGTGACCATCTACTCTAGGGGGGTGGCACTGAGGACGGTATACTCCTCTGAGCCAGGACTGTAATGGTCTCATGTGGAAGCAAGCCATCCGTATCATGTAAGTGAAGGCTGCCATGTGCCCCAACAGTTAGAGGCACCACCTCACTGTTTTAGTAGTTCTGAAATGAGGATAGACATTGACATGTGAAGGCATCCTGGAGATGAACGTTTGGCTGCGAAGACGGTGTCGTCAGGAGGGCTTTGGCTTCCTTGACCATGGGTTGCTGTTTCAGGAAGAAGGACTGCTAGGCAGAGATGGACTCCATCTTTCGAGGAAGGGGAAGAGCGTATTTGGACGCAGACTGGCTGACCTAGTGAGGAGGGCTTTAAACTAGGTCTGAAGGGGGAAGGAGACCAAAGCCCACAGGTAAGTGACTATGTGGGAGACCAGGGGGATGGGATGGAACTTGGGGGGCGCCGGGACTGTAACTCCAGGGATAGAAGAGAGGATAATTGGAACATGCGGGGGGGAATCAAATAACTTTCTTAGATGCTCTAATGACGCCCTAATGCCTGAGGCAGGTGGGGGAGGTCAACACCAAAAGAAAATCCAGGGAGGTAGATACAATAGAATTGAAAATCAAAATGGGAAAGTAGGGCAATCAGCTGGGTATCTTAGGTGCCTATACACAAATGCAAGGAGCCTGGGAAACAAGCAGGAGGAATTGGTAGTACTGGCGCAGACAAAGAACTATGACATGATTGGGATAACAGAGACGTGGTGGAATAGTTTGCATGACTGGAGCTCTGCAATAGATGGGTATAGACTGTTCAGGAAGGACAGGCAGGGAAGGAAAGGGGGAGGAGTAGCACTATATGTAAAGGAGCTCTATGACTGCTCAGAGCTTCATTATGAAAGTGGAAACAAGCCAGTTGAAAGTCTGTGGGTTAAGTTTAGAGGGGAGAGCAACAAGGGGGATGTTGTGGTAGGTGTCTGCTACAGACCACCAGATCAGAAGGAGGAAGTGGATGAGGCATTCTGTGGACAACTGACAGAAGTTTCTAGAGCACAGGCCCTGGTTCTCATGGGGGACTTCAATTACCCTGACATCTGCTGGAAGGCCAATACAGCAGTGCACAGGCAATCCAGGAAGTTTCTGGAGAGTGTTGAGGACAACTTCCTGGTACAAATGCTGGAGCAACCAACTACGGGCTTTGTGCCTCTCGATCTGTTGCTCACAAATAGAGAAGAATTTATCAGGGAAGTAGAAGTCAATGGCAGCCTGGGTAGCAGTGACCATGAAATGATTGAGTTCAAGTTGATGATTAAAGGAAAGAAGGAAAGAAGCAAAACGCAGACCCTGGACTTCAGAAAAGCAGATTTTGTCTCCCTCAGGGAACTGATGGGCAGGATCCCTTGGGAGGCTGATCTGAAGGGGAAAGGTGTCCAAGAGAGTTGGGTGCATTTTAAAGAAACCCTGCTAAGGGCACAGGAAGATACAATTCCGATAAGGAGAAAGCACAGCAAATGTGGAAGGTGCCCACTGTGGCTTAACAGAGAGCTCTGCACTGAGCTGAAGCATAAAAAGGATGCTTACAGGAAGTGGAAGCTAGGACAGATGACTAAGGAGGCATATAAAGACATTGCTCGGGACTGCAGGGATAAAATCAGAAAGGCCAAAGGACAAATGGAGTTGCGACTAGCAAGGGATGTGAAGGATAACAGGAAGGGGTTCTACAAGTATATCAATAACAAGAAGAGGATCAGGGATGGTGTAGGTCCCTTACTGAATGGGGCAGGCATCCTCGTGACAGAGGATGAGGAAAAAGCTGAAGTGCTCAATGCTTTTTTTACTTCAGTTTTCACAAGCAGGGTCAGCTCCCAGCCCACTACACTAGGTACGGTAGACTGGGGAGAAGAGAGGCCCTTGGTGACAGAAGGTCAGGTTAGGGACTGCTTAAAGAAACTAGATGTGCACAAGTCCATGGGGCCGGATGAACTGCATCCGAGGGTGCTGAGGGAGCTGGCTGATGAGATAGCAGTACCGTTGGCCATTATCTTTGAAAACTCGTGGCGAACAGGGGAGGTGCCAGAGGACTGGAAAAAAGCAAATATAGTACCTATCTTCAAGAAAGGCAAAAAGGATGATCCTGGGAATTACAGACCTGTCAGCCTCACCTCAATCCCTGGAAAAATCATGGAGCAGCTTCTCAAAGAATCCATCCTGAAACACTTGGAGGAAAATAGAGTAATCAGGAACAGTCAGCATGGATTCACCAAGGGTAAATCATGCCTGACCAACCTCATCGCCTTCTATGATGAGATGACTGGATTTGTGGATGCGGGAAGAGCCGTTGATGTGATATACCTTGACTTTAGCAAGGCTTTTGATACGGTTTCCCACAGCATTCTCATTGGCAAATTAAGGAAGTATGGGTTAGATGCATGGACTGTAAGGTGGATAGAAAACTGGCTAGAACAACAGTTTCAGCGTGTAGGAATCAATGGCTCCATGTCAAGTTGGCAGGCAGTAACAAGTGGTGTGCCCCAGGGGTCGGTCCTGGGGCCAGTTCTGTTCAATGTTTTCATTAATGATCTGGATGATGGGATAGATTGCACACTTAGTAAGTTTGCAGATGATACCAAACTGGGGGGAACGGTAGACACCCTAGAGGGCAGGGACAGGATTCAGGGAGACCTAGACAAATTGGAGCAGTGGGCCAAGAGGAATCTCATGTGGTTCAACAAGGATAAGTGTAAAATCCTGCACTTGGGACGAAAAAACCCCATGTACTGCTACAGGCTGGGGAGTGATCAGCTAAATAGCAGCACTGGAGAAAAGGACCTGGGAGTCATGGTGGATGGGAAGCTGGACATGAGTCAGCAGTGTGCTCTTGCTGCCAAAAAGGCCAATGGCATACTGGGCTGCATCAGAAGAAGTGTTACCAGCAGATCAAGGGATGTGATCATTCCCCTATATTCTGCACTAGTGAGGCCACATCTGGAATACTGTGTCCAGTTTTGGGCTCCCCACTACAAAAAGGACATGGACAAATTAGAGAGAGTCCAGAGGAGGGCAACCAAAATGATCAAAGGGCTGGAGCACAAGCCCTATGGAGAAAGACTGAAGGAACTAGGCTTATTTAGCCTGCAGAAGAGAAGACTGAGGGGGGATTTGATAGCAACCTTCAACTACTTGAAGGGTTGCTCCAAGGAGGATGGAGCTCGACTGTTCTCGGTAGTAACAGAGGGCAGAACGAGAAGCAATGGTTTCAAGTTACAGCTGGGGTGGTCCAGGCTGGATATTAGGAAAAACTTCCTTACTAGGCAAGTGGTGAAGCATTAGACTAAGCTGCCTAGGGAGGTGGTGGAATCTCCATCTCTGGAGGTGTTCAAGTCCCAGCTGGACAAAACCCTGACTGGGATGATCTAATGGGAGTGGTCCTGCTTTTTTTTGGCAGGGGGTTGGACTAGATGACCTCGTGGGGTCCCTTCCAACCCTATGATTCTATGATTCTATGATTGACTGAAACTTGGATAGGGTAGGGGGGCCCTCACCTGTCTCAAATCTAGATTAGCCCCAACAAACTCTACCTCTCTTTTGAGAGTCAGTTTTGACATTTCCAAAGTTAGGAGCAGGTCTAGCTTGTCACACAGCCTTTCGGTGGAACTGATGCTGCACCAGCCCCAGCCCCTGGACCAGCCCCTGATAAGCCAGTCATCCAAGTAAGGGAAAATATGGACCCCTTGCTTCCTTAGGTGGGCCGCTACTGTTGCTGCACACTTTGTGAAAACTCTTGTGGCTAGTGAAAGTCCGAAGGGGAAGGCCGTGAATTGGAAGTGTTCACCTTCTATCCTGAAATGAAGGAACTTCCTGTGTTTGGGTCTTATGCTAATGTCGAGGAATGTACCTTTTAGGTTGAGGGCCATGAACCAATCGCAAGGGTCAAAAGAAGGAATGATCTGAGATAGGGAAAGCATTTTGAACTTTATTTTTCTGAGGAGCTTGTTGAGGGATCTTAGGTCCAGGAGGGGTCTCAGGCCCCCACTTGCTTTTGGGACCTGAAAATATCTTGAATAGAAGCCCCTTCCTCTTTCCTTGGTGGGCACATGTTCTATCACCCCTCCTAGCTCAGGAGCTTGTGGCTTTCCTGCTCCAGGAGAGTCTAATGGGAATGGTCCTAAATCAGATAGTGAGAGGGCAGTTTTCTTTCAGAGTCCCAGGATTTGAATTGCAGGGCATAACCACAGGTAACTGTGTCCAGGATCCAGTGATCTGAAGTGATCCTAGACCACTGAGGTCAGAGCAGGGGCAGCCGGTTTTAGAACACTAACGAGGAGATTCATGGGTGACTGTAGCTCTCAGGCAAGAGGTCAAAACCTCTGCCTCTGGAAGGAGGGGTGGCCATTTGGAGCCCTGTGACCAGGCTTCCCTGCCTCCCTTATTTCTGTCTCTGTCCCCATTCCCATAGTAGCACTGGAACAGCTGGAAGGACAAACGGCATGAACCCTGCTGCTGTTGCTGGTGTGGAGCCTCCAGTCTCCAGGGTCTGAGTCCACCTCAGACCCCTCCAGATCACATTGCCCTTGGGATGTGATAGACCTCAAAGAACTCAAAGAGGTAGGCTCCCTTGGTAGGGAGGGCATCCCAGGATCCCCAGCTGACCCACTGTGGACTCCAATCTTTAAAGGTGGAGCCTGTGCCAGGGACAATCTTCTTACCCATGCTGTAAAGCATTCTACTCCCCTGTGCCTGTCCTTGTGTGGGGACTGCCCTCTCTTCTGTGCTGATGTCATGGTTTCCCTGGCTGAAGAACATGGCATCTGTGCAGAGGAAGTAGGTGTCCACACTCAGTGCTACCTGTGCTGGGTTGTCAATGAGGACCACTTTCTTCTCCACTTGCATGCTGGGTGCATCAAGGCCTGTGCCAGAGATGGTGGCATCAGTGATAGCTGGGGCTGGTGCCAGGCATCACGTGTCTCTAACAATCAAGACCAGGACCTACCACACTGGGGCCTCAGTGATAAGACTGGCAATCATTCCAGCGACAAGTTCGCAGGTGAAAACTCTGGGGAGATATGGCCTTCCCCATGTTCTGAAAGTGAGCCTGATGGTGTCAGGGCACGCTGTGCAGGAGATGGGGGGCAGCTATATCGGGTATCGCCAGAGTGGTCCAGCGGTGAAGGGGGCATCTATGTTCATTCACGGGATGAACTCCCACGCTGATGGTTTAGGTCCCACACTGGCTCCTGCTATGTTGGGGGGGCTAGACTCATCCTGGGATCTGAGCCAGGCCCAGTAGATAGGGCCAGCTTACCCCTCAAAGTAACCAGCCTGGGCTGTGTGGGAGTCAGCAGCTATAGCAAAGTTCTTGCTGCCTCTAAGGTCTCCAGGGTGGATGGGGCCCAGAGTGCCTGGGGCCTTGGAGCCCCAGTGGGGGAGGCTCCCCGTGATGTGCAGAGGATCTGGACCTGCGCTAGTGACGATGCTTCTCCCCCACCAACTGGGTCTTTGGCGCAGCCTCAGAGCCCGCATGGGGCTTTTTCACCTTGCTGGATGGGGATCTGTGCAAGGAGGTGCCAGCACTGACTGCACCCTTTGTTCTGGGACCTCCTGTGCTGGCAGTGCAGAGGCTGGCACAGAGTGCCATCTCCTTTGCCATCGAACAAAGGTGGCTCTCCCTCTCTTTCTGCGTTCTCTGTTTAAAGGAACAACAAATATGGCATTTGTCAGTCCTGTGCCCCTCGCTGAGGTACTTCAGGCACTTCTCATGCGGATCACTCACCGAGAAGGCGTTTCCACATTCAGCGCAGGGCTTGAAGCCAGGCATTGTGGAGCCTGTGTTGGATCCATGTGTCTCCATGAAGGGACAGATGTCGAGTAAACCTCCAATGCTGGTTGAGAGTCTGAGCAAGACAAGCACCCAAAAGTATGGTAAAACGGTATTAAGTCAAAGAATAAGCAATGGAAGACACATGCTTGCAGAAGTGCAAGGGCAAGTAGTTCCAGGACTGTTACAATGGGTGGAAGGAAGGAGCTGAAGGGGGGCAGAGTCAGTGCCACTGATATACTGCACTGATGTGCAGGTCTGAGGAGGCATTGGTGACTGACCCTACAGGGACAGACTACGGCAAAAAAGCTTCCCAGTGACCATACACCATGGCACTTATGCACCTGAATGAGAATGGATGTGAGCAGTGCTCAAAGAAGAATGTGTTATTATCCTTATTCAAAAGATAACCCTTCCTCAAGCAGCACAAGGAATCTGGAAAACTAGTATAATTAGCTTCTGCAAAACACCAAGTTACAGGAAGGACTGTTGCCCTGACTCCTCTTTACACTAACCAGAAAGATTAACTGGGCATGGAAGGGAGCTCAATTTGCACGCTTTTTGAAGAGTAGCACAACAGTTGTACACCTGACATCTCCAGCAGACAGGGAGCTCCATGGACTGAACTGGCTTTGCATTACCACAAGTGTGTGATTCCCTGTAGCTACCATTGGTTATGGTAGGTGGTCACAGCCAAGATACATGGAGTTCACACTGAGTAACTCATTCGGCACAAGAGAGGCTGGAGGATAGTTTAGTGTAATTTTTATTCTTCCAATGCTCTTCTTTGGATTATTTTTTTTTTATTTTGTCTTCTCACCCTTCATGTTCAACATACAGATGACTCCATTAGAATTGTTATTGGATATTGCTGAGCTATGGTCAATTCAGTAGGCTGATAGCATTTTGCTTTCTATTTGGTCTGACAAGTTGGGGCTGTAAAAATGACTTTGAAGAGAATAAGAGCCAACTGGTTTAAACTCAACCCCAGCACTAAGGTATTGGTGGCAGCTAAACACTAGAAAGCATCAGAAATAGTAAAGTTGTTGTTTACAAGCCTGACTGAGGGAGTGCACCTGCCATTTTTCACATATGTGTATAATATAGAGGGTCTTGTTGGATACTTTTCTGCCCCTGGCTATTTAAGGAGTAGCTGTACCCAATCAAGCTTTTATTCATCTTTGCCTGGGAAAATAAGAGTCACTCTTTTCTCAGATACAAATCTTGCTACAGTTATCTATGCCTTTGTCATTGTGGATTGGATAACTTTATTATTCTCTTTATAGAGCTAAATCTTAGGACCATTTGGGAACTTAAGTTGGTGTTGAATGGGTGCATCTGCCAACTTAAATGTTTCTTATGGCATGAAGCATATTATACTCATGACCATAGAACTCATTTACTTTCAATTTAAGTTGTTAAATTTGCCCACGAAAACCCCAAATAGTTTCGGACCTGACTACCTGAGAGACATCTCAGTGTATAGTATCACCACAAATGGGATGAACAGTGGCAGTTAAGCCAACAATTTCATGATTTATAAGAGAAGAGAAGTGAAGGCAGAACGTTTTAATTGCACCTGTCTACTAAATTGCCATTGCCTAGATTGGATACATTTAGAACATTCTGCATGATTTCTTCTCTTTCATGTTTTTTATAGCAGAGAGTAACTGATGGCTGTAGAGTGGTGAGGACAGGAGACAGAAAGAAAAAAACTTCAGGCAAGTAGTTTAATAACCCATGCTGGGCCTGTGCAAAGCACTATGTTGTGTATCTGTTTAGATTTTTTTTTTTCCGCTTATCTTCATATTTTTTCAACATTGTAAAAGTACTGAGAGCCACTGGAGGCAGGTACTTTAAAGTAAATAAATCTGGCCCTAGGAATGAAAGCCTACTACCTAAATTTATGCTAATGATTCCTCCCTCTTCTTTCTGCATTCTGTTTCAATAGAGAGTTATATATAATTGCCCAAGTGGATTTAATTTTATGAGCTCAAGCTAATAAACTCCCCAGATGTCAAATAGCTGAGTTAATCACTAAAATGATGCTTGTCAGCCTGTCTGGCTGACAGGGGCGTTGCTGCCCCAGGGAATGACCTGGGGCATGGGCCTAGGCCACGCCCCCTGCCTGCAGGCCACACCCCCAGCTGGGGAGAGGGCAGGGAGCGGCACCCATGGCCGCACGGTCGCCTGGCTTTTGAAGGGGCCAGAAGCAGCCATTGCTGCTGCGGGCAGCTGGGCCCCTGATCACCGGCCAGGGACAGGGCTGGGAGCAGCAGCCACAGCTGAGACCTTGAGACCGTAACTCCTAGTTCTATCATCTACTACCACTGAGAATAGCCTAGCTCCCTGCTCCCTGGAACCCCCTTACAGGTAGTTGAAGTCTGCTATCAAATCCATCATCGTTCTTCTCTTCTACAGACTAAACATGCCTTGCTCCCTCTATCTCTCCAGCCTCCTAGTGATTTTTGTTCCCTCTACTAGACTCTGTCCATCTTTTTCAGATCCTTTCTGTAATGGGGAGCCCAAAACTGGACACAGTACTCCAAATGTGGCCTCCCCAGTACCAAATGGGGGGAAATAATCAATTTCCTCAATCTACTGGCAATGATGCAGCTAATGCAGCCCAATATGCCATTAGCCTTCTTGACAATAAGGCACACTTGAATCATATCCAGCTTCTCATCCACTGTACCCTTCAGGTCTTTTTGTGTAGAACTGCCCAACCAGTACATCCCCAGTCTGTGGCAATGAGTGGAATTCCTCCATCCTAAGTGAAGAACTCTGCACTTCTCCATGAATCACATCACATTTTTTGGCTCAATCCTCCAATTTGTCTAGGTCACTCTGTATCCTATTCCTACCTTCCAGGGTATCTAGCACTCTCCACAGTTTAGTGGGGAGTCCACTTAGCACCATTTATATGGTACTGAAACACTAACTCATGTTTTCAACCCTTATCCATCTTTCATAGACAAAGACACTGAGGCAGCCCAATGATCCAGTGATGAAGTAACTTGACCAGGTCAGCTGGAAGACTCATGAGCACCCACTACCCAGTCCTGCACTCAGTCCTCCAGATAGTGCTGGCTCCTTGCACCTACCACACCCCAGAAACCAAATAAGTCTCCAATAAGAGAAAATTGTTTGGAAAGCTGAGTGCAATAGCAAGTGCTCGAGAAAAGTGTAAGAGAAAAAAATCTCTTCACGAAGTGTCAGTGGCTGCTCTTTAATATGGACTTGAATTTCATAGCTGAGAAAAAAATACCAGTTGGCAGAGCAATCTGGGTTTCTGCAGCATGCCCGAGAAGTTGTGTGTGGTACACAGGGGGCATGTCATTGTAATGTAAGTGAAACAAACAGTAGCATACTCCCAGTCTGGCCTGAAAACTTAGACTGAACAATTAATATTTATCTAGAATTACGAGACAGCTATGTCTGACATGCTTTACTCTTTCCATATGAGGTGATTTTTAGGATGACTGATATATACCAAATGTCCCTGAACTCAACTGATTTGTAACATGCATGATTTGGAGCAGTAAAAGTCTGTGGTCTGGGTGTATTGGAAATGTGTATTTTCACAACTATATTACTCTGGTTCCTCATTGGCATTCTTGTATTGAGAATCAGCAGTTGAACCAGCACTCTGGGCACCATAGTCCACTTAGGAAAACTGGGGATAATCACAAGAGCAGTCTGAGCAGAGGAAGCTAAACAAGCTTATTAACTCATTAACTGACAGACTAAAAAGGCACACAGGAAGGAAGTGCAAAGGGGAAATCAGAGAGAGAAGGAGGCAGAGACTAGCAGGGCCAGGGTAAAAGGAGACCTCTACATGGAGAATCTCTTCACTTTGGCAGAAGGGAATGATATTTGTATGGCACTGTAGATAGAGTTGCTGCACAGGACTGTGAAGGGGTGGTGGTGGTGAAGATAAACACAAATAAACTACATGCTGGTGTTTATGAAATGGAGGTGTTAGAGTCATTTGTATGAGAAAACTGGAATGGAGATCTTTGCCCTGTCACAAGCACACATCTATGGTTCTGTGTACAGAAATCACTCATATTGCATTAACATTTCTCCTGGTACTTTGAAAAATCTGATGACCTCTATTCACTCTGGATTAGTCTAATATTCACTTGAGATCAGAGCTTAATTGAAGCTTACTTTTAGGCAGAAAGATAACACAAGCAATAATACGGCTTTGTTTCAAACAAGGGGTGTAGCTACAGGTGGGTCTAGGTGGGCATGTGCCCACCTAGTTGGCCAGCAGGCCTGCCCACCTCCGCCCACCGCAGTGCCTAACAGCAGCACAAGATGGCCACCATGACTGCAGACCAGCCACCACTTGCAACTGCAGTTGCGAGTGGTAGTGGCCAGAGGCGGCTTTAGGTTTTCTGGGGCCCTAGGCGAAGGCCCACTCCGGGGCCCCCTATAGGAATTAAACTCACATAATAAAAAACATAGCATTTTTGTTCACTTTAAGACTTTGGATAGTGAACTGGACTGCTTTCGTATTGCCTATTCAACAGCCAGCTTTCCCCCCCCCCCTTTCAGCACCTCACATGTATTTCCCTTTATTACCCAACTAACCTGTCACTGAAGCCCCCATCCACTCATGCTTATTCTTTATCATTAATAATCTCTTTCTGGCTGAACCTTACAATACAATGCTGAAAATGAAACGAGTGTCACAACAGATCACACAATGCCACGTCATCAGAGCAACCACATTTCCCACATATAAAATTCCATGGAAAAGCCACAACAACAACAAAATCAAATTTCATAAAATTTCAACCCATTTGAATAAAAAAGAATTCTTACAAGTCAGCAGAATCCACGAATGCAAATTCCTCAATATCACAAATGTTGTAGAAGGGCTAGCAATGTCATGAACTGGGAAATAAAAGCTGCCTCCAGCCCTGATGGAGGGGAGGAGGAAGGGCAAGGCTGAGAGCTGTGACCCCTTCTTCTGACCCCCTAAAGTTGAGCCTAGGGGACCCACCCCCGGGCCAGCTGCAGTGAGGGTTTCCAAGTTCCCTAATCTACCTGTCTGGAAATTCACAAAGGGATCCCCGTTCTCTCAGAACTGCATGGTTATAGGAAGGGAGGGTGGAGGGAAGGGAGCCAGTCACCGGGACTCCTGGGGCTTGTAGGGGTGCAGGCTAAGGGCTAGAATAGAAGTAACCTGCTGGGGTGAAGGCTGCTGTGCCCTCAATTTAGTTTCTGGCTGCAGCTGCAGAGGCTGGGCAGTGAGGCTGAAAACATTACTCCCAGCGCCAGCAGCTGTTAAGAAGCCAGGGATAAGGGGCAGGCCTCCCTAGAGCTCTAGCTCAGCTTTCCTGTTACTGCTTTTGATATGGCAACTGCTACCTAGAGGTGAAGAGAGATAAGAAGAGCTCTGTAGCTTAAGGTCCCCTCTTTAAGTCCTCTGGAGCCCCCCCAATCCCACATGCTCTCCTCTCCCCTGGCCCTGCAGCTCAGTCACTCCAGCTTAGGTGCAGTCAGGCCTTCCAAATTCCCTGACCTACCATGCTGGGGGGGAGTCCCTTTAATAGCTGGTCATCAGTGGAAGAGTTGTGCATGTTTCCATTACTTAGCCTCAGCTATGGCAATTGACTGCACTTCACCAGATACTTAACACCTAATGTTTCCAGCATTCAGCACATCACCACACCTGCTTTTTTAGTATTAGCATTTTTTCTCAGTATGTCTGCCCTCCACCCACTTGGCCCTGCTGCCAGCCCAAATCTCCTTCCTTACAGCCCTGGCAAGACTGCCTCTGCCCCCCAACCCTGGGAACTGTGACATGGTGGGTTTAGGTCTGCCTATCAGCTATTTCTGTGGCCCTCCCATCATTGTAGTATTTTGAGCACCTCACATTCCTTAATGCATTTATCCTCTCCTACCCCTCTGAGGCAGGGCAGTGCTTTTATTCCCACTATACAGTAACAGATGGCTGGGGAACTGAGGCACGGAGTGACTAAATGAGTTGTCCAAAGGCACAGCAGAGGTAGCAGAGCTGAATGCAATGGGACTGTTCACTTATTTAAAGCCCTCTGTTTACCCACCCCCAAGCTCCCAAACAGCTCCTGACCCTGTTATTTCTCCTTCCCAGCTTGACAGCCTCTCCACAGTGTGCATACACTTCAGTTGGCTCCCAATGCAAACCTCTGCCCCTGGGCTATTCCGCCTTCTTGCTCACTGCTCACTTGGCTCCCTATGGCTGCAACTCACCCCCACCCCACCCCACCTGAATCTAAGTTGGATCCTCCACTTTTGTTTTAATCTTCAGGCATTTTTTTTTGGGGGGGGGTGTTAATCTTTAGAATTATTTGCTAATTTAAACCACATGTGCAACTGCACTTACCCAGCCACTGAATGTTACAGGGTAGCACTAGCAGACACTGAATTTGAAGGCCATGGGTCTACTCAAGCTAGGTGTGACTCAAGGCAGAATTTGGCCTGTGCTGTATGAGAAGGAGAGAGAGAAGAACAGAACCAAACTACTTTCAGATCTGAAGAGGCGTGGCAGTGGGGTTACAAACGGGAAAAATAGTTATTTGTTGTTATCTGAGCAAATCTGACACTGGAGAGGATGCTCAAGAGGTACCAGTTTAAATGCAGAATGCCCTTTTTGAGGTTAATTTCAGTTCTAGTGTAACACAAACTAGCAAAAGTATTTGGCTTCCAGTTGGGAAGTGGTCACAAGAGCCAGTCTTCATATTTGAAACTTTTACTGAAATGCTACATAAATAAGAAGCATTATTCCACTGTGGCTTTTTCAAAAAAGCAAATGTAGTGCCTATTTTCAAGAAAGGGAAAAAGAAGGATCCAGGGAATTATAGATCAGTCAGCCTCACCTCAATCCCTGGAAAAATTATGGAGCAGATTCTCAAAGAATCCATCCTCAAACACTTAGAGGAAAATAAAGTGATCAGGAACAGTCAGCATGGATTTACCAAGGGTAAATCATGCCTGACCAACCTCATCTCCTTCTATGATCAGATGACTGGTTTTCTGGATGCAGGAAGAACTGTTGATGTCATATACCTTGATTTTAGCAAGGCTTTTGATACAGTTTCCCACAGCATTCTCATTGGCAAATTAAGGAAGTATGGGTTGGATAGGTGGACTGTAAGGTGGATAGAAAACTGGCTAGATCAACGGTTTCAGCACGTAGGAATCAATGGTTCCATGTCTAGCTGGCAACCAGTCACGAGTGGTGTGCCCCAGGGGTCGGTCCTGGGGCCAGTTCTGTTCAACATTTTCATCAATGATCTGGATGATGGAATAGACTGCATTCTCAGTAAGTTTGCAGATGACACCAAGCTGGGGGGACCAGTAGACATGTTGGAGGGCAAGGACAGGATTCAGGGAGACCTAGATAAATTGGAACAGTGGGCCAATAGAAATCTTATGAGGTTCAATAAGGACAAGTGTAAAATCCTGCATGTGGGACGAAAAAAACCCATGCACCGCTACAGGCTGGGAAACATTCAGCTAAGTAACAGCAGTGTAGAAAAGGACTTGGGGGTCATGGTGGATGGGAAGCTAGATATGAGTCAGCAGTGTGCTCTTGCTGCCAAAAAGGCCAATGGCATACTGGGCTGCATCAAAAGAAGTATTACCAGCAGATCGAGGGATGTGATCATTCCCCTCTATTCTGCACTGGTGAGGCCACATCTAGAATACTGTGTTCAGTTTTGGGCTCCCCACTACAAAAAGGGCGGGGATATGCTAGAGAGAGTTCAGAGGAGGGCAACCAAAATGATTAAAGGGCTGGAGCACAAGCCCTATGAGGAACGACTGAAAGCATTAGGCTTATTTAGTCTGCAGAAGAGAAGATTGAGGGGGGATTTGATATCAACCTTCAACTACTTGAAGGGATGCTAAGGAAGATGGTGTCAAGGCTTTTTCCCCACTCTGGCACTCTGAGTGCAGAAGGTGGG
>ML682060.1:27125299-27277487 GCA_007922195.1 Podocnemis expansa
ACTCACTGACCAGAGTGTTAACCCCTTCCTCCCCAAGGGTTATTACAGATGGAGCTTGACTGTTCTCGGTAATAAGAGAGGACAGAACGAGGAGCAATGGTCTCAAGTTGCGGTTAGGGAGGTCGAGGCTGGATATTAGAAAAAAACTTTTTTACTAGGAGAGTGGTGAAGCCTTGGAATGAGCTCCCAAGGGAGGTGGTGGAATCTCCATCTTTGGAGGTGTTTAAGGCCCGGCTGGACAAAACCATGACTGGGATGGTTTAATGGGAGTGGTCCTGCCTCTGGCAGGGGGTTGGACTAGATGACCTATGAGGTCCCTTCCAACCCTGTGATTCTATGAACACAGGCCCAAAACTGAAGTACATAAATTATACAGACGTCTCAACTCTTGCAAATTTATCATGAGTGACATTATTCGTAGGTAAAGCCTCACTCATGATCTCCCAATAGAACTCTGAAATTTCAGGAATTTTTTCCCCACCCCCAGTCTCTAACATTAGTTCAGTCTTCTGTAGCTGCAATGTAGGGACACAGATAAAATGAATAGAATTTACCTTTAAAACATTTGTTAGGCAACACTGTGTCTGTTCTTTAATCTCATAACTAAGATATTTAATTCCCCCCAGTTTAATAGCCATTAGAACTCATTTCATATTCTTGATGACATTTCTTTTAAATGTAACATTGTGTAATTTCATTTAAATATGTGTGAAAAAGATGTGTGAATGAAAAGCCTTTGTATGTGATCAGTTGACACCAGCCTGTCCTGATCAAATGCAAGTGCTACTTTAATGGAGGAACAATTCAAGCTAATCCCTGAAAAGCAAGAAGAATACACCCCAGAAAGAGATAACAAAATACAAGATCAAAGTCATGTCTGCAAATAATTGGTGGTGAATGATCATCACAGAGGAGCTTTGAGGCAGCAAGGCATAGCAAGCCCCCTACACTCACATGAGACTCAGCAAATATTTAAAAAATGAAAATTTTGTCTCATTCTCTAGCTGTTATCTTAGAGCACCAAACTCATGACCTAGAGAGACCTGGCTCCCTCCTTGTGCTCCTGCTAGCTGGCCCAAGCAACACATAAAGAACTGGTAATTTATATCATGCCAGCTTCCAAAATTTCATAGGTATCAATGTATAGGTCTCGTTTTTTGCCATTTTTACATTTACAAATAAATGTGGCGTACTGACTTGCCTGCAAAAAGATCCTGCTACTCTTTTCTTTTTAAGTATAACAACTCCATTTCCTCCAGGCACTCTCTGCTTAATGTAAAACAATCCAACACACAAGAGAACAATTTCAAGCACAAAAAAAAGATACTGGGTGCAGTGGCGTCGCTAGCGCTGGGCACACGGGGCACGTGCCCCGGGTCCCAACACCGGTGCCCCGGGTCTCCGGCCCAATCAGGCCGGGGATCCGGGGCCCGAACCCTGGCGGTCCGCAGCCACGGCGGCCGCGTCTCTGGCCAGGGATCCGGGGCCTATCTGGCCGCCCGGCAGGCCCCGCCCCCTGGCCTGGGATAGGGCCAGGGGGTGGCCACGCCGCTGCTGCCAGCTAGCCTGCTCTGCCGTGCGGCGCGGCTCAGCCTAGCCTGGCCTAGTGTGGCCGGAAGCGGCCGCTGGAGGCCGGGCCCGCGGCCGCAGCCCTGGATCCCCGGCCGGTGATGGGGCTGCTGCGGCCGCAGCCAGGCCCCGGATACCCAGCAGTGGACGGGGCCGCTGCAGCTGCGGGCTGCTGGCCGGGTCCCAGATCCCCAGCCGGGGACGGGGTCGCTGCAGCCGCCAGTGGCCAGGCCAGGGATCTGGGGCCCGGCTGCGGCCACGGCAGCCCTGTCCCCGGCCAGGGATCCAGGGCCGCGGCCGCGGGCCCAGCCGCACCGGGCCGGGCCAGGGTAGGCTGAGCCGCGCCGCACAGCAGCATGGCCCAGCTGGCGCGGCCTCCCCCTGGCCCCATCCCGGGCTGGGGGGTGTGGCCTTTTGGCTGGGGACGGAGCCTACCCTCTGGGAGCGGGGCTGGGGGAGGAGTCGGCCCTCTGGGGGCGCGGCTGGGCCCATGCCCTGGGTCTTTCGCCGCCCCAGCGACACCCCTGACTGGGTGCAGCATATGGTGTGTTCAGCAGAGTTCAACTTTAAAAATGATATCACTGCTGATGAGGTCACACCCCCAGTCTACCTGCTGCCCCAGCATCACAACAGAGGCAACTATGCAAGGGCAGGAGACCCCATGCTTGTGCCTGGCTGGCCCCACCACCATGGGAGGCCCGGTGGTCAGACCAGGCAGCTCCACCACCTGGGCATGTGGTGAGGGCAGGAGACCCCAGGCCAGGCCAGCCCTGACACTTGGGCATGGGGTGAAGCCAGAAAACCCTGAGGGAGACAGAGCAGCACCACAGTCTGGGCATGGAGTGAGGGTGGGAGACCCTGGGTTGGCTCCCCAGCCTCACCCCCTAGGCTGTGGGGGCTTCCTGGCCAGGGCTGCCTCAGAGCAGCCTGGCCACCAACTTGGTCCCCAGAGCTCCAAGGCTGAGAAGAGACCCCTGGCTCACCTGCCCTCTGTTGGCCCAACCCTGGTCAGGACAGAGGCTGAGAAACATCCCTCAGCCCACCCCAGAGCTAAGGCGAGGGGCTCCATTCCCAGGCCACCCACCCCTGGGGCCCAGAGGCCATGGAGCATCCCTCCCAATGGGGGCCCACAGGCCTTGGGGCAGGGGCCTAGAGGTTCCCCCTACCCGACCAGGGGCACAGGGAGCAATTCCTGGGCCCACTCGGGACCTGGAGATCATGAAGGGAAGCACCCCACTCCACCCCACCCTACCTCTTCCCCCCTGCCTCTCCAGGACCCCTCCAATCCCCCACCCGTTGCCCCCCACAGCACCTACCTGCTCTGCAGGTGCTGGAGAGGAAGCTGCTGCTGCTGCGGTTGCAGAGAGAGGAGGTTTGAATCTCCCTCCCTCAGACTCTGCCAGGCACATGCTGGAGCAGCCTGGAGGAGGAGGGCAGCAGCAGCGGAGTGAGCTCTGCCTGTACCCCACAGGCTCCTCTCCCTGCACCTGCACCAGCCAGGGGAAAAAGCCTCAGGGGACAGCCTTGGAGATTCAGGGCACAGGCCCTGTTTGCTCAGTGCCAGCAATGCCCCTACCACTCCCCCCACCCCCCCAGCCCACCCCCCCCCCCCCCAGCAAGGGAAATTTTGCGGCTTGGCGGGGGGGGGGGGGGCAGAGGGCTGGAGCAAGCCAGCCGAGAGGCTGGGCTGAGCTCTTCTGTCCCACCTCTGGCCCAGCCCTCCCCTGGACTGTTCCACTCTAAAGATGGGGAAGGCTGGGGAAGGGAAGCCCTGCCCCTGGGCTGACTGTTCCTCCCTGGGGGTGGGGCCAGCCCGCAGGCATGCAGCAAGGCTGCTCTTCTTAAGTTAAAGCAGGGAGCTGAGCAGCGTGGCTTCCCTGAATTCACTGAGGGGGCGATAGGGCCCCCTACAGCTGGGGGCCCTAAGCCACTGCCTGCCTCACCTACCCCAAAAGCTGCCTCTGGTAGTGGCAGAGCTGTGGGTAGACAGGTAGGGATGGGCTACTCTCTGTCAGCAGCTCCAGCCCCAGGCAGCCATTGCAAAATTTAAGCTGTAGAGAGACCAACTGCCTCTTTCTCTCCCCTTCTCCTCCCTCATGCGCCAGTTGCTAGTCATGTGACTGGAAGCAAGATTGGCTGGGCCCACCCTGGAGAGTCAGGGACCCATCCAGAAACTGGTTAGCTATGCCCCTGTTTCAAACATTCTTTGGTTTTGACTTATATAGATTTGCACATCTCCTCCTTCCTCCCCATTTTGATTTTGAACTAACCCAGAAGCTAAATAAAATGCAACAGAAACGGGTTGAGTGTCATGGTCAAAACTTGCCTGCTCTCAGATTTTGCTTAGAATACCAATATAAAGATTTCACACAGTTCTGATCATAGATCCAAATATCTGCCTGATTTATTCTGGCTTCTTATAATAGCTTAAAGGAATATATAGCAGACAAATTTCAGGTAGACATTTTAATGGACCTTCAGTTATGACAGCACACTACACTCCAGTAGTCAGAAAAATTTAGTGGATACACACAACTGTATTTAATTTTTGGTTGTAGATTACCCAATTCACTCACATACGCCCAAACACACCAGTCAACATACATTTCCAGAAGAAATATATCACACCACTGCGGCAGACCTGAATGCTAGCTATTGCTTCAGGTTTATCCAAATCCTTTGTGTACACAATGCCAGCCATATGAATAACAATAGGCAAAAGATTAAAAGCAGTGCAAATGACCAGAAATTGTTTTCACAATTTGAACTAAAACTCTAAGACTGTGTGTTCTTGCTACAAACAAATCTATAGTTTGGCAACATTTCATTCTAGAATCTCACAATAAAATCTATTGTGTACTATATGCTCATGTTGGTATCTTTACTTCATGCTGTGAACACTAGAGGGCAACAGATTCCCTTAAATAAAAGAATATATTGGTTTAACATTTAGCAGTTATCTTCCTGTCCTTTTCTAATATATTACATTAAACCAATTTCACAGGTCCAAATCCTAGCAGAAAAAGGATCACCTCTAAAGATTAGAATGTACAGATATATAAAATATGCATGTCCTTTGAAGGCCAGTTGCTGTCGTTTCCCCTACTCATAAAAAAACTTTCATAATCATTTAGAACCTTTTTTTATTATGCTCTTTATTCATTATCGCCATGTCCAAAGTAAAATGTGACCATGCATAAATGGAAATAACTACTTAACAGCAGACTATAGGCTAAAGGAATGATGTTTCAAACAACTGAAAACATCTGCTTGATGAGCAACAACAGTCATAAAAGTTATCAGTGTTAAGGACCATTAGGAAATGGATAGATAAAAAACAGAAAATACCTCTTTGTAAATCTGCAGTGCACACACACCTTGAATACTGTGTTTAGTTCTGATCACCTACTTTGCCCCTACCAAAGACCCTGCCCATGCTCCTCCACCAAGCCTCCCCAAAAAGCTGCCTGCTGCTGGAAGCTTCTATTTGCCCCTGAAGCCCTGCTCCAGCTCTGCTACTTCCCTCAAACCCCCCACCCCACTTCACCCCCAGCCACCCACTGATTGCTCCTGTGGAGAGCAGGGGCAGGAAGAGGAGAAATGAGGGGGATGGACACCCATCATCAGCCCATGTTAAAAAAATAAAAAATTGTAAAGCTCTAATAAGCCCAGAATGTGAGAGCAAAGAGAGAGCAGAATTTGAAATTTGGCATGGGGTAGCCACTGTGTTAGGGATGAACCTTTTGGCATTCTCATGAAAAGCCACTCAAATTTGGCCAAGTTATGAGAGCCTTTGGAAAAAAAATACAATTTATACATTCTCAGTACAGATTGAGATATTTAGCAGCTAAACATCTCTGCAAATTCTGTCTTCATTGAGTATGTTCCATGTTCTTATAACTCTTAGTGCTGACCAGCCTGTATATGCATCCTCACAGAGTTACTAAATATGCTCCAACTCCAGGGCTGTGGGAGTTCAGAAGGACTTCGCTGAAACTCCCTGTAATGCCTGCTCCAGTAGAGAACCTGTCTCTCTTGTGCTCTCAGTGTCCCCTTGCTGGTGACCAGCAGCATGGAGGAAGAAGCGGGCTGATTCAAATACAGAGGGGGGGAAAAAGCTGAAAGGGCGGAAAAGGAGTAGATTGGAAGACAACTGGAAGTGGAGTGGAGGAAAGAAGCAGTAGACTGAGAATTGGAAGGGGGAAGAACTGGGACTGGCTAGGCAAAGACATTAGAACAAAGAGGAGTTGGAGAGGGAAGACAGATTCAGATGAGAAGCCTACAAAGAAAGATTGAGATCTATATCAGATGAAGAGCCCAGAAGGGAATGGGAACTGGGTAAGGAAGAAGACTGGTAAAGCAAGAAAAATAGAGCTGGGGCAACGAACCTGGAATGGGGGGAAAGACGGAGACAGGTTGAAAGAAATAAAGGACATTTCCCTCTGTAATAGTCTTCCCTCTGGATTTGGTAGGGAAGTGTGGCCTGCTGGCCAAGGCCAAAACCCAGGACTGGGAAGGGGAGTGTGGAAAGGAGGAGAACCCAGACCCTCCCACTCCACTGGGCTCCAACCCAAGGCACTTTGGGGATAACCACTGGTTTTAGAACTTTGGCTGTTTAAGATTGCCCTCCTTGGGCCACTTCCTGTCATCACTGCACCCCAGGTCATCTTTGTCCAGGGCGTTTCCCTTTTGGGGAAGTCCAAACAAATAAGTAAGAGGGGATTACTGGTGTCCAGTGTCCACAGGCAGTGAAGAGAGAGATGAGGGTCCACAGGAGTGGAGATGGAGCATTTTCTGCAGGTGTGGCGGGGCCCAAAATAGTCTCTTAACCCCTTGTTACCCAGCATGAGGTTACAGTCCTCCTGACCCTAGAATGGAACCCAGAATTCCTGAGTCACACCATTCCTCTGCTCACAAGAGATGCTCAGGGAAAAAAAAGGGTTTGGAGCGCAGGACCTCAAATCCACCCCCTCAGGCATTGGGCATGTCCCTGACCTGCTGGTGCTGCTCTGGGCTTCTGTCCCACCCCACCATCCCAGTGCTGCTCTGGGCTCCTGAGGGCCCTTCCACCTGCACCCACCTCAACACTGCTCCTGTCCCCCACTCAAGAAACCCCTCCTGGCCTGGCATTGCTCCCAGGAAGTCCCCGCCTCACCTGGTGCTTCTCAGGCCCCCTGAGCCATATACCCTGCACAACTCCTGCACCCATCCTTGCTTTGAGGCCCCCACTCAGCACTGCTCCATCCGGCCCCTCCACTTGGCACCCAGCACTGCTTCAGGCCCCACACCCTGGCTCCAGAGTCAGCTTTCCCCACCTGTCCTCAGCCCTCCTGGCCAGTTTGCCCCCAGTTAACATACTCTTAGTTTGGGCCTGGGGGACCCTACCATCAGCCAGCCCCTGGCCAGGCCCAGGGAGCATTTTCCATATCCTGCCCAGCAGGGCCATCCTTAAGGGAGGGCAGAAAGGACAGCTGCCCTAGGACCTGTGCTTTTGGGAGCCCCGTGTGATAAGAGGCCCCATCCTCAATTTGGGGGACAGAAATGAAAATGTAGAAAAATATAGAAATTGTTCCCATCTAGCAGAGCCAGTAGGGCTGGAAGCATCAGTACTTTTCAGTCCTGACTCATAAAAGTAAACTATCGTTAGGATCTGTGCTTCATCTGAATTGCAGATTTCACCATTCCCATTACCTTCACACTGACGTGCTAAAAAAGCAGAGGCAAACTCTTTGTGACACCAATAGACAACACAATAGCAGGAACTTTTCCAATGCTCTCATCTTTTAGCTCCTCAGTGTGGCCATTTATTTTGCCATTTTTTTAGTCCCACTTGTGAAATTTTGCCTTTTCCTTTTCTTTCTTACCTATTCTTCTTTTGTCTTTTCCTTTCCTTTTGTGGCAATTTTTCCTTTGGTTTTGGTTAGCTCAGGTTACCAGGTAGGTCCATAGAGGCTGCTACGTATAAACATAGTGCTGCCCTCAAACAATCATTACAGCTGTGTGTGATGTCTGTCCTGTATGTCTTTCTTTGGGTAAGTAATTTTTTAGCTTCTTTTATAATAACTATTAAATATTTTTGAAGGGGCCAGTGTCTTATACACTTGAATACTTCAGAGAATTTCATTGAAATTTGGTGTTTTTCATTTATAGTTACAAACTAGAAACCTTCTTTTCACTTATTTTTATTTATTACAATTATTTGCATTAAACTTGTAGTGCACATAAACCCAAGCTTATATGAAAAATTTGTAAGAGTTGACTGCTAAAATTTTAAATGTGGTATTTTAGTTATTTTTTAGCCATCATTAATTTTACCACTTTTTATTTGTTAATAAATGCACATACTTTTTTTTAAAAAGTAAATGTTTATTTTAACTTAGTAGCTCAGCATTAGTTCACTTATGTTAAGTGAAAGAGGATGAACTTAGATGGAAAGATCTTAAAAAATATCATACCCAAGAATAATTTACAAGTTCTGAGGGATAGTCACGTTAGTCTGCTCAGCAAAACAAACAAGGAGTCCTGTGGGTGTGGGGCAGTTAGAGCAGCAGTGGGACCAGGGCCACGGTGAGGGAGGCAGGGCATGCCTAGAGGGGACCCCACAATGGGCCTTCACCTAGTGCCCCCAGTTGCCTAGGGCCACCTCTGGCCTGGGGCACTGGACAGACCATTTGGGACATGGGCCCTGTGGGCCCATACCCAGTGATGCCCATGCCTCTGCAGTCAACAAATATCTGTGAAACTTACTGGCAAAATGTGTGTGCATCATCTCCCACACAGTAATAGTAGGTTGTCAACTGCCGTCAGTTCCTCCATTAGTGGCAAAGGTCCATGAAGTTGATCTAAAGGTCCCAACGCTGCTGATTATCCAAGTGAATGTCAGTGACTCTGGATAATGCAACTGTTAGATTTTTTACTGTTTTTTTTCCTATTTGTTGTTTAATAGGCTAGGAAATTGTAAACAAAAACTACATTACAAGATCATTTAAAGTTGAAAATTCAGAGTCCAAAGTTAGAAAATGCCAGAATTAAGCTTGCCCATGAAACTTTAATTTACCTTTCTTGTGTGTCTAAGCATTTTCTTTCAGCACTTTAATAACTGAATTATGCCTCCCACTTTTGAGGGTTCTATATGTATTTCTTTGAAAGCTAACTAATGAGATTTTCATAACCATTTCTACTTGATTTTTCTCAGTTGATTTTTCTGCACTCTATATACACTGCTTAGGAAAGGTCTTGTGAGGAGTGGGACCAGTTACAATCATTGTGTAAGAGCACCTCATTTGTAAACATAATTTAAGTTTCTTGCTTTCAGAATAAAACATAGATTCTAGTGGGTAGCAAGCCACAAACAATGAAATTTACACAGCTCTGCTATATAGATGGATTCCTTGGAAACAAATCACAGGAAGAATTTGCACATCCTTGGAACGTTCTCCAGAGGCTAGGGGAAGAGTTGAGGCACTGTCCCTTACTGAGGTACAACATCTCACAAGAAGTTTACACCTGTGTCATGCTTTTAGAGAGTTCAGCATGCACATCCCTCTCAGTACAGCTGCCTGGATGGCTTATGGGGACAAGCTTATCAAGGTGAAGGCCTATAAGTCCTGTCTCCACCTTGCTTTCTGTGATGTGAGCAGCAACACTATTGGTTTCACCAAGAAGAGTTGTATTCAGAGGAGCATAAGGACTGCAGCTGTGCCTAGCCTCTGCACAGGGCACAAGTTACGAGAGAGCCTCAAGAAGTGAACTCTCACTTCTTTGCACTCTGGCACAGAGAGTAAAGATAACCTAGCCCTCAGTTTTTATTCATTCTTTATCTAGGCAGGCTCTGAATCAAACAATGGGAAGCCAGTGGAAATCTAACAGGCTGAAAGCAGAGGAAAATCTAATTAAGGATCTCAAGCTTTGGTATAACAGTTTTTTATTTGATCCCATCAAGTGAGCAGGTAAAAACCAGTAAGTTTTCTTGCTTCTAGACTGGACAAATAACATTAGTAGGGAAAACAGAAGGACTTCATGAAGGCAGGCTACATCTTACTCCCCCCTTTGTGCAGTGCCTAGCACAATGTGATCGAAGCCTACTGGGGTCTTTTGGCTCAAAATTAATAAAAATGATCATAATAGTAAGAAAGATAAATAGTAACTATTTAGGGCATTTAAATAGTTCTCTAGTTGAGGACGGATTTGGTAATAGAAAGCAAATAAATATTCCATTTTTAAAAATGCTGAATCTCAAGGATAAAGCACTCTGGACTCAGTCCTGTAAGGTGCCAAATGCTGACAGCCCTTACTTCCTTCACAAGGCCTGGAAATAACCAACAAATAGCAGCCATTAATCACATTTCCAGAACTTCTGACTTCTGACATTTCACTATCATAGTGCCGAGGGATCTCAAAAGTACTTCACACATATTAATTAAGCCTTGTAACAGATCTATCAATTAGGTATTATTATTATCCCTGTGTGGAAGTGGAGACAAAAATTAAAATAATTATCCATTTCTTAGAGAGCCAGGAATAGATCCCAGAAATCTTGATTCCTGAATCCCAGTCCTGTAATCTAAACCTACAACCACGTTCTTTCCAGAGAAGGTGAAGGAATTTGAGAATCTGCATAATGTACAATCAGGTCTTGGTACAGGAATTGCATGCTTAGGTGGGGCTGTTTTCAGCCTGTAGAGAAGAACCAGAATGAAAATGAGTCGTAAAAAGTGAAGACTCAGCAGGAAAGATTGACATGTCTTCAACTGAAGCAATGACAGCAATCATTAAAGAAAAAGATGAGAATTATTAATGAAATATGATTTGCTCCCTCAACTCTGATTCAAACTCCTCAGCACCAACCATACTCTAAAAATTTCTTCTCTAGGATAATTCCTTAGTATCTCAGAATATAAATCTGACACAATGCTATCCAGGGGTCAAAAATAAACATTATTCACATTCAAACAAAAAAGTATTAATAAGAAGTTACCTATTTGAAAAAGAAAGCTCTCTCAGTTCCCCAAACAAAGCTAATTACACATTCAGACAACAAGCAAATTCAGTTTTATCCCCCCAGAGGCCTTTAACTACTGGCAAATTCACAGCTGAAATATCTTCCTGTGTTATTGCCATAAACTGGATTGAGTTGAAGTTCCTTTTCAAATCTAGAAGTAACAGGTATGCAGCTCAGGAGGCCAACAAGGGAACATTCAAGACTAATTACATCCCCAGGGTTTAAGTCTTGGAGATCTTCAGCTTCAATCTTTAGCATTTGACTGTAAGTGCTAACTACAGTAGCTGACAGCAGGAGCAGACTGCTGACATCTGTGGACCAGCCACTAAAAAGATTTATAATGGTGGGTTACTTACCAGTAACCATCCTTCTTCCAGATGGGCTGCTTGGATTCATTCAGTAACAGGTGTACGTACCTCAGTGCATGATTGGTCGGAAACCTTTTAGCCCTAGCCTGTCAAAAACAGGGCTGGCGGCCAATGCCCCCTGGCCACCCCATGGCTATATAAATGGCTGCAGCCCTGCCCCTCCTCAGTCCCTAAAAGTCACCAACTCCAAGTTGCGGGGATGGTGGCAGGGTTCTGAATGAATCTGAGCAGCCCATCTCAAAGAAGGACAGTTACCGGTAAGTAACCCACCATTCTTCTTCGAGCGCTGCTTGGATACATTCAGTAAAAGGTGACTGCTAACCATACCAAAGGATGGTAGGCGGAGTTGGGTTTTTTCCCCACCTTCAGAACAGTTACCTCCAAAACGGCCAAACCCAAGGCCTGGAGCAGCTGGTAGGATGAACGGCCTGGCCTAAGTGGGGAGGACCAAGGCCTATACCCCTTGAGTGCACCCTGCCTATGACCCTCAGGGCAGAAGGAGGCCTAAAGTCACCTTATTGTGGAAAGAGATATCATGGCAAATTCTCAAATTGGTTGGGCACCGCCAGATGAAGAACACAAGAGGCCGTCGCTAAGGCACCTGCCAAAGCAAGGCGACCAGGGTCTTAGGCACGCCTTAGCTGGTTTGATAGGAAGGCTAAGGTGGAGTCCAGAGTTGCTGGCCTACTGACCTATACCAGGAATCGGTAAAAGGAGGGGAGAGGAGGAGACCCCTCTACTGACCCAACTAAGGGGAAAAAGGGGTATAGGACTGTGCGGGAGGAATCAAATAACTTCCTGGCAAGAACAGTTTACCTGGCTGGCAAATGCCAACACTGCAACCGAGGTATCAACTGTCCCCTTAGAGGCCCACTGAAGGTGGGCCACTGGTAGCTGAAGGGACAGGGAGAATGTGGGGCCAGGGAGTGTTTGTATGAGCCCACTGTGCTAATGGGCCAAATAAACACTTTTGAGATGCCAACGGAAAGGGAAGTTCCCATGACTGGGATGGAGGGGGAACCAGCCCCACTCAGCTGGTTGTGGGGCTGGAATGAGAAGGAAGGCACAATGTTAAGCAGTGCCCCCACATGTAAGTTATATCGCCTCCGCAACCGACGACATCCTCTCACTAGCCGGGAGGCAGCTGGATAAAGGCCTTGAGTGGATAAAGGCCATAGACTTCCCCCATGGAACATACAAAAGAATGGAAAGGAAGTTCGGTTTTGAAGGCCTCCCAAGTACTGACTAGAAGGAATCATGAAGGAGGCAGTAGGGATTGGGATGGAAACGTTTATTTCCCTCTGATAAGTACTCCAGAGCCAAGGCAGGATAATCCTCCTGGGGAAGGAAGGCACTATCCTACAGGAAGAGAGGGTGGTAACAAAGCTAAGGGGTTGTTGACTGCCCTGGGCCTGAACTGGGCAAAGACGGGAAGAAACACGTGGATCCCAGATTCAGGTATTGATGACTATTTGTCGAAGCACAAGGAGGCAGAAGCGAACTGCCACTGGTCAATGGCTGTAACCAGTGGCTCTTGTGGGGTCAGTGGGTGAAAAACCTGGCACTAAAGGTTAGGGCCAAGGAGCTCTCCACAAGCTTTGGTGGAAAAACTTTGTGATTGGGGAAAACTGTCCACCCAACTGAGTGAATATTGGCCCTAACTGGGAAGGGGCGAAGAAGGCAACAAAGGGGGTCTACCCTGAGAAGGATTCCTGTCCCCCCATGGGAAAGCCCCTGGAGTCATTAGATCTCCCCCTCTAGGTGTAGGAGGGGTGTGGGGTTATCAGCATTGCGAGAAGTGAGGTACCCTCGGAGTGTGCGAGTACAGGGGCCAAAAATGACGTAACACACTGAAGGAGTGCACTTAATCCTGGGTACAGCCCACGGTGTTGCCCCAGGAGGGGACTGGAATGGAACTACACCAATCTCCAATACACTGGAGTGTGAGAGGAGATGTATTCGCATTGGGGAATTCTGGAGTATGGAGGGAGCATGGGCACGTACAGTGGGCAGACGCCCAGGGAGGGTGTACCTACCAGCTACTGACCAGGCACTTGATAAGAAAAAGTTAAAGCAATGCCCACCAATACGACCTTGGGGGAGAAGGTCTTAATGGAATGAATAAGGCCTGATGGAATCTGGACCGATGAATGCTATCAGGCAGAATGATAAGGGGACCATGGGGACCACCCCGACAGCAAGCCAGTTGGTGGTGTTTACCATTGATTCTAGTGGGATGGTAGTCACTGAAACACTCTGAAAAAATAGAGGTTGGCATCTGGCATTGGAATCCCCTGTATTATCCTCTCTCTCTTTTTTCCCCCCCGCAGAACAACCCCCCCCCCCCCCCCCAAGTAGAGGACCCCGAGCTGAAAAACTCTTATCCTATACCTGAGAGCAGGGTATGGTCCATTACAAACCCCCCATGGAGGTGTCCCATTGTGCTGCTTGGCCACAGCCTAATTAATTATGGACTGTACAGGAGGGGGCAATAGCCCTCCAATACCGTGACCCAAAGGGTACCTGGATTCGCACTTCCAGCCGGGGGGGGGGGGGAGCAGGCCTTCGAGACAGGGAAGGGTGGCTCACCAAAGCCCTGTCCCAGGCACATCCCCATAAGCTATCGGGGGTATGGGCTGCCCAGAGAGTTGCCGGGAGGGCATTCTTAAGGGAGTGCTGCACGGGAAGAGGAATCCCAAAAGGTATTCCAACAGAACCACCAGGAATATTTTTCCCAGGGGGCAATTTGTGATGTGTGTAGTGCCCTGCGACCAAGTTGTGTTCCCCCTTGAATGCAAGGGATATATGTTTGGTCCCTGTCACCCTCTGAGGGCTCCACAAATGGTATGCAGAAGGGTACAAAACCCCAGCATCAAGTTAACCCAATGTACCTTCAGGGTAAGGGATGGGAGGCCCCGGGGGCGGGGGGGGGGCTGGTCAGGGTGTCCTTCACAGTCCTAGGTGGGAAGAAGGACCTTAAGGAAAATGAAACCTGCAGGGAGAAGGGATTGAAGGATGCCCATTACGGGCTGGGAGGGTGGCTAGTGGGCCAAGAGGGTAGCATGCCCAGGTACTTTAGGTTCCTTTGGGCATCCTGGGCACCGTGGAGGGTAGCATCCATTCTTTCCGTGAAGAGGGACACACCCCCTCCGAAAGGGAGGTCTAAAATGACCTGCTGGAGGGAGGGGGGCACCCTTGCCTCCCGAAGCCATGCTGCCCGTCTCAGGACCATGGCGGAAGCCACACTGTGGCTTGCCATGTCCGAGGCATCCCAGGCGGATAACAGCAAGTCTTGGGATGCCAACCTACCCTCTTCAACAAAGGCATCATAGTCTTCCCTGTTCTCTTGGGGGAGTAGATGCCTGATTTTATTCATGGACTCCCATACATCCATAATGTATCTGGCCACCAGAGCTTGGTGGTTAGCTATTCTGAGCTGGAAGGCAGAGGAGGAGTAAGCCCTCTGGCCTAACAGGTCTAATGCCCTTACCTCCCTAGACCTCAGAAGAGGGTCATGGGGAAATTGTCCAGGGCCTAAGGCCACTTCCACCATTCCTTGAGATGGTGCTGGGTGGTAGGCAAGGAAAGGAAAATCTTCCACCAGGACCTGGTATTTTTGTCCAGTGGTATCAGAGACCGAGGCATGGGACCCAGGAGTTTGCCATCATGCCATAGCAATCTCCTGCACACTAGGGTGCAGGGGAACCATTATGGGTTTCAGAGGTGACATGAGCCCAGGGCTAAAGAGAGCGTCACTAGGTCCCATAAAGGAGTGAGCCTCCAACTCCACATGAGCACGCACACAGCAGAGAAGAACAAAATGTGCCTTGAGGTCTCCTGTATAGAACCAGGGCCTGGGGTTCAGGGCTCTGTCGGGTGCCAGAGGACATGGTGCCGGACTAGGACGATAGGTACCAAGGGAGGATGGTGGGGTCTCCTGAGGAGACTACTCATGGAGTCAGTACCTGCAAGGCATCGGTACTGAGGACCATAGGCTGGGCCATTTACTCCCCCTTGAGACCCCTTCCTCAGGACTCAGGGATGGAGAAGGTTCCTGGAGCCGCATTGGGCTTGACTTTGGCACTGAGGGAGGAGCTTTAATCAGCAGTGCTGGTGAGGACAAAGTTGTACAGCCCCGAGGGAAGGCTCTTGGACTCTGTCCCCTAATGGTACCAGGGGCCTCTTCCTGGGCACCTGTTTCTGGTACCTGGGAGCTCAGTACTGAGAGCGGACAGGGAGATCAGTGCCTTTTTCCAGGCGACCAGGCACCCAAAAGGAAGACTGGTTTGCCCCTCTTTCTGGTGGTACTGGGGTGGGAGGTATTGGCAAGACGAGAAGCGCCTTTGCCACCTCAAAGGCCTCCAGGGTGGAGAAAACAATACTGGCTCCTGCCAGTCCCAGGGAAATGTGGAGCAGTGCTGATGCTTCAGTACCGGGGCTGGTACCAAGTGTTTCTTTTGCTCTCAGGGAGAGTGGTGCTGGAATGGTTCTGGCACCAAAGTGGCACGCAGAGCTGAATGTAGCCCCAAAGCTTCAGGGATAGGCTGCTGCACTTGCTTTGAGATCTTTTATGGTCCTACATTTAAAGGACCAACAGACAGAGCATTCGGTGACCAGATGGGCCTTGCCCAGGTATCGAAGGCACTTCTTGTGGGGATTGTCCCTGCAAGAAGGCTTTGCCACAGGTAGCACAAGGTCTGAACCCTGGCATGGCAAGCAGCAGAGAGGAGCAGTGTTCCTGCTCCATAGCCAAGCGTTATGTAGGAGTGCTTTCCGGTGGAACAACGTCCACAAAGAGGTTCTCCCAATCAAGCAAGTATCTCACAAACAAGGCAAATGACAGGCTGCTTGCACGATTGCAAGGAGTGGGCTGTTCTGATACTGTCACTGAGGGCAGAAAAATGGAACTGAGGAGGGGCAGGGCTGCAGCCATATATATAGCCACGGGGTGGCCAGGGGGTGTTGGCCGCCAGCTGTTTTTGACAGGCTAGGGCTAAAAGGTTTCCAACCAATCGAGCTCTGAGGCATGTACACCTATTGATGAATGTATCCGAGCAGTGCTCAAAGAAGAATGTATAGAACCAGGCAATTCACTGATTTTTTGGTCTGCTGTCAAGCCAAAGAAACTGACAAAAAAATTTGTTTCAGTGAAAACAAATCCAAAATATTTCAGCAAATCAAAAAACTCCATTTGGGACTGAATAAAACATGTTATTTGTCTCAAAACATTTATTTATGGGCATTCTTTCAAGGTTAAATTTCCAAAGGAGAAGGACGGAGTGGTGATGGTGCTCACTTTGTTATATTTACCCCACTGGTTAGAGCATTTACATGCAATGTGGGAGACACAGGTTCAAATCTCTATTCTGGAACTGAGACGGGAACCAAGGTCTGCTATGTCGCACATCCCATACCTTAACCACTATGCCAACAACTATAAGGCAGGCAGCATCACCCCCTCCTCCTCAAATCTAGCCTGAAAAAAAAATCAGGCAAAAATATTAAGTAAATTCATGAATAGTTTCAGGCTGACAAACTGCTTTGTTCACAATTAAGCTATTCATCCAGAATTTTTAATTTGCTAGATTCAATATTCAGGAGAGAACTAAGGAATCAAACCAGAGGGTTCAGCAGTTGGAACCTCCTGTTCCAGTCCCATGCTGAAAGTAATAAATGTAACCCTTTCCCTTTTCTCCCTGGATTACTTGGGAGCAAGCAACACTACGTGTGCACAGGTGCCGAAATTTGATGACAAAGAGATCCTGAGTTTCCCAGTGGTGATGTTGGGATTATGGGAATCCTCTATCCACTCCTTCTGCTGCAATTCCTTTGCTTTACAGGAAATTAAACTTGGTGGTGCCTCCACCTGGCTGGGTCCAGTACACACTCAGTGGCGTTCCTTGGGAGCCTCCAGGACTAAATCCATGCAGCTAATAATAACCTGTGGGATGGGTCTAATCCAAACTTACTAATTATATATACCTAATACATTCATGGTTCTTAATTGCATGCAACAAACCTTTACTTAACAAAGAAACTTATCATAACAGGATGGAATTGAATATTACTACTTATTTAAATACACATGGGCAAGTAAATAAATCAGTGAGCAGACACGGAATACAGTTTAAAGGAAATTTATCTAACTAGCATGTTCACAGCCCTTTTTCCAACCCAGAGGGCACACTTTCCGGAGTTCCGAACCCCAATCCCTTGCTTGCATGGGCACACGTGGAGGGTCGATGAAGGAGACAAGGCAGCTCTCTGCTGGTCCAGTGCATCTGCTCAGAACCACGCTGAAGATCCAGAGTGAGCCCAACCAACGGTCTGTAGTCCTGGCCCTGTTTCAAAGGGACTGCCACACTTCCTCCCCTCAGGCCCAGTCAGTCTCTCAGCAGGCTCCCTTACTTTACAAGCCCTGCTCCAAACTGGAGGAGGGAGACAGACACTCACACCCTCACTGCAGACCCAGCTCAGGCAGCTCTAGGTTCAGACCCTGCTTTGGGCTGAGTAATCCACCAACCTCTGAAGCTCCCTGCTTGAGTGAGCCTCCAGCAGTCTCAGAAACCCCAGGAGCACTCACAGCAGCTTCCAGATTCAGACCTGTCTCTCTCCTCCCTGAAGACCCCTTTGCCCCACCCTGCTTTCTGGAGGCGCAGGCATGGTCCCTCTCTTTTTCCCAAGGGATCATGGGAGTTGTAGTCCCTTAGTGGAAAACTTACAGCACATAGGAACTGCTTAAATGTTAACCCCCTACTTGATTTCAGAGGCCCCTAAAATACAGGGTGCCTACATACGAATAAAAATATAAATGAAAAATTATCTATATTTCTGGCAAGAGTAATCCTTCATTAAGGACCAAAGCAGATGAAATTCTTTTTCCTGACAGAATCTTATCTATTCCTCTGCACACTTTCCAAAAGTCCCTCAAATTGGAAAAGAAACGGGGGGAGCTTGCCACGTGGTAAGACTATCATTTATCTTAATAACAGCTGGATGCTCAGAAATTCAATCTTTAAGAGGTTTAGGTGTCTCCCACAGATATCCCAGGCCACAAGCAAATTTAATAATACAGGGAAGATATTTGGAAGCTACCTTTTATCCTGTTTTTAATGTATTTTTCACCAGTTATATAATGGTAGAAACACTTGCCACAAACCATATAATTGTATTATGCATAGTTACCACAGTTATAATTATAGGAAGCTGTTTCTGAAGTATAATGAGCAAGTTCATTTATTGGTATATCTGAAATAGACAGCCTATTTTTCACACTGGTAACCAGGGAGTCTCCAAAAGAAGAGGGTGGACCTTATTCAGGGGCAAGCAGCAGATGAAGAATAAAACCTGGAGAGCCATGTGGCATTTGCTCTGCTTTATTTAACAGCTACTAACAACAGCTTGCAAGGAAACATCAGCTTCCAGCATTTTCCTTCATCACTCCCTGGGAATATTTGCAAGGGAACTTTAGATTCTGCCTATCTATCTTGCCTCCACCTCAGTCAGCATGATTGTCTGGTGTGCCATGGCAGTATCAACAACATCTGTATGGTTGTTGTTGCAGGCTTCAAAGACGGAAGATGTAGGCAGCAGTGATGGTTTTTAATGGGGATGAACCATTTGTGGTCACTATGATTTATACTAGGGCAGCATTACTGGTACATTTCCATTCCTGAAGTCTGAAAATACTAACCTAGGGAGTCTGAAAAGACAGCCGAGTTTCCAAACCCAGTCGTAAAAAGGTGCCCTGGTTTACTGTACACTTCTTGAATTATGCCATTAAGTTTCAAAACTGAAATAACTATGGGCTTCTTTGAGCATATATAAACTGCTTGGGTATCAACAATGTACTGTCACTCAAAAGCTTCAGGCAGCAATCAAAGGGCAAACATAAAACCTGAATTGGATTTTGAGGCATGGTTTCATATCTTCCAGTGAAGAAAAGAAGCCATATATTTATAAACTAAAATGGCCTTTATTTTAGCTTCAGGAAAATGAGGCACCCATGAAAAAGAAACACGTGTGTCTGTGCTGCCTCTGCAGATAGGCAGAGTTCTTACAAATGTAAATGGAATAGTCAAAAAACAAAGAAATTGTTGGCAATTTGCTGAATTTTCAGCCATTAGTTACCCATCACCACTGGAGTCTTATTAATGTGAGCCCTTAGGGTCAACAGGCAAAGTTGCTATAAATCATAATTTGTACCAATGACATTTACCCCATTTCAAACAGGGATAAACTGCACTGGTGAAAATCATGGTTGCCTATCTACAGTAGTCATTTGTACTGGTACAACCACACTGCTACTTGGCAACTGAGACTGTAATCCCCAGAAAGGACAAGACCCCAGTTTCATTGTGACATACACCACAGGTTAAGTTCTTCCAAAAGGGCAGGTTCAGAAATCAGGACAGTATCTTCCCAGTAGTAACGTCAGTAATAACGTGTTCATATCCTTTCTGCCAACCAAACCCTGTATTTGCTCCCACACATATAACAATGTAAACAAACAGCAAGCTAAATATGCAATTACTCAATTTGCAAGTGTAACATATGTGCACACATTTTTGTGGGCACACCCACTGTGCCTAGGTTTTCAAATTTGGACCTGGGTAGACAAACTTTTTTATTTCGGAAATTCGGTTTCTTTCCACCCCCAGACACCCAGTCTTTGTGCCAAGTAAAATTCTGGAAAAAGACAAGAACTAATGAATGGGATTTGTCACATAGGTTATTTGTGAGCTGAAATACTTTGTGAAACTCGATTAGTTCTTGTATAAAAACCAAAAATACTGGCAATGGAAAGAGCAAATTGGAAGTTAGTCTTTTTGGGAATTAAACTTGTCAGAAAAAGAGAGGAAAATATTTGAAAGAGAAGACAATGCCAACAGCTCATTAATTAATTAAGTTTTGTGGCCACTCCATTTAAAAACATCCAGTCATAGTAAAAACTACACTAATAAAAAAATATACAAGATCAAGCTGTAACCTCAATTACACCAAAACACCAGATGGTTTGTGGGATCATATAATAAGGAGGAGCCATCTTTTTCTCCTCTTCCAGTAAATGGAAGTGACAGAGAGGCAGCAACCAAAAGGGGAAAAAGAAGAGTGCATTAGACTAATGGAAGTTTGTCTGATCAGTTAGTTTAACAAGTTAAGATAATAAAAATCTGAACTCAAAACAGTTCCAGAATCTGTTAGCTAAAGGAATTTTAAATGAAGAACAGTTGCATAGCATGGGCCACAAATAGAAGATGGAAGAAAGTTGATGTCAGTATGGGTATTATAGAAAGGCCAGGACTAGGAATTGATGACTTAAATACAATTGCTTATGATACAATAGGAAAAATATTTGAAGTATTCTTGCTTGCTTTTTAAAAATATGTTTTTCTATTTTGGATCATTACAAAGGAAAATGGCTCTTTTGCCTGGTGCCTAAATTAACTTTGGCTATTAGGGGAAGATTACATAAAACATTTTTGAAAACCATGCTGTGTGTAATGGTGGGTGAGGCCCAGATTACACAAGCATAACTTAGTCTGCGTCTCCACACCCACCTGACAGAGGCTATTATCTATGGTGTTTTGCACTCATTCAGTCAGACTAGAACTTTAATTGAGGAGTAAATTATAGGATTGCCTACTAATATGTCTGGCTGTTACAAAAGTCTGAAACTCAGTCAGTGACTTTTATATATTTAGACACAGGTCCAAGCTTAAATAAGTTAATATCAGCACAACTCATGTATTAAAAGATGCATGAGCTGGGGTGCCAACAGATAGCAGGCTCTGTCCCCAAATGACTCCAACCATTGTCCTGCAAGTACCTTCAGGAAGTGCCAAAGGGGCAGCCGTGTTAGTCTAGTTCAGTAAAACAAACAAGGAGTCCTGTGAAGTGGACATATCCTGCCCATCTCCTTATGCTGAATGCTACTCAGCACAGCTAAGCAGCATGTCTTCTGTTCCTTTGTAAACCAAGGGCAGTAGTCACCTCAGTTAGGAGAGATGATCAACTTATATCATTATTCAGAGACGACAAACGGAAATATTCCCAATTGGCATTCCTTGTACACAGTTTTTAGAAAAACTGAGAGGGACCCTGATAATAGCCTTCAGCCATGCTATGGGCTTTTATAAAGAGAAAGTGGATCAATTGTTCTCCATGACCACTGACGTTGGGCAAGAAGTAATGGACTTAATTTTCAGCAAGAGAGATATATGTTAGATATTAAGAAAACTTTTTAACTATAAGGTTAGTTAAAGTCTGAAATAGGTTTCCACAAAGGATGTTTTGGAATTCCCATCATTGTAAGTTTTTAAAAACAGATTGAACAAACACCTGTGAGGTATGGTCTAGGTTTATTTGGTCCTGCCTTAGTGGATAGACCTGGACTTGACTTCTCTACATTGCTTCCAGCCCTGTATTTCTACGATTCTATGCAGAAGCATTTCTGGAAAATTCAGAAGAACTCCAGAGAGGCAGCAAAGAGATTATCAAAGGGATAATGCACTGGACTAGGAACCCTGGATTCCCAGCTCAGGCACAACGTGTTTGACCTCACACAAGTCGCTTCATCACTGTGTGCCTCTGTTTCTCCTCACACTCTGTTAAACTAATTAGACTGGAAAAGATTGTGGGCAAAGACTAGGCAGCCCAGCTAAGCCTTGATCACAGTTGGGATTTTTAGGAACTACCATAGTTGAAATAATAGAACTCCCAATGATGAGCTTGAGCTCTTGTCACAAGTATCATATTCAGTTGAACCTGGGTTATAAACTGCTACAGACAAGGATTCAGGCTTTCCAAGTACTTTGTGAAGTGTTAGATTCCTTTATAGTGGTAAGTTTAAAGAAAAATCATGAAAAAACTATATAATTATTTGCTGCAGGCATGTTAAATAAATAGTCTACACTTTTATTTACTTTTCTGCTTTTTGTAAAAGGTGTGCACAGTACCATGAACAAAAGATCTCCTACACAAGGACAGCTGTATTCTGCCCGGCTATTAAAAAATAAGTGTGTGAAAAATCTTCCTGGTCCCAAACTTAAACATTCTTGTGTTTGTTCTCTTACCCATGGAAAAAGAATTCATGAACAAAGACTGCAGGTTAGGACCCTTTCCATGGCTCCAAGACGCATATTGTATCTGCTATATCAAATCCATCATTAAAGCTAGCTACCAACCTAGGCAAAAAAACTTAACGTGCCATACCTCCTATTCACTCTTGCATGTCCTTATTCTAAGGAAAGAGAAAAGCAAAAAAGTTTTAAACTTCTTTAATACTTTTAATAGGAAATGGACAGATTTTCTTTATTTAATATTATGCCACTAGATTAACTAAGTCAAATAAAAGAAGACACTAATGCCTGGTTTATTTGCACTCATTAGTAATCCTCATGTTCTATTTTCATTAGCAATTAATGCCTTCATGCCAGATGATGAAGACGTAATGAATGTAGCGTAGGTAAAGAAGAGGTGTTTTGGGATGAGACTTGAGGAAACGTTGTTCTAAGTCCCCCTTAAAGATGTTGGCATATTGTGGGGCCTTGTGGGTGCCTATAGCAGTGTCACTGACTTGGAGGTAAAAATTATTCTCAAATCTGAAGTGGTTGTGGGTGAGCACAAAGTCACAAAGTTCAGTCACAAGCTGTGTTGTGGCATCATCTGGGATGGTTCTTCTAATAGCTTGTAATCCATCCTTGTGTGGGATGTTGGTGTAAAGAGCTTCGACATCCATAGTGGTCAGAATGGTGTTTTCTGAAAACTCACCGATGAACTGTATTTTCCTCAGGAAGTCTGTGGTATCTCAAAGACAGCTAGGGATGTTGATTACATATGGTCTGAGGAGGGAGTCCACATAGCCAGATAAGCCTGCTGTAAGAGTGCCAATGCCTGAGATGATGGGGCATCCAGGGTTTCCTTTTGTATGGATTTTAGGTAGTAGCTATACCATCCCTGGCCAGGGTTCTGGTGGTGTTTCTGTCTTTATATGTTCCTGTGCTGTTTTAGGGAGTTTCTTGAGTAGGCGTCATAATTCCTTTTGGTACTCTTCAGTGGGGTCAGAGGAAAGTGGTTTGTAGAGTGTTGTGCTGGAGAGTTGTTTATAAGCCTCATGATCATAATCCAATTTATTCATGATGACAACTGCACCTCCTTTGTCAGCCTCTTTAATGATAATGTCAGAGTTGTTTTTGAGGCTGTGGATGGCATTGCGTTCTGCAGGGCTGAGGGTATGATGTAAAGGATGCTGTTTGTCCATGATTTCAGCCTTGGTATGGTGGTGGAAACAATCAATGTAGAAATCTAGTCTCTTGTTCCAACCCTCTGGAGGAGTCCCCGAAAAATATTTCTTCTTCTGGTGTTTGGAGGAAGATATCTGTGTGTCAGTGCATTGATCGGTGGTGTTATGGAAATATTCTTTGAGTCTTAGATGGCAAAAGTAGGCCTCTGGGTCACCGCAGAATTTTATCTTATGTGTGGCAGTTGTGGGGCAGAAGGAATGTCCCTGAGATAGCACAGATTCCTCTGCTGGAGTAAGTGTGTAGCTTGAGAGATTAACACTGTTGTTGGCTGGGTTGAAGGTGTTGCTCTTGTTTTCTGTAGAGTTGTATGGTAGTTTAGATAGTTTGGTATCTTTTTTCTTCTGTAGGAAAGCAAAGTGTGTGTTGTAGATGGATTTTCTCTTTGTTGTGAAGTCCAGCCATGTAGAATGTGTTGTAGGTTGGTTTTCTATGAGGGAATCCAGTTTTGAGAGTTCATTTTTAATTTTCCTCTGTTTGCTGCACAGGATGCTGATCAGGTGGTTTCTGAGTTTCTGTGAGAGTGTCGATAAATAATTTGTTAACAACTATCATCAGAGATGTGACTGGGACATCAAGACTTCAAAGAGAAACAGTTGAACTGCAAATTAAATTGTGTGAAAGCAGGATTGAATCGAGACTACGGGTTCTTTTCCCATTACAAAAGGTAATTTGACTTCAGCCTTCCCAGGGTTTGAACCTAACAACTGCTCTGATTTGCTGTTACTGTATGACCTGATCCTATGTTTTACACCCCCTTGCATTTATTTTCATTCCATTCGGTAAGTTCACCCATCTTCAAAGCACCTGACGAAGTGGGATTTTCTCCCATGAAAGCTCATGCGAAAAATAAATTTGTTAGTCTTTAAGTGCCCCATGACTCCTTATTTTTTTAAAAAATTAACACCTGAGTTAGATAGCAGTTTTCCCCACATGATAACAACTCTCAGGTTCATGCCTAGTAGCATAGTTTGCTAACATGACATTAGAGGTTCACAGAATATTTGCTTTAAATTTAACAGAACTCACCAGTACATTTACCTTCTCAAATATCAACTCAAAAAACGAGATCCCTCAGGTAAAGCAAGTTCATCTGAATTCATTCATCTGACCGTAGAAACAAGAGCCAAAGCCAAAGATTTCATGATAATTAACAGTCCACCACAGAATACAAGCTGCATAAGGGAGTTTACTGATATCTTGTCAGGGATGGTGGAGAAATACCAGCCTTTCCAACAATGTCACAGATGCAAAAGTTCAAGAACTGATCTCCTCACTTATTTCCCTTGGACTTTCAGAGGTCATCTCTGGTCCAATCTCATAGTCTGTCACAGCCTGGAACAGACCTAGATCAACAGCCTAGAAATTAAGATTGAAGACATCACAACTCAGCCACTGTCCTGGACAGATTGCCATCTCATTAAATGGCAGTCAGAGCTCTTCCAGCTCCCAGGCAAGAAGACTCATGATCTTGATTCAAATATGAAGACTCTGGGACTCCAAATTGCAAAGCATGCACTTCACACACAGGATGAAGAGTAGAGGATCAGGTGAATCCTCACTGGAGGACCAGCAAGTCAATTGTCAAAGCTAGTATACAAATAGTTTTTCTCTTTATCACATCCCAATGCACACACAACTTGGTTTTCTAACAGCTTGCTAGATGGGGACAGAGAAGGATAGAAAATCTTGCACCAATGGCAGAAAATGAAGGTTGATACAGAGAGGACAAAATCTAGTGAGTTCTTCAACACCTCTGCTGAGGCTGTGGAAGCCAAGAAAGCCTTACAGACATCTGTCACCCAAGAGCTAAGCAGGTGGTAATAATTGCTTCATCAGTCTTCAGTAACTAAAGCCTGCATGGGAAACACCAAGAGCTGGGAAAAAACTATTATGCTAGTTCACTGAGATCATGCAGATGGAGGAAGACGTTCCAAACCACCTAGCTCCACCCCACTTGCACTTACCAACCAATATCCTACTGCATTCCCAGAGTTCAGTACAATAACCAATCAAGAAGTTCTGGACACTCTAATGGAGTCTCAACCTAAGACTTGTGAATCTGATCCATGCCTTTCCTGGCTTGTGAAATAGAATTATGGACAATCAGTGCCACTCCTGATCAAAATAGTCAATGCCTTTCATTCATAGAAGGAATGTCTCTTTCCTCCTTCAAATATCCAGTAGTTTAACCAACACTGAAGAAACCCACTCTGGTTATATCAAATCTAGTCAACTACTACCCAGTATCAAAAATTACATTTCTGAGCAAGCTTATGTAAAGAATCTGATGAAATGACAACTTCAGGTTCATCTGATTGAAGCTACCATTCTAGATTTGGCACAATCTTGGTTCAGGCCAAGACAAATACAAACTGCTTTATTGGCACTGGTGCATGATCTCCTGCTGTCAATAGACAGAAGACAGATATTCGTTCTTATCTATTAGACCTCACTGCAGTATGCAGCACTATTGACCATGAGATACAACTGTCCCACCTAACGGAGATTGCAGGGGTCCAGAGTAATGGATTACAATGGAACCCTGCTTGCCAAGGGAAATACCCAATGAGCGGTGAATGGAAACTGCCCTTGGACTACTAGATCTGTCACTTGCAGAGTCCCACGAGGATCAATTCTCTCTCTAGCCTTTTTTACAACACTTATAATCACTAGGTGAACTGCTCGGACAACATGGAATCAAGTGCCAGAACTCTGCAGATGGCACACAGCTTTTTGTCCTTCACTACATAAAACTGCACCATTACCATCAAGATGATCCAGTGTTTGGATGAGATCAACTCATGGCTGGAGAACAGCTGACTGAAGCTAAACCCAAGTCCAAGATGTGCCTCTTCAGCAAACAGTGGCTACCTGAACAAAACAAATCTCTCTGCGCCCTACAGCGTTTTTCATAGAATATCAACTCAGTTTCAAAATCTTGTTCTAGGCATTCCACGGCCTAGAGTTAGGATATCTAAAATACCATCTAAAGTTTCAGTGGACAACCATGGCTCACTACTTCACTCTTCTGGCACACTAGAACTCTCTACAATAAAAGAAATGCCCATCTGTCTAGAAGACAGAGCATTCTTTGGGCTGGCCCATGACTGTAGAATGAACTCCACCAGGAAATAATGTTCATTATAAACCTCACCACCCCATGCTCCAAATGCAAGGCACATTTCTTCAACGATGCCTTCTCCCACAAACACAGAGTAATGTTCATCTGTATATTTTGAATAATTTCCAAAAGTGGACACTCCATTGCATATACATCTCCTCATGGGAAAAGGATGAGTGAACAAACACTGCTTAGTGGACTACTGTAAGGTGCGCAGATCCTATTGTGAAGAGAGTGGCATAAAAAGCTCTATAGAATAGAACAACATTTCTGTAGCATGCACATCAGGTTCATCCAGAACTTTTTCAATTATTTAATCCTGTAATAAAATATTGGAGAGAACCAAATCCAAGAGCCTGTTTAGGCAAAATCAACATCAGTCTATAACTCAGAATTGATACGCACCTGAACACAGATTTTTATGGAACTCACATTCCTAAAATCCCCGACTTTCACCTTTATCCAGCCATGATACAATTTGAACAGGTTATTGTTCTGTCAAGAGACTCTTCTTTAATTTTGAGTTGACTGTGACCTAAACTTGACCCACCCAGCAACATTCAGCATTAATATTCACTATATCTAAAACCAGATGAATGTTAACACTGTACAAATCATTCACTTACCTGAACCAGGGATACCTAGAATGCCAAAGTCAAACATGAACTTTGACCCTCATCTCATTAGCTTAACTAGAGCACTATACAATCTCAGCAGATTTAAGAGCTGTCATCCTCTGAATCGTGCTGTACGTTGGCATACTCTGACATCTTTGATGCACCTTGTTTTGTTTTCTAAGTATATACTTAATTCTTTGACTGAAGAATTGACAACAAAATGAAAGCTTCACTATAGCAGTGCTGATAAGATAACTATATTTATGTAGGACCTTTTATCCCAAAACTGTTTACACAACTGTGCACATAGAGCATCACTGAAATATAGCTGTCATTGGGGTTTCTGGCAGCAGCTTGTGTACATTGAGAGACAAGCAAATTTTGCCTCCAGATACCAGGACAACTCCACTAATCATACAAAAATTGCCACTGCATCTTAAGGGCTGTGATTTCAGTGAATCTAGTCCCATTTCCACCAGCAGACATTACTGTCCACACAGAGCAGGCAGAACCTCCTGAACTGATTTTCAGACTAGCTAAGCACTCATAGCTCCCATTTACATTAATAAGAACTGTCGGTGCTCAATATATCCAAGATTCAGGTCATCAGAGTTTAAGGGGTCATGTGAAATAGTCACCAATATGGTATATATCTGACTGGCAGGTAAAAAGCTGAGGCAACTTTATCAGCATTCAAATCAGAATGCCTAGGTGTTTCAGACCCAGTGCTTAAATTACTAAATTTCTCTTCCAAGTGCTACTGGTTGTGTTACAAAGATCCCCAAAAATAGATCCTCCTTCAGAGTGGAATTGTGGTGCATGAAGACAATCTACTTGTGAAATCATATCGTTAGCAAGGGTTTCCTGTGTGGCCCTCCAAACCCTAAAACTGACCAATGGACATTTCACATTTGATGCTTAGGAGAGAATATTTCAAATTACTTCAGTGTAGCTGCACTCCAAATGCATTTGGCCCAGCACCTTTCAATGTTGTTAATTCAATTCCCAGTCTAAACAGCAATTTCTGGAATGAAATAAAAATTCTCTCCCTTTCCCCCTTCGATTTTATTCTTTGGGTTTCATTTCCATTACCTGGCTCAGCAACTCTCCTTTATTTTTTTGTTAAGACACAGTAGCACAGTTTGCTCTGAAGCAAAATATGGAAAGTATATGTGAAAATAATTATATTATGGCAGAAGGTCACTTGGGATCAAATTAAGTCCAGGACAAACCAGCTGTAGATAGTGCACAGGAACAGACAGAATATTGTGCGACAGCAAACCACAACCAGGAAGCAGTCTCTGTTTTTATGACCCTTTCAGATATTTATATACTCCACTGTGGCCAGTAAACACAGTTAGTGTGACTTGGACTAAATTTTAAAACATTAACATTCTGTATAATTAAGTTGTTGTGGGAGGGAGCATGGGATAAGAAGGAGAAAATGGAGTGCAACTATGTGCTTTTCCCTTTGTCCCTTCAGTGCAAGAAGTATACCGGGGCTTACTCATTTTTCCTTGCTTGCTTAGCACAGGAAACACAACTTCCATACTTACTTTTAAACACAGGTTTGAGTAGCTGACAGTCTTTCCAAATGTAGATCTTTGCCAGCATGTGTCAATGGGTTTAAAAAGCTAGAGATGCTGAAATTGCTGTTCTAAAGCAGTATTGGTACCTCACATATCTCTTTGTTAATTAAGACACAATCAAGGGAACACCTAGCCCCATTCTGATTGCTGACTGAATGCTATTTTACCACCTCAAATGGTGGAAAAATTCTTGAGAGTCCAAGTTAAGAAAATATTCAGTATTGTATAAATGGTCACATCAATTAGAAACCCAGTATGAGGGAGCTGGTTTCTACCCATTGTTCAAAATGACAGCAATCTCCTACATAGCATTGTTACTTAGAAATGTTTTTAGTTCTTTATTCATCTTACATCCTCCCTTGCATTGTAATCCAACCCTGGCAAATTTTATTCATCATTGTTGTTTAATTTGTGCTATTGCAAGATACACTATGGAGAAAAAGCAGGTTTTTTTCTTTTGCTCTGAAAATGTAAAGATTTGGACTCTAGCTGTTTGTTCCAACAGCAAAGATCCTTTACTAAGAAGGCTCTGTCCTTCATCTGAGCATGTTTTGTACTGGCAGGAGAAATATGAACCCACAGCTACTAGTGATCAAATCCAGAAGTTTAAACTGTGGGTTACTTACCAGTAACCGTCCTTCTTTGAGATGGGCTGCTCGGATCCATTCAGTAATAGGTGTCTCCATGCTGGAGCACTGGATTGGTCAGAAAAACCTTTATCCTAGCCTGTCAGGACAGGGCAGGTAGCCACTGCCCCCCATGCGACCCAGTAACTATATATATGGCCACCTCCAAACCCCTCCCCAGTTCCTAGGAGTCGCCAACTCCAGATGCAGGGTTGGAGGGGAGGGACTTGAATGGATCCGAGCAGCCCATCTCGAAGAAGGACCGTTACTGGTGAGTAACCCACCATTCTTCTTCAAGCGCTGCTCGGATGCATTCAGTAATAGGTGACTACTAGCCGCGCTGATGGACGGCAGGTGGAGTTGGCTCTTCCGCCTTCAGCACAGCAACACCCTGGAAGGGCATAGGCCCAGCGAGCAAGGTCCTTACAGGGACTAAGAGACCAGTTAGGACTCTTGTGCTGGCTATGAAGTCCTCAGTGTAGGGCCAGCCCCAAGTAAGGGGTATGTCCAATACACCCAAGCCAATTAGCATGCATGAGACGGACAGACTAAGTCACCTTACACCAGGAATTTGCAACAGCACAACACAACTAACATAGAGGGAGTTGCGTTCAATTGCTGTACCTTAGGGTCTAGCCTGAGGTGTGAAGGCCAGAGGGTAGATCTTCTGGCCACAGGACACTTCAGCATAAACCTTACAAAGAGTCCGGGAGTCTTAAGGATACTGGGCTGGTCATGACTGTCGCTGCCCACGCAGAGAGCAATAAAAGGGGATAAAATATCATCCCTTCAACCAGCCACACAAAGACCCATAAGTCACATGCCCAAAGGTGTGCGTGTGTGTGTGTGTGTGTGTGTGTGTGTGTGTGTGTGTCTGGTATACCATTGGACCCACAAGGGAAAAGACTAGCGGGATCAAGAGAGAAGATTCTAGAGGCAGAAACTTCGAGCTGATTAAGGGAAAGGAAAATTGGCAGAGGTGGTGCAATTGGCACCACATAGCATCTCAGCCCTGTAGTCCCTGGGCCAGCCCGGGAGGCGAATGTAATACCAGACCTTCAGCAGAATTATAGAGCCCTGACCTGGGAGACTTCTTACATTTCAGAAGAAATACTCCGGACCCACGAGGCACTTGCAAGCCAGCCAGGTGGGCTTTAGGAAGTACTGTTGGCCTTGGTTGTCTTAGGAAGACTCAAGGAGACAAACCCCCTGTTGTCCCATCAAGTTCTTCCTAGGATTCCACTACCAAGAAGACTACATGGAAAGCCCAGAAGGAGCGATTAACACAGAGTTCGTGATGCCTCCGACTAGACGCCTAGCTGTGATGACCTGGAGGCCTATGGAATTAGAAGATACATTGATTTATATGACCCTGTGTGCCTGGTAGGTATAATATGGGCCCCTAGCTATGATGCATCTAAGTGCAAGTCAGGGATGCAAGCTCATAAGAGGGAAACTGACCCCTCCGAGTGATAAGTCCTAACCGAGGAGGCAGTGGTCTTCTGCGAAGACCGTCTGGTTTGGATATGATGCTCACAAGGTACAGTCGGTGATTCCGCAGCTGTACCTTGGATATTTGAGAAATCCGACAAGGGCGACCTATGTTGTTATCTGCTCTTACCCAGGATAGAATTCCAGCATGGGAAAAATGACTATTTCCCAATTTTCCAAGTAAGTCGGAAATCAGGATTGGTAGATTACTCTTCGTGAAGTAAGCAGACGGAGAAGACTAACAATCTCCTATGGCAGGAATATCATAGAAATTCTACCAACAGTTTCCGGACCTGAGGGAGGTCCTGCAGACAAAGACAAATCTCGACCTTCAGGTGCCCAGGCGACAGTGCCCTGGGCTAGCCCTGGGTGACCATGGATCTCTGGTCATCCCCGGAGGAGACAAGGTAGGCTATAACCCAGTTGGGTGACGGCTATGCGTGGAGCCCCACGGTGTGCAACAAGTCTGTCAGCAAGCCATCGCCACTGGATTGGCTAAGGAATAACTGGGAGGCATAAGGCAGGTTTCCCCCTCCTCTGTCAGAAAGGGTGGGGGGGGTAGTATTGCCTCTTCTCCCATGAATCCCAGTGACCTAGTTGAATCTAGGTTGAGTATACAGAGCTGCCGCTTCAGGAATGGGAAGATGGAAGGGACCCCGCTTTGCGATGGGGGACACTCTGTTCAGGGAACCCAAGCCCCCAGTGACCATGACAACAGATGCCTCAGACTCAGGTTAGGGAGAGTGGAGAGGTACCACCACCTTCCTGGGAGAGTGGAGCCTAATAGGGACTCCCGATCAAAGATATTCTGGAAAGATATAAATCAGTCCCAGAGAAAACAGGACGAGTTCTAGACCATTACAGTTTGATTTCTCCATAGGGAGAGGAGGGGGGAAAATGAGGAGCAAGGTAGAGATTCATGAACGACTCTGCCTTAGTAAGCCCCTCCAGGGCCCAGAGCAGCGGGCGGTAAATGATACTGAGCGTCATGCTCCCGTCTAACAGACAGGATAATTAAATAGGATTCCTAGTCCTGGGGAGGTCGCGAAGGACCTACTGGGACCGACTTAGACGCGTGCACCTTCTGGTTTTGTAGGGGTGTCAAAGGTGCACAGAGGGTCCCTCCCAAGTTCAAAGTGCAGCAGCAGGTCCTACCTGTTGTGGGGCAGGCGAAGGACTGGCAGAGGGGTTTCCCAGTCATCCGGAGGGCACATGTGTCTCTACAAACCGGAAGTATCTGTAGCTTTGACTAGAGCTACTAGGTGATTCGCCCTTGGCTTAGTGAAGGTCTCCCTAATGCCTTAGGAGCGGGAGGGATCACCGGCCGAAGCAATACGCGGGGGGGGGAGCTTTCTTCCCCTTGTCATATTCTTTACCCGTTTCCTTCCTCCGATGATAGCCCTAAGGGCAGCAAGAATTAAGGATTGTCTGAGGGAGAGAAGCTGCAGTCTCGGTTGAGTCATCAGTGATTGAGGCGGGCTTGGGTCACAGGGTTATTGCCCTCCTAAAATCAGAGGAGCAAGGTTAAGACCTGCCCCCCCATCCATGCTTTAGAAGTTGGCGGGGGGGAGGGTGACAGCCCTAAGGAATTCCCCCTTCTCTAGTTAGAGGAAGAAAGGGAAAAAAATGTTGCCTGCCTTCTCAAGAGGTGGGCCAGGGCCATAGGAATATCCAGTCTGTTGAGAGCCGTCACAGATTAGTTAGAATAGGCTCCCCTTCCCTGTAGAAAAAGGGAGAAAGGAAGGGTCTTCTGAGTGGGCCCCCAAGTTGCTAATTGAAAGGGTGGGGGGGGACTAAGTCCCTACTCAAGTGTCTTCAGTGGGTCTTGAGCCCATAGGCCTTATGTAGCTGGGGGTGTGTGGGAGGGGCCCCGATGGGAGAAGGCCAAGGTATTTTACCTCTCCCCTTGGGTCGTGCATGGTACCCACTACCGCCAGGGTCTCAGGCGGAAACAAGGCATCTACGCCAAAGGAAAGGTTGAGTGCCACCTGTTGCGAAGAAGGGGCTACCCTAGCTTCCCTGAGCAGGGCACTCGACGGATGGTTATGGCTGTGACCGTAGCGTGGGCTGCTGTATCTACTGCATCCCGGGCTGACAGAAGGAGGTCCTGGGAGATTATTCTTCCCTCCTCTAAGAATGCATCATATTCTTCCTTGGCCTCTGGTGGGAGCAGATGTCTAAACTTTGAGAAGGAATCCCACACATCCAGCATGTATCTGCTGGTTAGGGCCTGGTTGTTCACAACCCGTAGTTGGAAGGCCAAAGAGGAGTAGACCGTACACCCTAGAAGTTCTAACTCCCTTGTCTCCCTCGATGCTGGGAGGGGGTCACTGGGGAGTTCACCCGGGCCTAACGCCATTCATACCACATCCCGGGGTGGGGTTGGGTGGTCACTGAGGGAGGGGAACTCTGATCCTGGGACTCTATACTTGAGGCCGGCCGTGTCTGACACTGAGGAAATAGAACCTGGGTTTTGCCACCGGGAGGAGGCAAGGTCCCAGACACTGGGGTGGAGGGGAACTGTAATCAGTTCCGCTGAGGAAAACACTGGCCCAAATAAGATTGTACCTCCATCTCCAAATGGGCTGTGGCATGGCACAAGAGGTCGAAGTGAGCTGATAGATCACCTGTATATGAGCCCAGTACCGGGAACAGAGTGGTACCAGGTGCCCTCAACAGGACTGATGGCGCAGATGTCTTATGTGAGGACCATTCATGGGGGTGGAAGCGGAATGAGGACAGTGCAGAGACATGGCGCCGAGGCCACTTGGAGCCCCTTGATGGACCTTTCTCGAGACTTGAGGAAGGGAAAGCATCTCATGATCCCCGAGGTGGTACCGGAGACGGCAAAGTTATATGTCACCGCGTGGAAGGTTCTACTGTGCCTGGGCCTGAAGGAGTAATGGGCAGCAGGGCTTGAGTGCCTGGGGTTGGAGGGGAGAATGGAGAGCGGTGCCGTTCATGATTCACCGAGGCCTTTGATATGAAGCCCGGTTTGCTCCTCCTAACTGGTACCATTGAGGGAGTCGTGGGCAACAAAAGGAGTGCCCATGTGGCCTCCGCTGCCTCTGGTGTCGTTGGGATCAGGAGCGACCCTGAACGGACTCATGGCAAGCCCCTACCAGGAGAGACGGGGCTGCCTTTGTGAAGTAGCACCAGGGAAGAGGGTGAAAGTCAACCCTGCGGTGCCAAGAATGGCTGGTGCCGAGGCGAGCCTGGTAGCGTCAGTATGGGGCTGAACAGAGCCGGAGGTACTGGAGGCGACTCAGAGCAGTGCCTGGGCGGACCCTGGTACTGTCGGTAAGGGGCTGCAGCGAGTTTGTGGTGCCGGCAGTGACCTAGAGCAGTGCCAGGGTGAGCCCGGTGCTGGTGGACTGTCTCAGTGCCGAGGTACTGAGGTTAGTACTGAGCTTGTCCTCCTGCAGCCTCTGTAATCATGGTGCCAGGTAGGTCCCTGTGCCAAGCCAGCTCGTGGAGTCAGATGGGCTCCTGAAGCTTTGGGAGATGAGTGCTAAGCCTGTTCAGAGGCTAGGGCACGGCACCTTTGCTCCCTATCCTTGATTGTCCTAGCTTTAAAGGACAGGCAGTGACCCGATGGTCTTCACCTAGGCACCGGAGGCATTTCCCGTAGAGGTCGTCCCGGGGAAGGCCTTGCCGCACTCAGTGCAGGGTTTAAACCCCAGCATGGCAAGAGGTGGGTTTTGATGTTCCAGCCCAACCGCTGGAGTCCTCTTTGGTGGAACTATGTCCACAAAAAGGTTCTCCCAGTCAGGCATGAATCTCATACAAACGCAGACAGGCTGCTTGCTTTCGCAAGGAGCAGACTTTCCAGATCCGATGCGTAAGGCAGAAGAAATTAAACTGGGGAGGGGTCAGGAGGTGGCCATATATATAGCCGCTGGGTGGCGTGGGGGGGCGGTGGCCGCCTGCCCTCTCCTGACAGGCTAGGACAAAAGTTTTTCCGACCAATCCTGTGCTCTGGCATGGAGACACTTATTACTGAATGCATCCGAGCAGCGCTCGAAGAAGAATGTGACCTTCTAATCAGGGGTGGAGTTTATAAGAGGCAGGGTGAGGCAATGCAGTGGTGGCAGCACTGAATCACAGCAAGGGCCCACTCCTGCCTCTGTGGGGTGACAGAGTGGCCATAGCCAGCAGTGGGATCTGGCCCCAGAGATGCCAGTGGTGGCAGGTTCCAGTCCCAGCTGGGGATACAGAGCCACTGGTAGCTGCAGGATCCAGCTCCGGCTGGGACCCAGGAACACTGCTGCTGGCAGGATCTGGCTGTGGCTGAGGATGCAGAACTGCTGCCACTAGCAGGATCCAGGCCCAGCAGCAGAAGCCAGATCAGACCAGGGAGGATGCAGGGGAGCAGATATTTGGAGCTGCCTTCCAATAGGCCAGCTCTAAAATCCACCCATGCTTCCAATACAGAGCCGGTCAGAATGCACCTCTTGCCATTAGTAGCGCTTGGAGCTGGCACCGTGAAAGCTGCCCTTGAATAGAGCGGCTCAATAGAGACGCTCCACACCACCCGGGGCTTCGCCCCATTGGCCCTGCCATAGTTACAGCTCTGTTCTAATACATATGTATACTTCCCAATCAAAGACAGTTCCAACTGTGCATCTGAAGATAGAATTTTGCCTCAAATCAGCATGCTATCAATTGAATTAAACAAATAAACCAAAGTATTTCATTCACACTTAAAATTAGAAGAGCCCATGCTCCCAGAGGGCCTCCCCCAATCCTTTTCCTCAGTAAACTGATATTTCAAACAAAGCAACCACAAGATAATGCACATCCAATGCACAGATGGCTGGGTTTATATCCTGGACTCAAACAAGCAATGTCTGGACAAGCTCTTGTTCATTCCAAAGAAGCAAGTATTAATAATAACTCACTTAAACTGAGCTTTTCATCTTCAGATCTCAAAGCACTTTAAAAAGGTGATCAGTACCTTTATGCCCATTTTTGAGATGGGAAACTAATCCTAACAGAGTAAATCAGATTAAGTGACCAGATAAAGAACAAACATGTTTATTTTCATGTTTACAAAAATAGTAATAAAAAAATTCAGTATAGATTGATTTCTTATTGAAACAACAAATAGAGTACCTAAGACAGCTGTATTGTAGCACCTCATTTTACTCAAGTGAATTTTCTTTTTGATTGATTAGCATCTGATCTGCTCACCATGTTACAGATCACAACTTTGTCACTATACCCCGGTATACCTTAAAATTGGCCAGACTAAACTTTCACTCAGATTGAATAGCACTCTCACTCGAATAGTCACACTGATTACAACGGGACTACTAAGAGCTAGTCTAAGGGCTTGTAGAGTTGGGCTTCATATTGTTAATTATGTATCAATAATATACTTTTGTTCTGGTCATCATCTCAGTGGTTTTGTTCTCTTTCAGAGTGGCTGTAGCTAGTAATCAAGTTAGCTTATAATACCTACTTCTTGGGGTAAAAACAATTCTGGTTAATTTTATTTTTAATACAGCTTATTTTATTTTAAATCCACTAAGTGGAAGATCAAATTGACCATGGATGGCATTAGGCAAAAGGCCCTTCCTCCTCATTTTTATGCTTATCTACAGAATCTCCAAGTGTTAAATACAGAGGAACAAAACTGGCCACTTTGCAGGTTCTAATCCAATATATTAATGTCTGCGAATACACCAGCATAAATCCAGGTGTTGTGTAGTTCAGTAAGATGAATAATGTGCCACAGCAGAGATCCATTTGTCTGATTTTGTTCCAAGAAATAAAGATATTAGGCATCAAAAGTGAATCAGATAGCTGACATTCTGCCATGAAAAGGTATTTATCATACTGAGCCACTCTGCAATAGCTTTCTCTCTCAGAATGTCAGATATGCTACAGATTCCACTGACTGTTTTATTTTATTGAAGTATTTGCTTATGGACTTGCCAACTATTCTTTTCTTCTACAAATGTGTATCTCTTTACAAGTACTGGATGGAATTAAAGGGATTATCAAAACCTCACACTGAATAAACTGGCATGCAGAAAGAAATCAACGCTGTTACCATTTAACTGGGACTAGAATCTTTTTAAACACATCCTGGCACATATAGATTTCTCTCTCACATCCATACACATGCACTGAAACATGTGTTTGCAGTCAAAAACCACACATAGGGAAGACACCTTTATAAATCCCAGTTGGCACTTTAGCCATCTAACTTATTTTGTACTAGAGTCACAAGGGGTTTCAACAGCCTGAAATGGGGAAGTATAAATATTCAGTGTTGAGAGATCATGGTTAAGTACTGCTGCTGTGACTGTAGTTTTTCGTCCCCACCATGTCAACAGGGGAAATAATAATGCATGGATATGCAGACAATGCCACAACAGAATTTCCAGTCTTTTATTCAAACTTGCTGTCCCAGAACTTAAGGACAAAACTCCATCCCAAAAATAATCAATGGTATATATTATACTTCATCCAAGCCTTACAGAATTGGGGTTTAAGTGCTGTCTATCTGCAATATGATAGAATAGCTTTATAGCTACCAGCAGGACTGTTTCCTGATATAACAAATCGAAACAAAATAAAAATACTTAATGCCAAGCAAGGAGCTTTGAAAATGACAAAATCCAAAAATAGAATTGGCCCTTACAAATGCAAGGGATTGATGTTGACCACTATTAATTTAGCATCAGGATGAGGTCAAGAGTAGGGATGTAATAAGTTTATACAATTTTATTTTTGCACCTCAGCTTCAGGAAATAGCACTTTTATTTAGTGTAACTGAACCATGTCACCTTGTTTCTTTGTACAATATTTGGAACTTGGAGGATTTCTCCATGCCCTTGTTTGGGAATCTATCAACATGACCAAACATTAAAAAGTCTTAGGCTTTTTTTAAATTTAATCTTTGGAAAATATTGGTAAATGTTACAACAAGTGTGGTTCAAGGCCCTTTTTTTTAAAACCAACCAGGCAGTTCAAGAGGTTTACAAAACCTCAGAGTCTGCAGAGTTCATTCAGTTTTCACTTGTGTAGATTGCCACATACACACAAGCAAAAAATCCCTACTTTATTAGGCAGCTGCCATTGCCATTCACTACCATACTAAATAGATTCCTAATGAGAAATCTCTGGGAAATGACCATTCTGATATCCTCCTCTCTGCTACTGGAAATACACTGCATGTTTTGGTTAAAGCATGAGAAAGATTTTTTTAAAAGAGTGAACATATTTTCAAAGTCAAAAACCAGGACAGTTTTATGGCAGCATTTTTTATGGTCTTGAAACAATCAAGACAAAATTACACTTGAAAAAAAAAAACAGATTTGCTCTGATCCCTCAGATACAGACAGACACCTTCAGGATCTCTATCAGAGAAGTTGAGCACTTACAGCTACAATTGACTTCCATTGGAAGTAGAAAGTGGCAAGTTTTCCTCATTTTTGAGAACTGGACATTAGGCATCACACCTTGGGTATTTGAAGGTAGTGACACTTTCAAAGATGTTAGCCATGTGAAGTGAAAAAGTTTCCTTTTATCTTCTATGGCTACATTCACACACAGGGGGTTATTTTGATATAAGTTGTTTCGAAACAACTTGTATCAAAATAACACCTTATTTCAAAATAAGTTAATTTGAATTAACAGTTTGTTAATTCGAGTTAAGAAAAAAGCTCAAAGCGAAACAGCATGTTCAGACAACACTTATTTCGAAACGAGTCACCGTTGTTTAGAAAAAACATGTTCTGATGGCGTTGTTTCGAAACAATAGTTTCGAAACAACGTTTTTTCGTCCCCACATGGGGTTTAAGTTGTTTCGAAACAACGCCGTTGTTTCAAAACAATGGAACCTGTTATTTCGAAACAATGATACGTCACGAAACAACCTCTCTGGTTTCGAAATAAGACTGCTGTGTGAATACACCATTATCCTATAAGTGGTGTTTCAAAGGTGTTTTCAGTAGCTTCACTCATTGTAATTAAGTCTTAAATGTCAATGAACCTATGTATTTAGCCATGGATGCTTTGCAAGTTACCAGAGTGGTGGTGGTGGTGTTAGGCTAGGTAGCATTCCCGTAAGTTTAGCTAGAATTAAATAATTATTTTAGCAATGCAGTACAGAAGTGTGGATAATGCTACTATAATTAAGATGTAGCTGTTCTGTAAGAGTTTATGAATACTGTATGTTGGTGTAATTATTGGAAGGGTAATTGTATTACTACATTGGTTTAATAGGTGGCAGTAAAGAAAAACAACCAGAAAGTGAAGGCTCAAGATAAACCAACAGTCAACAAACACTTGGGGTTTCTCATAGGACAAAGGCTGAGCCATTGGCTCTGAGGGGTCCAGCTTGAATTCCTGGTGACTCTTCCAAACAGGTATTGAGAAGGAAGGCTAAAAGTTTGGGAACTGAAAAAAACAAAAGCTCCCTCTCTGGAGATGATTGATGGGGAGAGACTGGGTGGTAGGGTGTAGACTGATCCAGAGGACCCTGCTAAGTGTGCAAGGGTTGGAGAAGTTAGGCCTTCCTAATCTGTCATCACAAAATGTCAAGTCTTGAGGTAAGAGATACCCATGTAGATGGCTTATAAATACTTTTTCTCTAAATGCTTAGTTACCACTGATACAAAGAAACAACTCTTGAGTTTTAAGGCCACCTGGTCACACATTGGTGCAGGAATGAATGGCAGGTGCTCAACCTAGTTGGATCTGCTAGATAAGCATCGCTAGTACATAGAATATTGTAACCCATGGCTTGGTTTAAAAGTGGAATAATTGCAGAATTCCACCCCAGGAGAGGTAAAGGCAGAAGGTCTAACATGTTGGTGAAGGTGGGGAGTGAAAAAACACCAGAAAGGTGGAGCTACGTTCTCATAGCATATTAATTAATAGCAGCCTGAATATTCTAACGGGTGGAAGGTGCAAAGGAACACAGAAAAAACTGCCATGTTGCAAACTATAAATGTAATCTAAAGAAAAAATGTTCTACTGAAATAACTAGCAAAAAGTACAAGCTATAATAATGTTATGATGTTAAAGCACATAATCTCATCCTAATTTGTATAATGTTAGGGTAGCTAAATAGACTCACTGACGTTAAGACCAGATGGAACCATCATGGTCATCTAGTCTGATCTCCTGCACACTGCAGTCCATAGAAACTCTCCCATTCACCCTTGTAATAGACCCATAACCTCTGACTCAGTTTCTGAAGTCCTCAAATCATGATTTAAAGACTTCAAGTTACAGAGAATCTAGTAATTTAACTTGCAAGTGAACTATGCCCCATGCTGCATAGCAAGGCAAACAACAAAAATAGGATCTCTGCCAATTCCTTCCCAAACCCCAGATAAGATGATCAATTAGATCTTGATCATGTGGGTAAGACCCAGCATCCAGACTCCCAGGAAAGTAGTAACTCAGTGTCCTCCCCTGCTAAAGTCCTATCACCAGCTATTTGAGATATTTGCTACTAGCAGTCACAGGCTGGACATGCCTTTGTTAGCAGTCTCATGATACCATCCCCTCCATAAACTTATTAAACTCAGTTTTGAAGCCTGTTAGACTTTTTGCTCCACTAATCCACATGGAAGTCTGTTTCAAAATTTCACTCTTCTGGTGATTAGAAACCTTCATTTAATTTTAGGCCTAAATGCTCTTGTGTAACATTGGTGCTTAACTTAAATAACTCTCTTGCCTACTTGGTATTTATCCCCTCTGATATATCAATAGAGATTACTCATATCTCTCCTCAGCCTTCAATTTTTGTTAAGCAAAACAAGCCAAACTCTGAATATTCTCTCTAGCTACCCACTTCTGCATCTGTTCCAATTTGAATTCATCTTTCTTAAAGATGGGATATCAGAATTGCATGCAATATTCCTGATGAGGTCTCACCAGTGCTTTGTATAATGGTTCTAACACTTTCCTGTTTCTACTGGAAATACCTTGCCAAATGAATCCTAGGACTGCATTAGCTTTTTTTTCCCCACAGCTGCCTCACACTGCTGGCTCATAGTCATCCTGTGATCAACCAATACACAGAAATTTTTCTCCTCCTCTGTCACTTCGAACTGATAAGCCCCCAGTTTATGGCAAAAATTCTTGTTAGACCCTAATTTTGTGATCTTACACTTTGCACTATTAAATGTCATCCCATTTCTATTACTCCAGTTTTCAAGATCATCCACAGCTTCTTATATGATATTCTAGTCCTCCTTCATATTGGCAGTACCTCCCAATTTTATGTCATCTACAAATTTTATTAACACACTCCCACTTTTGTGCTAACAGCATTAATACTAATGTTCACTGAGATCAGTCCCAGACTGAGTCCTGAGGAACTCAACTAGTAATCTCCTTTCAGTGTGACAGTTCACCTTGCTGTATGAGCCATTACAATCTCCCCTTTAACCAATTCTTTATCCATCTTTCAATTCTCAATTCAATCCGGACCTTCTCCAATTTAACTAATAATTGCCCTGTTAAACTGCATGAAATGTCTTACTAAACTCCAGGTAGATTAGATCTACTGCATTTCCTTTGTCTAAAAAATTAGGTACCTCAAAGAAGCAGATCAGCTGATTAGTCATGATCTACCTTTAATAAAACCAGTTGCATTTTATCTCAATTACTGTTCAGCTCTATAACCCTATCTACTTTTTCTTTCAAAATTTGTTTCAAGACTTTGAATACAATTTAGGACAAACTAAGAAGCCTGTGGCTTTCCGAATCACTTCCCCTCCCCTACCTTTCTTAAAAATAGGCACTGTAGTAGCAATTCTCCAGTCACAGGGTACAACCCCTGACTCTATAGATTTGTAAAAAATCCTTGTTTTTTGACTTGCACTTTTATGTGCCAGTTCCTTTAATATTCCCGGATGGAGATTATCAAGTCCCCTGATTTAGTTCCATTAAGATTTCTGAGTATGACTTCCACCTCAGATATGGTAATATCTACTTCTGTAACCTCATTTCCATTAGTCACCCTGCAACTGTCCTTATACTGGTCTCAGCAGTGGTAGCAATGGTGTAATACATGGTTATATTTCCATCATACAACATCACAACTCTAATAACATCATTACCCTTATTAAACATTGAAGCAAAGCATTTATTTAGATATTGGGCCATCCCTACATTTCTTTAATCTCCACCCTGTCGTCAGTGCTTAGTGGTACTACTTTTTCTTTCCATGTTTTCTTTTAATTTCTATGGCTACAGAACCTCTTACTACTGGTTTTAATCTCCTTTGCTTAGGTCCAATTCTGCTTGGGTACTGTCTCTCACTTCTTCCCTACACTTTCTAACCTCCAAGGGTTAGTTTCCCTTTCAGACCCATCCCATCTCCAATTTCTTATAGGCTTTCTGCTTTCTCTTAAGAATCTGATTGAAATGCTTGCTCACCCACCCTGGTCAGCAGCCATTCCCTATGAATGTTACCCCCAATAAGTAATCCATTCTCTTATGAAATTATACCCTATGGATAAAACCAAAACAAACATAGAGATCAATCCTGTAAGATGCTGAAGGTATGTCTACACCACAAAGAAAAATCCACAGCATCAAGTATCAGAGCCCACATCAATTGACTCAGGTTTGCCTGACTCAGGCTTCAGGGCTAAAAAAGAGCAGTGTAGCTGTTCAGGTGTGGGCTGGAACACAGCTATAAGATGCTTTCTAGGTTTCAGAGCTTGGATGTCAGTTTGAGCCCAAACATTTACACTGCTCTTTTTAGCCCTGAAGTCTGTTCCAATTGACCTAGGACTGAGATTCTCCACTGGTGGTTTTAATTTGCAATGTAGACATACCCTAAGTATCTCCATCTTCCATTGCACTCAATAGGAGCCAATGGCACTCTAATTTTTCAAGAGCTGTCTGAATTTTCACAGGAACAGGAAGTCAGTTTCTGAGCAAACAGCTTGATAGTGTGGGTTTTCTTTTGGTTTTTTTTTTTCCTTCATTCTTTTTATATTAAACTGAAGAGTCCTGGAAACTGTTATAGTATAGTCATGGGATAGAACTCACAAGCAGTAATTTTCCTACTGTATTTGTCTTTTAAGGTCAATAATAGATATGACACATTTTCCAGGGAGGAAATTGAAGGCAGAGACTTACTGGTGATGATGCAGGATAATAGGCACAGAGTTATTTTTAAACAAGTTAGCCTTTTAGCTATGTATAGAACACCACAGTTGAGATACAGTTTGGTTTTTTGTTTTTGCATTTTTTTTGTGCCCAAAGTTATGGCAGCTGGCTGTGATGTGCTGTCCTCAAATAAGTCATTCCATAATGTCACAGGTGCCCTGAAAACCCTACTTGACTATAGAGCCAACCAGATTTCTATTGGAGAGAGAAGTGGATGGCTCATATCAAGACTTTTAAACATATTTTAATGATTTGTAATTTGCATTCCAAACAGCTCATTGATACATGTTACAGAATTATGATTTTGATAATTTCACATCAAAGTTGAGGAATAGACTGGTGAAAAAAGGAAGAAAAAAATTTCTGGGACTGGATGGGTCCTCAAGAGGACAGCTAGTCTCGTACCCTACACTTATTGTAGGACTCAGCATTATCTAGAATTTCTAGACCATCCATGACAAATGTTTGTATAACCTGCTATGAAAAAGCTCCAGTGATGGAGATTCAAAACCTTCCCTAGGCAATTTATTCTTGTACTTAACTACATGACATCTAGGAACATTTTTCTAATATCCAACCTAAATTGTGCTTGCTACAGTTCAATCCATTGCTTCTTGTCCTATCCCCAGAGACTAAAGAAAACAATTTTTCTCCCTCCTCCTTGTAACCTTTTACATAAAAACTGCTATGTCCCTACTCAGCCTTCTCTTCTCGAGACTAAACAAATGCAGCTTTTCTCACGTTTCCCTCATACGTCATGTTTTCTAGATTTTCATTCATTTTTGTTGCTTTTCTCTTGACCTTCTCCAATTTGTCCACATATTTGATGAAACGAAGTACTGAGAAATAGGTACAATACTGTAGCTGAGACCTAAGCAGTGCATAGTGGAGTGGAAGAATAACTTCTAAAGTCTTGCTTACAGCACTCCTTCAAATGTCGGCTTTTATTGCAACAGTCTGGATCCCTTTCTGCTGTACTATTCCCAAGAGAGTCAGTTCTATTCTGTACACATGCAACTGATGGCTCCTTCCTAAGTCGAGTGCTTTTTTTTTTTTTTGCTTGTACTAAATTTCATCTTATTTACTTCAGACCATTTCCCCAATTTGTCCATGGTCATTTAGAATTTTAATCCTATCCTCCAAAGTATTTGAAACACATCCTAGCTTTTCTTCAAAAAACAGAACACTGCCAGTATACTAAGAAAGAACGTCACAACTACATGATACAGAGCTATCTAGTGACTCCTGCCTATTGAGCAGCAATAACAGGTATTGTAGACTTTGGAGAAGATCAACTTCTTGATTTTTTTTTTAACCTAACTTTTCTTCAGTCTTTCTTAGGGCTGGTCTACACTTAGGAGAGATTTCAGCAGCTGTCAAAGAGAGATGCTTAAAGGATTTAAAATACCTTGTGTATCAACCTCCAACTGCCTACTGCTACTTACCACAGTGTCTTCAGTACGCTGAGTGACAGGGAAATGCCTTCACTCTGATGTGGCGCTCCTCCTTCTGAGGACTGGTCTTACAAGACTGGCTTCCTGATCAGCTGAATGGGTATTCACAGACCCAATAGGCTGATTCGGAAGATTGATCTGCAAGCAGCGAATTTGCCACCATCATTGAAAGCCTGCCCTCAGAGTGTGTCTACCAATCTATGAGAAAAGGACTGAGACCTGCCTACATGGGTGGACCTTCCCTTTCCATGGCTATTAGTGTAACATTCTAGATAGAAGCTATGGAAGCAAAGCTCCTACAAGAATCACAGGATCACATGTGGACTGGCAGCCAAGGAGAAGCAAGAGGCTTGTGACAGTTGGCCCAGGTTTTCCAATAAATCAGCAATGCAAACAGGTCTAGACACTTGAATGCTTGATTCTCAGTCACATGGTTCTAATCATTAGGAAGCTTCTTTCTGAGACTCACAAAAATATCCACGACTAAGGATCTAAGCCCCAAGAACCAATATGCAAAAAATTCCAGTATCTTTAAACACTCTTGTACTTTCCCAGGTTCTCTTACATAGCCATAACCAAAAAAAAAAAAAACCTGCCAAATGTCTCATGACCTACAAAAGGTTGAGAACCACTGGATGAGAGCCCAGAACTGGGAGAAAAGACTCCTAGATTTTACACCCGAATCTGACTGATTTGCTTTGTGACCATGGGTAAGTCATTCACTCTCTATACCTCATTTTAGCCATCTCAAAGGGACGTATTAGGCTTATTATTTCAGTTTCTAGGGTGCTTTGAAATCCTTGGATGATGAAATACTGTGCCTATGCAAATTATATTCACTGCAGCCTATAACTAAAGCTTTTTAATAGAATCAGGTCTTTCCCACACCAAGTCTGAAAACAGAGACGTGTTCACCTTCTAGTTAGGGTTAAATTGTATGCTATTTATATCTTCTCAAAAGATAGCATAGCTATATATGCAGAACCAATGATTAGCTAAAAGTTGTTAATTTTTTTAAACAGTTTATTTATTATGTAGGTTGTTTCAGGTCAAGAACTTAACTTTCCTTTTATAGTTTAGTCACAGTGGTTATTACAGTCCAATCAGGCAACTATATCAGCTGGAACAGTGTTTTTCCCATTCCGCCTTGAACTTTAATAAGAAATTATGATTCTGTGATATGTTCCTTTTTCCAAAAGAGGCAGAGGAGACTAGGTCCCTCAATGGCTGAAAGTACGATGCACTCATACTGGTGACAAAGTTCTGTGAAATTATTATATACTGAAAATGCAAAGGTGACGGGAAAAAAGACGCAGCTAGCAAGAAAAAAAAGACCTCTGCTTTGCCTTCACAACATAAAGAAGCATATGCCCTGTATGATGTCTGAAATCATATTTCATCATGGAAAGAACCAGCAGCAAGGAAAGGAATGAACTGACATTCAACCACTACTGACCTGGGTTGAATTAATAGGTAGACATAAAGAAGAAAGTGTCATATTATTTTACGCAAAGACTTTTCATAGTAAAAAAAAACTCAGGAGCACAGGAACACACACTTTAAAATATCACTGTATTCCTATTTTGGTCTTTCTGCTAAAAACAGATCAGACAAAACAAACGTCATCCCTACTTTCCCACTTGATTCTCAGTCCTACTAAGCAATAGATTAAGCAGATGGGCTACATGTACAGGCTAAGTATGTGTAAATTAAAAATGTATTCACATTATTTTCTGTAGGCCTATCAATAGTCATAGTCCTTTTCTCTTGGAGGTTTTATGCATCAGTATCACACTATCTCAGCCACTTCCCCTGCTGCTTTGGCTTGCTCCTGTAGGTTAAGTTATTTGACATAGACATGTGCTGCCATTGTCATATAGATTTCACACCTAGAATGAAATATTAATTCCTATCAACAGTTTTCTCCTGCACTATGAGCAGGGCTGGTGGTAGCCAGGTTGAGGGTTAAGGGTGCCCAAAACTTCCCATTTTAAAACCAATTTTCAGTCACTCATGACTTTGCCAAACTTGAATCATTCGGGCTAGAATTTCCCATGCTGCAGGCCTGCCCTGGCTTAAATATTTTTGGAAAGTTATTTTTTTGGGGGGGTGGGGAGAGTTCAGTCATTTCCAAGGACCAGATTAGGAAAAATATGTTGTTTAGCCCAAGTTAATAAAAATCTTTCAACTTTTTTATTTAGAAGCTCAGAACTTTGGAGACTGGAACACAGACTTGAGGTTTGGAGAGGAGGTGAGAGTCCTTGTGTCAGTGATGTACCTTTTGGCATCCCTGTGAAAAAACAGCCTTAATCTTGGCAAAATTTTCAGTCCACAAGCCTCAGCAGAGATTGTTAGAACTTTTGCAGCTAAATTCTCTGACTATTCTATCTCTGCAGAGGATTCTCAACCAGCCAGTGCAGGCCAAATAGTCACAGGAGCTGTCCAAATTCCCCATCCCTACACACAGTACTTATAGCTAGGAAATCACTCAGGTGCAGAACGGCCCCCACCCCCCCATCATCTCACCCACAACTATGCTTCCTCCTGATCTGCTCTCTGCCATATCTGATCCACCACCAACCTCACCCCATGGCAGGAGTGTCTGAAAAACAGCAGTGCATAGTAGCTCTGTGACTACTGTTGACATACCATTCATTGGTGCTATTCAGGCCAGGTGTATAGAACAACTAACAATCAAGCCCAGAGAGAATGTCGCAGGAATGTATCCAATCTGGCATCAGGCCCATTAACTGCCTCATAGTCGCTCCATGTCACACACCAGCTTCCCACTTCAGATGGGTTCTGTAGCTCTCAGAGCTGTTAGGTACATGAGGTGGCTTAGCCCTCTGCTTAAGTCATAAGAGTCCACCCCTTCCAGGGGTAACCAAAGTCCAAACAGAAACCCAAAACTCAGTCTTCTAGCCCAGACTCTTGTCAGGCATAGTCCCTCCTCTCAAGGTCTCTTGTTTTCCACACACATTTTTATAGTCTTTTTCCTGGGCTAAGCATCTAACCTTCCTAGACTACAATCAATCCCTTTTTCACCTTGTTGAGAAGATAGCACTTCACAAGTTAGCTCCATAAAGGGAACCATGTCCACTTTTCACTGGGAGTTTCCAGTTCCAGGATCTTAAATAATGGGACACTATGCCCCAAAAGCTAGAAAGCCCTATCCTAGCTAGTCAGGGTCTCTTATGTGCTCAGCCTGGCCTCTTCAACAGCCACTTCCTTCCATTTGGTGGCACAGCCTTCCTAAGTCTCTCTCTTGAACAGCCACAAACTACCCTTTTATATTCCAGTGCTCCTGCTTTCTAGTCATTACAAATTACCGTCGTATGACCCTTGGAGTCATTCCTTGCACGTGTGGAGGTGGACTGAACCTAGGATAGATGTGGGTTAAGTCCTTTAAGTCAGTAGTTTTTAAATCATGGGTTAGGACCTAACACTGGGTTGCAGACCCTCAGATGCTGAGTTGCAGTGCCCCCTGCTGTTGCTGCCAAAAGACTGGAATGCATTGCTCAAAGACGTAACTATTGAGTCATGGGCATAAATGATTTTTTTTCATCTGGGTCCCAAGAAAAAAACATCTGAAAACTGTTGCTTTAAGGATCCAGTGTATCTTGTGAAGGGAAGAATGATGGCGAGAATGAGAGTGGTGTGAGGAGGGTGAAGCTCAAAATAATTAATTTAGTAATCAGTAAATCCATTTAAGAAAGTAACCATTTGCTTGTGGGTAGTCTGGGAATAGAAACCAGGGATGAAATTAATGAAACAAAAGAAGTAGGCATGGGATGTTATTCTCTAAAATAAATAAATAACTAGATAATGGAGACCAGACAGTACCACAGAAAAATTGCTTTCATGGCAAAAGCTGAAGAATAAACTTCAGTAGACAACTGTTTCAAAAAAATGCCCTGGTTTTAGACAATGTTTGTATAAATTCTTATGTGTACCTACAAATGTATCAAGTTTAATTAAATTCACAGTATAAAGAAATAATTGCAAACTCCCAAAGCTCAAAAACCCCCATTCGTTTCCTTCTCCACAGACTCTTAAAATACCAGGCTTAACATTTTCCTTTCCACACTGGAGATTCCAACCCCAAAAGTTTCACCAACATTATTTCATTGGAAGCACTAGGCTCACTCAGCATGAGATGTGCCGCTAGCATCCTATTTCTTCTGAGCATCATCAGTCATCTTCCTTATAAGTCTTGGTTCCGGTGAGGTAACTGTATAGAAACATCTGGATTCACTTTACATTGACAGTAAAATTAGAATGATGTTTTCTTTCTGATTCATTAGACAGTTAAATATCTAAAACCAAAAAACCCCCCAAAAAAACCAGCTGCCCAACTAAATAGCTTTTAGTGTAAGTGTTCTCTTCTTTCATGTTTGCTCTATCTATCTCTTTTCAACACCCCTCCCCCCAAAAAAGGAAAAACCACCAAAGATAGGGGCTATGAAGAGATGTAAAATGGAAAGACAGACTCCAAAACCCTTTATTTAGCCACAGAAGTTGTTCAGTGCAATGGTTCATTACCCATATATTTAAAACCTGCCCTGACAATCTCTTGCCATGGAAATGAGTATTATGAAATGTTGTTTTAGAATTTCACTGCATAATCATATTAAGAAAATGAAAATGAACTCATGAGTAAATAGATTTCTTTATTAACATTCAGTCATTGTAAATGTGTCAGACATGACTACACAAATCATGAATGAAGTAAACAACAATACCCAAACAGCTGGGCATCAAGAACGGTGGGTTACTCATCAGTAACCGTCCTTCTTCGAGATGGACTGCTCAGATCCATTCAGTAATAGGTGTCTCCATGCTGGAGCACCGGATTGGTCAGAAAACTTTTGTTCTAGCCTGTCAGGAGAGGGTAGGTGGCCTCCACCCCCTCGCACCACCCCGTGGCTATATATATGGCTGCGTCCCGACCCCTCCTCAGTTCCTTAGAGTCACCAACTCCAGATGCAGGGACGGAGGGGAGGGACCTGAATGGATCCAAGCAGCCCATCTTGAAGAAGGATGGTTACTGATGAGTAACGCATGGTTCTTCTTCAAGCGCTGCTCGGATGCATTCAGTAATAGGTGGCTACTAGCCATGCTGATGGATGGCGGGTGGAGTTGGGTCTTCCGCCTTCAGCACAGCAATACGCCCCAAATGGAAAGAAGCCCAGCAAACCAGAATCTAACTAGAGTCAAGAGACGAATAGACTCTTGATGTGGCACAGAAAAATCGACAACTGAGGGCCAACCCAAGACAGGGGCAGGACCGAACCCGCCAAGACATAAGAGAGTGGGCAGGACGGACCAAGGTCACCACAACGAGTGTGAAGAACACAACGTGAAAACATATAGGGTTGCGTTGGATGTTCCACCAAAGTGGCAGAACATAAAGGTATGAAGACCAGAAGAAAAGTGTCTGGCCATAGAATCTTCCCACATGGGCTCGTCAGGAAACGCTGGAGGCCAACAAGACCAAGGTTAACCATAATGGCTGTGGCCTGCACAGGAAGTAATGGAGGGAATGAAAGTATTCCATGGATTGAGCACCTTGAGGCCTGAGCTGGGATCCAAAGAGTCACAGTCTCGCCTGGATGCTTGCTGGCTGCACAGGTAGCCACGAAAGGGATGAACCTTATCCCCTGGACTGGACACAGTTAGCACCAGCAGGGTCTGATCAACGAAGGTAGTAATAAAAATACGTAGTTGCGCTGGGGAAAAAAGGGACCCTGTGAATGACCAAGAACAGTCTGGCAAGGTACTACAAGCCCATACACTGAAGGCAAAGGCCTACAGTGAAACAGTGGAAGGCAACGGGTATGCCAGCTACAGGATCTCAAGTTAGCACCCAAAGCGCACTCTTCCAACTAAAAATGGTACCAAACCCCAGGTTTCTTGCTGGAGAGGCACTCCAGGACATGAGCACCCACAAGGCGACATAATAGCCCAGGCGGTGCTGATGGATTGGTACCTATAATAACCTTGATAGCGTGAGAACTCATGGAGAGAGGGAGCTCGCTTGGCCTGTAATCCTGTGGGATTCCAGCAACATGAGGGTTGTACGCAAAGGGGCAGGAGAAGGCAGGGACAGTGCCAACTACCCCTTGCCCACCGAGTCGAGGTGGTCCAAGGGCTCAAAGGGATGCCGTATTAGGAATATGGTCTTGTGTGTCCAGGGCACCACCAAAAGGGGTAGTGTCACGGCTACATTGCAAGACATGAGCACCAGGGGAGAGGACACGTTGATGCAGAGTTACCCCTGGAAATACGGTTGTCAGGGGCAGGAGAGATTATCTCCCGGCCACCTAGGAAGAGAAGCCACCCGCGGAGTATCAACCAGAGTATGGCAGAGGTACCCTGAGGTTAGAGAACCCAATACGGAGGGTTATTGCCAGTCGGGAAACCGGATGGCCATCCCCGGGGGGGGAGGGGGGGCAAGCCTCTGAATTTCTTAGTGTTCCAGAGACAGGAGCTCTAACCTGTTTTCCCTTAGATAGATAGATAGATAGATAGATAGATAGATAGATAGGCAGCATATATTATCAGGTCCCTCAGGGAGGTGAGGGGAACAATGGTCCTGGTGAGGTCACCACCAACATCACATGGAGGTGTGCCCCCAGTTGAACTGTAGATCCCTGAGCAGATAAGCGGGTCAACGCAAGCCCAAGGGGCAGTATCCTCTGCCAGGGTACGCGTGACCTAACGGCAGGGAGGTTAGGGTGGTTATAAGCAACTCACTGAGGAGTTTTCATGCTCGGAGTGCGGCCTTCTGCCCGGCTATGCCGGAGGACTGATGCTGTGGAGGTGGACGCTAGTGTGGAAGGCCCAAGAAACAGTATCCCACTGCTGTTCCCCTCCCATGGGAAAGCGACGATGGTGCTGTCCCTCTAGGTTCCCTGATCTGTAAGGCTCCAAGTCAGGTACACTAGATGTCTGCTTTGTGGGTGAAAGGGGGGAAAGGGAGCGGAGATATGAGGGGGGGCTGGCCACCGCTTCTAGTAGGGTGGAGCCTACGATAAGAACTCCTAGGATAGGCGTCCTGATATAACTGAGGTTGCCCACAAGGAAAAGGGGCTGTAAGCGGCCTCAGCTTCTGTGAAGAAGGGGAGCATATGAAGGCAGGGATGGACTGCTCTGCCTTGGCCTTCCACCAGGGCTAAGACCATGTGAACACATCTCGCGTTATGAGTAAGATGGAGGGCCCTGTCAAGCTGTCGGGGCCACAGTGGGGCTGGTTACTCGTCGTGAGTGAACCAAGGCATTCCCCCGCACCCCCAGCCAGGAACCAAAAAGGCCTAACTGATGGAGAGCATCAGGGTAACAGGATGGTCCCACTTCCGAGTAAACACCGCAAATGCACGTCTTGGAGCCTCTGCAGCAAAGCTGGGGCTACTACAAGATGCACTCCTCATCCCCAGCAAAGTTTTGATGCGACAGCACAGGATTGAGGGATACCAGAGGAAGGAAGAGGGGGGGAGAAGGGGGGGCAGATTCGCCACGAGTGCCCGAGATAGCTGCTGCAGAGAAGGTACAGGCAGGATAGCCGCTGCGGAGAAAGTGCAGGCAGGGAGTTCGTACCTTGAGGAGGCTGGTGGGGTGCCGTGGGCACAGTAGTAAGAGAAGGGGGGGTGTTCCCATTCATGAGTTTGGCAAGCCCCTTGCCTGAAGGAGGGAACAGAAGGGGGTCTCAGCCCTTACAGCGGATAATAGTGGTGGAAGGGAGTTTTCTGTGATCCCACTTAGGGGAAAAGGGTAGACTGTCAGAAAGCTATGTGGGAAGGGTGGGCCCAGGAGGGAGCAGACCCAAGTATTTGGCCTCTCCCCTGGGATCTCAAATGGTGCCCACCACCGATAATGTTTCTGGGGGGAACAAAGCATCCCCTTCGAAAGGCAGGTCAAGAACCGCCTGCTGCGCATTAGGGGGCACCCTATCCTCCCTAAGCCAGACCAGCCGGCAAATGGTTACCACCGAGGCCATGGTGTGGGCAGCTGTGTCCACCGTGTTGTGGGCCAAAAGGAGGAGGTCGTGAGAAATTATGTTACCCTCGTCTAGAAAGGTATCATATTCCTCCTTGGCCTCAGGTGGGAGCAAGCGTCGGAATTTCGTGACTAACTCCTACACGTCCAGCAAGTATCTGCTGGTAATGGCTTGGTTGTTCACCACTCGCAACTGAAAGGCCGCTGAGAAGGATACCTTACGGCCCAAGAGGTCCAGTTCCCTGGCTTCCCTGGAGGATGGAAGGGGGTTGCTGGGGGGGGTTTCCCCAGGGCCCAGTGCCATCTGTACCACTTCCCTCGAGGGAACCGGGTGACCAGCGAGAGAAGGGAAATCCAATTCGGAAACCTGATATCTAACTCCCGCAATGTCCAAAACCGGGGCAATAGATCTTGGGCTCTGCCACTGGGAACAGGCAAGGTCCCAGATACTCGGGTGGGGCAGGACTGTCAGGGGTTCTGTGGAGGCAAAGGCTGGCCCAAAGAGGGCATCAGGAGGGGGACCCAAGGGCTGCACCTCCATTCCTAGATGGGCCGTGGCCCGGCGCAACAGATCAAAGTCACCCACAGATTTCCCATATAGGACTCCAGTGCCGGGGAGAGGGCAGTACCAGGAGCCTGCCGAGGTGGAGAGCGAGTTTCCCGAGGAGACCATTCCTGTGGCTGGTAGCAAAACGGTGACGAAGATGAAGTGCGACACCAGGGCCACTTAGAGCCCCTTGAAGGTCCTTCCTCTGGACTGGAGGCAGGAGGAACTGGGGCGGTACTGACTCCTGGGGCAGTACTGGTGACAGCAGAGTGATGTGCTGTCACGGGGATGGCTCTACGTCGGTGGCCCCCAGTGGAGTGGAAGACGGGGGTGGCAAGGGTGAATGCCCCAAGTAGACCCGGGCATCAGATATGAAGGAGTGTTTGCCTCTTCTAGTTGGGAGCAGGGCAGGAGGTGTGGGGAGCAAGAGGAGTGCTCGCACAGCCTCTACTGCTTCCGGGGTGGATGGCATAAGGGGCGACTCCATGCAGCTCCATGGTAAGTCCTCACTCGGGTAAGGGGGACTGCCTGGGCAGGTAAGCTCCCATTCCTGCGGCACCAGGCACTGCGGTGCCAAGGGTGAATGTGGCCAGCGCCGAGGTGAGCTTGGTGCCGGTGAGACCGGGCTGCCCGAAGGTGATCTCAAGCAGTGCTGAGGTGCCAGGGCACCGGATCGGTGCCGTGGTGGCACCAGAGATGAGAGCGAGTGGTGCCGGGGCAATCCAGGTACCGAAGGTGCCGGGCTGCCCAAAGGCAACCTCGAGCGGTGCTGAGGTGCTGGGGCACCAGGTTGGTGCTAGGATGCCAAGGTCGGCACCTATGTTCCCTCTAAGCTGATGATGCAGCTGAGCAAATTATGGTATTTACTGAGCAACAATTTATGAGGCCTCCGCAACACTTTTTTCATGCTGAAAGTAGCAGCATGCCTAAGGATCTTAGTTCTAAAGTAATTCATAGATGTCTTTTCATTCAAACTTCAATAAAAATCTTAAATTGATGTACTCTACTTTTATTAATTTACTAAACAAATGTGAGACAAAGAAACTTGCTGGCTGTCTAGCCTCTACCATCATCTACACCGCTCAGTTTTTGTTGCCTGTCTTTGTCAGATTTCCACAATACATATATAGACAAAGTGGGATTTTCTCCCACAAAAGCTCATGCAAAAAATAAATCTTAGTCTTGAAGTGCCACAAGACTCCTTGCTTTTTTTGCTTTACTAGACTAACACGGCTGCCCCTTTGGAATTTAACTCCCTGTTATGCTGCCCAGCTGGGGTAAAAGGGATTCAAAGTGGATCAGGCCCTAAATGTCCAAAACGTAGATTGAAATTAAGTAGGTAGTTTCAGATTTGATCATGAGACTGACAAGTTATGAGGATTGTATTTAATAGCTAGCTATCATCCTTGAAAATACACCTATTCTGCCCTCAGTAAACATATGAAATTACCATGGATTGCAAATCACAATCACAAGCTAGCAACCGCTTCCCAGATTCCCTTGGGGCAACACCTTCAGTAAAGTTATCTGAGAAGTTCAAAACTTTTAAAGGTGGCAAGGGCAGAAAACATGTTTCAAGACAGTTTCTCACAGCATCACATCTCTGTAACCAGGGCCATCTTTTGTGCCTAAAGAATTTGCATCAAATAGAGCTAGGTTAGAGTCTGTTACACGATCATGCCCAATCATATCTCTCAAAATAAATACGGGACAACAATCCCCTAAGTGAATGGCAAAAAATTGATTAGGCATACAGGAAACTTTAAACACTGTGAGTATCTTCCTTTAATATAAAGTGTCTCTAACATCTCAGTTTTGGAGTTTATGGGTTTTTTTTTTATCCAAATCATTTTCAACAATAAAAGGGAGGCTATAATTAGTATGCCTGGAGTGTAAATACTCTCAGAACTAAAGTAAGCAAAATGAGGTACAATTGAGATTTGTGTGTCTGGTAGTGGAATACAATAAAGGTTGTTTAATCATTTTTAATTTTTGACAGTTAAAGCAAACCTTATCAAAGCTGCAAGAAGCAAGAGCATAAATGGATTTGTGAAAGAAAATGATTATTTTTTCTAACACATTTTTGGGGAAATAGAAATACAAAGTCTCCTTTTTAAAAATTATTGCACCACTGGCAATATTTTTTCCTTCTGCCTTAAATGACTTTTTATCCTTTCAGTTTTTCATTTCATTTTCCTAATCATTAGGATTTGTTTCCTTCTATCACAGGCGTCTATACAGTTACATTGTAAAGCCCCACCTTGACAAACTGATTGCATTAGAATCTCTCACAGAAAAGCAAATAAATCTGAAATTAACCCAACTTGTTTTTGCTTATTTTAAAGGATTGCTTTTCTTTCAGGAGCCTTTTAGCAAGTGAAAAGCAAAGCATTCACCCTTGTTAGAGATGCTAAATCATAGAATCATAGAACCATAGGGTTGGAAGGGACCTTATAGGTCATCTAGTCCAACCCCCTGCCAGAGGCAGGACCACTCCCACTTAAACCATCCCAGTCATGGTTTTGTCCAGCCGGGCCTTAAACACCTCCAAAGATGGAGATTTCACCACCTCCCTTGGCAGCTCATTCCAAGACTTCACCACTCTCCTGGTAAAAAAGTTTTTTCCAATATCCAGCCTCGACCTCCCTAACCGCAACTTGAGACCATTGCTCCTTGTTCTGTCCTCTGTTACTACCGAGAACAGTCGAGCTCCATCTTCCTTAGAGCATCCCTTCAAATAAGCCTAATGCTTCCAGTCTTTCCTCATAGGGCTTGTGCTCCAGCCCTTTAATCATTTTGGTTGCCCTCCTCTGAACTCTCTCTAGCATGTCCCTGTCCTTTTTAGAGTGGGGAGCCCAAAACTGAACACAGTATTCTAGATGTGGCCTCACTAGTGCAGAATAGAGGGGAATGATCACATCCCTCGATCTGCTGGTAATACTTCTTTTGATGCAGCCCAGTATGCCATTGGCCTTTTTGGCAGCAAGAGCACACTGCTCACTCATATCCAGCTTCCCATCCACCATGACCCCCAGGTCCTTTTCTACACTGCTGTTACTTAGCTGAATGTTTCCCAGCCTGTAGCAGTGCATAGGGTTTTTTTGTCCCAAATGCAGGATTTTACACTTATCCTTATTGAATCTCATAAGATTTTTATTGGCCCACTGTTCCAATTTATCTAGGTCTCCCTGAATCCTGTCCTTGCCCTCCAACGTGTCTACTGTTCCCCCCAGCTTGGTGTCATCCGCAAACTTACTGAGAATGCAGTCTATTCCATCATCCAGATCATTGATGAAAATGTTGAACAGAACCAGCCCCAGGACCAACCCCTGGGGCACACCACTCGTGACCGGTTGCCAGCTAGACATGGAAACATTGATTCCTACACGCTGAAACCGTTGATCTAGCCAGTTCTCTATCCACCTTATAGTCCACCTACCCAAACCATACTTCTTTAATTTGCCAATGAGAATGCTGTGGGAAACTGTATCAAAAGCCTTGCTAAAATCAAGGTATAGCACATCAACGGTGCTTCCCGCATCCAGAAAACCAGTCATCTGCTCATAGAAGGAAATGAGATTGGTCAGGCATGATTTACCCTTGGTGAATCCATGCTGACTGTTCCTGATCAATTTATTTTCCTCTAAGTGTGTGAGGATGGATTCTTTGAGAATCTGCTCCATAATTTTTCCAGGGATTGAGGTGAGGCTGACTGGTCTGTAATTCCCCGGATCCTCCTTTTTCCCTTTCTTGAAAATAGGCACTACATTTGCTTTTTTCCAGTCCTCTGGCACCTCCCCCGTTCTCCATGAGTTTTGAAAGATAACGGCCAGCGGTGCGGCTATTTCGTCGGCCAATTCCCTTAGCACCCTTGGATGCAGTTCGTCCGGCCCCATGGACTTGTGCACCTCCAACTTCTTTAAGCAGTCCCTAACCTGACCTTCCATCACCAAGGGCCTCTCTTCTTCTCTCCCATCTGCCACACCCATGGTAGTGGGCTGGGAGCTGACCCTGCCTGTGAAAACTGAAGCAAAAAATGCATTGAGCACTTCAGCTTTTTCCTCATCCTTTGTCACAAGGATGCCTGCCCTATTCAGCAAGGGGCCTACACCATCCCTGATCCTCTTTTTGTTATTAACATACTTGTAGAACCCCTTCTTGTTATCCTTTACATCCCTCGCTAGCCGCAACTCCATTTGTCCTTTGGCCTTTCTGATTTTATCCCTGCAGTCCCTAGCAATATCTTTATATGCCCTTTTGGACATCTGACCAAGCTTCCACTTCCTATAAGCTTCCTTTTTATGTTTAAGCTCAGAGCAGAGTTCTCTGCTAAGCCATTCTGGCTGGCTCACATGTTTCTTCTCTCTCCTAATTGGAATGGCAACTTCCTGTGCCCTTTGCAGAGTCTTTTTTAAAATATAGCCAACTCTCTTGGACTCCTTTCCCCTTCAGATTAGCTTCCCAAGGGATCCTGCCCATCAGTTCCCTGAGGGAGACAAAATCTGCTTTTTTGAAGTCCAGGGTTTTTGTTTTGCTTCTTTCCTTCCTTCCTTTAATGAGCATCCTGAACTCAACCATGTCATGGTCACTACTGCCTAGCTTGCCATTTACCTCTTCGTCCCTGATCAATTCTTCCCTGTTTGTGAGCAGCAAGTCGAGCAGTGCAAGGCCCCTAGTTGGTTCCTCTAGCATTTGTACTAGAAAGTTGTCCCCAACACTCTCTAAAAATCTCCTGGATTGCCCGTGCACTGCTGTATTGGCCTCCCAGCAGATGTCAGGGAAATTGAAGTCCCCCATGAGCACCAGGGCCTGTGATCTAGAAGCTTCCGCTAGTTGTCCATAGAACACCTCATCCACCTCCTGCTTCTGGTCTGGTGGTCTATAGCAGACCCCCACCACAACATCCCCCTTGTTGCTTTCCCCTCTCAATGTAACCCACAGACTTTCTACAGGCACGCTTCCACTTCCATAATGGAGCTCTGAGCAGTCATAGAGCTCTTTTACATATAATGCTACTCCTCCCCCTCTTCTTCCCTGCCTGTCCTTCCTGAACAGTTTATAACCATCCATGGCAGAACTCCAGTCGTGCAGACTATCCCACCATGTCTCTGTTATTCCTATGATATCATAGTTCCCTGTCTGCGCTAATATTACCAATTCTTCTTGCTTATTTCCCAGGCTCCTTGCATTAGTGTATAGGCACCTAAGATATCTGGCTGATTGCCCTATTTTGTCATGTTGATTTCCAATTCTATTACATAAACCTCCTTGCATTTTTTCTAGGAGTTCTCCTCCCCCACTCCCCTCGCGTACTGGGGCTTCAGTAGAGCCCTTAAGACATTTGTTTGATTCCCCCCCCATGTTCCAACTACCTTCTCTTTTATTGCTGGTGCTACAGTCCCAGAACCCCCCAAGTTCCATCCCTCCCCCCAGATCACCCACATTCTCACTTACCTTTGGGCTTTGGTCTCCTTCCCCCATTGAACCTAGTTTAAAGCCCTCCTCACTAGGTCAGCCAGTCGGTGCCCATATATGCTCTTCCCCTTCTTGGACAGGTGAAGGCCATCTCTGCCTATCAATCCTCTGTCCTGAAACAGGACTCCATGGTCAAGGAAGCCAAATCCTTCCTGACGACAACATCTTCGCAGCCAGGCATTCACCTCCAGGATACATCTCTCTCCTCAGGCCTTGACTGGAAGGATTGAGGAGAACACCACCTGTGCTCCAAACTCCTTCACCCGCACTCCCAGAGCCCTGAAGTCACCTTTGATCTGCTGAGGATCGCCTCTTGCAGTATCATTGGTACCCACATGGATAAGCAGCATGGGGTAGTAGTCTGAGGGGCGGATGATTTTTGTCAATCCCTCCGTTACATCACGGATACGGGCACCTGGCAGGCAGCATACCTCCCTAGAGGCCTTGTCAGGGAGACAGATGGGTGCCTCCGCTCCTCTCAGGAGGGAGTCCCCAATCACCACAACCCTACACTTCCTCTTAAGTGAGGTGGCTGTGATCTGACCAGCCTTTGGGGTGGATGGCATCTCCTCTACCTCCTGCATCGTGTCCAGCATCGCATAACGGTTCCTCACCACAGGGGATGGTGGGATGTGAGCAGGCGTGGAGCACCGTCTACTGCCAGAGGTGACCAGCTGCCACTGTCCTCCCTCTGCCATAGGCATCCCATCCATTTCCAGAGCTGTGGCAGTAGCCCTTGGTACTGGGATAGGGACCTCCTCCTTGCAGGTCTCATCGTGGACACTGTCAAGGAACTTTTCTAGGGCATAGATACCCCTGAGGCGTGATACCTCCTCCTGTAGCTCTCCTACCTGTTTCTGGAGAGATGCCACCAGAAGGCACCTATCACATAGGCTCATCTCCCTAGCCTGATCATCAGTGGCAGGAAAATGAAGGCCACAGTCCTTGCAAATCCACACCAGGATCTGGGTGGAGATATCCATCGTCAGACACTCTGTCTGGGTAGAAACAGAGCTAAAGGAAATAGCAGGGGCACTGGCGCCAGCAGTACGGCTCCTCTTCACCATCTTGGCCTCACCAAACTCCTCCTCAGACTCCCTCGCAAACTCCCCTGTTTGCTGTCCCCTGTTCACAAGCTCCCTCTGGTCATTCTAGCAGTGGCTTTTAAAGGCCTTCTCTGCCTAGGTCAGCCCTGGCCCCTTGCTAGTCACACAGTGGGTAGGCCAATCACAAGGCTGCTAGAGGCTGCTAGAAGCTGGTGATTAAAGGGGATCAGGGAACAATGGTGCAAACAGCCCCCACCCAATCACACAAGCACAGTCCCACAACTAACAGCAATCACCTGTAGGGAAAAAGACACAAGCAAATCACCTGAAGGGACAAAAGACACAAACACACAGTCAGCAAATCACCCGGAGGGAAAAAGACACAATCCAATCACTTACCTAGGACGCATCTGGCACCAACTCCTTCCCTCGCAAACTCCCCTGTTTGCTGTCCCTTGGTCGCTCCAGCAGTGGCTTTTAAAGGCCTTCTCTGCCTAGGTCAGCCCTGGCCCCTTGCTAGTCACACAGGGGGCAGGCCAGTCACAAGGCTGCTAGAGGCTGCTAGAAGCTGGTGATTAAAGGGGATCAGGGAACAATGGTGCAAACAGCCCCCACATGGCTCAATACAATTTTGCTTGGGTCTTTCAAGTCCCAAGTCCTCCTCCAGCTTCAGCCTGGCTCCTTTGCCTGCAGCCCAGCTCCCATCCCCTGCCCCCACAGAGAGCCAAGCGTCCCTGTGGCCACTACATGGCTGCCTCTGGGAGCCCCATGATTTAGCCCTGCCATCTCTCAGGGTCCCCCCTCTTGCCCAGGCTCAAGGCTGCTTACCTCCTGGGGCCCACACAGGCCCCAAAGATGCCACCATCTCTGCACAAGCAGCCTGGTGCAGAGGAGAGGGAGAGATTTAAATTCCCCTCCCCCTCTGCTCCTTCCCTGGCTATGTGCAGCAGGGGAGAGGGGCCGTCAGCTCTCACTGCTCCAGCAGGCAGCACAGGCTGCCTGCCGGAGCTGAGACAAGAAAAACGCGGGGCTCCTCCAGGCTGGAGAAAGGCAGGGCTGCCTGCGCTGTCCCACATGCTCACTGCGCTGGTGAGGGGGGGCCACTGCGCCCCTGCCCACTAGCGCAGCTTAGAGGGAACATTGGTCAGCACCGAGGTTGTGCAGCGGCGGCGGCTACCAGCGACGTGGTGCCGTGCCGGATCCAGTGCTGAGCTGGGTCTTGGTGCCAGGTGGGAACCGGAAGCCTCAGGTGAAGAGTAGCAAGCCTCCTCAGAGGCTAGGGCACAGCGCCGTTGTTCCCTCTCCTTGATTTCGCGGTTTGAAGGAGAGACAGATGGAACAGGCTGAGACCATGTGGTCTTTCCCCAGGCACCTGAGGCATTTCCTATGGGGGTCATCCCTGGGGAAGGCTTTGCCACACTCAGCACAGGGTTTAAACCCGGGTATGATCGTAGCATGTTCCGGCCCAATGGTGGGAGGCTTTCGTGGTGCAATGATATCCACAAAGAGATGTTCCAAGTTGGGCAAAAAGCTCATAGACGACAGGCAGGCTGCTTGCAATTTGCAAGGAGCGGACGTTCCAATTCCGATGCATAAGGAGAAAGAAATGAAACTGAGGAGGGGTTGGAAGACGGCTGTATATATAGCCACGGGGTGGAGACTGCCTACCCTCTCCTCATAGAATCATAGAATCATAGGGTTGGAAGGGACGCCACGAGGTCATCTAGTCCAACCCCCTGCCAAAAAAAGCAGGACCACTCCCATTAGATCATCCCAGTCAGTGTTTTGTCCAGCTGGGACTTGAACACCTCCAGAGATGGAGATTCCACCACCTCCCTAGGCAGCTTATTCCAATGCTTCACCACTCGCCTAGTAAGGAAGTTTTTCCTAATATCCAGCCTGGACCGCCCCAGCTGTAACTTGAAACCATTGCTTCTCGTTCTGCCCTCTGTTACTACCGAGAACAGTCGAGCTCCCTTCTCCTTGGAGCAACCCTTCAAGTAGTTGAAGGTTGCTATCAAATCCCCCTCAGTCTTCTCTTCTGCAGGCTAAATAAGCCTAGTTCCTTCAGTCTTTCTTCATAGGGCTTGTGCTCCAGCCCTTTGATCATTTTGGTTGCCCTCCTCTGGACTCTCTCTAATTTGTCCATGTCCTTTTTGTAGTGGGGAGCCCAAAACTGGACACAGTATTCCAGATGTGGCCTCACTAGTGCAGAATAGAGGGGAATGATCACATCCCTTGATCTGCTGGCAACACTTCTTCTGATGCAGCCCAGTATGCCATTGGCCTTTTTGGCAGCAAGAGCACACTGCTGACTCATGTCCAGCTTCCCATCCACCATGACTCCCAGGTCCTTTTCTCCAGTGCTGCTATTTAGCTGATCACTCCCCAGCCTGTAGCAGTACATGGGGTTTTTTCGTCCCAAGTGCAGGATTTTACACTTATCCTTGTTGAACCACATGAGATTCCTCTTGGCCCACTGCTCCAATTTGTCTAGGTCTCCCTGAATCCTGTCCCTGCCCTCTAGGGTGTCTACCGTTCCCCCCAGTTTGGTATCATCTGCAAACTTACTAAGTGTGCAATCTATCCCATCATCCAGATCATTAATGAAAACATTGAACAGAACTGGCCCCAGGACCGACCCCTGGGGCACACCACTTGTTACTGCCTGCCAACTTGACATGGAGCCATTGATTCCTACACGCTGAAACCGTTGTTCTAGCCAGTTTTCTATCCACCTTACAGTCCACGCATCTAACCCATACTTCCTTAATTTGCCAATGAGAATGCTGTGGGAAACCGTATCAAAAGCCTTGCTAAAGTCAAGGTATATCACATCAACGGCTCTTCCCGCATCCACAAATCCAGTCATCTCATCATAGAAGGCGATGAGGTTGGTCAGGCATGATTTACCCTTGGTGAATCCATGCTGACTGTTCCTGATTACTCTATTTTCCTCCAAGTGTTTCAGGATGGATTCTTTGAGAAGCTGCTCCATGATTTTTCCAGGGATTGAGGTGAGGCTGACAGGTCTGTAATTCCCTGGATCCTCCTTTTTGCCTTTCTTGAAGATAGGTACTATATTTGCTTTTTTCCAGTCCTCTGGCACCTCCCCTGTTCGCCACGAGTTTTCAAAGATAATGGCCAACGGTACTGCTATCTCATCAGCCAGCTCCCTCAGCACCCTCGGATGCAGTTCATCCGGCCCCATGGACTTGTGCACATCTAGTTTCTTTAAGCAGTCCCTAACCTGACCTTTTGTCACCAAGGGCCTCTCTTCTTCTCCCCAGTCTACCATACCTAGTGTAGTGGGCTGGGAGCTGACCCTGCTTGTGAAAACTGAAGTAAAAAAAGCATTGAGCACTTCAGCTTTTTCCTCATCCTCTGTCACGAGGATGCCTGCCCCATTCAGTAAGGGACCTACACCATCCCTGATCCTCTTCTTGTTATTGATATACTTGTAGAACCCCTTCCTGTTATCCTTCACATCCCTTGCTAGTCGCAACTCCATTTGTCCTTTGGCCTTTCTGATTTTATCCCTGCAGTCCCGAGCAATGTCTTTATATGCCTCCTTAGTCATCTGTCCTAGCTTCCACTTCCTGTAAGCATCCTTTTTATGCTTCAGCTCAGTGCAGAGCTCTCTGTTAAGCCACAGTGGGCGCCTTCCACATTTGCTGTGCTTTCTCCTTATCGGAATTGTATCTTCCTGTGCCCTTAGCAGGGTTTCTTTAAAATGCACCCAACTCTCTTGGACACCTTTCCCCTTCAGATCAGCCTCCCAAGGGATCCTGCCCATCAGTTCCCTGAGGGAGACAAAATCTGCTTTTCTGAAGTCCAGGGTCTGTGTTTTGCTTCTTTCCTTCTTTCCTTTAATCATCAACTTGAACTCAATCATTTCATGGTCACTGCTACCCAGGCTGCCATTGACTTCTACTTCCCTGATAAATTCTTCTCTATTTGTGAGCAGCAGATCGAGAGGCGCAAGGCCCCTAGTTGGTTGCTCCAGCATTTGTACCAGGAAGTTGTCCTCAACACTCTCCAGAAACTTCCTGGATTGCCTGTGCACTGCTGTATTGGCCTTCCAGCAGATGTCAGGGTAATTGAAGTCCCCCATGAGAACCAGGGCCTGTGCTCTAGAAACTTCTGTCAGTTGTCCACAGAATGCCTCATCCACCTCCTGCTTCTGATCTGGTGGTCTGTAGCAGACACCTACCACAACATCCCCCTTGTTGCTCTCCCCTCTAAACTTAACCCACAGACTTTCAACTGGCTTGTTTCCACTTTCATAATGAAGCTCTGAGCAGTCATAGAGCTCCTTTACATATAGTGCTACTCCTCCCCCTTTCCTTCCCTGCCTGTCCTTCCTGAACAGTCTATACCCATCTATTGCAGAGCTCCAGTCATGCAAACTATTCCACCACGTCTCTGTTATCCCAATCATGTCATAGTTCTTTGTCTGCGCCAGTACTACCAATTCCTCCTGCTTGTTTCCCAGGCTCCTTGCATTTGTGTAGAGGCACCTAAGATACCCAGCTGATTGCCCTACTTTCTCATTTTGATTTTCAATTCTATTGTATCTACCTCCCTGGATTTTCTTTTGGTGTTGACCTCCCCCACCTGCCTCAGGCATTAGGGCGTCATTAGAGCATCTAAGAAAGTTATTTGATTCCCCCCGCATGTTCCAATTATCCTCTCTTCTATCCCTGGAGTTACAGTCCCGGCACCCCCCAAGTTCCATCCCATCCCCCTGGTCTCCCACATAGTCACTTACCTGTGGGCTTTGGTCTCCTTCCCCCTTCAGACCTAGCTTAAAGCCCTCCTCACTAGGTCAGCCAGTCTGCGTCCAAATACGCTCTTCCCCTTCCTCGAAAGATGGAGTCCATCTCTGCCTAGCAGTCCTTCTTCCTGAAACAGCAACCCATGGTCAAGGAAGCCAAAGCCCTCCTGACGACACCATCTTCGCAGCCAAACGTTCATCTCCAGGATGCATCTGTCTCTGCTCAGGCCTCTACCCTTGACCGGAAGAATCGAGGAGAACACCACCTGTGCTCCAAACTCCTTCACCCGCACTCCCAGAGCCCTGAAGTCACCTTTGATCTGCCGAGGATCACCTCTCGCAGTATCATTGGTTCCTACATGGATGAGAAGCATGGGGTAGTAGTCAGAGGGGCGGATGATTCTCGAGAATCCCTCCGTAACGTCTCGGATGCGGGCACCTGGCAGGCAGCATACCTCTCGAGAGATCTTGTCAGGGCGACAGATGGGTGCCTCCGTCCCCCTCAGAAGTGAGTCCCCAACCACCACAACTCTACGTTTCCTCCTAGCTGTGGTGGCTGTGATCCTCCCAGCCTCGGGGGTGCATGGCCTCTCCTCTTCCACCTCCTTCACCGTCTCTAGCACCACATAACGATTCTTCACCACAACAGAGGGTGGGTTGTGGGCAGGGGTGGAGCACTGCCTACCGCCAGAGGTAACCAGCTGCCAGTGTCCTCCCCCTGCCACAGGCTCCCCATCCAGCTCCAGTGTTGTGGCAGTAGTCTCTGGTACCTGGTCAGTGCCCTCCATCTTGCACTTCTCCTTGTGGATGCTGTCGAGGAACTTCTCCAGGGTGTGGATACTCCTAAGCCGAGACTCCTCCTCCTGTAACTCTCCCACCTGCCTCCTGAGAGATTCCACCAGCAGGCACCTGTCACATCGATTCATCTCCCCAGCCTGATCGGTGGAGACAGGGAACTGCAGGCTGCAGTCCCTGCAAGTCCACACCAGGGTCTGGGTAGAGATATCTATGGTCAGGATGTCTGTCTGGCTACAGGCACAGGTAGAAGAGACAGAAGGGGCGCTGGCAGCAGTGCGGCTCCTCTTCACCATCGTGGCCTCACTAACTCCTCCCCAGACTCCCTCTCAAACTCCCCTGTTTGCTGTCCTCTGGTCGCTCAGCCACTGGCTTTTAAAGCCTTCTCTGCCTAGGTCAGGCCTGGCCCCTCGTTAAACACACAGGGGAAGGCTGATCACAAGGCTGATTGAGGCTGGTGCACAAAGGTGATCAGGGAACAATGGTGCAAGCAGCCCCCACCCACAGTAAGAAACAACTAACAGAAGTCAGCTGTAAGGGAAAAGTCAAACAGACAAACACACACAGTTAGCAAACCCTCACCCAAGCAACACTCTGTCCCTTGCTGCTTTCAGCTAGGGGATTGCCTTCACCTCCTTCTCGGGGCTTCACAAACTCCTTCCCTCTCAAACTCCCCTGTTTGCTGTCCCCTGTTGACAGGCTAGAACAAAAGTTTTGCAACCAATCCAGTGCTCCGGCATGGAGACACCTATTACTGAATGCATCCGAGCAGTGCTTGAAGAAGAAGTAAACTTCTGGGCCATCTCTTGGGATAGTCATTAATTTAAACTTCATGAGAGTTCACTCTTTAGCCTGTTGACTTTTGACCCTTGACTTCTGATTGTGGAAAGATTATACATTATAGTTATATGCTTAATGATCCTTAAAAGATATTAAACAAAGGACAGGAATAGATGGTCAGTTTTCACAATGGAGAGAGGTAGGTAAACAGAAGGGTTCCCTCAGGATCTATAGTAGGATCAGTCCTGTTCATGTTTATAAATGATCTGGAAAACAGAGTAAACATTTGCAGATAATACAAAATTACTCAAGATAGTTAAGTACAAAGTGACTGTGAAGGTTTGCAAAGGGATCTAACTAAACCTGGTGACTGAGTGAAAAAAAGGCAAATGAATTTCAATATTGATGAGTGACAAGTAATGGATATGGAAAAAAAATAATCCCAACAATAGATGCAAAATAATACGGTCTAAATTAGCTGTTGCCACTCAAGAAAGATCAGAGTCATCATGGATAATTCTCTGAAAATATCCACACGGTGTTCAATGGCAGTCATAAAAGCTAACAGAATGTTAGGAACCATTAGGAACAGGATAGATAATATGATTAATAATACTATTATGCCATTATATTAATTCAAGGTATGCCCACCCTTGAATACTGTGTACAGTTTTGGTCAAAAAAGATTGATTGGAATTAGAAAACATATAGAAAAGGGCAACAAAAACGATTAGAGTATGGAACAGCTTCCATATGAGAAGAGATTAAAAAAACTGTGACATTTCTGCTTAGAAAAGGGATGATTTAAAAGTATATGAAAGATATGTAAAATCAGGAATGGTATGGAGAAAGTGAATAAAGAAATATTCTCTGGATTTCCCTAAATTTCCAACTGCCAGAAGATATGGCCAAGGCCGGCCCAAGATTTTTTTGGCATCCTGAAAGAGATGTGATTTTGGTGCCCCCCTCCACCATACACCCCCAATCAGCCTGGGGCACAGCCAGCCCCCAAGCCTGCACCAAGCCCTTGTTCCCACAAACACAAGTTTTGGCTGAACCACAAGCCGGGTGAGACCTAAGTGGGCCAGATCAGGCTGGGCAAGCCCCTCTCCCTCCCCGCAGCAGGGTGGGCCGGGCAAGCCCCAAGCAGAAGAGCCCCCCCCCCCCCAATGCTACAAATGCTATGCAAATGCTACATCAGAATTAAATAAGTGTAGAAGAGTAAATATAATAGCTTAGCTGTAGGTTGACTTGGCAGAGAGATATTATATTAAAAGCACTGAAAATCAATGAAATACGAAACAATAGTCATCAGATTTCTGACAGCCAGAGTTTCTAAAACAATTCAGAATTAAGGGGAAGGTACAAAATAACCCTCACTTTTGGTTATCTATAAAATGAATTGGCCTTTATTTCTCAAACACTGATGATACCAACTCATTGTGTATTTGTGGAGATTTGACAGCCGCAGGCTTCTAAGAAAGAGGTACACAAGTCAGATTTTGACAGCAATGCCATGGAATTTAAAATATTGTGACTGGAATTTTTCCCAAAGCTGATTAATTGAGACCCTATGAAATATATTAACAAAGATGCATGCAGTGTTCCCTCTAAGCTGCTGATGCAGTTGAGCAAGTTATGGTGTTAGCTGCATGGCAATTTGTGTGGCTAACCCCCCCATCTGCCCTCTGAAGCTGGCCCTGTCCCTTCCTAACCTGCCTGCCCGCTCTCCAAGTCCCTGCTCAGCCAGCCCATCACTATCTTCCCCCCAGTCCCCCCACACCCTTTCCTAGCCAGCTGCCTGACTGTCCCCAATCCCCCACCAGGGCCCCCTTACCTGGCCGCTGGAGTAGAGGGGCCAGGTCACGGGCTGCTCCTCCCTCCCTGAGTATGCTCTGACTGAGCATGGTCAGAGGCTCTAAGCATCCTCAGTCAGAGCATGCTCAGGGCAGGAGTTTTAAAAGCTCCCAGCTTAGAGGAAGCTCTCTGCCAGCTGGAAGACACAGTCTCCCAGCCAGGTAGGGGCTGTGGCTACCAGCCATGTGTGGCTGGCATTGTGCCCTGCATGGGTGAGCGGCGGGGGCTGTGCACACCCCCACAGAGCTTACAGGGAACATTTGATGTATGTATTAAAATTTCTTATGGTAATATATGTGTTCTCATCACCTGGCATAAAATAATGAGCCATGAGGGTAGAATTCTAACAACACACCCCTTGTCTATTCCAGTCCCGCTTATTAGCTCATCTTTAATAATAGGTAGAGCCAGACAAACCTCCATGTCTTCTATCTAGCCCATTTTCTGTCCCACTGCTTTACTGCATGGACAGTTATGACAACATCAGAGATCTGTAGTGCACGTTATAGTGAGCCAAAATCCTCCATCCATAAGAAGTGGAAAGCCAGATAATTCTTCTGAAAGCTCAGGCCTAAGTCCCAAGCATCCTCCCTATATCCAGATTTCTATATAATGACAGCAAAACAAGCCTCAGCAAATTGCTACTGGTAGACCAAGCTTCCCAGAAAGAAGGTGAAAGATACAGATCTGCAGTGACTGAGCTTGTGATTTAACCAAGCCATACCCTGGATGCACCAGGATGTCTGAAGATGATGCCTTCGACAAGAACAGATCTTTGTCCCTGCTCAGACACCTGTTGAACCCCGGGTTCGCGATGTGACTGGGATGGACCGGTGACACCCACCAATGAGACAGACACCGGTTCAAGTAAACAAAAAAAACCTACTTTTATAGTGACACCTTAAACACCCTTAACCACTTAACTGTGTAAAACAAGAAGATTTATGCAAAACCACTTGTAATCAACTAACAATATGAAGCAAAACCTAGATAGGACACTTATAACCAACTAGCAGTATAAAGCAAAATCTGAATAAACCCTTATAACTAAATGACAATATAAAGCTAAAAACCTATGCAAAGCACTTATAACCAAGTAACAGTGTGGAGCAAGAGTCTATATAAAGCACCTGTAAAACACCTCCAGCCAAACAACAGGATAAAGTATGAGAGTCTATGCAAAATACTTACAACCTACAAAAGTACTTATAGTTAAATAACAGTATGGATTAATGACCTACAAGAGGGTGGCCATAATAAGTCAAGGACTTTTCTGGCCTTTTACTGCCTCAACATCGGTATAGGCACTGACCAGCCCACCCGACGCGTATTTACCAATGGCTGGAAGCCATTCCTCCTTGCTAGCCATGAAGGGTGGGCGGCAGAATGAAAAAAAAGTCAGATGAGAGAAAAATAAACCCCCACACTCCCCCCATGTACACTGGGAAAGTTTGGGGCCAACAGTTTAGAGCAGAAGCAGAGTAATGAACAATTATACAGTAAGAAGGATGCAAAATACAAATGACTAACAAAACACCTGGCAAATTAACAACACAAAACTATGCTAGACCTTAAACAACTATATCATAAAAAGATTATGCAGGATACAGAGGAAATAATAACAACTACACAAACTATGCAAAACTCAGGTGAAGAAGCTACAATCACAGACTATATATAAATGGTACCAAGTAGAATGATTAAGAGAAGGTAGGAGGCCTATATCGATTTATAATACCTGTCCCAGGACCGCAGTAGAACCCAAAGCGAGGAGGCAGACCAGCTGCAGCATCTCAGCACTTAATCGTTCAGCCAGCAATCCGTGTACACCCCTAAAAAAAAAAGAGGGTCTCGGGGATGGATACTCCCTGTCTCAGTCGGGGGATCAGTCCGACCGGGTCGTGACGTGCCCTTTAGCATCCGAGGGTGGGAGAACAACAAGCTAGCTGAGACAGGTGGTTTTAATAGAATTTTGCCCAGCCAGAGTAAAAATAGCCAATTAGGAGTGGGATCCTGGTCAGGACCAATGATAAAACTGGGACCCCAGACAATGACCCCTCCTTTGTGGCGATGGGGGTGCCGAGAAACTGTTCAGGGGGGATAGGAACTCACCCCCCTCCTTGTTGACACAATGCTAGGGAGGAAGAAACTCACACAGGAGATTGAGGCCCATCAGGGAAGATCGATCCTTAACACTCTTCCCCTTGAGCTGGATAGCCCGGAGATGAGACCCATCAGGGGAGATAGATACTTAACACTCCTCCCTGTGAGCTCCATAGTCTAGACGGCTATGTTGGGGGGCGGGGTGGCCATTATGTCTGCCACCTCTGTTGACAACACCAAGAGCAAGAGAGGCAAGCATCAGAGACCCTGGGATGCACTCAGGGACGGGAACAATCTCCTGTTCCTGGGGCATCCTTGTAAAGCAGGAGCTGTCAGGAGGAGATGCAACTTCTACAGAGGGTGTCAGCTTCATCCCTTATTCTGCCAAGACCTCATGCCACCTGTTCAGTTGTCCCCCCTCTCAAATTTTTCCCGCATTCGAAATCAAAAAAGGTCAAGAATTAGGTCCCGGAACAACTCACACCAGCATAAATGGTTTCATGGCAGTAAATTCCCCCACCCATCCATCACAAAAGAAAACCACCCACTGCCCCCCATACACAATTATTAGGCTGTTGTTAAAACAAACAAGACTGTTTGCAGCAAGACCTAGGCCCTGGGGCATTAATATATCTGTGCATCTTTCACTGCAGCTTAAGGAGACCCACAACACACAAAACTGTCTCACAAACATACACTCCTAAAGCCTGCTGTCATAAAAACAGACTGAGGCAGAGACATGCCTTGAAATTAAATAAAAAACCCTCTGCCCTGACTCTCCAGCAATAATCACAATGAATGTTAAACAAACACATTAAGGGCCCTAGTGCTCCACTCTCAGCTACACTTAGTGACTTAAAAAAATGTGAGCTAGTAACTAACATATCAACTGACACAGTTAAAAAAGTTAAACAGCACAAGAAGTAAACAAGGAGTCCTGTGGCACTTTTCAAGACTAACAAATTTATTTATCACATGAGCTTTTGTGGGAGAAAATCTCACTTTGTCAGACTCTTAATTTCCCCATCTTTAAAGTGTCTGACAAAGTGGGATTTACTCCCATGAAAGCTCAAGTGATAAATAAATTTGTTAGTCTTTAAAAGTGCCACAGGACTCCTTGTTTGTTCTTCTGAACTAAACTAAGAAAGCTACGCCTTTGGAGCTTGAGCACAAGAAATGATGATGTATGCCTTGTAGAGCTCTCCAGATTGTTTAGGCAATACAACACAATTGTGGAAATGAAATAAATCCCTATGGCTGTGTTCACACAGCACTCTTATTTCGAAACAACAGAGGTTGTTTCGAAATAAGAAATACCCTGTTCACACGACGTACGGTTGTTTTGAAACAATGGCACCCGTTGTTTCGAAACAACGGCATTGTTTTGAAACAACTTAAACCCCATGTGGGGCGAAACAATGCGTCTGAACCTGTTGTTTCGAAACAACAGTGACTTGTTTCGAAATAACTGTTGCCTGAAACTGCTTTGAGCTTTTTTCCTTAATTCGAATTAACAAACTGTTAATTCGAATTGTTATTTCGAAATAAGGCATTATTTCGATACAAGTTGTTTCGACACAACTTGTATCAAAATAATGCCTGTGTGTGAACACAGCCTATCAGAAATGCAAAGGTGTAGCAAAAAAAACAAGGAGTCTTGTGGCACTTTTGAACCTTTGGAATTTGTAGCAAAGCACTCATCCTGGCCTGCACAACTGTCCATTAACACGCCTGAGCACCAGCTCACACTTCTGACTAGGAAACAATGCAAGCATCTCAGCATTTCATTTAAATGCTGAAGGGTTCTGAGGTGACGAAGCTCTCAGATTATCCTGGCTGCTATCCAGTTAACCAAAACAAAGAGCCCACTCTGAAAGAACAAAAGGAAACTCTGCAGGATCCTGGATTTAACCTCCCTGCAAGGCCAAGTCTCTTTCCCTCACCTGGTTTGGGAAGCCCCCTCTCCCCACTATTTCCCCTTCCCCTGGGTCTTGCCCTGCACTTCTCTCCCTCTGCCCCACACCCAGTCCCCAAGCCCTCCTGTCCCAGATGGCTCTCCAGCCCCTTCCCACACCCCAAGTCTGTGCCGGAGCATCCAGCTTTCCAGCCCTAGCGGCACACTACTTACATTACTCTGCTGCTGGAGAGCTGCCAGATGCGGACTCACTCCCTCCCCTTTTCACATTCCTACCTCTGCTGCACTGTGCAGCAGGGGCGGGAGATTTAAAAAGGCTCCCTGGCCCTCCCAGTCCACCCCCCCCCAACTTACCTGGCCGGAGCTGCAGGGGCATCCAGAGTTGCTCTGCTCCAAGTTGTACCCTGAACATGCTATGTCTGAGACCATGCTCAGAGTAGGAGATTTAAAATAGCCTTGCTGACCTAGCCCCAGCCCAGTGGCCCCTGGCACCCCTCAAAAAGCCAGTGACCTAGGCAACCGAGCAGGTTAAAAACACAGGAATAGTAATAAAAATAAGGTTTACCATAGGTCCAAAGGGGAAGCTGTGTTAGTCTAGTTCAGCAAAACAAACAAGGAGTCCTGTGGCACTTAACAACTAACAAATTTATTAGTCTTTAAGTGCCATAGGACTCCTTGTTTATTTTACTGTAAGTGTAAGGCCTAATCAAGGTAATGGAACCTAACAATTTTGGCATAAGGATAGCATAAGTATTTGACCTACAGTTACAAGAATTAGAAGTGTGTATATTATGATAAACAAGAGCGCCACAAAAGTACAAAAATGACAAAATCCTAACAAAGTTCTAGTGGATTTTTGGTATGTGTAACTGTGAGGTTACTCATTTTAATATACTGGAAATGTTGGCAAATGTACTAACACAGTGTTCACACATATAGCTTTTATTTGCAAACAGAACCCCAGTAATGGTTTCTCGAGCACCACTCATGAACAGAGAGCTAGAAGGCAATTTAAATATGGCCAACAAACATGGATATAGAGGATAAAAATCTAAAATCACATTTAACCCTTCTGCCAGGTGAAGCTGGCAGCAACAAGGGCCAGGTTCAATATCCAGGGGGCATCTTTTAACAGCACAAAACAGAATCAGATCAACGCCACACCCAGTAATCTGGGAAAACTAACCACCACCCCGGCTGCCTCTATGAGGCAATACTTCCTCACTCACAAGCACTGAGTCTATGTCTAACAAAAGATAACTTTTATTATAAATGGAAAGGGAACCTAGTATTAGTTTGGGAAAACACCACAACCACATTCAAAAATATAAGCAAACCAAATCCCACAGTAGAGTGGGCAGTGTTTTTTCCTTCAGTTTCCCACCCTGTGGAGTGCAAGTCAGAACAAATGCCCCTTTACCAACCCATTCCCCTTTCTCTCTGCTGCACCCCACTCACCACTGGCTGTCCTTAGTCAGCAAACATCCAGATTTCAGAGGGGCATTCACATTGGTCCACCTCCAATCCCTGAAATACAGGAGAAATTTTGAGCAATGCCTCCATTGATGCTGCCAACTCTGCAACTGTCTTTCTGCTGCTGCTGCTATCTCTGCCACTGTGGCCTGCCACCTCTGCCACAATTATTTCTACCATTGCTCATCTCTACTGCTACTACGGTTTCTGCTTGCTACTCACTGCTACCTCTACAATGCCGTGTTCTGAGATCCCTCCCACCTTCACCCAGCTCTAAGTGATTTCCATGGCTAACAGGGAACCTATGTTTGGCTGCCTCTTTGTTGTCTGTCAGCCCAACACTCTCCCAGTACCTAGTCTAAGGCTTAGCCCCTAAAGTTGCTGCTCATCAGTGATGAAGAGAAACCAGGCTTCCCAACTGAAACCAATCAGCTCCATCTTCATACCCTGGAGAGCAGAAGGTCAAATGGTTTTTAAGACTCATTAGACAGAATCCCCATAGTTAAGAATATCAGTCTCCTATACCCCTCTCATCTTCAGCAGGATTTGGCATCTCCTGCTTAGCATGTGAGATTCAGTTTTAGGTGACACTTTTAATTTGGGAGTGCTAAGTACAGTTCTACTGCCCTTTATCATACTACAACATTTCATTACTCCTGCATTCAAGCTAATGTTAAAAATTATCTAATACATACATTAAAGAAAGAGTTTCTATGTGTCTGGGTATAATGCTTGAATTATTCAAAAATAGAAAATTTGGTTTTAAAGGTCATTAAATACATACAGTATTTAATTTTACATACAGTATCTGCAATAACCCATATTAAAGTTAATAAATATAATGAGACAGTTTAAATATTAGAATCCAAATATTTGAAAACATTGCTCATAAAAAATTATATTAAGTTCTTTGTGGAAAGCAAATATGACAATAAATGTAAATTGTCCCTCAGTAATTAAGAATTTAGGATATGTTGTCCCTCCGCAAATACACTCCACCACAGAATTATTTCAATTATTTTCCCAGTTTCACTTCTCAGTGGCACTCTAGCTGATTTCTCTTAGTATTGCCAATGGCCAGTGATATGTTCTAAAATAAATAGATGTTTATTGACCACATGATGGTGCCCAACACCATGAGTCACTGCATCAGTCAAGTTTAGCACTGACCAATTCTGTATTCTCACAATACTCACTCATTACTGGGATCCCATTGATCTGTCTGAGCACCACAGTTCTGATGTCAGATTTGTGCCCATTTATTGTTTTACATAGAGACTGTCCTGTTTGCGCAATATATGAGGCAGAGGGGCATTTCTTGCACATGATGGCATAAATCACATTGGTGGATGAGTGCAAATAAATTCGACCTCAGCAGCTTCCATTTGAAGCCTTGATCTGGTATCACCCCATTGACGATTTACTAATTGCAGTGCTCAAACAGATCAATACCAGATCAAAGCTTCAAAGGCAAGCTGCTGAGATCAAATTTATTTGCAAATTTGAGTGCATTGGTTCAGGGCTTAATAGGCAGTTTGGATGTTTCTCTCATTGCAACAGCTGATTTGACCTCATCTTCCTCCATATGCTGTTCTCCAGTGTTTGAATCTTTACAAGTGCTTTGATTTGCTGTTACAGTGTGACCTGTTCCCATGACTTACACTTCTCTACATTTATTTTCTCCCATTCTGTAAGTTCCCCCATCTCCAAAGCATCTGATGATATAGAATTTTCTCTCATGAAAGCTCACACAATAAATTAATTTGTTAGTCTTTAAGTGCCACTGGACTCCTTGTTTGTTTTACTGAACTAGACTAACACAGGTGCTCCTTTGGAACGTCTGTTCCTTGTTAGTTATGATCATATCCAGTCGGAGCTGAGCATCTGTTCCAGGGATAATGGGAGGTCATGCCAACCTTCCCCACAGCTGGCAGGGGAGCTTTGACTAGGCAATCTTGTATGGCACAGGTACCAGTCTCTAGAATGGGGCTTATTCCTACTCAAGACATGAGGCAGCATCTCATTGGCAGTGATGTGAATTGTAAGTCAAAACCAGCCAAAATTGATCACTTTGATAAAACAAGTCTGTTTACTGAACACCTAAGCTGAGTAAGCGTGTGTAAGTGTAAATAAATATGATCTGCATCTGAAGTCTTTTCCCCCAAGGCATCACTAGCTGACAGGTGAGAGCTTATTCAGACCCTGCTTATGCATGTGTATGTTTAACCTCTCGCAGGGACTTCCAGATGAGAAGATGGCAGAAATCTCAAATGTCAATATCGCTTATGATGTTTCTCCACTTTTCTTCCATCTTCTCTTCTGACATTTCTCATAGTCTCCATTGTGTTGTGAATAAGCATAGTGAAGGAGATTTTTTTTTGCTATATATTGCGTTCCTCTGATTTCTATTTTACTTGTATGTATCTAAGCACTAAATAGAGGTCTCACGTCTCAATGTGTCATTCTCCAGACTCTTTTCTTATAATAAATGTACTTAGCTGCTTGAGTAAAAGAATCCATTATGAGTGATTTATGAATTTTGCACTCTAAATTAATCAAAAGCTACAAGTCCGTCTGGAGCACCAACTTAGGTCTCAGTCAGGGTGGTTGTTTAAATCCAGGCACACGTCCACTGAAATTGAATGGAGACCATCGACTCATTTTACACAGTCCAGCAGATGGTCAAGTCATTCTGATTTGAATGACCCAGACTAAATTTGAAACATAGTAGAAGGCTCTATATCAAGAATAGTGAGAAACTGAATTGTCGCTGGCTAGGTTACTCAAAATTAACTGACAAAGTGTTCTTGTTTTATTGCAAAATGTTGTATCATTCCTTGTGCTTTCCAGATACAATTACTGTCATAATTTAGCGAGGCTCTGAAGCAACAATGAAAAGTCACCCATTCATTTTATGGCTTACTCCAAACAAATGTAGGTCAGCTCTAAGATCAAACTGAATAAATGCATAGATGCAGAAAACCAGTACATTATTAATGCAAAAACCCAGCATGGGAGAAACATGCTCAAACAACTGATCTCAATTACCCTCTTCCTTGCAAAGAATAATTTGGCTTTCCAGGACTTGTTGGATAAGTTGTTCATTGAACATAATGACAATTTCCTTGGCTTAGTAAATCTCCTTGAAAAATACAGTAATGTCATACATAAGCACCTACACTGAGTAGTTCATAAAGAAGCTATGTACTTGTACTGTGGCTAAACAAATCAGAATGATTGATTGGCTTTATGGCAAGAAACATGCTTGATACCCACATTGATGCAGGTCAGCAAAGCAAAGTACTATGCTGCAATAATGGAATGTACTCCCTATATTAGTCACAATGAAAAGATGATATGCACAGTAAGATTTGTTGAGGATGATAATGGCTGTATTTAAGTAAAGCTACATTTTATTTGTTTCCAGTCTGTGGCTGACCATGCTGGAAAAGGCCTAGCAGAATTGTTTAGGAACACTTTGAATGATAATAAAATAGCTTTGTGACTGTTGTGGCCAAAGCTATGACAATGATGCAAACGTGAAAGGAAGAAACAGACAAGGATCCTGGTGCTGAATTCAAAAGCTTTCTTCATGCTTTGTGGCTTCCATCCGCTCAGCCTGGTTGTGTCAGATGCAGCACCATCTTCTTTAGATTTAGTTTCTCTCTTAGGAGTACTGTGAAGGACATATGTCCTGTTTTCAGCATTAACTATCAGATAGAAGATCCTCATGGACAATGTTACAAATCTGACAAGAGGCCACTAAGTGACACTCTCTGGGAGAGCTGCAGTGACAGTGTAAGGCCAGGGAAGTTCTTAGGAATTGAGCCTTTCTTCAAGGAAACCCATATTCATCAGAAGAAGAAACAATTTTGTTATGAAAGCATAGATTAAGTTATGGGAAGCTCGGAATAAAAGTTCAGGAAGGAGGTTTTTAGTTGCTCATTGACATTGCTTGTGCATCCATAGAAGAAAGGTCTGGACAAATGAAGCACCATAAAAAGATCAGGATGGGGGTAGGGGTTTTTACCACTTTAGTTATCTTAGGGTATGTCCACACGAGTCTTTTATTTCAAAACAACACTGGTTATTTTGAAATAAAAAACTGAATGTCCACACGACGTTTTCTTATTTCGAAATGACAGGCTCTGTCATTTTGAAATAAGAACCATCATTTTGAAACAGCTTAAACCCCATTCATTTCGAAACGGCTGTTATTTCAAAATGGTTATTTCAAAATAAGGACTTTTGGACATGTTTCGAAACCCAGAAGGGGAGCTCCAGACTAGCAGCCCTGAGGAGCACCCAGGGGAGCAGGAGGCAGCTGAGTCCAATGAGACATCGTGCTGGACATCAGGCATCCCAGTTGGTGAGTGTGTCCCCCACAAGGCAGGGAGGCCCCATTGTGCAGGGCATGGGTCCTGAGGGGGGCACTGCCCTGGGACGGTGGGGCTAAGGCCTGGGGGAGGGGGGCACAGGCTCTCCTGTGCAGACATGCCGCAGGGAGGCACGTGGAGACAGGGTCCCATGCCTAAGCAGGATGGGGGTCCCTCAACACAGGGTGGCAATAGGCAGACTTGGCAGCATGCAGGGCAGAGGGCCTGCAGCCAGCATGGCTGTCACATGGCTCAGGAGACTTCCTGGGCCACATACTGCCGAGAACAGCTCACTACCTACACAGGTCACAAGGCTCCGTGCCCCCTGATTGCATTGTACAGAGCCCACACAGACTCAGAGTCCTGCTAGCTGTCAGGGCAGGGGTGTTTGCAGCTCACAGGCTGGACACACCAAGGCTAGTAGGCTGACACCTAACCATTCTCCCTTTTGCCCCTGCAGCTCATCCGCCCACCCGCCAGCCTTTTCCCAGGAGCCCACCACTGGCCACCAGGTGGAGGAGGAGAGCTCGCCCCATGTGCAACAACATCCTTGAGCCACACTCGAGCTTGGCCAGCAGGTGGAGGAGTCGACCCGGGCGTGGCATCTGCAGCAGGTCAGGTGCCAGGATGCCGCTGTCCGGCAGCTGCAGCGGGCCGACGACGACGACCACCACATCGTGGCGGCGATGGAGCGCCAGGCAGCAGCGATGGAGCAGCAGGCAGCAGTGCTGGAGCGCCAGGTGATGGCACTGGAGAACATACACACCGAGCTCCAGTGCAGAGGGTCGCACCTTGTTCCCCAGCCTGGCACTGCCCCTGCTGCTGCTGTGCCCAGGGACCCAGCTGCCCCTCGCTGCTGGTGCCCCCGCACCCAGGGTGGCCTAGGTGAAGGCTGTGGTGCTGCAGGCCATGCCCCAGCAGTGCCTCTCCCCTAAAATGCCCCCTCAGTTATCCCCAAACCCCCACCCCACATCCCCTGTCCCAGTTCAAAACCCCCACCCACATCCCCTGTCCCAGTTTGAAACCCCCACCCCACATGCCTGTGCCCCCAGTTCGATGCCCCCACTCGACCCTTTCCTGTCTCCCCAGTTCCGCCTTCCCATACCCCCTTGCTTGTTTAATAAACACAGTTCACCCACCTTGAGAGTTTATTTCCTGTTTTATTGGGTCAGGGTATGGGTGGGTTGGGTGATTGCTGGCTGGGGCAGAATGGAAGAGCAGGCAGTGTGGTGGGGTTTGCATGGCAATGTGGGTGCCATTGAGTATCCCCCCACTTGGAAAGCCCAGGGCAGCATGACTGGCGATGATGTCCTGCAGCGCTCCCAAGGTGACAAGGCGTGGCAGCAGGACCGTGCTGATGGTGTGGGCGACCTGCAGCAGCACTTCCCCGACGGTGGAGATCCTGATGCTGAAGACATGGGCAACGGACCTGTGGGACTCAGGAGTAGCCATTTTCCAGAGATGCCTGCCCTCACCACCATGTCCCTTCGGCGCAGGACTGGGGCGAGCTCAGCGATGAGGTGGGTGAAGGTCTCCCTGCTAACCTAGAAGTTCCTCGTCCAGGGCTTGTTGCTCCAGGTTCGCTGGAGAACCTGCTCCCACCAGTCTCTGCTGGTGCCCAGTGCCCAGCTGGGCTGTGGCACAGAAGGGGACGGGAAGCTATCGGTGCTGTGAGGGCTGTGGAGACGATGGTCCGGGGTGCAGCTCCGGGCTCATCAGTCTCAGGGAAAGTGTGTCCCACAGCAGGACAGCACCCTGCAGGCTAGCGGTGGGTCGACCAAGTGCTCGAGGATGCCATGGGAACTGGGGATCATCCATAAACATCTCTTTTGCGACCTCTTCGGAGTCACAATGGACAGGAAGGGGCGGCCAGTTCGTGCTTTTAGGTGATTGGCTGGCAACCTGGCTGGCAACATGGCCCAGTGAGCTGGCCATGTTGCCACACATCCCATGCTGCCCCTCTCCTAAAATCGAAATTGCATGTCCACACACAAGGCATGCTATTTCGGTTTAAAGGGCTTCCCTTAATTCGACTTAACAAACTGTTAATTTTGAAATGGGTTCTTTCAAAATAAAAGTTACTGTGTAGACATACCCCCTATGTGCTGCATTTCTAACAAGGCGGTGGGAGAGGCTGTTTGTTGTTGCAGAGGCTCAGGTGTGATCTCAGACAACAGCCTGGACATTGTAGAACTTAGTATATGGTGATCCAGTCCTGGAAGTCAGCCAGCTAGTAAGAAATCAAAAGAGTGAAGAGAGATGGCCCACCTGACTTGGAAGCAGCCAGTTCTGACCAGTGGGAGAGCAAAGGGCTGAAGTGAGAGGGTCCAGGTGATCTGTTGGGTATGATGATATAGGTCAGTCTGCTGGAAGGAAGATGCCCCTGATTGGATACAATGAAGAGTCTGGGCTCACCTGGATGCTGAACAGACCCAGATAAACTATGCTGAAACTTTTGAGGCTCAAGGACCCTGAGAACTTCCTGTGTTCTTTTCCAGACGTAAAATAAACCCTTCTGTTTTTACACTACCAGAGAGTCACTGCCGTCCTGAGACTGGGTTTGTATTGCTCCATCTAGGTGGGGAGGCTGGTGGGGTAATACTGGGTGACAGGACCCATGGAGTGTAGCTAATGGAAAGAGACAGGCATGATGAAGGCTCAGAGATGTAGTTCCAGGAGACAGTGGGGCTAAAGGCCTAATCCCAGGGCAACCATAGGAAGGGCTGGGATACTGAAGAGGTTACTTCCACAGACCATATGGAGCTGTGAGCGCCCTAGTCCGCTGAGCCCATGACACCTCATTTATGAATTATTGTAACAAGGGTGCTAAGTGGTCACTACAAAATCCACAGCTATATTTCTGCGGCACTGTTTGCACTCTGCTCCTTTAGGCTGTTTTGCATTCCCGGTTGTGCAATACCATGCTTTCAACTTTATCAGGTTCAGAAGGAACTTGCAGCTACCTCCGTTACGGATGGAGAACTTTATAATGGTGTTGTTATTGTTTAGATTACTGAGGTTTTCCAGACAGGAAAGAACCCTTATGGAATAAGGTTTCTGAAATATGCCCAAACCAAAGTAACTGAAAATAAGTTTGGCCTGAGGACGTAAAACAAAAACTGAAATTGGTCTCAGCCCATTTCCTAGGTTGCAGCTGTGCTGCCGACAATACCACTTATTCACCACAATACCACTTAGTCACAAGAGAGAAAAAAGCAAACTAGATTCAGAGGATGAACCCCAGTTGTATAAGCTTTTCACACAACAGACTTGCTTTGCAAGCCACTGTTAAAGGATAGACTTTTCTTCCTATTAGATTTCCCCTTTAATTAAAAAAAAATACATGCTTCAGTCTGAAAACTTTTCACTCCAGCATAATTTATAAACAGAGTCAAAAGCTGCCCCAGCAATTCCTCTACTGATATCAGTAAAGTTATTCCAGATTTACAGCAGTGTAATCAAGAAATGATTTTGTCCCCATGGTAGCTCTTTGATTTGTCAAGCATATAGGGATGCAAATTATATGACTGAGATGACAACTAATCAATCAATTGAAGTTTAGATCTTTTATAGCCACTACAAACATTTAATGCCATCCTTCATTTGAAAGGGCATTTAATTCTTGGTTCCCATTGATCAAAATCTTGCCAAATTATTAAACCTACATAAGATCAAAATTACTTAACAAGACCACATCATTAGATAAGCAGCTGAGAAACTATAATAACATTTTCCTCTCCTTTCCTCCTATGTCTAAACCATACAAGAAACAATTATTATACAGAAAACATGTTAAAACGGAAATGAAAAGGTCTTGAACTTTGCTCTGAAGACTGCCACAAAAATACACATTGGTGTAACTGATGATGATGGAGAAAGAATTCCACACTTGTTGGCCTACAGGAGTAAAAGCTTTTCCCCCATGCCAACTGCTACCCTCGGTTGTACTCTTTGTGTTTTCTTAATCAGTTCACAGAAAAGGGGGGGGGGATACTTAAAATTCACACAGATGCCTTGGTTTACATAGATGCTATATGAAGTGCCTTGCAAGTATGTGTACTGTACAATTATCTTTATTTGTAAGGACTATGCCAGGCATGTTGCATACTGGTATGTTTGCCATTGAACTCTGCAGGCTATACTAAGGGAATGGTATCACTAGCCCATTTGGAAGGGAGCTGAGGTTGGTGTCAAAGAGGTTACCCCATTAGTTCTTGTTACTGCATATGCTGGAGAGTAGTAATGATTAAGTATGCAACACTTTCCCTCTGGACGTTGACCTCTTAAGAGCTACTACCACCTAGGTAAGTGAATCGCTGTTGACTAAGGTACACTTAGGTATTCTACACAGCTACAGATGCAGTAAACCCATGTTGTCCAGCCTTTTCAAGTTAGCAGTTGTGACATGGCGTACTAACCGCCACGCTGGTCAGGAAAGGGTCAATGCCACACTCAGGCAGAGGAAGTCTCAACCCTCCAGCTTTGCTGGATATGCTACAATTGCTGTCTAAATATAAAAGGAGCAACCCAAATCACCAGGGAAGGAGGATGCAAGGTGGAAGCTCCAGCCTGGGAACTGGTGAAGTCCCACACCAGGAGTATTGGAGCCCCAGGGAACCACCTTCCTCAGGGGACTCAGAGACAGACCAATGCTTCAGGAAATTGGGTCGGAAGTGGCCCCTGAACAAGTCAGTATGTTGCAGCAGGATTCCCCCTGACTCAGTGGCACATATCTAATGCTGAGGCCCAGTGGAGCAGGGAACGCTTGGATCCCCCTATCCCATCCACCACCTCCACCGAAGTGGTGGCTCATTGACTCCAGCCATTAGGCCATGCAGCCTGCAATCCAAGGGCAGCCCTATTGACTCTGCCCTTTCCCTTGAGGCTATGCAACCCAATGGCCAGAGCTGGACTGAAGTATCCACCGCTCATTCTACCAGCCTGGTGGTCAGCCTAGAGCAGTGGTTGTCAAACCACACTGTACTGGGTCACAGACCCATGGTTACTGGGTCGCAGCACTCTGGCTCCAGGGGTCAGTGGCAGACAGGAAATCATGGGAGCCAAAGCTCTGAGCGGCTGGCATCCAGGGGTAGCCTCCCCCAGCGCACCAGGCTCACTTCCCCCGGTCACCACAGACGCGCTCCGCTGCCCAGCCCTACTGCCGCCCTGGGGCGATCGCTCTGGACTGCCACTGCTGTAAGGAACTGCTTTGCTCTGGCACCCGCGGCTCACTCCTGAATGCCAGCACAGTGTGAGTGGCTCAGCTTGGCTCCGCACCTCCAGTGTGTCAACTGCCCAGTGTGCTGCAGAGTCGAGCCATGTTGCAGGCGCGGGCAGAGTGGCGCTAATCATGCAAGGAGTGGGGTCACTCAGGCGCCCACATGGCAAGGGCTCCAGCTGCCTCCGAGCCTTCCGTGCCCCAAATAGACCCACATCACATGGGAGAGGGATGAGAGAAGAGGTGTGGCCAGATGGGGGGTTGCCACCACGCAGTGCTGCTTGGGGCTGGGCATCGATTTGATCAGGGCATGCTGGGTCCACATGATGGGAGAGGGGAGGGTTTGGGAATGGGAACAGCCACTGCCTTGCAACACAGTTTATTCCTCAACCTTTCTGAGGACTGCCTGATTGTGGTCTATGAACCATAGTTTGAGAATCTCTGTTTTAGACTTTAATAAAGTTTTCAAACACCTCATGACCCTTTCACAAGTCTCAACTGGCAGGTGCCTCTTTTGGGTGCTGCAAAACCTATAAGCTGCCCCCATCTGTATAAACAAGCATCTCAGAACTGAGTAGTCTGACTGTGTCTGAAGAGGGTTGGGTCTTGGCTCCCACACCCATAGTCCATTCTGTATCAGTCCCCTGGGAGGGTGTGAAGATCAATTTGACTTCAGGCTTCCCATGGTTTGAGCCTGTAAACTGCTCTGATTTGCTGTTACTGTAGGACCTGATCCTATGTTTTACACCCCCTTGCATTTAGTTTCATTCCCTTCTGTAAGGTCACCCTTCTTCGAAGCATCTGAGGAAGTGGGATCTTCTCCCATGAAAGCTCATGCAAAAAATAAATCGGTTAGTCTTAAAGTGCCACACAACTCCTTGTTGTTTTTTTACTGGACTAGACTAACATGGCTATCCCTTTTGAAATTGTGAAGATCATGCCAGCAACCACTTGCAAGCTTGCCTTGGGGCTTGCCAAACCTGTCTTGCATGGTCACTGTGCCAAAGTCTGAAGTCTGCTGTCTTCTTGGAGGATTAGTATTACCTTGTAGAATGCTGTTTCCCTGAAGCCTTACAAGAGTCTCTCTTGGGAGCTGTAGACCTGCTGTCTGTTCTCTCCCAGAGATGTATAGCAACTAATTGGACCTTCCTGCTTTTTAAGTCCTTATTCTACCCCTACATGATTGGCAAGGATGGAGAGCCAGGGCCAGCCGTGCCCGCAGCAGCTCTTCAGCTCCTTTGTGACTGGGTCTGGGGTTTATACCATCTACCATCCCAATCCCAGGGCCCCAAATGCCTTTCCTGAGCCCCCACCTCCACCAGACTCTGTGACCCACCAGTTGAGAAGCACTATATTATTCCAATCGGCAAAACAATACTTGCGACTGAAATTCACAGTCATATAATCCTCCACTGAATAAAGTAGACAGGACAATGCCACCTCACTACTCTTTTTGATTGCTAAATCATGAAACAAATCTCAAAACCTGCCCTTTAATAAGAAGGCTGTGTCTGCCCAAAGGTTTATCACATTGGAAAACAATTGAATTTCATCTCTTTCCACTCTCAGAGCCCAAAGGAGAAGCATATTCTGCCTTGTCATCGCACTCTTAGAGCCACCAAGTTTTACCCTTCTGAAAAGTGCAGCTTCATTTATTCTCACCAGTGTATCAGCCTGTTATGCTCCACAGAGGCACAAAGTGTTGTGAGGCATCTTACCATCTGCTGCTCTTAGTCTATGGATATCTTGTCTGTGCCCTCTATGGATCAGTTCCCTGAAACCATCAGCCTCTGGCAACATAAGCACTACCTTCCAGGCTTCCACAGGCCTTGCTCTCTTTGTGTATGTAATGATAGGCACACAGCAACCACAGAGTCCTCTGAGCATTCCCTGTGGCATCCAGCCCCTTATTAACTGAACATACACAGAACTACCAGGACTCTTGTTCCCAAAGGAATAGTAAGTACGCGTCAGCTTCCTAGTTATATCTTACAGCATAGCCCTACTGAGCACACAGAACTTAGGGCTTGTCTACACTAGGGATGGGACTGTAAATCTATTTTAGGCTGTTGAATTACAGAAGGCAAAGGCGAGTGACCACAGCAAATTGCTTGCTCAGGGTCTCACATCCCCCCTGCTCACATTAGTTCCTGAAATGCATTGTACTGTGGATACAGGCGCAGAGTCTTGTGGGGAAGCAATCATCTTCCACTCACTCCCTCTCTCCTCTTCTCTAAAGAAAAAAGAGCAGGAAAAGGGCACAGTTCTTCATGCAGAGAGAGGAATTAACTGAAAACTTTCAGGGTCTGCATGCAAGGAAAGAACTATGTTGCTTTGTAAAGAACACAGGAAAAACTGGAAAAGCAGCAATTTGGCTACACAGACTTAAATTCAAACTGTAGATTTCAACCTCAGTGGTACACCATTTGTAGGGGTGATGTTAGCAGATTGAATTACAGCAGCGGTTTTCAACGTTTTTTCCTCAGGACCCAGTTGGAAAAAATTATTTGTGCCCACAACCCAGCAATTACATCTTTGAGCAATGCACTCCAGTCTTTTGGCAGTGGCAGCAAGGGGTGCTGCGACCCAGTGCTTGTGGGTCTGTGACCCAGTACTGGGTCCCAACCATAAGTCTGAAACCACTGAATTACAGCTCCCTTTTTCTTTTTCTAAGTTTACTCCTTTGACAGTGAAGACACAGACTGTAGAAGGCTGAGGGAAGCAGCATTATGTTGAACTTCACTGTCGGGGTAGATCAGGGCATAGAGACATTTCCAATGAAAACAAGAATGAGCTTATTATCAAACAATAGAGATTCAGGTGATAGTAAACAAATGGCTACATAAAAATAAAATCATAATGTGTTCTCTAGAAATTAAACTTAATTAACAACTTGTCCTCTTATCTAAAAAAAAACCAAAAAAAACCAAAACCCACATCTCATGTCACCTGATATTCTCTTCAACATTTTCATCCAAGCCTGGTTGACGTCCCCTCTTTCACGAAGCAAACTCACTGTCCAAGTACTTACTAGATGAAGCATACCTTTGATGTACAACTAAAGATAGCCTCCCACCCTGCTATAGCAGTGTGCTACGACTATTCTGTCTTTCTCAGCATTTGGTTCAGAGCATCAAGAGGAGGTCCATTATGAATCACACAATACTTAATTCCCGGGGCATAGCCAGCTCCCACTTTCTGGCTGGGCCTCTGAATCTGCAGGGTGAGCCTGACCAAGGGCAGCTTCTGGTCATGTGACTGGAAGCTGCCCCAAAATGCTCTAGTTGCTAGGCAAGAAGTGGAGCACTCTCACTTCACTTTTTAATTAGCCAGTGGAGCTGTAGGAGGAGGAGAGGTGGAACAATGAGGCTCACCCACCGCAATGGCACAAACTTCACCACCATGGCTGCAGGAGCAGCCAGCAGGTGGTGGACATGGACATGAGCAGAGCAGAGACACTGGTGCCTCTGCTTCTCTCATGGCCGTGCCTGCTGGTTGGCACCACAGTTACAGTGGCAAAGTTCACACCACTGCCAGGCACTGTAGTGGGCAGGTGTCACATCCAAGTGGGTGGGCCCCAGCCCACCTTGGCCTACCCTTGGCCATGCCCCTGCTTATTTATATGTGAAAAAACAAAGCTGTTTCTTACTTTTCCTCTGACCAGTCCCTTGACACAGCCCTTAAGAATATCATTTTAAATTTTCAGTATATTACTCCTTACACAACATCCATATATGTGTTTGGCAGTGATATTAATGACTAATATGACATTTTGATTAGCGATTTCACAAAACACTATTTTGGTGAACTAGAACATAAATATCAGACTGAGAAGATCCCTGTAACATCTGTGTATCCCCTTGTCAGTTGGCAATAAGAAGTTCCTGGGCTACACAGCTGTTGAGTCCAGGGATAAAATCCACTGCTCCCATAAATAAGTACAAGTCCATTAACTTTGAGGGGATTGTACCTGCTTAGAGTAATAGTAAAGTTGCCCTGTTCCTACTACCCATCTCAAGATAGCAGTCTTTCCAACATATCTCTTCCCCTGCATACCACATGTAATTATCCTTATAGCTCATTCAATATAATTTAGTCTATGTGACAGAGCACAGTTATTGCAAGATAACTGTCCCTGTCTTAGTATGAGGTATGAATCTACAGGTTGAGTGCTCCAAGCATCTGAATATCTGACTATCTCCCACAACATGATAGCCTGTCTGGACTGTACTATTAATTTTAATTGAAAAAAACCAAAAAAACCCAAACCTCAGTCTCCCTATTAAAACTATCTGTCTTCAAAAAACAAAGATATTTTCTCCTTATTCAAGTAAAAAAAAAAGAGAATCAAGGACACTGGAGGGCATACAGTGTTTGGGAGTTACCATTTCTAACAAGTTTCTGACACATAGTAGATGACCATATAAAAGCCTTGGTTAATAATTTAACTAGCCAGAATACTCCCTTGCTCACAATAATATGTTATGGATAGGGCTCATTTCGGGTTTGGGGTTTTTTTTCAGTTACAAGGTTGAGGGTGCCAGGGTTGCACGGGCATACCCAAAGGCCTAATTCTGTCCTTTTTTTCTAATGTGATGAGCAGTTATTTGTATCCATAAGTGGAACTGTAACAACCTTACAAAGGAAGAGCTTTTAAAAATATTTTTATATGTGGAAAATGAACTCTCTGAACTTCACTGAGAAAACACACTCCTTGAACTCCAGGGTGTGGGCTCTGGATTCTATGCGTATAATGAACAGGAGGTGCATAATGGAGTCACATAACCCAAAAGAATACTTTGCCAGCTAAGATATATAAATACATGAAGTTTTTATTGCCAAATTTAAAGTGGCAAAACGAAAACCAGCCCCTGTTTTTCGGGAGTAATGGGGGCTGTTCTAGCACAAATTACTGAAAGTTGATCCTCGTGACTGTTGCCCTGCTGTCCATGGACACACAATAGAATAAGTTTGTACTCTCTCAGAAAGTCATCGATTCAGCACCAAAAATTGCCTATATGGCAGTGTCCATTGCCTGGAATTTAACACCTTTCTCCCTCTCTTGAGTAAAGTAGTTAGGCTGCAGCAACAAGGACTTCCTGTGTTTTAAAATTATTTACTCTATTTCAGGGATGGCCAAAATTCCTGACCCCCGACACCCTTTATTCTGCTGAGCAGAATCCTCTAGACCCACCAACCTGCCGCAGGGAAGATGTTCCGAGCGCCTCACCCCAGTCTGGTAGGCGAAGAATGGGGGGATATTGGGTGCTCCATGAGCCACACTTAAGCTGTAGAAAAGCCACATGTGCTCACAAGCCACAGTTTGGCTACCCCTGCTGTAGGATGGTAATGTAATGATAGGTCTTTGCTTTGGTAATTATGGGCTAGATTGTAACAACAGCTCGACATGGGAGGGAGATGGAGTGGGGGAGAGGAGGACAGAGTCACTCCATCAAAGGAAATCAAGAGGTTTCCTGCCTAAGGGACACAGAATGTTTCCCAGAAATGGAGGGTCAGCCACTACACCCCAAAGTGGAGCACAGTTTGCTCCCGTCACACAGCAGCCAGCCAACCCTGGTAGTATCTGCTTAGGGGGAAATTAGAGCTATGGCCCTGCTTCCCATCAACGTCTCTTTAGACCACTGTATCAGGAGGGAATGACCCTTGAGCTCACCTAAGTGAAGGACTGGAATTCCAATTGGCCCTCATGCAAGCCACACAAAGACAAACTGGTGAAATAGTCTAAGGTAAATGGGATAAAATTCAATAAAGAGAAGTGCAAAGCAATGTTCCCTCGAAGCTGATGATGCAGCTGAGCAAGTTATGGTGTTTACTAAGCAACAATTTATGAGGCCTGGGCAACAGTTTTTTGGTGCTGAAAGTATCAGCATGCCTAAGTATCTTAATTCAAAAGTAATTCATAGATGTCTTTTCATTCAAACTTCAATAAAAATCTTAAATTGATGTACTCTACTTTTATTAATTTACTAAACAAATGTGAGACAATGAAACTTGCTGGCTGTCTAGCCTCTACCATCATCTACACCGCTCAGTTTTTGTTGCCTGTCTTTGTCAGATTTCCACAATACATATATAGACAAAGTGGGATTTTCTCCCACAAAAGCTCATGCAAAAAATAAATCTCTTAGTCTTGAAGTGCCACAAGACTCCTTGCTTTTTTTGCTTTACTAGACTAACACGGCTGCCCCTTTGGAATTTAACTCCCTGTTATGCTGCCCAGCTGGGGTAAAAGGGATTCAAAGTGGATCAGGCCCTAAATGTCCAAAACGTAGATTGAAATTAAGTAGGTAGTTTCAGATTTGATCATGAGACTGACAAATTATGAGGACTGTATTTAATTTCTAGCTATCATCCTTGAAAATACACCTATTCTGCCCTCAGTAAACATATGAAATTACCATGGATTGCAAATCACAATCACAAGCTAGCAACCGCTTCCCAGATTCCCTTGGGGCAACACCTTCAGTAAAGTTATCTGAGAAGTTCAAAACTTTTAAAGGTGGCAAGGGCAGAAAACATGTTTCAAGACAGTTTCTCACAGCATCACATCTCTGTAACCAGGGCCATCTTTTGTGCCTAAAGAATTTGCATCAAATAGAGCTAGGTTAGAGTCTGTTACACGATCATGCCCAATCATATTTCTCAAAATAAATACGGGACAACAATCCCCTAAGTGAATGGCAAAAAATTGATTAGGCATACAGGAAACTTTAAACACTGTGAGTATCTTCCTTTAATATAAAGTGTCTCTAACATCTCAGTTTTGGCGTTTATGGTTTTTTTTTTTTATTCAAATCATTTTCAACAATAAAAGGGAGGCTATAATTAGTATGCCTGGAGTGTAAATACTCTCAGAACTAAAGTAAGCAAAATGAGGTACAATTGAGATTTGTGTGTCTGGTAGTGGAATACAATAAAGGTTGTTTAATCATTTTTAATTTTTGACAGTTAAAGCAAACCTTATCAAAGCTGCAAGAAGCAAGAGCATAAATGGATTTGTGAAAGAAAATGATTATTTTTCTAACACATTTTTGGGGAAATAGAAATACAAAGTCTCCTTTTTAAAAATTATTGCACCACTGGCAATATTTTTTCCTTCTGCCTTAAATGACTTTTTATCCTTTCAGTTTTTCATTTCATTTTCCTAATCATTAGGATTTGTTTCCTTCCATCACAGGAGTCTATACAAAGTTACATTGTAAAGCCCCACCTTGACAAACTGATTGCATTAGAATCTCTCACAGAAAAGCAAATAAATCTGAAATTAACCCAACTTGTTTTTGCTTATTTTAAAGGATTGCTTTTCTTTCAGGAGCCTTTTAGCAAGTGAAAAGCAAAGCATTCACCCTTGCTAGAGATGCTAAATGGCTCAATACAATTTTGCTTGGGTCTTTCAAGTCCCAAGTCCTCCTCCAGCTCCAGCCTGGCTCCTTTGCCTGCAGCCCAGCTCCCATCCCTTGCCCCCACAGAGAGCCATGCGTCCCTGCGGCCACTACATGGCTCAGTGGCATCGCTGGCATTGGGCACCCCTGGGCACATGCCCCGGGTCCCAAGTCACTGCCCCGGATCTCCGGCCTAATCAGGCCAGGGATCCAGGGCCCGATCCCTGGCAGGCCACGACCGCGGCGGCCGTGTCTACGGCCAGGGATCTGGGGCCTAGCTGCCTGCCCAGCAGGCCCCGCCCCCTGGCTAGGGATAGGGCCAGGGGGAGGCTGCACTGCCACCGGCAGCTAGGCTGCGGTGCAGCGCAGCGCGGCGCGGCTCGGTCAGAAGCGGCCACTGGAGGCTGGCCCCACGGCCGGAGCCGCAGATCCCAGGCCGGGGACGGGGCCACCATGGCCACAGCTGCCAGCGGCCAGGCCCCGGATCCCCAGTGGGGGACAGGACCGCTGCAGCCACGGGCAGCCGGATGGGCCCCAGATCCCCAGCTGGGGACGGGGTTGCTGCGGCCACCGGCGGCCAGGCCCCGGATCCCCGGCCGGGGATCTGGTGCCTGGCTGGCCACCTGCGGCCACAGCGGCCCTGTTCCCAGTTGGGGATCTGGGGCCCGGCCGGCTGCCCATGGCAGCCCCGTCCCCTGCTGGGGATCCGGTGCCTGGCCGCGGCAGCCCCGTCCCCGGCTGGGGATCCGGGGCTGCAGCTGCGGGCCCGGCGGACTGGGCCGGGCCGGGCTGGGCTGCGCTGCACTGCGGCCTAGCTGCTGGCGGCGGCGCGGCCTTCCCCTAGCCCTATCCCCGGCTAGGGGGCATGGCGTTCTGGCTGGGGGTGTGGCCTGCCATCTGGGGGCAGGGGCTGGGCCCGTGCCCCAGGTCCCTTCCTGCCCCAGCGATGCCCCTGAAATGGCTGCCTCTGGGATCCCCACGATTTAGCCCTGCCATCTCCCAGGGTCCCCTCTCTTGCCCAGGCTCAGGGCTGCTCACCTGCTGGGGCCCACACAGGCCCCAAAGATGCCACCATCTGTGCACAAGCAGCCTGGTGCAGAGGAGAGGGAGAAATTTAAATTTCCCTCCCCCTCTGCTCCTTCCCTGGCTATGTGCGGCAGTGGGGAGGGGCCGTCAGCTCTCACTGCTCCAGCAGGCAGCACAGGCCGCCTGCCAGAACTGAGACAAGAGACACGCGGGGCTTCTCCAGGCTGGGGAAAGGCAGGGCTGCCTGCGCTGTCCCACATGCTCATTGCACTGGTGAGGGGGGGCCACTGCGCCGCTGCCCACTAGCGCAGCTTAGAGGGAACATTGGTGCAAAGTACTCCACTTAGGAAGAACAACCCATTGTACACATACAAAATGGGTAATGACTGCCTAGAAAGGAGTACTGCAGAAAGGGCTCTGGGTGTCATAGTGGGCCACAAGCACAATACGAGTCAACAGTGCAACACTGTTGCAAAAAAAGCAAACACCATTCTGGGATGTAGTAACCAGAGTACTGTTAAGTAAGACACAAAAAGTAATTCTTCCACTCTACTTCAAGCTGATTAGGCCTGAACTGGAGTATTGTGTACAGTTCTGGGCACTTCATTTCATGAAAGATATGAACAGGGGTTAAAGTAAGCTGGAACATGCCAGAATGCTGTTCTGGGGCCCACCATTTTGGGGGGCAGCATTCCAGGGCCCCTAAAAATAGAAAAACGGGGTGGAACACTGCATTCCAGCGCTTTCCCCTTGCACAGTTCTAAAAGCTCCCAGCCTGGGGGAAGCTCCCTGCTGACCAGAAGACTGTCTTCCAGCCAGTAGTGAGCTTTCCCCAGCCTGGGAGTTTTAAAACTCCAACCCTGAGCATGCTGAGTCAGAGCATGCTGAGGGGAGGAGGATGTGCCTGTAGCCTAGCCACTCCACTCCAGCAGCCAGGTAAGGGGACACTGGGGGGCAGGAGGGGCACAACCTGGGGCTGGGATCCAGGGCCTGGCATGACCCAGGGCTAAGCTTGGGGGCCCAGTGCATCGCACAGCTTCTTGGCCTGGCCTGGGGCTCAGCCATTGGTGCAGCCCATGGCCGGATCAGGTCCGGGGCCAGATTGCTCCTGCGGTTGCTAGAGGGTAGGGTTGGAGGGGGAACGCTATGAGAATGTGGGACCTGTGCACCCAAAATGTTTTGGGGGCAGCAATGCCCCTGGCTGAAGTGGGGCCTGGAGTGGGGGAATGGAGACAAGGAAACTGGAGGGGGCTAGGGAGGTGTGGAGGAGACTGGGGGGACTGAAGAGGGGTGGAGTGAAAACAGGGGAGGTGGGGTTTTAGGAGGGTTGGAGTGGAGACTTGAAGACAGGGAGCTTAGGGAATGGAGATGGGGGCTGGGGAGGACATGGGGAAAGAGGGGTCTGATGTGGGCACTGGTGGACAAGATTAGGGTGATGTGGATTTGAGACTATGCTTCATGTGCGGGGATAGAGCTGGGGGGCTCAAAAATACCTACCTAGGCTGAGGCCCACACATGCATGAACAGAGCCCAGACAGTATGGGGAAGGGTCCCAGAGATTAGGAGGATTCCAGGGCCCGCCAAATTATACTTTAACCACTGGACATGGACAAGTTGGAGAAAGACCAGAGAAGAGCAGCAAGAATGATTAAATGTCTGGAACACTTGACTTATGAAGATTGAAAAGCTGGGTTTCTTCAGTCTGGAGAAGAGGGGTATGACGCTGTCTGGGTCTCGGGGTGTTTATGATAATTTTTCATATTGATATTTCATATTTACAATGACCCATATGTGATATGTCATGTTTGGTATCAATAGAAAGGCTGTAATTTGCTAGGAATGTTTATATGATTTGTATGTAGGTATCATGCCTGTATTGGAGATTAGAAATCTATTTGTTTTTATGTGTGTTCCAAGTTGTTTGAGCTAAGGTAATCCCAGACTGGGTGTGTGCAAACTATTGTCATATTGATGGCCCATCAGGAGGGGACTCCCAGCTACAGTGGGCACAAGAGGAAACTTGTTTGACCAGTTACCTAGACTGACCATGTGGCCCACCTCCATTTTGATCTGGCAAGGACTCTGAGATAAAAGGCAGGGGACCCATTCTCCATTTTGTCTTTAGTCTCTAGTCTATCTGCAACCAATGCCTGCCTCTGGAACTATTCTTCTGGGACTGAACAAAGGACTGAGACGCACCCTGCTGCTGCTGCTGCTGCTGCTGCTGGGTGCACACCAGAGGAGTGGGACTAATCTGCAAACTACAGGATCTTCAAGGATTTGTTTTCTATGGACTCTAAATCATTTGTATGTATGTGATTCACTTTGACCCTTTAACATCTCTCATATGTAGCTTGTTTTCTTTTTATATTAAGCCTTTAGTTGTAGTTACTAAAGGATTGGCTGGCAGCGTGGTATTTTGGGTAAGATCCAAGTCTATATTGTTCTGGGGGATGTGGCTGGACCTTTGGAGTCAGGAGAACCTATTTCATAAAGAGATCCAGTGGCTAGAGTCAGGGGCGTCGCTGCCCTGGGGAGGGACCCGGGGCATGGGCCCAAGCCCCACCCCTGGCCCGCAGCCCCCACCCCCAACCGGTAGGCCCCACCCCCTGGCTGGGGACAGGGCCAGAAGCCGCCACACCGCCACAGGCGGCTAGACCCTGCATCCTCAGCTGGGGATGGGGCTGGGAACGGCGGCGGGCAGCCGGGCCCCACATCCCTGGCTGGGGACGGGGACGGAAGCAGCTGTGGGCAGCTGGGTCCCACATCCCTAGGTGGGGATGGGGCCACTGCCACTGTGGGTGGCCAGGCCCCAGATTCCCTGCCGCAGCCACGGGCAGCCGGGCCCCGGATCCCGGTCCAGGGAGGGGGCCACATCAGCTGCCAGCAGCCGGGCCCTGGATCTCCAGCCCAAGACCAAGAGAGGGGTGGCCTTACCAGATCCGGGGCACCGGCGCTGGGATTCAGGGCACGTGCCCCGGGTGCCCAGCGCCAGCGACACCCTTGGCTAGAGGGGACCTTAGGAGCTGATGTACAGTAAGGGAGCTGCTTCTATTTTGTTATGCTCAGTGACGAGCAGAGTGGGGGAGTCAGGAGCATGTTTTGTTACTGACTGGAAGACTAGTTTAAGTACCACCTGTCAGTGGTTTGGGGATTTGACCCCCTGCTTTTGCAGCTTGCCCTGATTTTGGCACATTCAGAAGGTTGTCCCAGGAGGCCCAGGTGACAAGGGGACATCATAACAGTTTTCAAATACCTAAAAGATTATTACGAGGAGGAGGGAGATAAATTGTTCTCCTCATCTGTTGATGATAGGACAAGAAGCAATGAGCTTAAATTACAGCAGAGAAGATTTAGGTTGTACATTGGGAAAAAATTCCTAACTGTCAGGGTGATTAACCACTGGAATAAGTTGCCTAGGAAGGTTGTGGAATCTTCATTGTTGGAAGTGTTTAAGAGCAGGTTAGACAAGCACCTGTCAGGGATGGTTTAAGGTGGTCCTTGGTCTTGCCATGAGTGCAGGGGAGTGGACCTGATGACCTCTCATGGTCTCTTCCAGTTTCAATGATTCTATAAGGTGCAGAAGGAAGGACAAGTTCTTGCATTCAAAATTTGATTATAGCCATGTGGGACCTAGGCAAATCAAGTCACAGGTTCTGATTTATTCCATGGCCTTGCCCCCCAAATGGAGCAGGAGTGTCAGGAGGATGCTTAATCCCTCAGGAATAGCATCAGGGCCACTTTCTTTGATAACAAGGGAGGCATGTTCAGGGACTCTTGTCTCCAGTCCCAGAAAGGCAGACATGGCAGTAAAGGGTCCCTTAGCATTACCGTCAATGACTTCAGTCTCTTTACCTGGGAGAGTGGGACAGCCAAACATGCTTCAGTCTCCAGCCACACTGAATTCTCTGCCAGATAGAGTTGGTGGGGATTCCCAGAACAGTGAATCCGGGAGTTCTTCTTCGAGCTCTGCTCGGGTACATTCAGTAATAGGTGTATGTGCCTCAGCACACGCTTGGTCAGAAACCTTTTTAGCCCTAGCCTGTCAGAGCAGGGCTGGCACTAATGCCCCCTGGCCACCCCGTGGCTATATATATGGCTGCAGGCCTGCCCCTGCTTAATTCTGTTTTTCTGCCCTCAGCAATCGTATCAGAACAGCCCACTCCTTGCGATCGCACAAGCAGTCTGTTGTTTGCCTTGTTTATGAGCCACTCACTCGATTGGGAGAACCTCTTCGCAGGTGTCATTCCACTAGAAAGCGCTTCCACACAGCACTCGGCTACGGAGTAGGAAAACTGCTCCTCCCTTCTGCCTGTCATGCCAGGGTTCAAACCATGTGCTGCCTGCAGCAAGGCCTTCCCGCGGGAAGATCCCCACAAGAAGTGCATCTGGTGCCTGGGCGAGGCCCATCTGGTCACAGAATTCTCTGTTGGTTTTTTAAACCTAGGACCATAAAAGACAGAAAGCAAGGCACCATGCATTGGCCTCAGAGCAAGTGTGGCAGCCTACCCCAAAGTTTCGGGGCTATGTTCAGCAGCGCATGCCAGCTTGGCACCAGAACCAATCCCAGTGTTCCTCTCCCTGAGAGCAAAAGACATTGTTGGTACCAGCCTCGGTACCAAAGCATCTGCGTCTCTCCACATTTCCCCAGGAGCGGCAGGAGCCGGTACCAGTTCCTTCCATAACAGAGGCCTTTGAGGTGGCAAAGGCACTGCTTCTCCTCCCAACATCTCCTGCCCTGGTACTACCCAGAAATAGAGGCAAACTGGCTTTCCTTTTGGGTGCCTGGTTGCCCCCAAAAAGGCACAGAACTCCCTCCCCGATTATGGTACCAAGCTCCCTGGTACCAGCACTAGGGGATCCATCCAGTTCCCCCAGGCATAGTACAGGAGGCCTCCGACCCTGGTGACGCCTGCCAGCACCAACCTCCGATTCATGGAGGGTCCTCTGCCACCTGCACACCAAGACGGGGATTGTGTAGCAGGGTCTCCGCAAGGAGGTCCTCCCCCTCGGTGGGCCCAACGGCCCTGGAGGCAGAGACAAGCCTCCAGGTCCAGAGGAGATCCTGGTAGAAGGCTGGCAGCTCAGAGAGGTCTCGCGGACCACCTCTCAGATGGATGTAAAACAGCTGCTGGTCATATCAGAGCCCTCACTAGCGGCGGAGGAAGGTGTATGCCAGGTGGCTCCAAGCCGGACTACCTGCACCATAAAGGTACCTCTGCAGGGGCTGGAGGCAGAAGGCATGGACCTAGCTGCGGACACAGCATAGGCCCTGCCCTCCCTCCTCCAGGGGAAAGTTCAGGATCCCTCCAGAGACCCAGTGCAGTCCTGGCCAGAAGAATGCCAGAATTACATTCTGGAGGTTGTCCAGGAACACCAGGAGTGGGACCAGGGTGTTGAGCTGGTGCCAGAGCATGGACAGGACAAGCTGATTGATGACCAGTGCTCTTCCCTGAAGGGAGAGGCACTGCAGCAGTCCCGTCCATTTCCAGAGCCGCCCAATGACCCTGCCCTCCAAATCGTGCCAGTTCTCATCCGGCAAGGGATGGGTGGCAGAAAGGTAAACGCCCAGATAGACCAGTGGACCTGCGCTCCACCAGATGGCCTGAAGTACGGGTGGGAGGGAGTTCACCAGCCACCTGGCCCCTACCGTCAGGCCAGAGCTCTTGAACCAGTTGACCCGAGCAGAGGAGGCTGCTGAGTAGATGGCCAGGCAAGCCTCCAACCATGCCAGGTCACCTGTGTCCTGGACCACAAGAAGCACATTGTCGGCATACACCAACAGGACCAGCCTCAGCCCCAGTTCATGGAGCACCAACCCCATCAACCTCCAGCAGAGCAGACAGAGGAAGGGCTCAATGGCCAAAGCATCTAGCTGACACAACAGTGGACAGGCTTGACGTACTCCTCGCCTGAAGCTGACCGATTCAGTCAGAGTCCAGTTGAGCTTGACCAGGCACTCCGCGGAGGAGTACAGCACCCAGAGAAACCCCACAATGCAGGGTCCAAAGCCAAATGCCCACAGGGTGCCCAGGAGATACCAATAGTCCATCCTGTCAAATGCATTCTCCTGGTCCAGGGCCAGGAGGGCGAATGACAGACCATCCCTATACCCAAGTTCCAGGAGATCCCAGACCAGGTACAAATTACTAAAGATAGACCAGCCTGGGACAGTGCAGGTCTGGTTGGGATGAATCACATCCTGCAGCACAGACTCAAGCCGCAGTGATATGGCTTTGGCTACTATTTTGTAGTCTGTGCTGAGGAGCGTGGGGACTCCCTCCTGAGAGGAACGGAGGCACCCATCTGTCTCCCTGACAAGGCCTCTAGGGAGGTATGCTGCCTGCCAGGTGCCCGTATCAGAGATGTTACGGAGGGACTGTCAAAAATCATCCGCCCCTCAGACCACTACCCCATGCTTCTTATCCATATGGGTACCAATGATACTGCGAGAGGTGATCCTCAGCAGATCAAAGGTGACTTCAGGGCTCTGGGAGCGAGGGTGAAGGAGTTTGGAGCACAGGTGGTGTTCTCATCAATCCTTCCAGTCAAGGCTAGAGGCCTGAGGAGAGACAGATGCATCCAAGAGGTGAATGCCTGGATGAGAAGATGGTGTGGTCAGGAGGGATTCGGCTTCCTTGACCATGGAGTTCTGTTTCAGGACAGAGGATTGATAGGCAGAGATGGCCTTCACCTGTCCAAGAAGGGGAAGAGTGTGTTTGGGCACAGACTGGCTGACCTAGTGAGGAGGGCTTTAAACTAGGTTCAATGGGGGAAGGAGACCAAAGCCCACAGGTAAGTGGCAATGTGGGAGATCTGGGGAAAGGAATGGAACTTGGGGGGTGTTGGGACTGTAGTACCAGGAATAAAAGAGAAGGTAGTTGGAACATGGGGGGGGGGAAATCAAATAATTGTCTTAAATGTTCCACTGAAGCACCAACACATGAGGAGAGTGGGGGAGGAGGACTCCAAGAAAAAATGCAAGGAGGTATATGTAATAGAATTGAAAACCAAACTGACAAAGTAGGGCAAGTGACCGGGTATCTTAGGTGCCTATACACTAATGCGAGGAGCCTGGGAAATAAACAGGAAGAATTGGAAGTACTAGTGCAGGCAAGGAACTATGATATCATAGGAATAACGGAGACGTGGTGGGATAGTCTGCACGACTGGAGTTCTGCCATGGATGGGTATAAACTGTTCAGGAAAGACAGGCAGGGAAGAAGAGGGGGAGGAGTAGCACTATATGTAAAAGAGCTCTATGACTGCTCAGAGCTCCATTATGGAAGTGGAAGCGTGCCTGTAGAAAGTCTGTGGGTTACATTGAGAGGGGAATGCAACAAGGGGGATGTTGTGGTGGGGGTCTGCTATAGACCACCAGACCAGAAGCAGGAGGTGGATGAGGTGTTCTATGGACAACTAGCGGAAGCTTCTAGATCACAGGCCCTGGTGCTCATGGGGGACTTCAATTTCCCTGACATCTGCTGGGAGGCCAATACAGCAGTGCATGGGCAATCCAGGAAGTTTTTAGAGTGTGTTGGGGACAACTTTCTAGTACAAATGCTGGAGGAACCAACTAGGGGCCTTGCACCTCTCGACCTGCTGCTCACAAACAGGGAAGAATTGATCAGGGACGAAGAGGTAAATGGCAAGCTAGGCAGTAGTGACCATGACATAGTTGAGTTCAGGATGCTCATTAAAGGAAGGAAGGAAAGAAGCAAAACAAAAACCCTGGACTTCAAAAGAGCAGATTTTGGCTCCCTCAGGGAGCTGATGGGCAGGATCCCTTGGGAAGCTAATCTGAAGGGGAAAGGAGTCCAAGAAAGCTGGTTATATTTTAAAGAAACCCTGCTAAGGGCACAGGAAGTTGCCATTCCAATTAGGAGAAAGAACAAACATGTGAGGCAGCCAGAATGGCTTAGCAGAGAACTCTGCTCTGAGCTTAAACATAAAAAGGAAGCTTACAGGAAGTGGAAGCTTGGTCAGATGACCAAGGAGGCATATAAAGATATTGCTAGGGACTGCAGGGATAAAATCAGAAAGGCCAAAGGACAAATGGAGCTGCGGCTAGCGAGGGATGTAAAGGATAAAAAGAAGGGGTTCTACAAGTATGTTAATAACAAGAAGAGGATCAGGGATAGTGTAGGTCCCTTGCTGAATGGGGCAGGCATCCTCGTGACAGAGGATGAAGAAAAAGCTGAAGTGCTCAATGCTTTTTTTGCTTCAGTTTTCACAGGCAGGGTCAGCTCCCAGCCCACTACCATGGGTATGGCAGATGGGAGAGAAGAAGAGAGGCCCTTGGTGATGGAAGGTCAGGTTAGGGATTGCGTAAAGAAGCTGGATGTGCACAAGTCCATGGGGCCGGACGAACTGCATCCAAGGGTGCTGAGGGAATTGGCCAATGAGATAGCAGCACCACTGGCCGTTATTTTTCAAAACTCATGGAGAACAGGGGAGGTGCCAGTGGATTGGAAAAAAGCAAATGTAGTGCCTATTTTCAAGAAAGGGAAAAAGGAGGATCCGGGGAATTATAGACCAGTCAGCCTCACCTCAATCCCTGGCAAAATTATGGAGCAGATTCTTAAAGAATCCATCCTCAAACACTTAGAAGAAAATAAAGTGATCAGGAACAGTTAGCATGGATTTACCAAGGGTAAATCATGTCTGACCAATCTCATTTCCTTCTATGAGCAGATGACTGGTTTTCTGGATGAAGGAAGAACCGTTGATGTCATATACCTTGATTTTAGTAAGGCTTTTGATACAGTTTCCCACAGCATTCTCACTGGCAAATTAAGGAAGTATGGGTTGGATAGGTGGACTATAAGGTGGATAGAAAACTGGCTAGATCAATGGTTTCAGTGTGTAGGAATCAATGGTTCCACATCTAGCTGGCAACCAGTCACGAGTGGTGTGCCCCAGGGGTCGGTCCTGGGGCCGGTTCTGTTCAACATTTTCATCAATGATCTGGATGATGGAATAGACTGCACTCTCAGTAAGTTTGCGGATGACACCAAGCTGGGGGGAACAGTAGACACGTTGGAGGGCAAGGACAGGATTCAGGGAGACCTAGATAAATTGGAACCATGGGCCAATAAAAATCTTATGAAGTTCAATAAGGACAAGTGTAAAATCCTGGATGTGGGACGGAAAAACCTAATGTACTGCTACAGGCTGGGAAACATTCAGTTAAGTAGCAGCAGTGTAGAAAAGGACCTGGGGGTCATGGTGGATGGGAAGCTAGATATGAGTCAGCAGTGTGCTCTTGCTGCCAAAAAGGCCAATGGCATACTGGGCTGCATCAAAAGAAGTATTACCAGCAGATCGAGGGATGTGATCATTCCCCTCTATTCTGCACTGGTGAGGCCACATCTAGAATACTGTGTTCAGTTTTGGGCTCCCCACTACAAAAAGGACAGGGACATGCTAGAGAGAGTTCAGAGGAGGGCAACCAAAATGATTAAAGGGCTGGAGCACAAGCCCTATGAGGATAGACTGAAAGCATTAGGCTTGTTTAGTCTGCAGAAGAGAAGATTGAGGGGGGATTTGATAGCAACCTTCAACTACTTGAAGGGATGCTCTAAGGAAGATGGAGCTCGACTATTCTTGGTGGTAACAGAGGATAGAACAAGGAGCAATGGTCTCAAGTTGCGGTTAGGGAGGTCTAGGCTGGATATTAGAAAGAACTTTTTTACTAGGCGAGTGGTGAAGCATTGGAATGAGCTGCCAAGGGAGGTGGTGGAGTCTCCATCTTTGGAGGTGTTTAAGGCCCGGCTGGACAAAACCATGACTGGGATGGTTTAGTGGGAGTGGTCCTGCCTCTGGCAGGGGGTTGGACTAGATGACCTATGAGGTCCCTTCCAACCCTAGGATTCTATGATTCTGATTTTGCTAGAGGTGAATTTTCAAAGGAATATACAGATGTTTGGTGCCCAACTTCCACTAGTATGTTAGCCTAGCACTTATGCTGCCCTTTTTACCAAGAAAGTCATTACTTACTTTTATTCTCAGTTCTTTCAGTGGCATCCCAGTTGTAACTAAAAAATGGACTTCAGCTGCACAATGGGTCAATGGACCAGGAATCACGCAGCTAGCAACACTGCACAGTTTCTTGAACTTTGAATGTTAATGATAATTAATTTATGTGCTGGCCAAACACTTTTCACACAAAAAATCATTCCTTTTTCCTCTCAGAGTGGGTTTATACTAGATATTGGTATCTGCAATGGAGATACTTTCTCCTTTTTGGATTTTGATGCCAAGCAGCTCATACCCGAGGCTGTCCTCAGTCATCACATATTGACAAATCTGCTGGCACTGTTGCTGATTGTTTTGATGAATTATCTCTTTTGCCACTTCTGGCAATCATATTAGGAGCAGAAGCAAAGTGGAAAGCTGCTCTGTCTTTGCCTCATCATTCATGAGAAATTGCCTGTAACCTCTATCACCTCTGCACTTATGTGAAGTGATGACTATCTTAATAAAATAGGCTCAAGTATAGTAATAACGTAGATTTCTCATTCCTCCTTTCACTTATACAAACAGTAAACATATTGTTACTGTTAGCATGGGCTTTGCTAAGCTACATATCTGGCATGCTTTCCACCTGGTTTCTTTTAAATCAGATGGTTAAGGGGGATAACTTCATTCAGTGATGCTGTTTCAGCACAAACTTAATTATAAATTCGTAAGATGTAAAATAAGTGTTTGAGCACTGGGTGGCATGAAGAACTATCCCAAAAACAAAGCACTAGAAGAGGAGACGTAATGACTGTCACTTTCCACTCAAGGGGTGCTCAGTCATAGTTCAGAGGAATCAGTAAGTTAGCTCATGGCTTCACTACAGGAAGAGCATACACCATCCAGAAAAGACAGTATGGAAACCCCTGTAACTCACCGATGTGACTTGAATCTCTAAATGGCTTTATATATTGTTTAATGTCATGATCATCATCATCAACCAATAACCAAATTCAAGTTTTAAGTAGGCCTCTTCAAATATTTTCACTTGTGTTCATGTGTAAACTGGAATACAGACAGGGCCAGTGGGAGACGGTAAGCAAGGTCAGCAGTGCAGGGGGGCGTGGACATTGGAGGAGCGTCCCCATGCAACGCTTATAGTGTGCTGATGTTACATGCCACAAGACTCCTTGCTTGTTTTTGCTTGAGAGAAACTCTCAGACCTATATTCTCTTGTTAATGAGGCAGGGGAGTGGGTGATCTGGGGTGATTCGCTTGTAAATGAAGCAGGGGAGATTTGATGCTTCTAGTATTGAACTTTAAATCCCCTAAAGATCAACACTGACTTTCTTTGAATTAAACTGACTTAGTTTTACTACATGAGGATCTTTAAAGAGACACCTTAGAAGCAGATTGCTGCTCTGTTTAGTTCCCAACATTTTCTCTGTTGTGGCACACCTTGCTACCTTTAATTAATTAGAGGCACACCATCATATGATTCCAAATGAACACATGAATATTCATGAGCCAAGAGTCAAACCAGAGCTCTTTGAGTAGGAGAAAATCCCAGTTCATCAGATGCTTTGAAGATGGGGGAACTTACAGAATGGGATGAAAATAAATGCAGGGGAGTGTAAGACATGGGATCAGGTCATACTGCAACAGCAAATCAGAAAGCTCATGCAATAAATAAATCCGTTAGTCTTTAAGTGCCACAAGACTCCTTGCTTTACTAAACTAACACGGCTGCCCCTTTGGAATTTGACAAAAGAAAATGTTTCCTCATTCGCTTTTGGTTCAAGCTGGGCCCATAAAGCATCACAGTTACAACAGCAGAAGTAAAGTAGAGCAGAGCTGTGTAGAAAATTGAAGGCATGTGTGTATTTCTTGTCCATGGACTCTTGAGATTAGAAAAGGACACAGAGAAAAATCCTCTCTGCTCTCTTTTCAGTATGCTGTGGGAAGTGGATGGCACATACTGTCACTCATACCTATTGAAAGCAAGGGCCCAGTTTGATGGATGATACATTTCCTGCTCTTAGCCACTTCTGAGCAGAGCAGTAACCTCAAAGACTATTTCAGATTCCATGGGATTGAAACTACTCACACTTGTTCATACTGGTTGTGGTGTTGGAGAACACTAGACTCAAACCACTGCCCTTTGAGGGGTTCACTTAGACTGCAGGAGAAGCAGCACTTTTCTCTGAGCCACTCAGGCCCAGCTTTTAATACTGTTTACATTTGTCCATATCTATCTTTAAGCTCTCGGTATAATGCCACTTTTCCCCCCAGTCTCTGTCACATGCCATACTCCATATTGTAAATGTAGAAACTGCATACCAATGTACCCCATGTTGTGTAGGAATGAATAGGTCTAAGGTGTGAATGGAGGGTGGATGCGTGTGTGAACCAGCCCCAAGCTGCCAGCTTGTTCTGATCAACTATGTGTGAACAGCTCCATGCTGCTAGCTCATCCAGATGAAGTGAGAAACCTATCTCAATCGCTGGAGAATGTGAATACACCCCTAAAAGCAAAGGAATGAAGGATCTACCCCAGAAGCAAAAGAATAGAGCTAATCAGGAAAACAAGCTAGAGGTCAGGTCCACAACTAACATCAGAGGCGGCCTCAGGCAACTGGGGGCCCTAGCAATGTTCCCTCTAAGCTGCACCAGCGCGCTGTGGCGCAGCCCGCCACAGCCGCCAGCGCAGCGGAAGCTGCCGGCAGCGCACTGCCGGCAGCCTCGACAGAACTCCTCTGGGGCTGGGAGTTTTGAAAACTCCCGCCCAGAGGAGCTCCAACGGAGCATGCCCAGAAAATCTGGGCATGCTCCGTAGAGCTCCTCTGGCCCGGGAGTTATGGCTGGGCCCTCTGGCTCCCGTCCAGCCCCAAGGTAAGTGGGGGAGGGGGCGAACGGGAGGGGGCTGTCAGGAGCAGCAGGGGGGCGAGCGGGGGGCTGTGAGGGGGGAGGGGCCAGTGGGAGGGGGGGGCGGGCGGGGGGGCGCGCACGTGCGCAGCGAGCAACCGTAGTTGCTCAGCTGCCCTGTCCCCTTAGAGGGAACATTGGGCCCTAGGCGAAGGCCCATTGTGGGGCCCCCACTGCTACCTTCCCTGTGGCCCCAGTCCACCCCCGCACCCCTAACTATCCCATACTGCCTCCCAGGACCCTTGTTTGTTTGTTGAACCAAACTAACATGACTATCCCTCTGGAATGCCTAGATTATTCTTGGGTACGATATTTTTAAAGATCTTCCCATCATGAAGCACGTAAGTTGATCATCTTTCACTTAACATAAATGAGCTAATGCTGAACTATAAAGTTAAAGTGACCATTTTAATTTTTTTAAAAAGGTGTGAGCATTAATTAATAAATAAAAAGTGGTAACATTAGTTATGGCTCAAATATAACTAAAATACCATATTTAAAATTTTGGCAGTCAAATTATACACATTTTTCATATAGGTTTGGGTTTATGTGCACTAACCATTATTACAAATAATTATAATAAATAAAAATAAGTGAAAAGAAGGTTTCTAGTGTGTAGCTACAAATGAAAACCACCAAATTTCAATGAAATTCTCTGAAGTACTCAAGTTTATAAGACTGGCCCTCTCAGAAATATTAAATAGTAAGTACAGAAGAAGCTAAAAAATTACTTTCCAAAAGAAAGACATACAGCACAGACATCACACACAGATGTAATGATTGCCTAAGGGAAGCACTGTATTTAGATATAGCAGCCTATGTGGCCCAACCTGGTAACCTGAGCTAAACAAAGCCAAAGTAAAAATTGTCACAAAGTCAAAGGAAAAGGCAAAAGAAGAGGTAAAAAAGAAAAGGAAAAGGCAATCTTTTACAAAATTAAAAAATGGCAGAATAAATGGCCACACAGAGGAATTAAAAGCTGAGGCTACTGGAAAAGTTCCTGCTTTTTTACCATGTCAATGTGAAGGTGATGGGCAGATAATGGTGAAATCTGCCATTCAGATGAAGCACAGACCCTAATGATAGCTTGCCTTGATGAGCCAAGCGTGAAAAGTGCTTAGGCTTCTAGCCCTATTATCTCTGCTAGATGGGAACAATTTCTATATTTTTCTATATTTTCATTTCTGTCCACCAAATTGAAGACAGGTCCCTTATTGCTTGGGGCCCTAGGTGGCCGCCTGCTTCGCCTACCCAAAAAGCTGCCACTGACTAACGGTCACACAGAGCACCTGGACTGGCATGACAAAGCTATAAAGACTGGGTGAGATCCAAACGCTAAAGCGGGAAAGTGTTCTGCACACCACCTGGAAGCAAGGAGTGTTGGTTCGTGCCTGACAAAGACTCTGCTCCTCTTCTTGTCCAGCTTCCTTGGCCAGGCAGCTGCCACAAACCCCAGCGACAGACACTAGCACAGACTCCAGCAACAGCACCGTCAGGACTGGTAATAACACAGACTGCAGAACATTGTCTGGTATGCTCGGGCGTGTGGATGAGTGTGTGTGTGAGGGGGCATAGATATAAGTTAGATATCATTTTGTTTTTATTTGTGATAAATGCTGCATATTGCCTTTTCCCCCCTGAAAAGATCTCAAGTACTCATTTGGTATAATTTGCTGCTGCTTTTTACAATTTTGGATGTTGCAATGACTTCCCTCTATGAAAGATCTGAACAGTTAAAACAACACAACAATCATTTTAAATTTTTGTACAACATAAACTTGCCGAAACTGACCACGAAAAGCTCCAACAGCACTGCAATGATTTGCAACTTTGTTATCAGTCGGTGATAACAAGGACATCAGTGCAATCAAACTATATGATGAGCTATGCGCATTTAAAGATCTGTTGAAGTACAAATTAAACCAATTCCATAATCCTTATGCAACTCTCAAATTTATTCAATCAAATAACCTCTCATTTCCAAATTTGAGCATTGCCCTAAGAATATTGCTGACAATTCCTGTCAGTGTGGCAAGTGGCGAGCGATCATTTTCACGATAAAAATAGTAAAAAATTACTTGCGATCAAGTATTTCTCAAGAAAGGCTTGTAAGCCTTGCCATGGTTGCTATTGAGAGCGATATATGTGCCCAGTTAGACATCAAGGAATTAATTGCAAATTTTGTAAACATGAAAGCACGAAAAGTACTATTGTAACCTTTTGTAAAACCTTTCCTTTTTAATTAAATAACTAAAAAACTGATTTTTTGATGTTCATATAATGATAAGTATTTACTGCTCAGTACTTATTTTTATTTCAAATAAATATGCATTCACCTCTTCACTGCAATTTTCTTTTTTAATAACAAACTCATTAATACTAATGAGGGAGGAGGGCGCTGATTTATAGATTGCAGGGGGGGCGCCAAAAACCCTAGCACCGGCTGTGAATACAGACATCTTTTTCCCGTAGCAGTTCTTATCCTACTCCTTCACCCTTCAAACCTGGTTTTCATTACTGAGGTGAATTGTATTAGCTGTTTTGCATTACACATTTCATTTATATGATATGATGTCATCTTGCACAACTCACACTTATAATTATGGATAAAATCAATATTAGCCCAATGGATCAGGCCCTAATCTAACTGCTATGACTCCTCCAATCAGTAGCATGGGACTTAGCTAACATTACCAATAGGAATGAAGCAAGCAGACTGCTGACTCCTAGAAAATATGAGAAAACAGAAAACCACAGCACTGACTAGTTAGGCTGGTTTTTACTTAGGATGTATGGAATTCCAATTTTTTGGGAAACATGAAGATCACATTTAATTCTTGAGCAAACTGGCTCCAGGCCTGATCAATAATCTCCCTCAGTCAAATCCCTGATGTTTCACCCACCCATTACACCAAGTCTGAATTTGGCTGCCTAAGCCTTTTCCTAGGAAATTTTACACCCTGAATTAAACCTGAGATGGATATTCTAGGATTTGACTTACCTGTTTTTTCCCCTCTCAAGTCTTATACAAGAATTGGGAGAGGTTCTTTGTAAGACACCAATATTTAATATATCATAAATGTGTTTAGAAACCCTACAGTGTCCTAAAAGCCTTGCTATAAAAATGACTAATACCCAAATTCATCCCTATCATCTAGAGATTTTAGGATGGAATCTTCTCATTATGGTATTAAGCAGCACTGAGTGCCTTGAAAGTCATATGGACCAAGTAAAGTTCTTTTTAAAAATCTAATACAAAAGTGTTTATCTTACAGTACTTTGTGGGATGGGATCCCTGTTATCGAAAGTCTTTCCATAGTTCCAGATAACCTGGCAACCACATCAGACAGAGTATTCTGTTTTAAGGGTAGTGCCATCCATTTCTTTTAGAAACAACCAGAAATACACTGAGTTGGGGGATTTTTGTTCTTCTGTTTTTTTAAATAATCATCTATCATGGGATGCCCATCTGTGCACCCATAAGGTATGATCTCCTTAACTTTTTCATTCATTCATGCACTGTGATTGTATGATTTGATGCCAATTAGGCCATGCAAGTTTCCTTTACGATTGTTAATAACCTATTCTACATGGTTACTATCATATCATTTTTTCTGCAGCATCCTGTATGTGCACAGATAATGTGGCATGTTTTGCATAGCTCAGGAGGGAGACAGACAGAACTCTCTTCCAGCATCATCTAACCAGCCACAGCTGTGAGCAAGCAAGTACCTGGAGGAGGCAACAAAGACCATGATAATTGAGGCCCCTGGCTCAGACCAGACAAAGAGATCATCTCTACCCAGAAAGGGAGGGGGTCAAAGGGTTTGGAAACAAAGAGAGACACTTGAAACAATTTGGGGCCTTTTGCTTGGGAAACAGCATCCTGAAACAACTTCAAGCAAGATCTGGGCCCTGCTTGGCCTCAGGCAGGGACTGGCTGTACAAATATCAGACAGCTGAACATCTTGAGCCTAAACTTGGACTATGAGGTCAGTTTAGGTAGAAATATTAGTTTAGTATAGTATGTGTGTTTTGCCTTTTATTTCCCTGTGGTCAGTCCTGACTCATTTATGTTATGATTCTGCCTTGATTGGTCATTTTCTCATTTAAGATTGTAATCTGATCAATAAACTAGTAGTAGTTTTATCTAAAGCTGTATGGTCATTAGAGGGCATGAGTTAAGAAGGCTGGGCATGATCTGTTTCTTTGTTAAATGGACGGACTTGAGTGTATAGTGATTGGGAGTTGGTCCCATTCCCTGTAAGATGGTGGCACTGCTCCTGGTTTGATAATTGGGGCTGCAAGTGCTCACTGGAGGACTGTTCCCTACATGACCAGAGAGAGCATGCTCACTGCCAGTAACCAATCACACGTGAAAAGCTGGTGTGGACTGACTCTGGAGTGAGTGGTCACCTGGCAAAGCAGGGTGAATAGAGTCTCAGGTGTGGACACTGGGGAGGTCACAGTGATACACCAGGCCAGATCTGGGGAGCAGCCTGTCGCATCTCTCTTCCTATCCCCTTATCCTTATCATGCGAGCAGCCACCGTCTTCATCTGTCCAAGGAGGCATTAAGGTACACCTCTTTACCATTTTATTTGACGCAATTCACCTCTCAGTTTCTTCGCTTTCTTCAGACTCTTTCCCAACACCCTCTGCTACCCATTGCCATGTTGTCCTCACCAGCTCCTCTTTGTTCATCTTCTATATATGGCCAGACCCACTAAGTTGGGCTTCCTCGATTTAGTCAGCCATATCATGAACTTTGAGTTCTATCCCAATGCCTTCATTCTGAAATCTGTTGCTTAGTGTAGAACACTCCATAGCGTAAATACACCTCAACTTAACCACACATAGACACTGAATTTTCCATCTCTTTTCTGCCATGCTTCTGCACCAAACAGCATTGCAGGACACACCACTGTTCCATATGGTTGAGCTTTCAGTGTCAGTGGCATACACAAAATCTGAGATGTTATTGCAGTCTTCAAGCACTCCCCAGTATGGCCTGTATCTCGCATGCAAGCTCGCTATCTTCCATAACTCAACCTCCAAGGTATTTTAACTAGTCTGTGTAGTTTAGTAATACATCATTAATCTCTATATCCTCTTCCACTATGGCACCTCTATTGATCCAGATGACCTCAGTCCTAGTCACATCCACTGTCATCCTTAGGGTGGTCATTCCTCTGGTTTACTCTCTCCCATAGATGTTCCTTTGAGGACAATTTTATGCTATGAATCCTGTGGCACTTAAAGACTAACAATTTTATTTATCACAAGAGCTTTCATGGGAGAAAATGCCACTTCATCAGATGCTTTGAAGATGGCGAAACTTATAGAGTGGGAGGAAAATAAATGAAGGGAAGTGAAAGTCATGGGATCAGGTCACATTGTAACAGTAAATCAAAGCAGTTGTTAAGATTCAAACACTGGGAAAAACCACATAGAGAAGGATGGGGTCAAATCACCCGTTGTAATGAGAAAAAAATCCAAAGTCCTTATTTAGCCCTGAAAGACACAATCAAATTTGCAAATGAATTCCAATTCTGTAGTTCCTCTTTGAAGTCTTGAGCTGTTATTCATTTGTCTGAGTGCAGTGATTAGCAAATCATCAATAGAGTGATCAGGAAGATATAGGTGCTCAGCTACTGGTTTTTGAATGTTGTGATTTCTGATGTCAGACGTGTGTCCATTTATTCTTTTGCACAGAGACTGTACTGTTTGTCCAATATATAAGGCAGAGGGGCATTCCTGGCACATGATGGCACAAATCACATTGGTGGATGAGCTGGTGAATGAGACTTTGATGGAGTAGTTGATATTATTAGGCCCTATAATAGCATCTTTTGTGCATATATGGGGGCAAAGTTGGTAGTGTGGTTTGTTGCAGAGATATGTGCCTGCTTTAACGGTTCTTTTGTTAGGTCTGTAGTTGATGGTGAGTATCTGCTTAAAGTTGGGGGGCTGTCTGCAAGGAAGGAGAGGTCTTGATACTCACCAGCAGCTACATACCCAACAGAACCATTAAAGCACATATGCCTGCAACAAACCACGCTACCAACTTTGCCTACATAGCTGCACAAAAGACATTGTTACAGGACCTAATAAAACCAGCTACTCCTTGCTTGTGTTGCTGAACTAGACTAACTTGGCTACCCTTTGGAAATTTTATGCTATGTCATCTGCATATAGCAGCTTCTCACTTTTTCCCACTGGAGTCTTCCCACTGACCTAGACCATGAATACAGTAAAGAGCAGTGGACTGAGAGCAAACTTCAATACAGACAGACCAACTCCATCTTCAAAGGGACGTATTTCAAAATGTTTTCAGACAGCTGTTTTAGGTGATCTGTACAGTGCATTTACCACAGTTATTAAATTCTAAGATGTTCCATGTTTCCTCAGTACATATGTGAGCATCCTTCTGTCCACTTTATTTTATTGGGGGGGGGTATAAAAGCTCAGAAGCTATCCTGGTTGGTGCTCTAGCTGTTTTCTGTCACTTGCTCAATTATAAACATGGCATCTATCATTCCTCCTTCTTTCCTAGAGCTGAACTGTTCTTGTTGGAGGGGACCCACCATTCTCCTAATCCAAGCATCCACAACATGTTCCAGCATCATCATCTCAAGCAACAATAACCTTTTCCCTTAATAGTTTCCACAGTCAAGGCAGCTTCCCTTCGTATGTATTGGGACCAAGATAGGCTTGCACCAGTCTCTGGGGATTCTCTTCTCCTGCCATACAGATTTAACCACTCTCTTCATCCAGATATGCCTCTCTTGCCCATGACTTTTACCAACTCCACTATCACTTCATGGCATTACTGTTCTTCAGTTTCTAGACTGCATTTCTCAGGTCTTCCTCCGTTATGTTAAATTCAAGCACGAAATTAGGCTGGCATTTCAATTAATAACAATTAGCACTTTTCAGCCAGGGACCTGGACATTTATCCTTTAACAACCAAGGTAACTATTACCCCTTTTTAACAAATTGGAAACCTAAAACAGAGTAAAGCACTGGGTATCAGGAACACAGATGAACATAGACGCCAGCAGCACCAAGATTTTCAGCAATGAATAGTGATTTTGATTGACCCAGTTCCTGGGTGCACAGTTTGTGACCCCTTAAAGGAGCTCTGATTTTCACAAAATGATGAGTCCTCATTTGTAGCTGCCATTCCCTAACCATGGGATAACACTGCATACACATGACGTAAAGCCTCCTTTTTTAAAAGACTGACTAAAAGATGACAACCCTTGTGATCATTGCCAATGAGAGCCACTAAGACTGCATGAACACTTGGAATTATTTAGACTTACATGGTCTGATGGGTAGTTTTATTAAATTATGACTTTTCCTGGAAAAATGAACTATTTAGCCACAAAGCAGGAGCAAGGGGTACCACACCCTGCAGTTTTTGCTCATTTCCTAAAAAGATTACCTTCTCTGATCCAGACAGCCACAAAAGTTCTACCCTTCAGCCTAGGGGTTGCTGGAAGATTAATACCAAGATAAATGGGAAAGTGGCTATGATGAAATTCCCCAGATGCCACATTAACAGACTTCTGGGCCTGATGTAAAATTCCCTGCAAGATCAGTGTAACTTTATTGACTATGATAACATAAGCAGTTCTAATTTACACTGGTGTATTACCGAAAGAATTTGCTTCTTTGTTATACATCAAGCATATCCTTACCTATAATTTGCCTTCTGATAAAGTGTACAAGAATTGTCATTTACCACTGTTATTTAACCACCAAGAAAGAATTCATTTCAATGAGTGTATAAAATGATGAAATCAACCCTTCTATTTTGTTTACTGATTGTCCTCCTTTTGACAAACATAGACATACATCAAGGCATGAATTCAGTGACTGGCATTCCTGCTTCTACACCCAAGTCTGGTGGAAGTTGAAAACCCACTGCAAAGACTGGATTGGATACACAGTTGTCTACATCTGCCAATTAAAAGACAAATATGAGATCTTACGTTTGTTAAAGGTTTGCTTTTCAGTGTCAAGGGATTTGTTCCTGAAAAGGGAATCTTAAGTTTTTACTCTTATACAAACACATTTCTGGGTAGAACAGAAAAGTATGTATCTGCTTCTGAAAAACATAGTTTTTATATTGGTAGAAGCTACTCAGAGAAAAACAAGTCTGACTCTTTGGTATTTCTTGCACACCCACCACTCCCAGTGACTTCAGAAGAAACTTTGGTTGCACAGGGAATTCAAGATCAGTCATGCAAAAAGCAAATTGTGCTGACATTCCTGTGTCAAGTAGCAGGTCTGTTGAAGCACTACAGAGACTCACACAAAATCAAAGCATTGTAGTAGAATTATGATCTCCACAATAGTGAGGCTACTCTCACCTGAAACACCTTAAGAACCAGAAGCCAAATATATATAATAGGTATTAGACTATTATGCATAAGAGATTCCCTCACATCTACGCTGTCAGAAACAACAGCTTCTCAGAAACTGCCATTTACAAGCTTTTACACAAAGCTCTAATGAAGTGGTTTCTCTGCCATAGGAAATCATCAAATGCAGTTAGGAATCAATGTCTATTAGTATAAAATGCCCTGCTACCTGATTTATTCCCTGCTTCCATGCCCATGGAGAATGCTCTGAGCATGGAAAAGAAAGTGGGAAAGCAATGAAAGGAAGAACAAACCCACACCATGTACACCTCAACATGTGCTCTCCACTACAAACATGGAATTGAACAGCAGCGGTAAATTAATAGCAGTTCCCTAGAACCTCACAAATCTGCATTTTTTTCTTCCAGATATGTTAATGCAGATACACAGAAATAACTGTAGTATAGCCACTAGTAAGACGTGAGTATTCTCTGAGAGACACCATACAAATACACTTAACAGTGATTTTCTGTGCTAAGCATAAGCAACGACTGATACCACCATGTGCTAAAGGTCAGCAGTTGCTAGTGTTGAGGACAACTACTGTCTCCTTAATTGGTGAGAGAGATTTGTTAATAGATTGCTGAAGTGAAATTGCTTACTACAAAGTCCTTATACATCATGTATGGGGGTATATTTCTGTAAAAATAAATAAGACAACTTCACTGTCAAAAATATTTTCAAAGTACAAATTGTGCTGCTGTGATACATTCTTTTTCTTAAAAAAATGTTTGCTCAGTTATTCAGAACTTGCAGTACCTATTAGTATAGAAATCTTGCAACTCTGCACTAATTGAATGTGAACTAAGAGACTTATACAAAGAAGAGCAGTCATGTGGCCTTAACCTGCAGCTGGTGTCTGACCACATTATTTTATGACATCCTCTGGCATCCTGAAGCCCCCACATTAAGAAGTTGCTTCTGCAGCTGGCAGATTGGGTATCAAATAATGGTCGGCCCTAATGGCCCAATTCAACCCTGGGTTAGCACCACTAAAATTAATATTACCCCAGGGATTAATTTGGACCACCTGAGTAATGAATCATTAAGTCTTTTTCCTATTGACTTTCTATCTACTGTCATTGGTTTCAGGCATCCCTAAGCATGATCACTAACTCCTAAAGTTTCAAGTAGGGAAAAGTCATTGAAGAGTTTAAGCTAATAACATGACAGTTAAAGTTTAAAGAGGAAAAAAAACCAGACTTTTACAGGGTTTAGGGGATTTGTTTTTAAGGGTTTAAATAAAACTTGCTGGTTAACTAATTCAAGGCCCAATTCCCCATTTTTATCTCAGTTCTTATCTTCTGCTTCAACATTGTTACATAACCAACAATGTTTAAGTTAACCAAGCTGAAGCCATTAAAACAAATGACTAAATTACTTTAAAACACCACTATTAAACCAAGGCATCTTGGGATCCAAAGATCACAGTGGAATTGATCCCAAAATCCCAGGATTACAGAATCACTACATGATTGCCTTCCTTACCTAAGAGTATTGGTTCTTGTGTAACCCTTCTGCCAGAGCAGGCTGGCAGGGTTCTATATCTAGGGGTTTCCCAATGATGCAACACCACCAACTGGCTCGAGCCCCCACCCAGATTTCTGGGAATCCTGCACTGTTCCCTGGGCACTCCAAAGGGGTAAGGCTTCCCCACTCGCAAGCACAAGTCTGAGTGTAGTAAATGGAACTTTTAATAGTAGTAAAACAAAAATGCAAAAAGGCCAAATAACAGAGATCGGCACTAATCTGGGGGGGGGGGTGGAGTTGTGCGGCACTTAGAGACTAACAGATTTATTTTTTGCATGAGCTTTTGTGGAAGAAAATCCCACTTCATCAGATGCTTCGAAGATGGGTGAACTTACAGAATGGACTGAAAATAAATGCAAGTGGATGTAAAACATAGGATCAGGTCATATGGTAACAGCAAATCAGAGCAGTTGTTAGGTTCAAACCCTAGGAAGATTGAAGTCAAATTCCCTTTGTAAGGGGAAAAGAACCCATAGTCTCAATTCAATCCTGCTAATCTAGAAAGCTTAGTATAGAGCGAAGTTCCCAATAACCCACATCGCATAATGGAACATACAAACTTAATGGCAAAACTGGCACTGATCTGGAGAATCAGTGCTAACTAGGCTCCCAACCAACCCTAAGGTACAAAGGAAGTGTCTTTCATGCTAGCTGTCCACTGATGCCATCTACCGGTCACTCACTCCATCCTCCAGAACAGGTTTCTTGGCTCCATCCACTGTCCACCAGCTCTACCCTCCAGTCCCTCATGTCCCCCAGCTCACGGTCTCACCGTCCGCTGGCTCAGCCCACTGTCCGCCAGTATTGCCCTCCAGTCCCTCGTGTCACCCAGCTCATCGCTGGCTGCTCTCACCAACTCCACTCGCTAGTCCCCCCATTGCTGCTCCTTTCCAGCTCAGAGGGAGAAGGACTCCCCACTGAGCTCAGTGCTAGTCAGCTCTCTTAGTCTTTAGCAGCTGTAAATCAGCTGTTTTCATAACAAAGAACAGAAGAAGCAATAAGAAGCGGGGCAATTGCCCCAAGCACTGAAACAATACAAACCTTCCACTTCTGTTCTTGTCTCTTTCAGGCTGAAACATGCAGGAGCCTCTCTTACAATTTTTTTTTCTAACTAAAGGTGTCTTTTACCCTTTAACTAACCCAGACAGATTTGAAACAAACAGAGAGTAGCAGTTCACACAAGGACAGTATTTCATATTTTCTTTTAGTAGAATTACACATATTGATAGATTTGTGAGCAAACTAACCCCAAATACTATTACCCACTATGCTTTGCACCTAGCATACCCACTATGCTAATCAGTTAATTGTGCTCTTTGTATCCATGCTAATACAGGTCCCATGCAAACTAGTTCCCCCCCCCTTCAGTTCAGTAGCTGTTAAGCACAGCTTCTAAGCCTGCCTTACACTTGGAAAATGAGTTTAACAAGATTCAACTGCATTCAATTGATAAAAAGATAAAGCATGCTTAAATTTTACACAGGTGAGACTTCATACATTCATAGCCCATTGGATTAGTATAATCTCAAGAAAGTACCATTATATATCCTATATAGCAGAAGCTGAACAAAATTATTAGACATAATAGACCCTTGTTATTAAGGTTCATGAACACTTGAATGGGAGCTTTGACTTAGGTAGACTGGGACAAGTAAGAGCTAATCACATCTTGATAAAGTAAACAACCAAATTATTATGTTAAATTAGGTCATTTTTTGAGGTCCCAAAATATGTAATCATTACCATTAAAGTAATCTATTCTGGAAATATCTGTTTCATTGCAGCCTGTATCAGCAATTGTCCAGTTTAAATTCCTTGATTAAAAAGCCAGTGTTTCTCTCTTTAAAGACCTGTTTTTCTTTGGGAAGGCTCACTTTCCACCCAGGGAAGTTGTGTAAGTTATGCACATTGGTATGAATGTACTCATCTGGGCAATCCCAATGACTAGGCCAGCTTCCAACAGGTCATTGTGAACTGTGGCAGTATCCACAGGAAAACTTTTCCTGCGGAAGGCCAGCTTCCCTATCAGGAGTAGCAAGAAAAGGAAGAACTGGGTTTTGTTTCATTTGATTTGTTCATTCTGTCTTGATCCAGAAACACTCTTCTGGCAAAATGGCATTTCAGTTTGGGTTTCCAAAAAGAGAAAGGACTGACACAGGCACAGATTGACCTTAAAGTTTATCGAAAGATTGTATTTCAGTTAATGCACTGGAATCTCAGTTCTTCTTCGAGCGCTGCTTGGATACCTTCAGTAATAAGTGTATCTGTGCTCTAGCACACAATTGGTTGGGAACTTTTTGCCCTAGCCTGTCAGGAGAAGGCTAGCAGCCACTGGCCCCCACACCATCCAATGGCTATATGGCTATGTCCACACGCATCTCGTTCTTTCAAAATAAGTTATTTCGAAACGAGTTGTTTCAAAATGAAGCCCTTATTTCGAAATGAGTTCAATCGAAATAAGAAAATGTGAATTTGAAATAAGGGAAAAGTCCCAATTGAAATAGCATGTCCAAACACAGGGCTTGCTATTTCGATTTAGGAGAGGGGCATGATGGGTGGTGTGGCAACATGGCCCCCCAGCAGGGCCATGTTGCCAACCAATCCCCTGCCACTGGCTCTTCCCCTGCTGCCCCTCTGTCCCACCGCCCTAAGCAGGGGCATGGGTTGCCTAGCCCCCTGCTACCCCCTTTCCCCACCCCAACCTCAAGCCGGGGGCAGGGGGCTAGGAGTCCCATGGGACTGAGACCTGCTTCTGGGAGACAGCAAGCAGATCCCAGCCTGGTCAAGTTCACAGTTGTGAACTTGACCACGCTGGGAGCTGCTTGCAGTCTGCTGCAAGCAGCTCCCAGCCCCATTAGGCTCCTAGCCCCCTGCCCCTGCCTTGAGGCTGGTGGGGGGGAAGGGGGTAGCAGGGGGCTAAGCAACCCATGGCCTCGCGGCGGGGAGCCTGCTCTGCCCCTGCCTGCGCTGGGTGGCTGCCCCCCAGCCAGTGCATGGGCAGGGGCTGCTGCAGCCCGACCTGCCCCCTGCCTACTGCTCCCTCTGGGGCTGGGGCAGGGGAAGGGGATCCCGCAGCCAGCTCTGACCCCCCCACCTGGGCTTTCCGCTTGCTGCCCGGGCGGGGGGGGGGAAGTGGCAGATGGCTCTGCCTGGGTGGGGGGCTTCCAGCCCCGCCCAGCCCGGGCAGGGGGCAAAGCCGGCACCTGCAGCCCCTACCCTCTGGGGAGGCATTTGCCCATCCCTGGAGGGGGAGAACTGGGCGCTCGCTCCCTCAGCCCCTGGTTGCCTGGAAGCGGCCAGGGAAGGTGCAGCCTGGGGCTCCCCTGGCTGCTTGTGAGCAGCGAGGGGGGGGCTGCCAATTTCCCAGCCCCTTGCAGGCTCCGTAGCCTACGAGGGGCTGGGGAACCAGCACCCCCCCTCGTCACTCACAAGCGGCCAGGGGAGCCCCAGCCCGCACCTTCCCTGGCCGTTTGCTGGCGGCCAGGGGCTGGGGCAGCGGGGTGCCCCGGTCACAGCAGCCAGCTGGCTGGGGTGCCTGCCACCCCGCCCCCCTGCGCTGGGAAAGGGCTAAGAACCAATTCCCAGGAGACAGAGATGGGACGATCTGTGATAGGGAAACCATGTGGAACTTTATTTTCCTTATGTGTTTGTTTAATGCTCTAACATCTAAAATGGGTTGAAGGTCCCTGTTGGCTTTGGGGACTAGGAAGTATCAGGAGTAAAACCCTTTTCCCCGCTCCTCCCTGGGGACCCTTTCTATGGCCCAGAAGGAGAGGATCTTCTTGCATTCAATCTTGAGCAGGTGGAGCAGTTCCCAGTTCCTGAGGTTTGGATGAAGGGGCAGTTTCCTGACCCAAGGAGTTGAGCGAAACTGGAGGTGGTATCCTTCTGCGACCATCTCAAGGACCCACTGGTCAGATGTGATGTTGACCCAGTGGTGCGTTAAACGGTGCAGGTGATTGGGGACCGGGCGGGTCGTGGGTTTGCTGCCCTTGCAGTAATCATCAGAAACGCTGCTTCCTTCCCAACGAGTGTTCGGAGCCTTGTCCATGCCTGCCGGGTTGTGGGGTATGTGGCTTCTCACTCTTCCTCGAGCGGGCTTTGTCCTTATCCACATCCCCGAGATGGCACTGGGGAAATTGGAAGGACCTCAAAAAAGGGCTCTGCAGTTGAATCTGTTGTTTCAGCTGTTGCAGCTGCTGCTGTAGGAGCTGATGAGGTTTCGGAGAACGCCTGCTAGATTGCAAGGTGTACATCCCCAGTGACCAAAGCATGGCTCTCGAGTCCTTCATACCATGGAGTTTTGCATCTGTGGACTCAGCAAATAGGTCAGGGCCCTCAAACAGCAGGTCCTGAATGATGAGTTGCAATTGTAGGTGCAGGCCCGAGCCCTGGAGCCAAGCTGAATGGCACATTACCACTGCAGATGCCATAGTGTGAGCGGCTGTGTCTATGGCATCCCAGGTAACCATCAGAGCATCCCTGGATGCCATCTCCCCTTCCTTGAGTATCGTGTCAAAGTCTCTAAGGCAATCCTTGGGAACGATGTCACAAAAACCTTGCATGACACTCCACAGGTTAAAGATATATCTTGTCATAAGGACCAAATGGGTGAAGATGCGCAGCTGTAGGGCTGCTGTGGAATAAACCTTCATACCCAACAGACAGAGCTTCCTCACCTCCTTATTCTTAGGGGTGGAACTCGGTTGGCCCTGTCTCTCTTTCTGCTTTACAGCGTCGACAACCAGTGACCCCGGGGGGGGGGGTGGAAAATGAAGGAGAATTTGTTCTGAGGAACGTGGTACTTTCAGTCTGTCACCCTTGACACCGGCGGGATTGAGGATGGGGTCTGCCACCGTTCCCTGGCAATTCTGTACACACCATTGTGGAGGGAAACAGGCACTTTGGAGGGTGGGGCATTGCGTCCTATGTTGAAGAGGGGGTCCGTTTCCTCCTGCACCATGCCTAGCTCCAACTTCAGGTTCGCTGCCATGCAGTGGAGCAAATCCTGCTGGGCGCTGGAGTCCTCATTACAATCGGCCTCTCAAAGGTATACTCATCTGGTGAGGAGGAAGAATGAGCCCGTCATCTACTATGTTGAGCAGAGTCAGGGTCAGGCTCATCGTCCAAGAAATCCAAAGAATCTGGAGTCTAAACAGGGAACGGCACCGAACAGTGCCGGGACGTTGAGCTATCATTGGCCGTCATGTCCAACCAGTCATCGAAAGATGTTTCAGCCTCAACGTGGTGTGGAGGAGAATGGCCCCGGCTTGATTTTGGGGTCCTTGCGGTGCCGGGGGAGACATGCCCCTTTGCTCTTGACATTGCCGATGACCCTTTCTTGTTTCATAACTTGGGTGTCCGGGAATTAACAAGGGAAGACAACATCAATTCATTTTTCCTCTCCTCCAGTTGTTGTGAGGCAGCTTGTTTTCAAGCCATTTTCACATGCTCCTGCTGCCATTGACACTCTGCTATGGGTGCTGACCTCCTGATGCCAGCCTGTACTGTGCTACCCATCTATCCTATTTGTCTTTACTGCAATGCTCTTCTACATCTGTTACACCAATCCATGAAGGTAGAATGTAGCTTTCCTCAGACCAAGGACTGCATATGGGAAGCAATGTGTGATGTGGCCAGGACTGCACTATAGGTTTTGCCAGGAAAACTGTTTGTTAGGGTGTGAAGTGGTGTAATTTGTGATCAACACAGTCATGTCAGCAAAAGCCTTTGTGTAGACAGAGTTACAAGAGCAAAATTGCTTTTGCCAGTGTAAGGAATTGTGTTGACTGAGGCTGAAAGAAGTGACTCTGCAAAAGCACAGTTCTGCTAGCAGAAGTTGTAAATACAGTAGAAGAGCTTTGCCAGCAGAGCACAACCGCGTGGTTGTACCAACAGAGGCTTTCAAGCATAGACCAAGCCTTAGAGCATGGTTCCCAACCTTTTTAAGGCTGGGGACCCCCTTATGGGGGGAAGTAAAGTGTGCAGCCCCGTTTTGAGTGAGGCACTGCCCTCTGTCTCCGTGCTCCAAATCTGGCCTGTGCAGGGCAGAATGTAGTCCATGTAGAGCTGGGGAGCCGCCACGGCCATGGCCCCCTGCCCCATGTGCCCTTCTCACCTGCCTGCCTGTTTTCCCTCCCTCCTCCCCGCTGACTCCTCATCCTCAACACCATCCCCAGTCCTTCCCCCCCCTTACCTGGCCGTTGGAGCCAGGGGCACCTGACTGCTCCCCCCAAGGTACTTTGAACTCAGCGCCAAAAGACGGTGCTGAGACTACGGTGCCTGAACTGTTTGGGGTGCCGGCGGAGCACTCACGGCTTGGGTGGCATCAGAGGCAGACGCACTACTCTCAGCGAGAGTGAGGAGGCACCGCTCTGTCTTTGCGAGTCCTCTGTTAAAGGACTGGCATATAAGGCAGCTCGCAGCAAGGTGTGACTCACCTAGACATGCAAGGCATTTCTCATGAGGATCATCACTTCAGAAAACTTTGCAGCATCCTAAACAAGGTTTAAAACCAGGCATCTTAAATTTCACACGGAAAGACAGGCACTTGCTTCCGCAAGTTTCTTGGCTGATCTGAAACTGTCGCTGAGGGTGGAAAAAGGAACTGGGAGAGTCAGGGTCATGGTCATCTATATAGCCGTGGTTGTGGCAGTGAGGGGGCATTGGCCGTGTGCCCTGACCTGTCAGGCTGAGGCTAAAGACCTTCCGAGCTACTGTGCGCTGCGGCATGTAGACACCTGTAACTGAATGATGTGAGGAGTGCTCAAAGAAGAACTCCTTGGCAGTTGAAGCCAAAAACAACCACTGTGGATTTGAGAGGAATTGCAAAGCAAAACCTTTGGATATTATTTCAAGCACTAATTTATCAATAAATATTGAAATAGTTTTTTCAGGAGCAACAGAGTGTCTGTCCTGATTGCAACCTGTCTGCCAATATTCATTGGCCAGTGACTGCAATCCAGATATTGAATGGCAATGTACCTTTATATTTTTTCACTTCCCCTTCCCATACCCTCTTCCAGGAGATCTGACAACCTGGTTTCTGTCAGTAGCTAGGCTACTATGAAGAATGAAGTGAACTGTTGAATTTCTTTGTTCTGAATTCCTTTTAGATTGGCACTTAAATGTATTTTATGTAGTATACAAACAGCCTTCCTCATAGGTCTGTATTAATTTTGTATTTGAACTGGTGGGCTAGATTAGCAAAAGGACATGGGAATACATTACAGATGCTGTATTTTATTACTTCATTCTCTTTCTAGGATCCCAATCCTAAAAGTGGAGGAAAAGTGACCCTGAGAGACAGTAAAGCTGATTTGGGAACAGTGCTGGATCTCCAAGTATTTAAAGTATACAGAACACCTCAGGTTTTGGTTGGAGGGCCTCTTATAAATCCTTACACATCCAGCTTCAGGAAATTTCATGACATGACTTCCATCCCTACCAGACCTGGACATGGAAAATACCTTGAATTCAGCTACTGAGAGATCCCCTCCATTTCTCTGTTTTCAGCCACTCTGAGAATAGTTACCACAATGATGATTATCCTGGCCATTCTCTGATTAGAAAGCTTTAACCAAAGAAACCAATTATGTAACAAACAGAGTGGACTTAACAGTGAAGTTTGTAGACACTCCTGGGTCAAGGGCAATGGGCAAGCCTTTTCTGATCCAGTCACACTGCTGTGGCTCAACCATTCCCAGCATCCTTCACTCAAGGCTGTTACTACTCTTCAGTACTCAAGGAAGGCTTCAGTTTCCTGCCTTGCTGGTTAATGATCGCCTTTCCACTTTAGAGTACCACTCATTCCCTTTTCACTCTCTGAATGTAATGGAGCAGCATCGTTGCAAGCTTCCTGCCTCAGTCTTTTTCGTACACAACTTGCACCACTGACAGCATCAATCGTACAGTCCCGAATGAGTACAGATTTCATGACATGAGTATGAAATCTCTGACATGGCCCAAATTATCTTCTTGCACATTAAATTGGCATTTAAATTGAATCTGACGTTGGAGGGGAAGCAACAGGGATAACTCATGAAAGGATTGTATGATTTACCCCTAACATTGCTTGAAGTGGGCGTCTTACTGAGTGGGCTTTAGACAAGTAGTTCATAGCTGCTCATTCAGACTGGAACTGCATTTCAAGACTGCCTGCTTCACTTGTGCTCGAAGGACCCCACCAGCCTCTGAGGCCAGTTTTGCCCTGGAGAGCCTGCACGTGGCTGGGATTGCCCCAACATGTGAGTTTAACGGAGGGATGAGGCAGGAAGCTGAGGGACAGTGCGAGAAGACAGAGATAGCTTCTGGGTGTGGGGCTGCGGCAGCAGCAGAAGCAACAGCACTTAAATGGCTCTCTGTTAAAGAGGATGGCTTGCCAGATGTGCCCAATGGGCCTTTCCTGAACTAGAAGTCACGGATTTATGAGCTAGCAAAAACACCCTACTTCAAAAAAAAAAAAAAGAGCTGGGGAAACTACAGTCAGTAAGCCTTCCCCACACCAGGCCAGAGATTGACACACCCAGCAATGCACTACAGTTAACAAGGACGGCTAGTAGCGTTCCAACAAGAGACATCATTTCTCTCATTTGCCCTCCACATCTGACAAGCAGTGAGGGTTTTTTAGGTTGCGGGGGGGGGGGGCATTTTTGTTATTTTTATTTCACTTGTGAGTATTTAGAGTTCATTGCTGGGGAACTAGTTTGGTCCTCATTTATTAGATGTCCCTGATGCTTTTGCCTAGTCTCACCATTATTTTCTAATTTGGCCCTAGCCTCTCCAGGAATAAACAGTGTTTGTCCTTCTGTTTGTTTCCAACTCTGTTATAAATTGTAATGTTCTAGTAGTCATAGGGATTATTAGTTTGTGCACATAGGGTGTGATCCATGAAGCGCCTTAGGCACCTGAATTACAAAATCATTCCTTCTCTCTCTTTCCTGCACAGACAGCATGCCAATCAATCAATCAAATACCAATCAAATCATAGAGCTGGAAGGGACCTTGTGAGATCATCAAGTCCAACCCCCTGGGAATTGAACCCAGGACCTTCTGCATGTTAAGCAGAGGTGTTAGCCACTACACTATTTGTAGCCACCCTTAATCCTTAAACAGATATTCACCAACAACTACAAACCTAACAGAAACATTAAACCAGGCACATATCCCTGCAACAAACTACATTGCCAACTTTGCCCACATATCTTTACACAAGACACCATCATAGGACCTTATCAAGCCAGCTGCTCCATTAAGGGTTCATTCACCTGCTTGTCCACCAATGCAATTTATGCCATCATGTGCCAGAAATGCAGTCTCACCTTATACATCGGACAAACAAGACAGTCTCTGTGCAAAAGAATAAATGGACACAAATATGACCGCAGAAATAACAACATTCAAAAACCAGTAGGGGAACACTTCAGTCTTCCTGATCATTTCATTAATGATCTATTAATAGCTGTACTCAGGGAAACGGATAACGGATCAAAACTGCAGAATTGGAATTCATATGCAGATTTGACACCGTCAACTTTGGGCAAATAGAGATGATGGCTTTTTGCCCGTTATGAAGGGTAACTTTGCTTTCCTCCCTCCCACCACCTCCCTCTAATATGCCATTCTCCACTGTTTGAATCTAAACAATTACTTGGATTTGCTGTAACAGTCTAACCTGATCCTATGACTTATACTCCCCTGCATTTATTTTGCTCCCATTCTGTAAGTTCCCCATCTTCAAGCATCTGATGAAGTGGGATTTTCTCCCACAAAAGCTCATGGCAATAAATAAAATTGTTAGTCTCTTAAATGCTACCAGATCCCTTGTTTCTCATGCAGTGACTGTTTAAGTATTTATCCACACTCATTGGGCAAGAGAGAGAGATTATGTCATCTATTTAGGGCACACATCTGGTGTCCCTAGCCCAGCTCCAATTTCTCTTTAGTCACAGAACAGCTTCAGCAGTAGAGACCGAATGAGCCACAAGTCAGATTACCTGATAGCTCAATGGTGCGAGTGCTTGCCTAGGAGGCATAAGTCCTGTTCAAATCCTTTCTCTTCCTCGGAAAGAGGAGGAATTGAACCTAAATTTTGTGCAGCCAAGGCAAATATTCTAGTCACCAAGGGTGATTTTCGCACCCCCCCCCTTGCAATACTATGTGGAGTGAAGCAGGCACCCAATTCATTCCCCTAAGAAGTGGCTTAAACACCTAAGCCACCTGAATTGGGGTGAGGAGTTCTTATGTGTGGCTCACTAGCAGTGACAGATGTCACTTCGCAGCCTGGACTTAGGCACCTAAATCCATTAGAGGGGCAGGGATTAGCACATACCTCTCTCATCTGCATCTCTCAGTGGCGTCTTAGGTGGCTCCTTGCCTAGTGTTCTGGTTTAATCCAGTTTACTAGCTCCTTACGTAAGACTCTAGAATCAGAGCAAACAAACTTGTGGTCAGAAAGACAAAGTATCTGAGGCCCAGATCACTGGCCTTCAAACTTTTCATCTCCTCCCTTTGCTCATCTTCCTCTTCCCTGTTTAGAGCACCCAGTCCCAAAGGCAGCTGCAGGATGCCCCTAGATTGCATTCAGGTCATTTTGGCAGTAGGCATCAGACTGTCACTTAAAGGGGTAGAACACCCCACCAAAACTGAATTCTGCACGAGCTGCCATGCTTTGAGTACTGCACACAAGCTGAAAGAAGAGTAAAAAAGAACTACATACATTTAACAAGCAGAATAAATTAACGAGGTGGAAAAAAAGGGAGACAAATGTGGAGAGGAGAGAAGAACTTCATTGTTTCTTAGGTTGTTTTACTATAGGAGGCTCAGATTGCATTGCCTGTTGTTAAAGTTGTCTGGCGCTTTACAATGTGGGGCATTAATAAAATACTAGGAAATTAATTACAGATGTAGGGATCCAAGCCCACTCACATCAATAAATGTGATCTATTGAATGTATGTAAAGCCCTGATATTAAAAATGCTTGAGCATGTGAGCAGTAATTTTGGTTAATAAAACCACTTATGCGTAAGATTTTGCAGGATTGAGCCAAACTGCAGGAGCTGGTAAAATTACTACGTCTTCATTTAACTAATATTGGGAATACGATACTGAGTTTTTAAATGCCACAATTTGGAGGGTGGGGGGTATTTTTATGTGTGGAGTGATGGGGTATTTGTTTTTCATACACAAAGAAAGGGCATAGTACTCAAATTCAATATCAAAAATTTCAAAATGTAAATTTCAACCAGTTATTGCATATGAGGGCAAATGCTAAATTAATACATCTTTTCTTACCTCTGTGCAACTCCAAAACAACACAAATATTTTTTTTCTAAAACTAGAAAAAAAAAATCCCTCTAGACTAAAACTAAACAGATATTTTTACCCGGCAAGGAGATTTTCTTTTTTTCTTGGAAATAAAAGCATATATAAAAATAAGGATTTGTAACTGAAATCCTGATGGAACCCTAGTTAAACTGTAGGTTTTGCTTTCAGGACCCTAAGGCTGTGGCAATACTTCCCCTACTTGACAAATGCAGTCACTTCTGAGGTGAAACACAGCTGCCAATTAATAGTGCCCAGCATAGCAATGCAACTCCAAAAGCAATTTAATATAAGAGAATCAAGTAATGGGTGATGTCTGACAGATAAGCCCAGCCTTCTCCTCAAAGGTACGAGGCCAGGAGCCGCCAGTTGCACCTCCTGCCAGGGGCAGTAAGAAGGAACTGAGAGGGGACAGGGCAGTACTGCCTCATAAGCCCGGGAAGGGCCTAAGGCCAGGAAGTATGAGCAGCACCCCTCTACAGATACTGCTGGGCCAAGGCTCAGCAAACTCCAGTTGCCATGGCGACCAGGAATTGTACCATGGCATGTAGCTATACTGTAGACTTCAGGGACAGAAACTTAAAAAAAAAAAAAAAAAAAAAGCCATTGGCACTGACAATTTCAACAGCACCACCCCTGCTGCCAAAAGCACCCTGGGAGGTATTTTCTTCCGGCAGCAGGGGAGGCGCCTAAGTTTTTGGGCTGGTGCTTGGTGTACCACTACATTTGTAGAGCCCTGTGCTAGGCAAAATTCTCCAGGTCCAGCATCCTGATTTTCAGAGCCTGGGCTCCAGCCCAAGACCAAATATTTACACTGCTACTTTTATCCCTGCAGCGCTGCCAGCCTGACACAGATGACCTGGGCTCTGAGGTGCAGTGCCTTGGGATTTACTGTGTAGTGTAGACATATCCTGTGTTCTCTTACCTCTAAAATAACATCTGCAATCAAAATTGAAAAGTCCAAGGGTCTTATGTACCTCAGTTCAAAAGTGTGAATTAAGCCCCGTTTTTCTCAGTGGTTAAATGCATTAGTTTTTGTCTTCTAGAAAAGCAGGTGTTCCCGTTGAACACTGCTGCTTTTCACACAACCAGGCTTGGGGCACCAGACTACAAGAAAATGGCACCTTTTGTTGTTCAGAATTTAAGCTGACTTTGAAATATTACCACATTGTGTGGACAAACGTTTCCCATTTACTTACTAAGTGGTTTATCAGAACAAAGTTTCTGGTTCAGGCGTTTCCTGACTGATAATGATAGCAAGGTTAAGGACATCCTCACCCCCTGCTTTGCTGCAGTTCCACAAGTCCTTCAGCCAATCATCAACATCCAGGAACTGCGTTCCCATAAGCTCCCATTCACATATTACAGTATTCTACAGCCCCAAGTCTCAAGCAGCAGCACACACACTCCTGCGGATAACGCAAAGGTCTTCCAAGGGATTGATCAACTCATTTACATACTTCTCTGGTTTTACAGCAGGCTACACAAGAAGCACTAGCGAAGTCACTTCATACAGACAATGGCTTGTTTATACTCCTCTATATTCTATAGTATACACTGAAATGTAAGTACAACATTTACATTCCGAATGATTTATTTTGTAATTATCAGATAAAAATGAGAAAATAAGCAATTTTTTAGTAGTAGTGTGCTGTGGCACTTCTGTGTTTCTATGTCTGATTTTCTAAGCATGTAGTTTTTCAGTCAGGTTGAAACCTGGGGGTACACAAGACAAATCGGACTCCTGAAAGAGACACAGTAGTCCGGAAGGGTGGAAAGACGCTGTTGTGCGATAATGGTCAAAAACACCCTGTGAAGTCTTTATTGACATGCAAATGAAACCATTGGGTCCCATCCTGGAAGGGGCCTTACAGACTTGCACTTTGCAGGCAAGCTCACTCTTCTTTTATGGTGGAACAAGACAAGGTAGCCAAAGGGCAACTCACAGATGTAGTCCTGCTAAGCACTTCTGCTTGTGACCTCATCAGTCCTAAAGTTAGGTGGTGGGCCTGAGGGGAAAAAGAAGTTTACAGCCTAGTGTTAAGGTTGACAATTTTGGCTGGACCTATTCCTGGAGGTTTCAGCACATGACACAGTCTTTAACTCCTGGAGGCTCCAGGACAAACCTGGAAGCTTGGCAGCCTTTGCGATAGTACAGTGTACAGTGAAGCAGATTTCTTTGTAGTTCGTCTTGTGTCCTGTTTACAACTCCATTAACCGGCACAGACCAGGAGCACAGCAGAGCACTTTAACGGATGCAAGCTACATGCAAACATGCGTGTACATAATCACACAAAGACACAGATATTGTACATGTACAGTCACTAGTTACATAAAGAGGAGCGTACACACACCCACTGCACTTATGTAAGCGAGGTGGCAATGTGTATACCCCCAAAACCACAGCTACTGTACATACACCTATACCCAATCAGCACTTACAATGCAGGGTGACTAGATAGTAAGTGTGAAAAATGATAGAGTTGAGGTTTTCTTTTGTGTTGGAGGCAGGGGGAAATAGGCACTTATATTAGCCAAAAGCCCCAAATACCAGGCATTTCCTATAAAACCAGGACACCTAGGCTATGTGTACACCAGTGGTTCTCAACCTTTTGTGGGTCACGACAGGAGCGCCCCTGCCCCGGGAAAAGACCCAGGGCTCAGGCGCCAGGACTCAGGCAGTGAGAGCGTGCTGCCACTGCAGCTGCCGTGGCGGATCCAGGGCTCAGGCACCGGGACTTGGGGCTTGAGCCCCGTAAGCCCAGTGCCAGTGACGACCCTGGGTCATGACACACTCAGCTGCAAAGCGGTTCTGTGGGGGGAAGGGGCGACTGCCCCAGGCCCTGCCCGACCTCCCCCCACCATCGCTGTGCTCTTTCCTGCCCCACTGTCTTTGGTGGGGAAGCCGAAGGCAGCAGAGGCAGGGTGGCCGGGAGTGTGGAACCCAACCTCTCGGCTGGCCACTCCACCCCGGGTGGCAGAGCGAGCAGGCCCAGAGGCTGTGCTCTGCTCTCCCACCCTGCCCCCAAGCCAGCGGTTCTGCTCTGGGGGCAGGGAAGGCCAGCCCAGAGGCAGGGTGGGAGAGCAGAGCCCAGACTCTGGGCAAGTGCCCCCCCCCCCAGGGGCAGAGTGGCCAGCTGGGGGGTGGCCAAGAGGCTGATTTGGCCCCAGACCACAGGCTCCATCCCCAAATAGGGATGGCCCTGCTTAGCAGCATATCATGCCACCAGGACAAACCAGCCCACCCCACCCCACCCATGCAAGCTGAATTCAGGCATCCTCCCAGCTTGCCATGAGACACTTACTGCTGTGTGGCAACACAGTAACGTGTCCCAACACAGTGATTGAGAACCCCTGGTCTACGCTACAGAGTTCTACCGGCTAAAGTTTGCTGGCAGACAGCCACCACTTTGAAGGTGGGTAGTTTATACCCAGCCGTCCTTCTTTCAGTGGAGCGTGTCTTCGCTAGGACCATTTCCAGCAACAAAAGAGGCAGTGTAGCAGATCTTAGAGGTCAACATTTCAGATCCCTGCAGGAAACCCTCAGGCTCCTTGCTAACCCTGCACTGTTGCTGGGGATCCAGGGCCAGTTCAAGGGGCTGTGGCACCCTGAGTTGGCTTTCTCTTTTACATTCCCACCCTAGGGGCGGGGGGTGAGCGCAGAACCCAGTCTCCTCTCTGGGCTGGCTCACCCTGCCCCTTGGACTGGGAAGAGCCGGCCCAGGGGTGAAGCAGACCAGCAGGGTCCCCTCTTCGGCCCCTCCTCTGGGTCTGCTGTTCTGGCCTAGGGGTGGGGAGGGCCAGCCTAGCCTAGAGGTGGGATGAGAGAGCGGAGTACACTCCACAGGCTGGCCTGCTCCACCCTCTGGTGAGGAGTGGCTGGCTCTGGGGAGCTGTGGGGGGCAGCATGGGCTGACTTGCCCTGCCTCCCAGCATGCCTCAGCTAAGGCACCCCGAGCCAGGGCCTCATTGGCCTGTTGGTAGAGGTAGCCCTGTGGGGACCCAGGCACTGTGCCTGCGGCTCTCAGCAGCAGGGGGAGCTGGGTGGCTGGAGCTCTTGTGGCATAGGAAGTAGCTGCCAGGACCAGGAGCCAGGGAAACAGCTGCTGGGCTCCTGGGCTCCAGTGGCAGCCTGGCTGGCTCCCCTGGTCATCCGACGACTGCAGCCATGCTGCTGCCAGGGACTTAGGAGCCCCAGCGGCTGCCTCTTCTGCTGTGAGGGACCTGGGAGGCCCCACGGCTGCCTCTGGTCCCCTGCGGTAGTGGGGGGCAACTGCTGGGGCTACTCGGTCCCTGGCAAAAGGGTGGGTTTAAGCCCCCAGGGTTGACGGCACCCCAATAACAGGGGGCTGTAGCCTCTGAGGCTCCTCTGGCCCCAACCTTAGGGTGACTCGCACCACCAGGGCCCCTCCAACCCGACAGTACATGGCGCTGAAGCTACGAGGGATGGAGGAGCCTGCGGCTGACTGGGTGGGGCGGTGGCGGGTGCCGAAGCAGCCAGGCTCCTCCATCCCGCTGCAGCCTGCCCGCACCCACTTTTTTCATTAGATCAGCGAGCTTGACACGTACGGCACTCCCCACGCTAGAAGGGCGGACCCGAGTGACCCTCTCTGGCACGCTCCTTGCCTCAGACTCGTGAAATGCGCCACGACTCTGGCTCTTGTTGCGTCCAAAGAGGGCCGCTTTGAGGCCAAAAGGCGGGCGCGGGGCTGTAACTACGGCGGGGCCAACAGGGCTTTGCCAGGGGGCACTGGAGCGGCTGGTTGGAAAGGTGTGTTTTGGGGCGCCGGCCCCAAGGCCAGAGCCCTGTTGGGGCCTGCGGGCCGGGTGTGCCCAGGCCCTGCTCGCCCCTCCCCCCCCGAAGGCGCGCGGCGGTTCCCTCAGGCAGCCATGAGGGGCGCGGAGGCGCCGCGCGTGTCAAAGCCACGTGCCCGCGCGGCCATGAGCGAGCCGCCCCGCGCCGCCTCCTTCTCCTCCCGCCCTCTTCGTCAGCCGGTTCGTGTCCGCGGGCGGCCGGTGGAGGCCTCCCGCCTCTTTTTTCCCGGCGGCCGCCGGCGGCAGTGCCGTGGGGGGAGGGCGGCAGGGATGGAGTCGGGCTGAGGCACCGCGCCGAGCGCAGCAGGCGGGCAGAGCCTCCCCCGCAGAGCCGCAGGCTTCATTTTTAGGGGGCTGTCTCTTTCTCCTTGCCTGCAGTGTGCTGCGCCAGCAGATGTGCTTGGGGTCCTCGCACGGCTGGGACTATGGTGAAATTTCCGGCGCTCACGAACTACTGGCCCCTCATCCGCTTCTTGGTCCCCTTGGGCATCACCAACATCGCCATCGACTTCGGGGAGCAGGTAACTCGCCGCCCGCCTTTTGCCTCTCCCATCGCCGGGTGCTCTGCAAAGGCGCCTTGGGATCCCCCTGGCTGGTTGTGGACAACACACTCTGCATCGGGGAGACTCTTCCCTGGGCGATGCAAAGAGGCCTGATTAGATTGCCCAAGGTGGACTGTCCTCTGTTTCCTCCATATGTCCTCCTCTCTGGGAGGAGACTGTCAGATGGATGCACGGGGATGCGTAGCTGTCCTGAGAGGAATTTGCAGCTAGTAGTTTGCCAAAAAAAAAAAAAAAAAGCCAGATCAAAACAAACAGCACAGTAAATAAATGCAAACCGCTGCTGGCAGTTGCCTTGCTCAGTGCATCACGCAATTCCATCTGAATACTGAATATTAATTATCTCACTTATTGGGGGGTGTGGGCTATCTGTTTTCCGTTTCTTTTTAATCTCATGGCTGCTTTGGGCTTTGAAGCTTCTCTATGTGTTGGTGTTTTGGAAAAATCTGTTTCCTACTTGTTCATCAGACTCTGTCTCTCTGCTTTCCACCATGGCTGTTATATTCTGTTTTGAACTCTCTTTTGATGCACATGGAAGGACATCTTTTTAATGCACTCCTGTGTTATGTAATTTGAGATTACATAAAGCTTTTGGCTGTATTTTAATTTTACTTTTCACGAAAGCCCGCCTTAACATATTTTTGCTTGAGTCATGGGAGAAATGGGCTTTAAAAAAATATTGCAAAGTGTGTAGCAGGATGAGCTGCTGATTAAGGATGCTTAAACAAGCATTGGTGATAATTTTAGAAATATGCTATAGGTATACTGCTAATTGCTGCTTGTTTAGGGCTTGCTGGGTTCAGTTATAACTACTGGTGTTTGTAATTGAGTGAAGGGACCTAATTGCCTCTCGTCCACCCCCCCCCCCGTACAGCCAGCTTTATCTTGTTTTTCACCCATTTACCTCTCTCCTTGTGGCGTCATCAAAAGACTGGTGCTGCTGCAGCTTCTTCAGCTGCCAGTGAACCGTTTGTAGGTGACAGTCCCTGCCACCTTTTACCAGTGAAGCATTGCTTAGGAAACTCTTACAAGATGCTTTGTAATGATGTCAGCAAAGGCTCGATTAAAGCAACAAAAACAAAAAACAGGGTGGAATTCTCTGCATTTGTGTAGGTAGCAAGGGAAAATCTCTGAATTGTGAAGTGCTAAGAGTTTTCTTTGTAACAATTTATTGAGCTGCCTTTTCAAACTCTGCTATTTACCTTGACACTCTTTATGTTACTTTTTATGTCGTCATTTTTAATTCACAAATTCAGATACTGTGGTGCTCGCCAGGGCATGAGAACCAGTGAAGGATAGCAAGTCAATCAGTGGTTAGCTTTAAAATGGTTGAAGTTAGTTGTCAACAGGTGTGCACACGTCATCCTAATTTAAGTACCTAAGTACTCTTACTGATTTAAGGCTGTTCTTTGCTTTGGGTCCCATCTGAAATAAGCCTGACTGTGTTTTCTCACTCTATCACAGACTTGCTTACTAGGCATAGGCACCCCCCCCCCCGCGCGCACATCTGTGCTAATCCTTGCATTTTTGACCGGATAGGACATGAGATGGCATCTTTCCCTAAGTTTTTCATTCAAAGGGCATATTCAGCTATGCACCTTGGGGATGTGGTGAGCCACAGCACTGAACTCTTCGATCTTTCTTTTGGAAATCTGTGCCACTTCAGGCCCAGCTTTGCACTGTTTCCTTCAGTGGACCTCAGTGAGGATCGCAGTAAGGAATCAGGGTCTAAAAATATCCTTTGGCAGGGCATGTATAGGAAATCTAGCCAAAGGTGTGTGTCAGCCCCGTCAACAAGTGTAGTAGCTGAATGCCTCCAAACAATTTTTACCCTTTTTGTAAGTTCCTCTTACGATAAACTGGTACCTTCTAGGCAGTTCTTGTACATACAATCAGAATACACTTCTACCTGCATTCCTTAGTCAGGCAAAGGATACTATTGAATTAATGGGCACATTTGTCTGTGCAAAAAGTGCAAGATTGAACACAACTGTGTTACAGTGGAAAAACTGCTATAAAAATCAACCATTTGGCGAGATTTCATTTTATTCTTGTTTTCTTTTCTACTTTTTATAATGAAAATAATCTTCATTCTAAATTTAAACAAGACAAGATACTCAAAATATTTTGATGCATACAATTTGTTTTCATCTCACACAAGGGCAACCCACCCTACCAGTCAATTTCTCCATAGATCCCTGCACCGCCTGACAAAAGAAGGAAAATAGAATAGTAGAAAATAAAAGGAAAAAGGAGACTCAGAAGTACAAATATACTGTTGGTCTTTTACGAGTAGGACCTGATTCAGAGTCTGTGCCGATCAGAAGCGAGGCTTTCGTTAATGTGAGTGCACTTTCAGTTAGGACTCCTATCTAGTTTACAGAAGACTACTGGAATGTGGAATGTTCTCTGCATTCTTGCCGTCAACATCCCACAACGCTGGGAAAATGAGTATTTGGAACAAGCATGTTAAAAATGGTCTATCCTGTTTTTTTCAACAGTGTTGACAATGGTGGTCTCACTGCTACGAACAGAGTCAGAGTTCAACGCTACAGCAATGCGTGCCAGATGCCTGGTAGAATGAGATATTGTGAAGGGCTTTTGGATACTGTCAGAGTGTGGGATGGCCCTTCAAAGGAGTTGGGCTAATCAGCTGCCTCCCAGTTGGTGAGACAAGAAGGCCAACAAGCTCCTCACTTAAAAGGGGATTGCTGCACGGAACAGAGAAGCTCCTGCAGGAGACTGTGTATCAGGGCAGCAGCTCTCAACCACTGTGTCTGGACACCTTACTGTGTCTGCGCACAGCGGCAGGTGCGTGGCAGAGTGCTGGAGACGTGGCTGGATTTGACCTGTGGGGAGTAGACTGGTGCGTCCTGTAGGGTTATGATACGCCGCCAGGCATGTCACAACCCACAAAAGGTTGAGAACCACTGTATCAGGGAAAGGCTGAGGAAAGGGGTCTTCTACACCTCTTAAGCAGGAGCTCCAGTCAAGTATTCTACTTTGGAGCAGCATAAACTGGCTGAGATTGAGGTCATCAGAGGGGCTAGATGGCAGGATCTGGTTTACCTGTCTGTTAAAACACAGTTCTTTGTCATCAAAAATCATTTCCTACCTGTGAAAAGGGAATGAAATACTGACACTAGTGGGAGCTTCATTTATGTACTGGTTGGTGAGTTGGTCTATCCCATCACATGAGAGTGGAGGAACTGAGGCAAGGCAGGGTATGATGCAGGGTTTTTCAGGAGAGCCTGTTATAGGCACAGAAATGATCATTTTACTCTGTTGTCTGTAATTCCTATGACTGAGCTTGTCCAACTTTTGAGATGCATGTTTGCTTTCTCTCTTCCCCCACCCCCTTATTGATGCTACGTGATTATCAGGCTTGTACTGCTGAGCACATACAAGCTGTCCAGCAGATAAAGACTTGATGAGCCAGTCATCTGATCACTCCCTGCTGTGGTAATAATTCTAATAGAGCAAAATCAGAATAATTGTATAAAATAATAGTGTTTGCCAAAAGGCAGCTTATAAAAAGCTGCAGTTCTTCCCTCAGTGCATTTATACTTAAGATAAGACTGCTAATGTCACTCAAATTAGCATGAAGAAAAGTTATTCCCTGTGGCTCATATTCAGAGACACAAAGAATTTGTAGGTCAGATATAAGATTCTACTATAAAAATTAGCCTAGTAATATATAATGACCAAGGGTCACCGGAAGACTACTGTAAAACACAAGACTTTTGAGGTAACTTCCCCATCTCTTGTTTCCATGAGTAGGAATGTTGTTAGGCAGCCCAACTTTCAAGGCAGAGCACTTTCAATAAAATATAATGCGAGTTTTGTGAAATGTGAAATGAGTGACTCGTGTTTTAGACTCTTTCTGCTTAATAGAATTTTCTGGGATTTGAGATATTTTTATCACGTGGCTAAGTACAGGGGGGATAATACAGCTAAGAAATTGCCACATCCTTGGTTTGTCCTCTGCTGTCGCTAGATACTTCTTGGCAGGTGATGTAGGAGATGACAAAAGAACTTTGTGGGCATTATACTGTGTGTGAAATTTACCATTGGGGTTTTCAGTATTTTCAGAAAACTCTATGATCGTCTTACATGAACAGTATTTTTAATTAGAATTCTGTGTTGTGCTTAGGAGTTAAAAAATGCCACATTAATACCAGTGAGGTAAGCTCACCCCCTACAGTCTGTTCTAAAGCCATTTATTCTGTATGAAGATACTCTCATTGACCTTAAGGATCTGATCCAGCTTTCTGTGCTTTTGGTGACAAAACTATGTTTGAAATCTTATAAGCTATCTTATCTCAGTCTTAGAACCTCCTCTCAGACATGGGCATCTGAACTTTGCTTATACTAAAAAAAAAAAAAAAAAAGGTAGTTTTGATGTATGAATACAGAATGCCTGAGAGGTGGGGAGAGGGAAAAATCACAGTACTAGCTCTGACTCATTATTGCTTCTTTTTTCTCTGTTTTTATGCCAACTTAATGCTTTCCTAAGTACATTTAACAGATATTTGGGGGGAGGAGACTTTTAACAGTGTATCCCAAAAGTGTTTTGAACTCTCATTTTCTGCATCATGTATTATACCACTACATTTTCCTGTTGTAACACCACCTTTATTACTTTTAATCCAGTGAACTCGAAAAGCATGTCCCCCAGATAAGCATCATTATTTTCATTTTTACAAATGGAAGTGTTACTAACTCATGATTTTATCACAATTATCACGATAGTTTGTAGTTTCATTAAAAAGCTGGAGACAAGTACCTGGATTTTTTAGTTTGTATTTGGGGGGGGCTTAACAATGTGATTGGAATGCAATCTAAAGACCAAAACCAAACCAACAGAAGGCAATAACTGCAATCCCCCTCCCTCTGTATCATTTTTAAAAATATCTTGTTTTTAAGCCATGTTTTTGGGGACTGACTGATTTTCTTTTAACATTTGGGGGTTGCCAATGCTGAGGGAAAAAGAGGTACAGATGGGGTAATCTGTTTGTTTAGGAATGCACAGGAAGCCAATGGTATAGCTAGGAATAGATGTGGGTCTGACTTGAAGGTCAGTGGCCTATGCCCTGAACTGCACTGCCTCTGAGGCATCAGCAGCAATATCAATAGTTTGGAAGGACGTTCCCTTGTTGCCAGCACTGGTTAGCAGTACTATTGCTGTGTTAGTACTGGTGTTAACTGGCTGAGTGTCATAGCGTTCAAGACCAGAAGGGACCATTAGATCATTTAGTCTGACCTACCGTATATCACAGGCCTCCGACACCGCTCAAGCCCTGCACTAAACCCAGCAACCAAAATGAGACCCACAAGAGTCCAGACTGTGATGTGTCACTGGCAGAGAATAAAAGGGACTAGGTACACAAGAGCAGAGCTGTAACTTTGGTGGGGCCAGTGGGGCTTTGCCGTGGGTGCACTGGAGCAGCTCAATGGAGCCACTCTATTAAAGGGCGGTTTTCGTGGCGCCAGCTCCAAGCACCACTAATTGCAAGGGGGGGGGGGGCGTTCGGATTGGAACGAGCCCCGGGCGGCAGAACAGAGCATTACGGCTCTGCACAAGAGTTCATGTTTCCTGCAGTGGGCCTTACTTGCTGTAAGTAAAGGGTTTCAGAGGGGTAGTCATGTCAGTCTGTATTCAGCAAACAATGAGAAGTCCTGTGGCACCTTAGAAATTAACAAAAAACTTTTTGGGTATAAGCTTTTGTGGACTGGAGCCACTTTGTGATGAAGTTAGTTCCAGCCCATGAAAGTTTATGCCCCAAAAAATACTTTGTTAGTTTCTGGGGCGCCACAGGAATCCTCCTCATTTGCTATATGTAAGGATACATGACACTTTTGAATATGATGTTTGCAACCAGTGTTACAGAATGCTTCAGTTGATTAGCAGGAAGCCATGCTATCAAGTGTAGGAATTTTTTCAACTGCCCGTAGTATAGGCAAGGCTTGAGGCTGTTAGTGTGGGATTCATTACCAGCAATTCGTAAACAATAGAAGTTTATATGTATATGCACAGTTATGTACAGTGGCATTTAGGTTCAGTCAAAACTGTTACTTCCTCATTACCTCTTTATTGTGCTTGAATACTTCAGGACACTTGGGGATTATCTGGCTAACCAGAAAACCTGGAAAAGTTGTGCATAAAATCTTAGAGATTTAGTGAGGGTGGAGAGTTTATATTCCCAATTGCCAGTGTTGTGTTTTGGCCAGGTTATGTAACCTTTCTATGCCATAATTCACTCATCTTTAAAGTGGGCATAACACTCACTTATGTCACAGGGCAGCTGGGAGAGCTAATAAAGGCATCAAAAATACTCTGAAGTGAAAGGCATCATAAGAACAAAGTATAATTGTGATTAACGTCAGAGGTCAAAGACTAATCTAGATTAGGTAGGCCTTTAATACCGTATTAACAGAAACGTAACAACATAAGATCTCGTAATCAACAAACTATAATTGTATACAATAACCATGATTTCATATTAGTATTGTATCCTAGAGGAAAGAGTAAACTGCTTTGATTTGCTGTGTCTTGGTCTGTGGGGAGTTTGCTTCTAATGATGATCTTGAAAAGTTTGCAGGTTGTTTGAAGGTCAGAAAGGGGGGTTCAGGAATGATGTCTTTCAGGATGGGGTCACCAGCAACTATAGGTTGTAGATGTTTAATGGTATTCCGTAACTGAGGGGGTGTGGTCAATGGATAGGGTTTTATTTCTTCATTGGAGTGGGTTCCCTTATGGTATTCGGCTGGCCTGTTTCATGATGTGCCCTACTTCTGTGAGTATCCTTCTTTAGCAAAGGCAGCTTTGAGTGTGCAAGGGTGTGTATCCCTTTCTACCCTGAGCATGTTTTGTGGTATTTGAGTGTATAGTTATGGACAAGAGGTTTTTGATGTGTTTGGGATGGTTACTGGATCTACAAAAGTAAGTGTGATGGTTTGCGGGTTTCTCGTATATAATTGTCTCTAGGGTTCTACTGTTGAAGCTGATTGTGATGTGCAAGAAATTGATGCTAGTGTCGGACTGTTCCAGAAGGAGTTTAATAAATGAGTGTTGATTGTTAAAGTTTGTGGTCAAAACTATGAGAGAGTCTGTTTTTTGTCCAGAGAACGAAAATATTGATGATGTATCTGAGATACTTTGGTTACATGGTACATTTGTTCAGAAATTCTTCTTTAGGGTGGTCCACGAGCAGGATGGCATATTGGGGAGCCATCCTAGTATCCATGGCTGTTCCCATGGTTCAGACAAGGCATTTGTTCAATGTAAAACTGTTATGGAAGAAGATGAAATGTCTTATTACATAGATGGATTTATCTGTAACCCACTAATCCTTCTTTTATCTGATTCTGTGGAGGTTTTAAGGAGACACAGCACTTCATTGGTCCCTTGGAGTATGTTCTAATTATGTGTGCTAAACTATCTGTTCCACTTTTGGCTGTGAGACTGCAAGTACCTTACCCAGATCTGAGAATGAGTTCTGTATAGTTTTGAAAGCTTGTCATTCTGACCAACAGAAGTTGGTCTGTTAGAAGAAATCACCTCACTCACCTTGTCACACTTTAAGAAAGACATGGACAAATTGGAGAGAGTCTAGAGAAGAGCAACAGAAATGACTGGAAGCTTTTTAAAAAAGCTGATCTATGAGGAAGGTTAAATATGTCCCATTTTTCGTCTCAAAAAAAAAAAAAAAGTGAGGCACAAGCAGATACATACCCTTCACTGCAGCATTTTACATCCATAAAGACTATGGTGATACATGGTTCCTCACGTTCACTGAAGATTTAGGTGAAATATGAAGAAAAACTTTCTAACTACAAGAATACTTGCAATCTAGAATAGGCTTGCAAGGGAAGTTGTGGAATCTCAAATCACTGGTGGTTTTTAAGAGCAGGTTAGACAAACACCTGTCAGGGATGGTCTGGGTTTACATGGTCGTGTTTCAACTTAACTGATTGGACTAAATGACTTCTCTTAAGTTCCTTTCCAGCCTTCTGTTTCTAGGATTCTATTAGCAGATAGTAGGTAGACAAATAAAGATGCAGAAGAGACCAGAAGGTAAAACAAAGTATTGTAAAATGACCTTTGCCAATCCCAAGTGATATCTTTCAAAAGCATTTGTTCTACTCATCTTTTTGAGGCTTATGATTGCAATAAGAACATTTGCTTGGAAACATTCTCTAAAACAGTGGTTCCCAACCTTTTCAGTAACACTGCATGCTTCAGTGAGACAATCACATGGCACACCCAATTTTTTCAGCTGAATTGGTTGCTCATAAGTGTCACATTTACTTATGCTTCCAGTTTTCCTGGAGCGTTTTACAAGGTAATGTATACAACAAGCTAAAGGAGGATCAGATGTATTGATGTGGTTTTTTTTTCTTGTAGATTTGGAACATTGTCTCAGTTTTGCCCTTTGGCCACCTGTGTTTTCAGTGTTCGCTCATTTTAGAATCGAAAGACCGATACCTTGCTTTTGATTTGATGATTAACTTTCACGAGTTATATAAGTTGTAATTTTGCTTGGATAGAATATTGTTTAAGATGAAACAATGTTTGTTTTACATTGATTTTCATTACTTTTATACAAAATTTCGCAGCACACTTGAGCAGTTCTTATGGCACACTGGTTGAAAACCAGTTTGATCAGTCAGTATTCTAAAGCAGTGAACTGTGGCTAAATTGATGAATCATCATCCAAGATTTTTAAAATCTTATATAATGCAACATGTATGAAATTTAATACATAGCGTGCCAGGGCCTCCAGCAACATCTCTTGAGGAAATGACTTAATTAAACATACATGCAGTTTTCCTGCTTTTAGACATGCAAGTCTGATCGTCATGTGTATCAAAATTTTAAAAACCTTAAGTGTGAGGGACATTCATTTCTTTTGGCTTTTGTTTTTGTCTTTTATTTTGGTATCTGTTCTCCGGTCAGTGCTTCAGAGATTAGTGGGGCACAAGAGTGATTAGGAATGCATGTCTGTATTAGCTGTTAACAGGAGTTAGGGGTCAGATTCTCAATTCACCACTCGCTCAGAACATTTACTGGAGTTTTACCTTTGTATGTCCTAAACTGAGATGGTAAAATCCACTTGTATATGCTGTCCTGTTAACAGAAATACAAATCTCAGCCATGTATCATGTAATTCATATCATAGTATGTGTGTATTTTTATTGTACATACAGTATAGAGCAAGTAACAGGTAACTATGAGTTATGAGGCCATAATTCCAGAGAAGGCTTCTGCTAACAATATATACCACAAGAGTGAAGCTTGAATGGGTTAGTAGTCACAAGAAACTCTTGATGGAATTACACTTGTATGACTCAAGATGTTTCAGATTTTGTGTTTATGAAATATATAGATCTAAGTGTCAGAGCGGTGCTCTATTTCCACTCTTAGTGCCCTCCCTTTGTTCCGCTCTCCTCTGTCTTCTCTCTGACTGACTACTCTTCTTTTCTCCACACTACTCTTGCCTCCAGTTTCATTATTTCTTTTATCTTCTTGCTCTGACATCAGTAGGGCCCTCTCTCATTCCCATATTCTGAAATCCAGTCAGCCAAACTTTAGAATCTGTCACACCTGTGAATGACAATGTTAGGTGAACTGCACTGTGTTTAACACACTGTGACAGATGACACAGCAATGGTCTTGTTTTAAGGAACAGGAATTAGAATCCTCATCTGATTCCAGCTGACCCTGCCCACTGACTTCCAGCACTTAAGCCCTGCCCCACAGAGGTAATTGGACACCTGCCTCCCATTGAAATCAGTAGGAGCTGGATACCTAAATACATCTGAGGATCTGGGTCTTGACCTCTGTTTGCCTCAACTTTCTTGTCTATAAACTAGTGACGTCTCCATAGGCATGTTGTGAAAATTCCTCATTACTGTTTACAAAACATGTAATTTCCAATGGGAGGTGTTATCTAGATGAGAGGTTATTACTGCTCATGAACATAGAAGGCATGTATTATAAATGTGCTCCGTTCTGTGTTTTTCAGACTGGGGCTCAAACAGAATTCTTCTGGGGGCAGGTAGGAGCCTTAGGAAAATCTAATATACTGCATAAGAAAACATCATTGGTGGATAAAACTAGAGTGCAGTGCCATTTTGAAATGTGCATTTATTCAGTGTATCACTTCTGCATCCATTTCTCTCAATCTGTATTGAACACAGAGAATTCTAAGTTTATTAATCAGAGCAGTTGATAGCAATTGTGAATCTGCAGTGACTGGAGAAATGAACACTTTGCATGTCAGCATTATTGCCGTTGACTTCGTTAATATCAGGGAAAGGTTACTTCTCTACAATTACTTGTACCAGTGCAATGAACTTTGCCATTTCTCTGCACTGTCATCTCAGGGGTTACTGGTACCTTGTTAATGTTATACTTTGAAATGTGTTGGGTGTGGTGGTTTTTTTGTTTTTTTTGCTGCTAATGTACAGCTAGGTCACCAGATTAGATTTCCTTCCACTTGCCTGATCTTCCGCTTTGATTAAGTGAGATTTCCACGAGTGTGGTGCTGCATTTTGTTGACATGTTAGCATTCTGCCGCCATATTTTCAGATTATAAGAAAAAGTTGATTGAGACGGAGGTAAAAAGGAGTTCCTGATGGGGGCTATACAGAGGGAAAAACAGGCTAACGTGACCCCCCAGTGTCTAACAGAGCACAATTCCTTAATTCTGTTGTCAAGTCTATGGAATTAATTCTGTTAGAATATTTCTGTGCAACCTTGTATCAACCTGTCTCACTGCTTGTCTGCTCATCGACATATTGCTGATTAATTTCATGTAAGGACACACTGTAGAATTAGTAATGAATAACTCTATAGATAGACCTCAGTTACAAAGACAGCAAAGTGTTTCATTGCTGTTGTCCAATACATTGCTACTGAGCAAGTGAATTGGATGAAGAAAATGTACTGGAGGTATAGAGTGGTTATTTAAACAAAAAAAACCCTACCCTCATTCACTGCACTGTGAAACCTAAAGTAAAACATTTTTCTCTTTGTTTCTATGTTTATGGAAATACTTCAGTGTTTTAGATTAGGTGCCAGTGTATAGTGCAGGGATGGCCAGACTTATGGAACTCAAGAGCCACACAAGTTGATTATTAAACCTTCAAGAGCCTCACTGAGGCCTATAGTCATACCTTTACCTACTCCAAAATTTCTAAGTTTATAATTCATTGCCCACTTTAATTTTATTGCAAAAAGACGGCAAATATTGATGCTACTAATGTCAGATTCTAAGCATTACTTAAGATTAAGATGAAAACTAGGCCTATAAAAACTTGTTTTACTAAGTCATGCCTTAGAATACAAGAAAACAGTGGACATAGGTAACGGATATACAGCAAACTAGTAAATGAGATAGGGTTCAGGGCTCACATATGAAAGTTTCCAGCATATGCACAAAAACTATGTATTGCACTGAAAATTTCTGTGCCTTTGATATACTGTACTTCATGGTATGCTATTAACAGTAATGATATATCGGAGCTGTAAACAACAGTATTTTTTTTTCTTGCTGCTGACAACTTACTGAAACCTATGAATTGAAACCTACTGAAGTTGGATAGTTTGTCCTATGCTCAAACAATGATACTTATTTCAGTTTTTCTCCAGCTAGAGGAGTAAAAGCATACTAGAAAATACACAGGCATGTGAGAATAGTGGGTTGCAGCATGGTAGGTCAGGTGCTCTGTTTATCAGAGAAATTGCCTTGAGGACCACCTCTCCTACCTGTGCTGACTAGAGACTACTTCCTCTCCCACTGTGATTCTGTAATTTCCCTATGTCAGCCGCATAATGTAAATGTGGTTTTCTAAAAAGCTTAAGAATTGCAAAGGGATAGCTGTGTTAGTCTACTTCAGTGAAAGAAGCAAGGAATCCTGTGGCACTTAGACTAGCAGATTTATTTATTGCATGAGCTTTCATGGGAGAAAATCCCACTTCATCATATTTTCTCCCATGAAAGCTCATGCGATAAACAAATCTGTTAGTCTTTAAGTGCCACAGGACTCCTTGCTGCTTTTCCTGATTTAGGGAAATCCTTGTATGATCTTGGTCAATGATCCCAGGAAAAGCACAGGTCTTTCTATCAGAGGTGGCTTATTTAATTATCAATACTGTGTGAGAAGATGATAACTTTTCTTTCTAGACCTCAGCCTCTCTTTACTAACTAATAAAAAGTAAACTTTAGTTACACTGTTGCAGATTTGATTTAAAAACAAAACAACGTACAACCAATGGAAGTTGCTAATGTAATGGAGGTCTTGCGCGTGCGCCCCCCCCCCCCCCCCGGGCCCCCGTCCACACTGTCCTGGGCACTTGTCCCGCTGGGCGGGCCCGGTGGTGTGCCGCCTTCTCTCTTCAAAAACCCCCCCCCCCCCCCCGGGTCTGCTCCAGCCAGACCCGTGTCCTTCTCCCTCCTGCAAACATGCCTCCCTATCACTCCCTGGCTTCTGCCTCTGCTCCAGCCTGACTTTGGGGGATTCCTTCTCCCTCCCTCTAGCAACACACCAGCCCCCGCTGCATGCTGCACCAGTGCAGCCCTCTTAACCTCTTCCCCCTTACCTGACCAGCCAGCCGATTCTACGCATGCCTGCATGACCCTGTCTTGCTCCACCCTGAGCATTCATCTGAAGAATGCTCAGGGCCTTGGAGATTTAATTCCCCCCCCACAGCCTGGCACCTGCAGGAATGTGTGTTGGGCCAGGTAGGGCCTGCATCAGGGAGCCGCACTTTTTCATTGAAGAGCCACATGCGGCTCACGAGCCGCAGTTTGGCCACACCTTATATAGTGAATCGGTGTATGTTGTTGTGTTGTGAAAATTCTAGCCGAGAACTCTGATTTATTTTTATTGTTATAGCACCCGAGGGGCCATTTCTGAGCATACATGGTTCAGCAGCTCTTGTCAGAATTCTTGGCTCATCACTAGTGTATTTTGCAAATGCTGTCTTCAGATAATGTTTTGGTTGTTTAAATGTGGGTTAGTTTCATGAACAAAGCTAGAATCAGTAAACAACATCAGCCAGGGGTGGACAAAACTGACTCACAGCTAGGCACTAGCAATTTTACTTTTGGTCACCAGAGGGTGCTCCTCCATTAGATTTCTGCAGTGGAGCTAGGTGACAGGCTACAAAAACTGGTCACCCATGGCAACCAGAACCATTGATTTGTCAAGGCCTGCCATAATCATGTCAGATGATCTCACTTACATGGCCCTACTCTGGCATAAAACATTGCCTGTAGTTGAGTTATTCCTGACTGACTTGGGCCTAAATGAGGAGATGCAGGCACAGGAGCCTGGTTTTATTCTTGGTTACATCCCTTCAATGATGTAGTCGATTAGGTTGCGTATGTAGAAATGAGGGGAAAATTCAGCTGTGCATGTGAGTGTTCTCACATTTTTACTACAACATATGTCAATTACTCATTTCCCTGAAAATGTGGAATTTATATTTTGGATTTCTCAAGTTTTTTTGTCAGTTTCTCTCTGGACCAAATGCAATTTACTCCACTTCCCTCCCACTTCCTTATTTCCAGCTGCTGGCTGGCATCTTATTTTTGTAACGAAATCCTCAGGGAAGAAGCAGCTGTTTGTTTCTGTAATCCTAGCAAACTGAGCTTGTTCTTGTGGGGTATAATCATCAAGGAAAGAAAGAGGAGGAGAAACAGCAAGTTTGGTTGATCCTGTGCAAGAGGATCTACTAGGAGTATAGGAGAAGAATTCAAAAACATAGGCTAAGAATTAAAAATCAAAATGCATCCTCTTACTTGGATGTACTGAACTATGGTTAAGCCTCCTAAGGCAAAACGTGAATAGTTCCACTCTTACATTTCTTTAATCTAAAGAACACTTAATAAGGAATCCTGTATTACCAGGCATTAGATTATGCGATCTAAAGTGGTTTGTTCTTTCTGTGATTCAGTCAATGTAAAAGCATAATTGAACTATGCATAGTTATGTAGTTACTGCAAAGGATATCAGTAAGGCAGATCACAGAAGACTAAGATCTTGTATACATGAATATTTAGTTTGTACCAAGCTGAGGTGTGAATCTACCCCACACTAGCCTGTTGCATACTAAATGTTGATGTGGACCCTGCTGATGCTCACTAATGAACTATCTTTAGTGTGCTTTAATCTGCCCTGCTTTGAAACTGGAATAGATTACAACCTAAATTGTGCTCATGATCATGTATGTTTTGGTGCAGTCTTGAATTACATGATCCCATATTATTCTTTTCACTGGGACCTTTGCCTTACTTGATGCACAGGATGGAGCTTGGGGGATGATTCAGGATTGTGTGCTGAAGGAAGCTATTATCTGTGGGACCTAGTTTTGTTTGTTTGAAGGAGATGAAAGGTGCATAGAGAATGAGGCAGGGAAGGACTCCGGGAAGAGAGTATGTTTTCATGGTGAAGGCAGTCAATTGCTGCCCTGGAGAATAGGGCTCTATTCCTGTGTTCGCTACATAGTTTCTTTGGACAGGCAGCTTAAAGCAAACTTTTTTCAGGTGTCTGGGCACTGATTGCAGATTCCTCATTCTCTTGGTCAGATCAGGACTGATTTGCAGATGTGGAGAGAAAAAGAATGACTGTAATTAAAGACTTACTGTATACACATTCCTTGAATGCTTGACTTTACAGTCTTAATATTTTTTTAATTAAGTCATTACCTGTGGATTAAAAAAACAAAACAAACCCCCAAACTTTAAAAACAAGGAACTTCATTCATCATTACCACATAGCTTGCCAGCAGGTTGCAGTCTTTACAATTGATCCCACAAACAACTGCCAACTTAGCTAAAGTAGTAACTAACAGTAGCAGTATGTTGTCACTCTCTGTAGACCACATCTCTCAGATATTTACTGATGGCAGAAGAATGGTGAGATTGGAATCTTGAGATCCATTTTAGGTTCTGGAGGGGAGTGCATTCTAGTTCACACAGATCCTTCTACCCCTTCCCTTCCAGTTCATTTCCCCAGTCACATCACCCCACAAGGATCCTTGTTCCAGTCTCCCTGCAAATTTCTCTCCCTCATTTATCCTATCTGTCTGTCTCTCTCTGTTGCCCACCGTTTCAGCCACAGATCCAGGTCCTCATACACGAGGAAGGTCAGGTTAGGGACTAAAAGAAGTTGGATGTACAAAAGTCCATGGGGCCCAATGAACTGCATCCAAGTGTGCCGAGGGAGCTGGCTGAGGTGATTGCAGAGCCACTAGCTATTATCTCTGAAAACTTGTGGTAAATGGGGGAGGTTCTGGATGACTGGAAAGAGGCAAATATAGTACCTGTCTTTAAGAAAGGGGAAAAAGGAGGACCTGGGAAACTACAGACCAATCAGCCTCACCTCAGTCCCTGGAAAAGTCATGGAACAGGTCCTCAAAGAATCAATTCTGAAATACTTGGAGGAAAATAGAGTGATCAGGAACAGTCGGCATGGTTTCACCAAGGGCAAATCATTCCTGTCCAATCCAATTACTTTCTATGACGAGATGCTGGTATATGTGGATGCGGGAATAGCCGTCAATGTGATATACTTTGACTTTAGCAAAGCTTTTGATATAGTTTCCCACAGCATTCTTGTCAGCAGGTTAAGGAAGTATGGTTTAGATGAATGGACCATAAGGTGGATAGAAAGCTGGCTAGCTCATCAGGCTCAGTGGGTAGGGGTCAATGGCTCAATGTCTAGTTGGCAACCAGTAACTTGTGGAGTGCCCCTGGGGTCGGTTCTGTTCAACATCATCATTAAGGATCTGGATGATGGGGTAGATTGTACTCTCAGTAAATTCATGGATGACAACAACCTGGGGGAATGGTGAACATGCTGGAGGGCAAGGATAGGATTCAGGGAGACAGACAAATTGGAGAACTTAGCCAAATGAAATCTCATAAGGTTCAACAGCTGCAAAGTGCTGCACTTAGGATGGAAAAATCCCATGTACTGTTACTGGCTGGGCACGACCGATTGGCTAAGTAGAAGTGCTGTAGAAAAGGACCTGGAGCCTATGGTGGATGGGAGGCTGGACATCAGTCGGTAGTGTGCTCTTGTTGCCAAAAAGGCCAATGGCATATTGGGCTGCATCAGTAGTTGTGCCAGCAGACTGAGGATGGAATTTCTTAGCTTGGAAAAGAAATGGCTAAGGGACATATGACAGGTCTACAAAATCATGATTGATGTGGAAAAAGTAAATAAGGAGGAGTTTGTTCACTCCTTCTCATAACACAGAAACTAGGGATCATCAAATGAAATTAATGGGCAGATGTATTTCTTCACACAGTGCATAGTCAACCTGTGAACCTCTTTGCCAGAGGGTGTTGTGAAGCTGTGGACAATAACAGGTTTCAAAAAGAACTTTATAAGGTCATGGAGGATAGGTCCAACAGGATAGGTCCCAACTATTAGCCAGGATCAGCAGTGATAGTTGTTTGCTAGAGGCTGGGAATGGCTGACAGGCTGGATCACTTGGTGATTGCCTTTTCTGTTTAGTTCCTCTGAAGCATCTGGCACTGGCCACTGTCGGAAGACAACATACTGGGCTAGACTGACCATTGGTCTGATCCATTATGGCCATTCTTAAGTTCTTGTTGTGTAAATGTTTTGAGTCCAAAGAGCATGGAAGAACACAAGTCACAATGGATCAATGCATAGATGAGGTGCAAGCCCCTGACACTCCCCTATACTGTGCAGCTTTGAGCAGTTCATTCCTGTCCACACGATGTTGCTTGTAGAGAGGAAAGACATTCTGTTTTCCACCTTTCCCTGTGGAACCTCATGGCTGCTTCAGTGGTGATTTTTAGGGAAGAGATCCCCATTGACTGATCTACCCTTCCCCCAGTCTCTCTTTGGATCATCGTCCCCAGTAAAAGTAATTTCAGTACCACCCCTAGTTTCAAGTGTGCATCAGAGTGATTGTGTTCATGTGATTGCTGGAATTTTAGCAAAGAGTCTGGTCCCTTTCTGTATATTGCAACAGATGCAGAAAAGCTGATGACACATACTTGCAGATTTAGAGAGACAATGTCATCAATATGTGCTGTGGTGGTTTAGGAAGGGTTAATGTTAGAAACTTTTTTTCTCTAAGCATCTGACGAAGTGGGATGTTCTCCCATGAAAGCTCATGTGATAAATAAATCTGTTAAGTCTTTAAGTGCCACAAGACTCCTTGCTTTTTTTTGCTTTACTGACTAACACAGTTGCCCCTCTGGAACTTGTGTCCTTTAGATGCTGAAATTACTCATCCAGAAAAGCTTCCTAGTTGCCATAGATGAGTGTATTTAAAAAAACCAAACAGTTTTTCCAAAAAATATAAAATGTGGATATATATGATATTTGGGAGTGGAAAGAGGAGAATGCCCTTATAGCATAGTTCCAAATTGAACAGTACTAGATGCTGCCCTTAGCAATCATGGATCAGTTTATATTAAGAGATTATTAAGGGCAAAATCATTAAGAGAAGAGGCCCAAGAGCTGTATGTGAAATTTCTAAAACAATTGCACGTACAATTACAACATGTGTGCACAACTGGCTAATTAGAGACCCACCATGCCTTTTGCATGGAAAGACACCCTTATCTGTGTGTAGACATGACGATTCCATGTGAAGCAGTAGGCATCCTGTTGACATAAATGTCAGACTTCCTTTGAACATGTCACCTGAGATCCATGCAGAAAGATTACAGCTGCACAGTTGTTTACATACCTGCATTTAGCTAGCAGTCATTTAATTTTTAAACCTTTTATTTTAAGGCAAGAAAGCATGACGACCTTCTGAGGTACAGTCAGTGGAATACAGGTTAGGCCATGTTCCAGCACTGTAATAGACTCAGGAAAAACAAACAAACAAACAAACAAAAAACTACTTTTAGGAAAGGTTTCTCTGGACCTAAAAAATAAATAGCACTGCTTTTCTACAAATGCTGAAGAGTTCCTGTTCCCTCATTATTATGATTTATGAGAGAGATTGCTACAAGCAACACACCTAATTTTTGTCATTATATTCTTGAATTCTGAGTGACTTCTGAGTCAAAAGGAGCAGAGGAACTATACCAAACAGGCTTGCTTCTTAGGTACAGTTAGTCACCTACAGTTGATTCAGGTCATCTGACTTGAACTTGCTGGGCTCTGGCTGCATGATAGAAAAACAGCAGTGTAGGCATTTGGGCTTGGTTTGAGGCCCAGCTCTGAAACCCAGCGAGGTGGTGAGTGTGTCCCAGGGCCCAGGTGCCACCCAGGTCCCACTGTCTGCACCACAGTTTTACAGCCCCGCAAGCCTGGATCAGCTAATACAAGCCAGCCACAAGTGTTGAATTGTTGTGTAGACATATGCAGAGTGTAACCTTCACTTCTTCTCTGTCTGTAAAGTACCTCACTTTTTGTGAGTGTTACCATAAATATAAATGAATAATTAGCAAGTCAGGGGTACAATCTCTGCCTCAGGGCTTAGAGGTGTGGAATTTGAGCTTGAGGGCAGCAGGTGTGTTTGTGGGAGAGATTCAAGAATTCAATAGTCCTTATTTTAATTGGCAGATGAAGGGCGGGATCTGTTGCTGTGTCTGTATATTAATAGTTTTAATGGAGGAAAGGAGATGAGGTATTTTTGAGGAAAAAGATGAGGTAGAGGCTCTAATGAAAAAATTGACTGAAGGACTTAAGTCAATTAATTGTCTCTCTCAAGTTTCTTCTCATGGAACAGCATGAGCTGTTCTGTAATATGAAGAGCAGGATTAGTCCACACAAGAGACCTGCATATCCATCAATTTACTGTCAATGTATTTCCAAATAATGAACGAGTTTCCTCTCACTTTTGCTTCTGTAAATTGGAAGTGGACAATGAAGTGATGCCTGTATAAAATCAGTTTAAGTGAGCAGGAAATTAGACTCTATATGAGCAGTACTAGAAGGAACAGTAGAGCAATACTAATTCAAAAGGTTGTAAGAAACAATTTGCATAGAACTGTAGAGGTAGGAGGGGATAGCAGAAGTCATGCCCCACTAATCACTTTAACCTTTTTCCAGTGGAAATGTTAACAGCTGCCATTCAAATTTTATGTATTATATAAACATAAACATTTCCAAAAGAAGTCTGCATTCAGTAATTGAGTAGGGTATGCTTCAGCAAGAAATTCTCAAACTGAAGAGAGATTTAAAGGAGCAATTGTGATTGCAAAGAGTGGGGAGTTGTTTGGGTTTCTGCTGCAATCAACACATAGAATTAGGTACCATAACACTGTTTACTGCAACTCTGGGGTGAGTGGAGAGGCATGGGCAAACAGTTTGTTGTGATTTCAAGAAGAGATTAGTAACTTTCACAATGAACTATATTGCAGTCCTTTGGGAGTTTGTTTGAAGACTCCCTTCCCCCATTGTCAGTAACTTGCTTGTTCTCCATAAAGAACAATCTGTCTGTCCTGTAACATTAATCTTCACTGAATGTTTTTTTCTAGATAATGAGATTATGTAATCCTTAAATGTTCTGTTAATTTCTTTGTTTTGTGGATGAAATAAATTGTTTCACTGTGGAAGAGAGAAACCAGATATAAAAATAGGAAATGCTACAGAATTAAAACTTTTGGTTTTTTCTTTTATAAAATCCCTGGCTGGAAATAGATTAATGAAGCACAACAGTTACTAGGAGCCTGGCTTCCAATGCAGGCTGCCAAATGGAACTTGTGTGGTTGAATTGTAATACAGCTAATCTTTTACTCTTTTTTTGTTTTAATATTTAAAATTGATGGTGTTGCATCACTTGGTTTCATCTTAGCTGAGGAGCTATGATTACGCTACGCTGTCCAATGTTAAGTCTGTTTTTGTACTGCTGTAGCATTTTCTGGCACTGGACAGCTCCCAGACATTTAAATACAGACTTCCCTTCGCTTTCTCTACCTTTCCCTAATGATACAACTGTCTGTCCTTTTCTCCCCAGCATTTTTTAACTTTAGTTCTCCTCCATGCCCCGCAAGACTTCTGCCACCATGTTTCATGGGAGTTTGGGGGTAAATAGCATCAAGCAAGCAATAACTTAATTCATAGCTTTAACATTAAGGGTGCACTTCAGTTGCGTGGACACTGCAGTAGGGAGCATGTTCTCTAGCACAAGTAGATAGACATTATTTAGCTCTGATCAAATTAGCACACAAATAGCAGCTCTGGGTAGCATGGATGGCAGCTGTCCAAGTACATACCAAAGGGCTGTGGGCAGGTTTGTACGCAGTAGATTGTCCAGGCTGCTGCTCATGCTGACCTGGCTATTCTGCTATTTTTAGTGCTCTAGCTCAACAAAGCCTGCTGCATTTCTCTTCTTGCAGCATGCTACCAGCTGCAGTGTGGCTGTGCCTTGATTTTGAAAGGAATGGTGCTATTTAGGATGATCTAAAGCCCTGACTTTGTGAAACATTTAAACACACAGAATCCTAGACATGTGGAGCTAGAGAGGATCTCCATAGGTTTATAGTCAAAAGTCCTCCATGCTGAGGCAGGGCCAATTAAATCTAGACTATATTTGACTGACTGGTATAACCTTTCATAAAAACATCTAGTGATAGGGATTCCACTACCTCCCTTGGAAGCCTTTTCCAGTGCTTAATTACCCATAAAAGTAGAGAGATTTTCCTATAGTCTATCTAACAGTCTCCCTTACTGCAGATTAAACCCATTACTACTTGACCTACCTTCAGTGATTAAAGAACAATTGACCATTTCCTTTATATAACAGCCCTCAGCATATTCTTCACCACCACTGCCTGTCATTGACTCACCATGGTGGACAGTCCTAGGCACAAGGACATCAAAGGGAGATACGCAAATTATTTGAGTAACTTGCACATCTCCCTTTGACTGCTGTTGAAAATGGCAGGCAGTGTAGATGTGCCCCTAAGATATTGGAAATGAAGGGCAGAGTGATTATTCTCTCACTGAATCTGAAAGCCAGTTTCTGGATCAGAGATGAGAACAAATACCTGACATTTATCACAATGCCTGACGATCTTAGTATTTCTTTCTCCCATCCCCATAGCTGACCAAGGCTGTTTTTCTACTTGCAAGATAGGGGATAAAGATGTTAGATATCTAATCTGAATGAAATGTTTTTTGATTGTAAATAAAGCTGTTTTGTTGCAATGTATTCTTCTACAGTTAAGAGAGCTGGGGAAGGAACGTCAAACCTTGTTATCTGTAGATGTCTACAAACAGAAGATAAAATGTGTTTTAATATCAGGGAAGTAGATGTTAAATGTAGGATTCATTTTCAGAAGTTTATCCCTGTAGGTGTAGGAAGCACAGTGAGTTGGTATGTCAGACTTTCACATCTCACAGCCTTGGTTCATGTCTTGGAAGTATTTATATTTCCAAATGAGTTTGCTGGTCTCTGTCAATTTCAAAAATACCACATAATCTAGCTCCATTTGAAATTATGTTAAATTAGGCCATAACTGCACTAACATGAGTGTTTCAGGGGCAGGGTGAATACATTAGTAGTTACACACACACACACACACACACACACACACACACACACACACACACA